>CM076729.1:1852524-2470033 GCA_038501795.1 Pseudopleuronectes americanus | reverse complement strand
TCTTAAACTTGAATGTAGCCACACCCACCCTGGCCACTCCTCTTTCAGTAACAGGTTTCAATGGTCTTGGTAAAGGTTGGTTAAGGAAAGGATCACACCTTCAGGAGACAACTATCATGTATGCAGGGTTGCTGATGATAGGCCAATTGGAATCCAACTACTTTTGTGAATGCATCTCATTGCCAGATAGTAGCCTGCAGTTGAAGCTAGAGGAGTTCTAAAGTATGATCAAATAGCACTGCATTTTTACTCCAAATAAAGCTGAGAGGCTGTGTTTGTGAATAAAGCGGAAAAGTATCTCTTACTTGCTGAAAATGTCCTGTGACTGTACACAAGAATTCCAGATTGTTTATTCAGCTCTACTGCGATCTTTCCCTCGCATACATATCCAAACCAAGACAACCCCAAAGAGAAGCACTTATGAAGAAGAGAATCATCAGTGGCTCCATTTGAGGTGATCTGAGTTGGATTCACGAGAGGAATTGGCTCTTGATGCGTTCAGTTGTTGTTGTCACTTAAAACTGCCCCAACAAGTAGCACTTACTGTATCAACAAACAAGTTAATGCTCAAGTTAGGGTAATAGGTAGGACCAAATCTCAAACTAGGAATTCTTCAGCAACTAATGCTGTAACATGTCTGTCTTCATGAACTGTGTGAAGGAAAAAGAAGAGCAAATTCACCAACACTACCCCAACAAATAGCACTTACTGCTTTCAGAAGGCAAGTATTTGCTTGTGTTAGGGTAAAGCTGATGACCACCTAGTTTCTTTTATTTCTGATTTCACAATACTGGAATTGAATCATTACTGAAATATTAAATTGCAGAACATATCCCAACCAAAACAACCCCAAAGAGAAGCACTTATGAAGCCAGTAATCACGAGTGAATCTATTTGAGGGGATCAGAGTTGGACTTCCAAAACATTGTGTCTTTTCATGTTGTTTTTGTCGATTAAAACTGCCCCAACAAGTAGCACTTACTGAATTCAACTGTCAAGTCAATGCTCAAGTGAGGGTAATAGTAAAGACATACAAAAGACTTGCAATGCTCTTCCCAGTCACAAAACCAGAAATGGATGTATAAATCAGCTTTGAAGAGAACATGGACACTTGAATATGTTCCACATTCCCGAAAGTGATACCTGCACTGTTACTCAGTACAGTATAGATTTTACCAATGAAGAACTTGTCCTAACCAAGACAACCCCAAAGAGAAGCACTTATGAGAAAGAGAATCATCAGTGGCTTCATTTGAGGTGATCTGAGCTGGATTCACAAGGGGAAACGGCTTTGGATTCATTTAGTTGTGATTGTCACTTAAAACTTCCCCAACAAGTAGCACTTACTGCATTCAACAAACAAGTTAATGCTCATGTTGGGGTAATAGGTAGGACAGAATTCTTCACCACAATTCTTCATGAACTGTGTGAAGGAAAAATAATAGTAAAATCAGCACACTACCCAAACAAATTGCACTTACTGCTTTCAGAAATCAAGTCTGTGCTAGTGTTAGGGTAAAGCTGTTGAAAAATTGATTGACTTAGCTAATAAATCCAAAATATACAGTCTGGTAGTGACTAAGTTTTCTGAAAACTTATAACCAGGGACACAGACAAAAGAAAAACCAATTGTCAGGAAATCATAAGTGAGTATTTTAGATGATTTAATGTAAGCTTGAAGTCATTTCAAGCAATGGCTAAATCCTTTTTCACAAAAACTCTACCTTAGTTAAGATTTGCCTCATGGTCCAGATGGTCCTCTGCTGCATCTTCTGTGTTGTGTTCCAGCACCAGTGGATTGTCTTCTATAACGTTGCCCATCTTAAACTTGAATGTAGCCACACCCACCCTGGCCACTCCTCTTTCAGTAACAGGTTTCAATGGTCTTGGTAAAGGTTGGTTAAGGAAAGGATCACACCTTCAGGAGACAACTATCATGTATGCAGGGTTGCTGATGATAGGCCAATTGGAATCCAACTACTTTTGTGAATGCATCTCATTGCCAGATAGTAGCCTGCAGTTGAAGCTAGAGGAGTTCTAAAGTATGATCAAATAGCACTGCATTTTTACTCCAAATAAAGCTGAGAGGCTGTGTTTGTGAATAAAGCGGAAAAGTATCTCTTACTTGCTGAAAATGTCCTGTGACTGTACACAAGAATTCCAGATTGTTTATTCAGCTCTACTGCGATCTTTCCCTCGCATACATATCCAAACCAAGACAACCCCAAAGAGAAGCACTTATGAAGAAGAGAATCATCAGTGGCTCCATTTGAGGTGATCTGAGTTGGATTCACGAGAGGAATTGGCTCTTGATGCGTTCAGTTGTTGTTGTCACTTAAAACTGCCCCAACAAGTAGCACTTACTGTATCAACAAACAAGTTAATGCTCAAGTTAGGGTAATAGGTAGGACCAAATCTCAAACTAGGAATTCTTCAGCAACTAATGCTGTAACATGTCTGTCTTCATGAACTGTGTGAAGGAAAAAGAAGAGCAAATTCACCAACACTACCCCAACAAATAGCACTTACTGCTTTCAGAAGGCAAGTATTTGCTTGTGTTAGGGTAAAGCTGATGACCACCTAGTTTCTTTTATTTCTGATTTCACAATACTGGAATTGAATCATTACTGAAATATTAAATTGCAGAACATATCCCAACCAAAACAACCCCAAAGAGAAGCACTTATGAAGCCAGTAATCACGAGTGAATCTATTTGAGGGGATCAGAGTTGGACTTCCAAAACATTGTGTCTTTTCATGTTGTTTTTGTCGATTAAAACTGCCCCAACAAGTAGCACTTACTGAATTCAACTGTCAAGTCAATGCTCAAGTGAGGGTAATAGTAAAGACATACAAAAGACTTGCAATGCTCTTCCCAGTCACAAAACCAGAAATGGATGTATAAATCAGCTTTGAAGAGAACATGGACACTTGAATATGTTCCACATTCCCGAAAGTGATACCTGCACTGTTACTCAGTACAGTATAGATTTTACCAATGAAGAACTTGTCCTAACCAAGACAACCCCAAAGAGAAGCACTTATGAGAAAGAGAATCATCAGTGGCTTCATTTGAGGTGATCTGAGCTGGATTCACAAGGGGAAACGGCTTTGGATTCATTTAGTTGTGATTGTCACTTAAAACTTCCCCAACAAGTAGCACTTACTGCATTCAACAAACAAGTTAATGCTCATGTTGGGGTAATAGGTAGGACAGAATTCTTCACCACAATTCTTCATGAACTGTGTGAAGGAAAAATAATAGTAAAATCAGCACACTACCCAAACAAATTGCACTTACTGCTTTCAGAAATCAAGTCTGTGCTAGTGTTAGGGTAAAGCTGTTGAAAAATTGATTGACTTAGCTAATAAATCCAAAATATACAGTCTGGTAGTGACTAAGTTTTCTGAAAACTTATAACCAGGGACACAGACAAAAGAAAAACCAATTGTCAGGAAATCATAAGTGAGTATTTTAGATGATTTAATGTAAGCTTGAAGTCATTTCAAGCAATGGCTAAATCCTTTTTCACAAAAACTCTACCTTAGTTAAGATTTGCCTCATGGTCCAGATGGTCCTCTGCTGCATCTTCTGTGTTGTGTTCCAGCACCAGTGGATTGTCTTCTATAACGTTGCCCATCTTAAACTTGAATGTAGCCACACCCACCCTGGCCACTCCTCTTTCAGTAACAGGTTTCAATGGTCTTGGTAAAGGTTGGTTAAGGAAAGGATCACACCTTCAGGAGACAACTATCATGTATGCAGGGTTGCTGATGATAGGCCAATTGGAATCCAACTACTTTTGTGAATGCATCTCATTGCCAGATAGTAGCCTGCAGTTGAAGCTAGAGGAGTTCTAAAGTATGATCAAATAGCACTGCATTTTTACTCCAAATAAAGCTGAGAGGCTGTGTTTGTGAATAAAGCGGAAAAGTATCTCTTACTTGCTGAAAATGTCCTGTGACTGTACACAAGAATTCCAGATTGTTTATTCAGCTCTACTGCGATCTTTCCCTCGCATACATATCCAAACCAAGACAACCCCAAAGAGAAGCACTTATGAAGAAGAGAATCATCAGTGGCTCCATTTGAGGTGATCTGAGTTGGATTCACGAGAGGAATTGGCTCTTGATGCGTTCAGTTGTTGTTGTCACTTAAAACTGCCCCAACAAGTAGCACTTACTGTATCAACAAACAAGTTAATGCTCAAGTTAGGGTAATAGGTAGGACCAAATCTCAAACTAGGAATTCTTCAGCAACTAATGCTGTAACATGTCTGTCTTCATGAACTGTGTGAAGGAAAAAGAAGAGCAAATTCACCAACACTACCCCAACAAATAGCACTTACTGCTTTCAGAAGGCAAGTATTTGCTTGTGTTAGGGTAAAGCTGATGACCACCTAGTTTCTTTTATTTCTGATTTCACAATACTGGAATTGAATCATTACTGAAATATTAAATTGCAGAACATATCCCAACCAAAACAACCCCAAAGAGAAGCACTTATGAAGCCAGTAATCACGAGTGAATCTATTTGAGGGGATCAGAGTTGGACTTCCAAAACATTGTGTCTTTTCATGTTGTTTTTGTCGATTAAAACTGCCCCAACAAGTAGCACTTACTGAATTCAACTGTCAAGTCAATGCTCAAGTGAGGGTAATAGTAAAGACATACAAAAGACTTGCAATGCTCTTCCCAGTCACAAAACCAGAAATGGATGTATAAATCAGCTTTGAAGAGAACATGGACACTTGAATATGTTCCACATTCCCGAAAGTGATACCTGCACTGTTACTCAGTACAGTATAGATTTTACCAATGAAGAACTTGTCCTAACCAAGACAACCCCAAAGAGAAGCACTTATGAGAAAGAGAATCATCAGTGGCTTCATTTGAGGTGATCTGAGCTGGATTCACAAGGGGAAACGGCTTTGGATTCATTTAGTTGTGATTGTCACTTAAAACTTCCACAACAAGTAGCACTTACTGCATTCAACAAACAAGTTAATGCTCATGTTGGGGTAATAGGTAGGACAGAATTCTTCACCACAATTCTTCATGAACTGTGTGAAGGAAAAATAATAGTAAAATCAGCACACTACCCAAACAAATTGCACTTACTGCTTTCAGAAATCAAGTCTGTGCTAGTGTTAGGGTAAAGCTGTTGAAAAATTGATTGACTTAGCTAATAAATCCAAAATATACAGTCTGGTAGTGACTAAGTTTTCTGAAAACTTATAACCAGGGACACAGACAAAAGAAAAACCAATTGTCAGGAAATCATAAGTGAGTATTTTAGATGATTTAATGTAAGCTTGAAGTCATTTCAAGCAATGGCTAAATCCTTTTTCACAAAAACTCTACCTTAGTTAAGATTTGCCTCATGGTCCAGATGGTCCTCTGCTGCATCTTCTGTGTTGTGTTCCAGCACCAGTGGATTGTCTTCTATAACGTTGCCCATCTTAAACTTGAATGTAGCCACACCCACCCTGGCCACTCCTCTTTCAGTAACAGGTTTCAATGGTCTTGGTAAAGGTTGGTTAAGGAAAGGATCACACCTTCAGGAGACAACTATCATGTATGCAGGGTTGCTGATGATAGGCCAATTGGAATCCAACTACTTTTGTGAATGCATCTCATTGCCAGATAGTAGCCTGCAGTTGAAGCTAGAGGAGTTCTAAAGTATGATCAAATAGCACTGCATTTTTACTCCAAATAAAGCTGAGAGGCTGTGTTTGTGAATAAAGCGGAAAAGTATCTCTTACTTGCTGAAAATGTCCTGTGACGGTACACAAGAATTCCAGATTGTTTATTCAGCTCTACTGCGATCTTTCCCTCGCATACATATCCAAACCAAGACAACCCCAAAGAGAAGCACTTATGAAGAAGAGAATCATCAGTGGCTCCATTTGAGGTGATCTGAGTTGGATTCACGAGAGGAATTGGCTCTTGATGCGTTCAGTTGTTGTTGTCACTTAAAACTGCCCCAACAAGTAGCACTTACAGAATTCAACTGTCAAGTCAATGCTCAAGTGAGGGTAATAGTAAAGACATACAAAAGACTTGCAATGCTCTTCCCAGTCACAAAACCAGAAATGGATGTATAAATCAGCTTTGAAGAGAACATGGACACTTGAATATGTTCCACATTCCCGAAAGTGATACCTGCACTGTTACTCAGTACAGTATAGATTTTACCAATGAAGAACTTGTCCTAACCAAGACAACCCCAAAGAGAAGCACTTATGAGAAAGAGAATCATCAGTGGCTTCATTTGAGGTGATCTGAGCTGGATTCACAAGGGGAAACGGCTTTGGATTCATTTAGTTGTGATTGTCACTTAAAACTTCCACAACAAGTAGCACTTACTGCATTCAACAAACAAGTTAATGCTCATGTTGGGGTAATAGGTAGGACAGAATTCTTCACCACAATTCTTCATGAACTGTGTGAAGGAAAAATAATAGTAAAATCAGCACACTACCCAAACAAATTGCACTTACTGCTTTCAGAAATCAAGTATGTGCTAGTGTTAGGGTAAAGCTGTTGAAAAATTGATTGACTTAGCTAATAAATCCAAAATATACAGTCTGGTAGTGACTAAGTTTTCTGAAAACTTATAACCAGGGACACAGACAAAAGAAAAACCAATTGTCAGGAAATCATAAGTGAGTATTTTAGATGATTTAATGTAAGCTTGAAGTCATTTCAAGCAATGGCTAAATCCTTTTTCACAAAAACTCTACCTTAGTTAAGATTTGCCTCATGGTCCAGATGGTCCTCTGCTGCATCTTCTGTGTTGTGTTCCAGCACCAGTGGATTGTCTTCTATAACATTGCCCATCTTAAACTTGAATGTAGCCACACCCACCCTGGCCACTCCTCTTTCAGTAACAGGTTTCAATGGTCTTGGTAAAGGTTGGTTAAGGAAAGGATCACACCTTCAGGAGACAACTATCATGTATGCAGGGTTGCTGATGATAGGCCAATTGGAATCCAACTACTTTTGTGAATGCATCTCATTGCCAGATAGTAGCCTGCAGTTGAAGCTAGAGGAGTTCTAAAGTATGATCAAATAGCACTGCATTTTTACTCCAAATAAAGCTGAGAGGCTGTGTTTGTGAATAAAGCGGAAAAGTATCTCTTACTTGCTGAAAATGTCCTGTGACTGTACACAAGAATTCCAGATTGTTTATTCAGCTCTACTGCGATCTTTCCCTCGCATACATATCCAAACCAAGACAACCCCAAAGAGAAGCACTTATGAAGAAGAGAATCATCAGTGGCTCCATTTGAGGTGATCTGAGTTGGATTCACGAGAGGAATTGGCTCTTGATGCGTTCAGTTGTTGTTGTCACTTAAAACTGCCCCAACAAGTAGCACTTACTGTATCAACAAACAAGTTAATGCTCAAGTTAGGGTAATAGGTAGGACCAAATCTCAAACTAGGAATTCTTCAGCAACTAATGCTGTAACATGTCTGTCTTCATGAACTGTGTGAAGGAAAAAGAAGAGCAAATTCACCAACACTACCCCAACAAATAGCACTTACTGCTTTCAGAAGGCAAGTATTTGCTTGTGTTAGGGTAAAGCTGATGACCACCTAGTTTCTTTTATTTCTGATTTCACAATACTGGAATTGAATCATTACTGAAATATTAAATTGCAGAACATATCCCAACCAAAACAACCCCAAAGAGAAGCACTTATGAAGCCAGTAATCACGAGTGAATCTATTTGAGGGGATCAGAGTTGGACTTCCAAAACATTGTGTCTTTTCATGTTGTTTTTGTCGATTAAAACTGCCCCAACAAGTAGCACTTACTGAATTCAACTGTCAAGTCAATGCTCAAGTGAGGGTAATAGTAAAGACATACAAAAGACTTGCAATGCTCTTCCCAGTCACAAAACCAGAAATGGATGTATAAATCAGCTTTGAAGAGAACATGGACACTTGAATATGTTCCACATTCCCGAAAGTGATACTTGCACTGTTACTCAGTACAGTATAGATTTTACCAATGAAGAACTTGTCCTAACCAAGACAACCCCAAAGAGAAGCACTTATGAGAAAGAGAATCATCAGTGGCTTCATTTGAGGTGATCTGAGCTGGATTCACAAGGGGAAACGGCTTTGGATTCATTTAGTTGTGATTGTCACTTAAAACTTCCCCAACAAGTAGCACTTACTGCATTCAACAAACAAGTTAATGCTCACGTTGGGGTAATAGGTAGGACAGAATTCTTCACCACAATTCTTCATGAACTGTGTGAAGGAAAAAGAATAGTAAAATCAGCACACTACCCCAACAAATTGCACTTACTGCTTTCAGAAATCAAGTCTGTGCTTGTGTTAGGGTAAAGCTGTTGAAAAATTGATTGACTTAGCTAATAAATCCAAAATATACAGTCTGGCAGTGACTAAGTTTTCTGAAAACTTATAACCAGGGACACAGACAAAAGAAAAACCAATTGTCAGGAAATCATAAGTGAGTATTTTAGATGATTTAATGTAAGCTTGAAGTCATTTCAAGCAATGGCTAAATCCTTTTTCACAAAAACTCTACCTTAGTTAAGATTTGCCTCATGGTCCAGATGGTCCTCTGCTGCATCTTCTGTGTTGTGTTCCAGCACCAGTGGATTGTCTTCTATAACGTTGCCCATCTTAAACTTGAATGTAGCCACACCCACCCTGGCCACTCCTCTTTCAGTAAGTGGTTTTAATGGTCTTGGTAAAGGTTGGTTAAGGAAAGGATCACACCTTCAGGAGACAACTATCATGTATGCAGGGTTGCTGATGATAGGCCAATTGGAATCCAACTACTTTTGTGAATGCATCTCATTGCCAGATAGTAGCCTGCAGTTGAAGCTAGAGGAGTTCTAAAGTATGATCAAATAGCACTGCATTTTTACTCCAAATAAAGCTGAGAGGCTGTGTTTGTGAATAAAGCGGAAAAGCATCTCTTACTTGCTGAAAATGTCCTGTGACTGTACACAAGAATTCCAGATTGTTTATTCAGCTCTACTGCGATCTTTCCCTCGCATACATATCCAAACCAAGACAACCCCAAAGAGAAGCACTTATGAAGAAGAGAATCATCAGTGGCTCCATTTGAGGTGATCTGAGTTGGATTCACGAGAGGAATTGGCTCTTGATGCGTTCAGTTGTTGTTGTCACTTAAAACTGCCCCAACAAGTAGCACTTACTGTATCAACAAACAAGTTAATGCTCAAGTTAGGGTAATAGGTAGGACCAAATCTCAAACTAGGAATTCTTCAGCAACTAATGCTGTAACATGTCTGTCTTCATGAACTGTGTGAAGGAAAAAGAAGAGCAAATTCACCAACACTACCCCAACAAATAGCACTTACTGCTTTCAGAAGGCAAGTATTTGCTTGTGTTAGGGTAAAGCTGATGACCACCTAGTTTCTTTTATTTCTGATTTCACAATACTGGAATTGAATCATTACTGAAATATTAAATTGCAGAACATATCCCAACCAAAACAACCCCAAAGAGAAGCACTTATGAAGCCAGTAATCACGAGTGAATCTATTTGAGGGGATCAGAGTTGGACTTCCAAAACATTGTGTCTTTTCATGTTGTTTTTGTCGATTAAAACTGCCCCAACAAGTAGCACTTACTGAATTCAACTGTCAAGTCAATGCTCAAGTGAGGGTAATAGTAAAGACATACAAAAGACTTGCAATGCTCTTCCCAGTCACAAAACCAGAAATGGATGTATAAATCAGCTTTGAAGAGAACATGGACACTTGAATATGTTCCACATTCCCGAAAGTGATACCTGCACTGTTACTCAGTACAGTATAGATTTTACCAATGAAGAACTTGTCCTAACCAAGACAACCCCAAAGAGAAGCACTTATGAGAAAGAGAATCATCAGTGGCTTCATTTGAGGTGATCTGAGCTGGATTCACAAGGGGAAACGGCTTTGGATTCATTTAGTTGTGATTGTCACTTAAAACTTCCCCAACAAGTAGCACTTACTGCATTCAACAAACAAGTTAATGCTCATGTTGGGGTAATAGGTAGGACAGAATTCTTCACCACAATTCTTCATGAACTGTGTGAAGGAAAAATAATAGTAAAATCAGCACACTACCCAAACAAATTGCACTTACTGCTTTCAGAAATCAAGTCTGTGCTTGTGTTAGGGTAAAGCTGTTGAAAAATTGATTGACTTAGCTAATAAATCCAAAATATACAGTCTGGCAGTGACTAAGTTTTCTGAAAACTTATAACCAGGGACACAGACAAAAGAAAAACCAATTGTCAGGAAATCATAAGTGAGTATTTTAGATGATTTAATGTAAGCTTGAAGTCATTTCAAGCAATGGCTAAATCCTTTTTCACAAAAACTCTACCTTAGTTAAGATTTGCCTCATGGTCCAGATGGTCCTCTGCTGCATCTTCTGTGTTGTGTTCCAGCACCAGTGGATTGTCTTCTATAACGTTGCCCATCTTAAACTTGAATGTAGCCACACCCACCCTGGCCACTCCTCTTTCAGTAAGTGGTTTTAATGGTCTTGGTAAAGGTTGGTTAAGGAAAGGATCACACCTTCAGGAGACAACTATCATGTATGCAGGGTTGCTGATGATAGGCCAATTGGAATCCAACTACTTTTGTGAATGCATCTCATTGCCAGATAGTAGCCTGCAGTTGAAGCTAGAGGAGTTCTAAAGTATGATCAAATAGCACTGCATTTTTACTCCAAATAAAGCTGAGAGGCTGTGTTTGTGAATAAAGCGGAAAAGCATCTCTTACTTGCTGAAAATGTCCTGTGACTGTACACAAGAATTCCAGATTGTTTATTCAGCTCTACTGCGATCTTTCCCTCGCATACATATCCAAACCAAGACAACCCCAAAGAGAAGCACTTATGAAGAAGAGAATCATCAGTGGCTCCATTTGAGGTGATCTGAGTTGGATTCACGAGAGGAATTGGCTCTTGATGCGTTCAGTTGTTGTTGTCACTTAAAACTGCCCCAACAAGTAGCACTTACTGTATCAACAAACAAGTTAATGCTCAAGTTAGGGTAATAGGTAGGACCAAATCTCAAACTAGGAATTCTTCAGCAACTAATGCTGTAACATGTCTGTCTTCATGAACTGTGTGAAGGAAAAAGAAGAGCAAATTCACCAACACTACCCCAACAAATAGCACTTACTGCTTTCAGAAGGCAAGTATTTGCTTGTGTTAGGGTAAAGCTGATGACCACCTAGTTTCTTTTATTTCTGATTTCACAATACTGGAATTGAATCATTACTGAAATATTAAATTGCAGAACATATCCCAACCAAAACAACCCCAAAGAGAAGCACTTATGAAGCCAGTAATCACGAGTGAATCTATTTGAGGGGATCAGAGTTGGACTTCCAAAACATTGTGTCTTTTCATGTTGTTTTTGTCGATTAAAACTGCCCCAACAAGTAGCACTTACTGAATTCAACTGTCAAGTCAATGCTCAAGTGAGGGTAATAGTAAAGACATACAAAAGACTTGCAATGCTCTTCCCAGTCACAAAACCAGAAATGGATGTATAAATCAGCTTTGAAGAGAACATGGACACTTGAATATGTTCCACATTCCCGAAAGTGATACCTGCACTGTTACTCAGTACAGTATAGATTTTACCAATGAAGAACTTGTCCTAACCAAGACAACCCCAAAGAGAAGCACTTATGAGAAAGAGAATCATCAGTGGCTTCATTTGAGGTGATCTGAGCTGGATTCACAAGGGGAAACGGCTTTGGATTCATTTAGTTGTGATTGTCACTTAAAACTTCCCCAACAAGTAGCACTTACTGCATTCAACAAACAAGTTAATGCTCATGTTGGGGTAATAGGTAGGACAGAATTCTTCACCACAATTCTTCATGAACTGTGTGAAGGAAAAATAATAGTAAAATCAGCACACTACCCAAACAAATTGCACTTACTGCTTTCAGAAATCAAGTCTGTGCTTGTGTTAGGGTAAAGCTGTTGAAAAATTGATTGACTTAGCTAATAAATCCAAAATATACAGTCTGGCAGTGACTAAGTTTTCTGAAAACTTATAACCAGGGACACAGACAAAAGAAAAACCAATTGTCAGGAAATCATAAGTGAGTATTTTAGATGATTTAATGTAAGCTTGAAGTCATTTCAAGCAATGGCTAAATCCTTTTTCACAAAAACTCTACCTTAGTTAAGATTTGCCTCATGGTCCAGATGGTCCTCTGCTGCATCTTCTGTGTTGTGTTCCAGCACCAGTGGATTGTCTTCTATAACGTTGCCCATCTTAAACTTGAATGTAGCCACACCCACCCTGGCCACTCCTCTTTCAGTAACAGGTTTCAATGGTCTTGGTAAAGGTTGGTTAAGGAAAGGATCACACCTTCAGGAGACAACTATCATGTATGCAGGGTTGCTGATGATAGGCCAATTGGAATCCAACTACTTTTGTGAATGCATCTCATTGCCAGATAGTAGCCTGCAGTTGAAGCTAGAGGAGTTCTAAAGTATGATCAAATAGCACTGCATTTTTACTCCAAATAAAGCTGAGAGGCTGTGTTTGTGAATAAAGCGGAAAAGTATCTCTTACTTGCTGAAAATGTCCTGTGACTGTACACAAGAATTCCAGATTGTTTATTCAGCTCTACTGCGATCTTTCCCTCGCATACATATCCAAACCAAGACAACCCCAAAGAGAAGCACTTATGAAGAAGAGAATCATCAGTGGCTCCATTTGAGGTGATCTGAGTTGGATTCACGAGAGGAATTGGCTCTTGATGCGTTCAGTTGTTGTTGTCACTTAAAACTGCCCCAACAAGTAGCACTTACTGTATCAACAAACAAGTTAATGCTCAAGTTAGGGTAATAGGTAGGACCAAATCTCAAACTAGGAATTCTTCAGCAACTAATGCTGTAACATGTCTGTCTTCATGAACTGTGTGAAGGAAAAAGAAGAGCAAATTCACCAACACTACCCCAACAAATAGCACTTACTGCTTTCAGAAGGCAAGTATTTGCTTGTGTTAGGGTAAAGCTGATGACCACCTAGTTTCTTTTATTTCTGATTTCACAATACTGGAATTGAATCATTACTGAAATATTAAATTGCAGAACATATCCCAACCAAAACAACCCCAAAGAGAAGCACTTATGAAGCCAGTAATCACGAGTGAATCTATTTGAGGGGATCAGAGTTGGACTTCCAAAACATTGTGTCTTTTCATGTTGTTTTTGTCGATTAAAACTGCCCCAACAAGTAGCACTTACTGAATTCAACTGTCAAGTCAATGCTCAAGTGAGGGTAATAGTAAAGACATACAAAAGACTTGCAATGCTCTTCCCAGTCACAAAACCAGAAATGGATGTATAAATCAGCTTTGAAGAGAACATGGACACTTGAATATGTTCCACATTCCCGAAAGTGATACCTGCACTGTTACTCAGTACAGTATAGATTTTACCAATGAAGAACTTGTCCTAACCAAGACAACCCCAAAGAGAAGCACTTATGAGAAAGAGAATCATCAGTGGCTTCATTTGAGGTGATCTGAGCTGGATTCACAAGGGGAAACGGCTTTGGATTCATTTAGTTGTGATTGTCACTTAAAACTTCCCCAACAAGTAGCACTTACTGCATTCAACAAACAAGTTAATGCTCATGTTGGGGTAATAGGTAGGACAGAATTCTTCACCACAATTCTTCATGAACTGTGTGAAGGAAAAATAATAGTAAAATCAGCACACTACCCAAACAAATTGCACTTACTGCTTTCAGAAATCAAGTCTGTGCTTGTGTTAGGGTAAAGCTGTTGAAAAATTGATTGACTTAGCTAATAAATCCAAAATATACAGTCTGGCAGTGACTAAGTTTTCTGAAAACTTATAACCAGGGACACAGACAAAAGAAAAACCAATTGTCAGGAAATCATAAGTGAGTATTTTAGATGATTTAATGTAAGCTTGAAGTCATTTCAAGCAATGGCTAAATCCTTTTTCACAAAAACTCTACCTTAGTTAAGATTTGCCTCATGGTCCAGATGGTCCTCTGCTGCATCTTCTGTGTTGTGTTCCAGCACCAGTGGATTGTCTTCTATAACGTTGCCCATCTTAAACTTGAATGTAGCCACACCCACCCTGGCCACTCCTCTTTCAGTAAGTGGTTTCAATGGTCTTGGTAAAGGTTGGTTAAGGAAAGGATCACACCTTCAGGAGACAACTATCATGTATGCAGGGTTGCTGATGATAGGCCAATTGGAATCCAACTACTTTTGTGAATGCATCTCATTGCCAGATAGTAGCCTGCAGTTGAAGCTAGAGGAGTTCTAAAGTATGATCAAATAGCACTGCATTTTTACTCCAAATAAAGCTGAGAGGCTGTGTTTGTGAATAAAGCGGAAAAGCATCTCTTACTTGCTGAAAATGTCCTGTGACTGTACACAAGAATTCCAGATTGTTTATTCAGCTCTACTGCGATCTTTCCCTCGCATACATATCCAAACCAAGACAACCCCAAAGAGAAGCACTTATGAAGAAGAGAATCATCAGTGGCTCCATTTGAGGTGATCTGAGTTGGATTCACGAGAGGAATTGGCTCTTGATGCGTTCAGTTGTTGTTGTCACTTAAAACTGCCCCAACAAGTAGCACTTACTGTATCAACAAACAAGTTAATGCTCAAGTTAGGGTAATAGGTAGGACCAAATCTCAAACTAGGAATTCTTCAGCAACTAATGCTGTAACATGTCTGTCTTCATGAACTGTGTGAAGGAAAAAGAAGAGCAAATTCACCAACACTACCCCAACAAATAGCACTTACTGCTTTCAGAAGGCAAGTATTTGCTTGTGTTAGGGTAAAGCTGATGACCACCTAGTTTCTTTTATTTCTGATTTCACAATACTGGAATTGAATCATTACTGAAATATTAAATTGCAGAACATATCCCAACCAAAACAACCCCAAAGAGAAGCACTTATGAAGCCAGTAATCATGAGTGTATCTATTTGAGGGGATCAGAGTTGGACTTCCAAAACATTGTGTCTTTTCATGTTGTTTTTGTCGATTAAAACTGCCCCAACAAGTAGCACTTACTGAATTCAACTGTCAAGTCAATGCTCAAGTGAGGGTAATAGTAAAGACATACAAAAGACTTGCAATGCTCTTTCCCAGTCACGAAACCAGAAATGGATGTATAAATCAGCTTTGAAGAGAACATGGACACTTGACTATGTTCAACATTCCCGAAAGTGATACCTGCAATGTTACTCAGTACAGTATAGATTTTACCAATGAAGAACTTGTCCTAACCAAGACAACCCCAAAGAGAAGCACTTATGAAGAAAGAGAATCATCAGTGGCTTCATTTGAGGTGATCTGAGTTGGATTCACGAGAGGAATTGGCTCTTGATGCGTTCAGTTGTTGTTGTCACTTAAAACTGCCCCAACAAGTAGCACTTACTGTATCAACAAACAAGTTAATGCTCAAGTTAGGGTAATAGGTAGGACCAAATCTCAAACTAGGAATTCTTCTGCAACTAATGCTGTAACATGTCTGTCTTCATGAACTGTGTGAAGGAAAAAGAAGAGCAAATTCACCAACACTACCCCAACAAATAGCACTTACTGCTTTCAGAAGGCAAGTATTTGCTTGTGTTAGGGTAAAGCTGATGACCACCTAGTTTCTTTTATTTCTGATTTCACAATACTGGAATTGAATCATTACTGAAATATTAAAATTGCAGAACATATCCCAACCAAAACAACCCCAAAGAGAAGCACTTATGAAGCCAGTAATCACGAGTGAATCTATTTGAGGGGATCAGAGTTGGACTTCCAAAACATTGTGTCTTTTCATGTTGTTTTTGTCGATTAAAACTGCCCCAACAAGTAGCACTTACTGAATTCAACTGTCAAGTCAATGCTCAAGTGAGGGTAATAGTAAAGACATACAAAAGACTTGCAATGCTCTTCCCAGTCACAAAACCAGAAATGGATGTATAAATCAGCTTTGAAGAGAACATGGACACTTGAATATGTTCCACATTCCCGAAAGTGATACCTGCACTGTTACTCAGTACAGTATAGATTTTACCAATGAAGAACTTGTCCTAACCAAGACAACCCCAAAGAGAAGCACTTATGAGAAAGAGAATCATCAGTGGCTTCATTTGAGGTGATCTGAGCTGGATTCACAAGGGGAAACGGCTTTGGATTCATTTAGTTGTGATTGTCACTTAAAACTTCCCACAACAAGTAGCACTTACTGCATTCAACAAACAAGTTAATGCTCATGTTGGGGTAATAGGTAGGACAGAATTCTTCACCACAATTCTTCATGAACTGTGTGAAGGAAAAATAATAGTAAAATCAGCACACTACCCAAACAAATTGCACTTACTGCTTTCAGAAATCAAGTCTGTGCTAGTGTTAGGGTAAAGCTGTTGAAAAATTGATTGACTTAGCTAATAAATCCAAAATATACAGTCTGGTAGTGACTAAGTTTTCTGAAAACTTATAACCAGGGACACAGACAAAAGAAAAACCAATTGTCAGGAAATCATAAGTGAGTATTTTAGATGATTTAATGTAAGCTTGAAGTCATTTCAAGCAATGGCTAAATCCTTTTTCACAAAAACTCTACCTTAGTTAAGATTTGCCTCATGGTCCAGATGGTCCTCTGCTGCATCTTCTGTGTTGTGTTCCAGCACCAGTGGATTGTCTTCTATAACGTTGCCCATCTTAAACTTGAATGTAGCCACACCCACCCTGGCCACTCCTCGTGATTACTGGCTTCATAAGTGCTTCTCTTTGGGGTTGTTTTGGTTGGGATATGTTCTGCAATTTATTATTTCAGTTATGATTCAATTCCAGTATGTGAAATCAGAAGTCAAAAGAAACTGCTATGTAGATGCTTGTGTATCCAAAGATATTCAGAAAAATGAATTTCAGAAGACATTTTCTTACACACCAGGTGGTCACCAGCTTTACCCTAACACAAGCAAATACTTGCCTTCTGAAAGCAGTAGGTGCTATTTGTTGGGGTAGTGTTGGTGATTTTGCTCTTCTTTTTCCACACAAAGCACACAAACGCACACTCCCGCAGACAGACCCTGCAGTCAGTATCTCATAATTATGAGTTAACCATGTCATAATATCGTTTAACCCTGATGTCCTGACTGTGCGCGGGGCGTAACGTCTCGTGTTGTGTGGAGCGGGGGACTGCGTGCACACAGTGTTTAACCCTGTGTCTCATAAGCTCAAACAATCACAAAGTAAACGTCAGTCCTGTACGTTTCCTAATAACATCTTATTGCAGTTTTGTAAGTTACTTTGGATAAAAGCGTCAGCTAAATCATATGTTATGCAATGTAATGACCAGGAAATGGTGTCTTTTATTGCCCATCGTGTATTGGGCCTTTTCATTCAATGATTGTGTTTTAAATGTTAACGGTTTGTATATGCGGAACAATAGTATAGCTTTTTCTATTCTGGAACACATTCACTAAATTGCTACCTTCCATATCCTTTACATTAAGACAGGGATTGATCTGCTAAGAAAAAACTATCTAGGATCAACAAACATAACTCAAAACACCTAACCCACTCTGCAAATATCTGAATATCCACACAATAACACAAAGCAATACCTTGTCAGTTTCGTTAAATTGTAATTTGTTATGAAGAGGGGCGGCTGAGGCTGAGGGGTAGAGTGGTCATCCTCCAACCTGAAGGTCGGCAGTTCAATCCCCAGTCTGACCCATCTGCATTCCGAAGTGTCCTTAGGCAAGATCCTGAACCCCGAATTGCCCCCCATAGAATAACAAAGTGCTGCAAATAGATGCACTGTGTGAACGGTGTGTGAATGTAAAACTGTACTGTAAAGCGCTTTGAGTGGTCATCAAAACTAGAAAAGCGCTATATAAATACAAAACCATTACCATTTTGATATTTGATGTCTTATTTTTTAGTCTTCCCTGCTTTTGTCAGTTTACTTTTTCATCATCTGTCTGCACAAACCTTTAGATGGAACTGCATACATAATGCCATGTCATTTCTAGAAAAGGTGCAAGTGCGCATTCACATGTGATATTATGATGCCCTCTGCAGGAGAAACAGAAGTACCTTCTCTTCCTCTTCTTAATCGTCTCCTCAGATCTGTGCGCGCCCACTAAATCTGAATCAGTAAAGCTGGAGCAGCAGCCTTGATTATAAATGTGTGGTTTCTGGTCACATGAATCAGTATCTGGTATCGTCAAAACGTTCAGGTTCATGTTCATCCTCTTTCTGATTGAATCACATTGCAAATAACTTTGCAGCACTGTATACTGAACCTGCATATTTCAAAATTACTGTTATTTTCTTTAGCGTGACGGCCCTGATGAGTGATGTGACTCGGCCCATTCCTGCTATAATTATTGGCTGATTCCAGCTGAGAAGAAGACATCTTAAAGACGGATGAGAAATAATTTACGTCAAGGCTTTCACCTTGAGGGAAGAAAATACCTTTTTGAGTCTGACAAATTATTTTCTAAACACACTTCCTGTTCAAATGATGTACTTTTAGATTTTCAGGGAATGGCACTTTGTGCTTTGAAATGTGTTTGGGTGTGTTGTTAAATGATAAACTTCTTTCTTGAAACCCCTGTGCTGTGCAACAACAGGAAAAGCGTATGGAGTCTGTAGGCAGGGTCTGTGTGTCCAGGGAATTTGGAGTGTCCGTCCTCTGATAGTGTGTCTCTGTGAATTAGCCTCTGCGTGGCATCCACCTGGCACACACTGCTGCCTGCCCTCTTCCCACCAACCCAAATATGTACCCAATATTATAATTAATATTATAATTAATTACCAGCACTGCCAATCACACTTTAATCACACTACTGTGAGACCACAGATAGACAGGAAGAATACAATCAGATATTCTTTCATTAGGATCCATGAGCTATTCCCTACGAAAAACTCCATCTTGGAATGTTATAGAAAGTGATAACAAATTTTGGGATCCAACTCTTTGTCTGGATCCACCCAAGAATTCAATAGGTTCTTCGCCAAATCCCATACCATAATCTTTAGTGGAACAAAAAAATAACCAATGGAAAAGGCTGAAAAAATTACCTTGAAGAAGGTAAATTAAAAATGTGTGCACCAGAGTCTGCTGTTTTTTTTGCTTTATTCTAGCTTTACTCTAGATATGCCAGAATTCATGTGATCTAATGAGGTCATTATCATATCATGTGATCGTCAATGTGCTTTGTGTTCTCCCACACACAACAAGGATCTAGGCAGGAAATGTGCAAGAAGGTAAAATAATCAGGAGGAGAGAGGTGACCAGAGAAGGACTTTTAATCGTCTTAATCAGTACTGTTAATTAGTTGGGAATAGTAATTGTTCGGCGATTAATAAGATCTGTTCAACTTTAACAGTCTTTGGCGTTGTAAACTATTTCTAAATATGTCGTAGGGAACCTCGAGACGTTTACGTTCTGCGGCTAAAATCAGGAGGAGAATTATTTAACCAGGGGGAACATCCAGTGTTTACCTCAAACGTTTTAGGGTGGCAGTTCAGGGTGTGAGAGCAGGATGAGGTAAAGAGACAGACTAACTCTTCAGATTCAGGTCAAAATATGTGGTAAGTCAGTAAGCCTGACTTTGGCTGTTCATAGATTTGACAAGATACTGAGGTGAGTGGGCAGAAGTTGAGGGCTTTAAATGAGGACCCAATACTAATAGGTCTAGAAAATAATTCAACAATTCATAGAAATGAATTAACTATTAGTAATTTTAAAAAGCAGCAGATGTGGATGCTAAAATCACATCTGCTGCTAAAAACGTATCAGGTGTTTAGGTTGGAAAACTCTTTAGTGAGGTTATTGTGAGCCTTGGGTAGTCTGTACATCAGTGAACAGTGGAGAAGGACTCTGACAATGTCTTTTAAAAGTTGTACATTTAAAGAAAAATAGGTGTGACTTTGCAATTAAAAGAGTTTTAAAACAATGAAGCATCTCCACCAGTGGTCTTTGTGGAAGTCAGGAAGCTGCAGTGTGGGAGACAGTAGGATCAGTCTTTTGTGAGCCAGGCATTTCAAAAATAGAAATCTAATTGGTAATGCCACATTAGTCATTTTCAGATAATCCTCACCAGAAAACTTGCAAAATGCTTCATCCTGCTGGTGTCTGGGAATAAGTGAAGGAACAACTGTGTGGTTTGTTTAAGCAATGCCTTTCATTGTTTGCTGTGTTGTACTGACAATATAAATCCCGCATATTTAGTTCATCACAGTACAAAGTTGCTTCAGGTTCAGCTGATAAGTCTTTGTTTAAATATGTGCTCATTTTGAACTCGATTCAACACAATCAAAAAAGAAAAGACAGGGAAAGTGGCAGATGGAACACTTGCATGGAACATTCCAGAGGGTCAAGAGTTGGTAAAAGGTGTTGTGTACTAATTGAGGCATCCTCCAGAGAAGTTCACAAGGAAAGATCGGAAGAGGTTCATCATTGTGTAAAACTGCACAGTTTAACAACATATCTATTGACCTGCCATGTCATGAAATTTTGTCCGGTTACTACTGCTTGGCTTCTTCATTAAACACTGAGTTCAGACCTGTCCACCATCGAAAATGTTTGGCAAATTATGAAGCACACAACAATGGAAATGGTAAATGGATTTGTATTTATATAGCGCTTTTCTAGTCTTGATGACCACTCAAAGCGCTTTACACTACAGTTTCACATTCACCCAATCACACACACATTCATACAGTGCAGCTATCCCAGCACTTTGTTATTCTATGGGGGGTCATTCAGGGTTCAGCATCTTGCCCAAGGACACTTCGGTATGCAGATGGTTCAGACTGGGGATCGAACCGCCGACCTTCAGGTTGGAGGACGACCACTCTACCCCTCAGCCACAGCCGGAAGCAGGTGTGAGGACAGTGGGAGCCAGGACAATGGGAGGATCTGGGGAGAAACAATAGACATGTTTGCAACAACAGCAATATTCCAACATTAAACTGATGATGATAATGGTCTGAATAAGACACTGCCATGTAAACAGCATTTTCTGATTTTCAATCAATCAATCAAATTGTATTTGTATAGCCCATATTCTCAAATCACAATTTGTCTCATAGGGCTTTAACATGGTGGGACATCCTCTGTCCTTAACCCTCAGCAAGAGTCAGGAAAAACTACTTAAAACCCTTTTAATAGGGTAAAAATACGTAGAAACCTCAGAGAGAGCCACATGTGAGGGATAATCAAGTTAAGAAATTGGAGTATTCTGACCTTAGTCGCATTATGTCTACAAAACACGTCTTTGCAGCATAGCTTCATATAGTTTTAACATTTTGTAAATGCTTAATAGCCTATGTACCCTGGATTTGAGTGTAAACAAGTAGTAGGATGTAATGTTTGTCATACTCACACTATTGTAGCGAGCCTGCGACACACCACAAAATCACCCCGGCAACACAGCTCTCTTTGGATCTCAGTAACTGTAATGATACAACATGTAAACAGAGACTGCATCAGTTCACATCTTCTTCTTAGAGTACTGTCTCTTTCAGCTCCAAATGCAGACAGTATAACAAAACATTTATACATTGTAGACCAAATCAGTCAAGTGAAATGATCGTATAGTGATTAATGTTTGACAATCATACCTGTAATGATACAAATGTAAACAGGGACTGCATCAGTTCCCACCTTCATCTTCTTCTTAGAGTACTGTAAACATGTCTAACCCATGGGTTCTCAAACAGCATTTGAAAAGGAACAATGCACTTTACATTCGTTCTATACAAATCCCACAAGAAAACTAAATCCCCCATAATGCTGCAGGTTGCTGCAGCGCTAGTCGGCAGCACTTCAAAGGAAAACAATGCCGCGCCAGTCGGCAGCACTTTGAAGGAAAACAATGCAGCGCTAACTTTTGAAATAACTCATAAAACTCCTTACAGTACAGACTTGCGCTTTACACCTTACAGCTGTCTTATATTTCTCTTTCAGAAAGCAGTCACAGTAACATGCATTAGACATTGACTTAGAAGCGGAACACTCCATGAACATAAATGTCTCTGTCAGCTCCAAATGCAGACAGATAAACAGGTTCCAGAGCGGCACGTACCACAGCGCGATAGGGGGGTTCAAAGACCAGAATACCAAGATACAACATATTCACATGTAAATAAAAGAACATAAAGCAGTAATCCTTTTGTAAGTACTGAAAATAAGCTTACAAAGATGTTGATTTAGCCTAATCACACCATCACACTATGTTCTACATAAACAGCTAATTTAATGGAATAATATATTATGACTCAGGTCAACATCATGATAGAAATTATTTGAGTATTCAGAATATGGCTGTCCATGTAAACAGAGTCAATGTTTGGGAGGAATAAAAAGCAGCTGAACATAACTGAAGAATTTCCTTAAATACTATATAGTTGGCTATGTAAAGGAGACTACGAGAGTTTTGGTTGTAAGACAAGACTGCACAAATGCTTGTGTTTGCACTTTGTTTGGGGAGTGAGCAGGGGGTAAGTTCCATGTAGGGCACCCCAGCTCCCTTTTGCCTGTGGTCCCCCCCAAGTCCCTTGAAATACTTCAATGATACAAACACACCGCTCAGGTCTGTGTGAAACTATTTTTTACAAGTTCTCACTGAATCTGCATGGAGATAAATACACATGTGAATACAATGTTTACTTTGGGCATCTGTAATGCACAAAGTTCCACTTTTCAGATATTTTATTATGTTTTAAAACAGTTAAACATTAAGTGTCACCCTCATTTCCACAGCTTGAACAGAACTCACCTTTCTGAAAGCTTCTCATTACTCTTGGGTACTTTATCACTATTTTGAGAAAGTTTAAATCTGTGTATCATGTGATAACAATTTAGTAGCCCTTAAATGGCACTTACTTAAAGCACTTTGTAGTTTTGCTTTATTTTTGAAGAAATGTACTTTCTTGATTCTTGTTGTTCTGGGTTTGTTACCTCAGGGTTGAATGCCCTTTCGCTTTGGACACAAATTTTGACTAAATGAAAAATTGAAATGTGATCAGGAGAGTGATATGGCCAGGGTTTTCTTTGCATTTAAGGAGGACTAGTTTTTGGGGGTTTTGTGTCTCGTTTGGAAACTTTTTGTCAAAGTTTGGGCTGCTGGTAGGCTGAGCTGTCTACTAAAGTTTCAGCCATTCGACAGTGATGTCCTCTTTTTGGATGGTTATACCCTTTAGCCTCTTGATAGAGAAAGACTACTGGGAGAGAAGGTGATACTGTGACATCTCTTATTTTCTTATCTTCCTGCTCCATAGTGCACCAGCACTCTCCCCTCCGAGTCATTCTCTTCCTCATTTTGTGCTGTGACTTAAAATCAGAATTTCCAATATTAATAAAAACATGTTAAAATATTTCAAAGGATCAGGAGTTATGATTCATGTAGGTTAAAAAATAAGATGTTATAAAAGGTTATATTCAGTGGTTTACAAAAATATTGTGGGAGCAACCCTCATGCAATTTCTTCAGCTCAGTGTGATAAGTAAGTAATTGCCTGTTATTTTCAATACATACCACAAGATGGCAGCAGTACTTTATAAAAAAGAAAATGGCAAACCCCTCTCTGACCTCACAATGACATAATCCCTCTGATGAGGAACAACAGACTAGGGGCGGCTGTGGGGCGGCTGTGGCTGAGCGGTAGAGTCGTCGTCCTCCAACCTGAAGGTCGGCGGTTCGATTCCCAGTCTGAACCATCTGCATGCCGAAGTGTCCTTGGGCAAGATGCTGAACCCCGAATGCCCCCCCCTTAGAATAACAAAGTGCTGGGATAGATGCACTGTGTGAATGGGTGAATGTGAAACTGTAATGTAAAGCGCTTTGAGTGGTCATCAAGACTAGAAAAGCGCTATTAATGCAAATCCATTTACCATTTACTATTATATCTGAAATTAAGAAAGATGGAGAAGATAGAGAGATCAGAAGTGGCTAACAGAAAATACACAAAACACTGACAATACTAATGATTTTCATGTTTAATAATTTCATTGGATTTCATTATATGTGTCACACAGCTGCTCCTGTAATCTATTTATCTGGTAAAATGTGTATAATTCAATAACGGTTCATTCTCAACCCACATTCACTTCTCATAGTAGGTGGTAATTTGTTATAATGCACATAGTAACTAGAATTGGTTCCACCTCCCACACATATTTTTGTGCAGTGTGTGTGGTGTGGTGTCTGGATTACTGAACATTTTTTCTCTACATTATCCATCGGCTGAAATTGAGTGGTAAATGTTAGCAGTATACTGAAGCAATTACTTAAAGGGGTAGTTCACCGAAAAATATTCGTATAATGTTACTGACATCGTTTAAAGTTGAATTTGAATGTCTCCGGACACTTGTATGACATCACAGGAGCATGGAGGCATGTTTTTTTCTGTAGGTTTTGTACATTTGAAGAAGTGGTCCACATTTACTTTGATTCTATTGGATTTGGTTGCAACACTGTTTACCCCTGAGACCCAGAGTGTTTTATGGACTCAAATTCACCCACCCCTCCATCCGCATAGTGGTGAGTAGATTATGAGTGAATTTGAATTTTTCTATGAACTATCTCTATAAAGTCCAGTGTGTAAGATTTAAGTAAAAGAAAACGATGACAGAAATTGAATATAAAATAATTCTATAGTGATGTTTTCACTAGTTTGTTACATCTAAATGGTACGAATTGTTGTTTTCTTTAATGGCCCTTGAAGTACTTTATACGAAGCGGAACCTCTCTACTGAAGCCGCCATGTTTTTTAACAGTGTAGCCCCAGACTAGACAAACTAAAGACATTTTGAGCTTAACTACAACTGAAGCCTTCCACAGGTACTCTTACATGTTTGGAAAGGGAGGGTGAGGCGTATTCGGCTGCAATATGCAACTTCACAACTAGATGTAACTAAATTTAACACACTTTATCCGCATCTTGGCGTCATAGAGGAAATCAGTGCTGCTCTCTCTGCACTGTAAATTGTCACACTTATTGTGTGCTTTTATCTTTGCTTGAAATGTAAACTTGACAGATCAGAAGTTGAGGCTGGTCCCCATTTATTGAGGAACAATTTTATATTTGCCAAATGGCTTCCTGGGTTGCGTAATCCACACTATGGATACCAAAGGAGTATCTGTTATTATTGTATTATTATTTTCATGACAACAAAGAGCCTTACAGAGTACAAATGTGATATTCCTGGTCTCTCTCTTCTCGCCCTCTTATCCACCTACCTCTCCGTGCTTGAGGTTTCTTCCGGTTATTGAGGGAGTTTTCTCTCTGCACAGTTGACAAAGGGCTGCTCATTGTGGGAACTGTTGGGTTTCTCTAAAAATGTAAAGGTCTTGACCTTATTATGTTATGATTTGGCGCTCAAAATTGAACTGAACTGAATACCTTTTATTCTAATTCATTCTTCTTTTTGCCATGGATTTTTTTGTGAATCATTTATTTGCTATACAAATAAAATTATTATTATTATGAACTTTTTGGAAATCTGCAAATCTTGTTAAAGGAGGAGGAAATGACTATTTAATTGTGAAGACAAAGTGACAGAAATGTTCAATGTTCCAGTTCGTTTTCTGTTTACAGTGGCCTACTGAAAAAAATTCAATACAAACGTCTCTTCAAGATCACTTCTGTAAATGTAGAAAGGTATAGATAGCATAACGTTTCAGACTGGGTTTAGTGCTCATCACAGTACAGACAACCTTGGCAAAAGTCACTAATGACCTTCTCATAGCTTCAGATCAGAGATTTGGGTCTGTCCTCATTCCGTTAGATATCAGTGCAGCAATCGACACAATTTACCATCAAATTCGCAATTTGTTATGAACAGGGGCGGCTGTGGCTGAGGGGTATATTGGTCATTCTCCTACCTGAAGGTCGGCAGTTCGATCCCCAGTCTGACCGAAGTGTCCTTGGGCAAGATGCTGAACCCCGAATTGCCCCGCATAGAACAACAAAGTGCTGCTTTTAGATGCACTGTATAAATGTCTGTGTGAACGGCTGAATGTAAAACTGAACTGTTAAGAGCTTTGAGTGGTCATAAAGACTAGAAAAGCGATATATAAATAAAAAAAAACATTTACCACAACACCTCACAGAGCTGATAGTATCATATCAACCCACTAGAGCACTGCGCTCCCAGAATTCATGCTTACTTGTCGTCTCTAAAAGCAGTGTAGGAAACAAAGCTTTCAGCTATCAAGTTCCTCTCCTAGGGAATCATCTACCACTTTCAGTTCAGGAGGCAGAAACCATCTGTCCATTTAAGAGTAGGCTTAAAATTCCTTTACGATAAAGCTAATAGTTAGAGCCGGTCCAGGCTTTTCTTAGACCTGCTCTTAGTTATGCTGCTATATGTTTAGAATGTCAAGGGACAAATGACACACAGAGCTTCTCTTTCCAGTTTCTCCTCTTCTCCATCCTGATCACATCAAAGAAATTAATATCTCATAAAAAAATTGATTTCTCCCTTTGCCTTATCGTTCGCAGATCCAGGGCCGCGGCTACGGCCACATCGAGGATTATGATGGTGGATCGCGTATCAGAGATCGTGATCGTAATGTTGGATCCTGTATTGTGCTGGATGATTGTGATAATAATGACGGATCCTGTATCGTGTTGCCCTCATATAATGGTGGGGGACTAGGATTTAAGTTGGAGCTGATGGTGGATCCTGATGGCGGCAGGGAACAATGACTGTGGCTTATAGTAGCCTACGATCTTGATGGTGGATTCTAATCGTGGTGGCTGCTTACCATGGACTATGATTACAACAAGACTGCTTGATATATAATATTTCTCCTCAGATACTCAAACATTACTGACAATAATCCATCCCTTCATTGACTCCATTTTGCTACAATGTGTTTATTCTAATCAATGTTGCAAATATCCTTATATTTCTGATGTTCTCCTTTACACTTGACATCTGCAATGGAAAATTCCACTGACCAGTGTCTAAGGTAATGGAAATCCCCTGACACTGCTGTGATACTGTCTACCTGACAGAATGGAACCCTTATTAGGTGATGTTTTTCTTCCAACTTGTACCAAGGACGGTAGGGTGATGTTTTTCTTCCAACTGGTACCAGGTATGGAAGGACACAGCAGATAAGACATCGGATGATCTCATGTCTTTCATGTCTTCTTTTTTTTTCATATCATGTCTTATGAAACGCCTCTTTGTATAAGTTCTGGCTTCTGTGAACTTGCAGCCAGTTGTTCCATTTTGAGCACCCGTGCTTGTTGTGTAAACTCTGCAGAGCTTACTATTATAAAGACTCAATGGCAACTCCAGTCTGTGCATTTAATTATTTCAAATCTCAAGAGGAATTTCCATCACACATCTATTTAATTTCTGTCCATCCTGGAAGAGGGATCCCTCTCACATGGCTCTCTCTGAGGTTTCTACGTTCCTCTTACCCTGTTACAAGTTTTATTTTGTAGTTTTTCCCTACTCTTGTTGAGGGTTAAGGCTAGAGGAGGTCTGACCTTGTTAAAGCCCTATGAGACAATTTGTGACTTGTGAATATTGGCTATACAAATACAATTTGATTGATTGACATTCGATGCAGTTGCTCAGATCTAACATCTGGAAGACTGAAGTCGATTTCAACCATAGGCTTTATATAAAGATTGAATGTTTTAATTGCACCCTGGTGGCCGGTTGCAGTAAAGGTCAGAAAACCCACCTCCTCTATGTTAGTGGAGGGGACATGGACCAAATTAAAAAGTCAAATAAACTCTTCTGAAAGATGGATTCTATCATTTTAGGTAATGGGCCGGGGCTGTCACAGCATGGTTTTGCTAAAATTGTTTTAAAAAAGAATGGAAAAACCTGTCACTGATGGGCTTTGGAGAATTGCACTCATTGAGAGATCTTGGAACTTGAGCAACATTACCTGGAGGTTTTATAGACAAGAGGTCTCTCTTCATGAATGCTGTTTGTGTGCCAATTTACCATGTCTCAGAATTTTTATTAGGGTGGGTTCACACCAAAAAGTCTGGTTCCTGGTTCTAATCATTGTCAGGATGATATATTGTTTAAATTTTCCAACTGGTCAGGTTCACATTCATAAAGGCAAAACTGGAATGGCCCAGAAAGCATAAACAAAAGCCATGTGGTGAAAATATAACAATTACCACAACCTCTACTTGAATATGGTACATCATGGAGGATCGTTAGGTACTGTATATGCTGGTATTGATCCGTAGGGCATAGAATCCAACAGTAGAGTACTAACATCTATTTAGTCAGAGGGATTAAATAATTTTATTATCGGCATACATGAGCCGGTATGACAGTGCCCTGGCTTGACATTTTGATGATTCTCTAAAAAAGAGGGATTTATTATAACTCCTCGGTGCATTGTTTTTCAGCCTGAAACCTCATTCACACATTCACAGACCCGCCCTGATCAGATCCATATCAATATTGACTCATCATTACAGCGCCACCTGCTGGCTACAGAAAGTGACATGTTTTAAACTTTGAACACTTTAAACATTTTAAACAAATAAATGGTGAATAGGGCTAGACTGTCTGTCTCCATCTTGGGGTGAAAACACAGAAAGGAAAAAGGAATTCATGAGTTAACGCATGTTCTAATGAAAAAACAAGTGACAAATAGGACAAATTGGTGGAAGAGAATGGAAAAATATATTTAGGATTATATATTGGATATATTTGCTTTTGAAGATTAAACAAAGTTTGATCGTATCAATAGGATGCTCCCTGGCTAGATGCACTGAGTGTTGTTGGCATTTGCTGTCATGCACCGCTTAGACCACGCGCACTAATCACGCATTACGGTACACCCCATCAAGTTAGACCCCATAGTGAAAACTTTATCTAAATTGAATTTAGTTTTAAAACGAGGCTTACCTCCTTTTTGCAGTAGGTGGTGCTATTGCTATCACTATACTAGACTAATAGATCTGTTCAGGTCAAAAACACTCTTTTCTCTCTTCAGATGGTATAAATCTTTCATCTTTGCTTCCAAGACATCAAGGATTCTAACATCACTGACACTGTGACATTAAAGCAAACTGACAACAAATAATTATTGGCTTAATGAATCCTTTGAAGTGTTCTTCTATATATACAGCTCATTTGAGCTTATCGTAAAGCAGCCAAGAGCTGTTCATCAAAATTTAAAACATGTAATATCCTGTAGCCAGCAGATGGCGCTGTAATGATGAGTGAATATTGATATGGATCTGATCAGGGGGGACTGTGAATGTGTGAATGAGGTTGCAGGCTGAAAAACAATGAACAGAGGAGGTATAATAAATCCCTCTTTTTTAGCGAATCATCAAAATGTCACGCCACGGTCATACCTTCAGTTGACATCATACCGAGGTAGTTTATATCTCCATCTTTTTGAAATGACGTTCATCGAAGCTGAAGTTGATCTAGTGAAAGCCCGCGACAAGGATAAAAGCTTCACTTCCTGCGTCTGTCATGCACCGCTTAGACCATGCTCACTAATCGAGCATTACGGTCCACTCCATCTAGTGAGAACCCATAGTGAAAACTTTATCTAAATCGAATTTAGTTTTAAAACGAGGCTTACCTCCTTTTGGCAGTAGGTGTTGCTATCGCTATCACTATACTAGACTAATAGATCTGTTCAGGTCAAAAACATTCTTTTCTCTCATCAGATCTTATAAATCTTTCATCTTTGCATCTAAGACATCAAGGATTCTAACATCACTGACACTCTGACATTAAAGCAAACTGACAACAAGTAATTATTTGCTTAATGAATCCTTTGAAGTGTTCTTTATATATACAGCTCATTTGAGCTTATCTTAAAGCAGCCAAGAGCAGTTCATCAAAGTTTAAAACATGTCACTTCCTGTAGTTAGCAGGTGGCACTGTAATGATGAGTCAATATTGATATGGATCTGATCAGGGCGGGACTGTGAATGTGTGAATGAGGTTGCAGGCTGAAAAACAATGGACAGAGAAGTTATAATAAATCCCTCTTTTTTAGCGAATCATCAAAATGTCACGCCACGCCACTGTCATACCGTGTGATGAAATAGTTTATACTGAGGTAGTTTATATCTCAGTCTGGTTGAGTTGACATTCACAGAAGTTGAAGTTGATCTAATGAAAGCTTGTTTTGCACACTGTGGCAAGGATAAATGCTTCACTTCCTGCGTCTGTCATGCACCGTTAGGCCACGCGCACTAATCACGCATTACGGTCCACCCCATCAAGTTAGACCCCATAGTGAAAACTTTATCTAAATTGAATTTAGTTTTAAATCAAGGCTTACCTCCTTTTTGCAGTAGGTGGTGCTATCGCTATCACTATACTCGACTAATAGATCTGTTCAGGTCAAAAACACTCTTTTCTCTCTTCAGATCGTATAAATCTTTCATCTTTGCATCAAAGAATCAAAGGATTCTAACATCACTGACACTGTGACATTAAAGCAAACTGACAACAAATAATTATTGGCTTAATGAATCCTTTGAAGTGTTCTTCTATATATACAGCTCATTTGAGCTTATCGTAAAGCAGCCAAGAGCTGTTCATCAAAATTTAAAACATGTAATATCCTTTAGCCAGCAGATGGCGCTGTAATGATGAGTGAATATTGATATGGAACTGATCGGGGGGGACTGTGAATGTGTGAATGAGGTTGCAGGCTGAAAAACAATGAACAGAGGAGGTATAATAAATCCCTCTTTTTTAGCGAATCATCAAAATGTCACGCCACGGTCATACCTTCAGATGAAATCATACCGAGGGAGTTTATATCTCCATCTTTTTGAGATGACGTTCATCGAAGCTGAAGTTTATCTAATGAAAGTCCGCGGCAAGGATAAAAGCTTCACTTCCTGCGTCTGTCATGCACCGCTTAGACCATTCTCACTAATCGAGCATTACGGTCCACTCCATCTAGTTAGACCCCATAGTGAAAACTTTATCTAAATCGAATTTAGTTTTAAAACGAGGCTTACCTCCTTTTTGCAGTAGGTGGTGCTATCGCTATCACTATACTAGACTAATAGATCTGTTCAGGTCAAAAACACTCTTTTCTCTCTTCAGATCGTATAAATCTTTCATCTTTGCATCAAAGAATCAAAGGATTCTAACGTCACTGACACTGTGACATTAAAGCAAACTGACAACAAATAATTATTTGCTTAATGAATCCTTTGAAGTGTTCTTTATATATACAGCTTATTTGAGCTTATCGTAAAGCAGCCAAGAGCTGTTCATCAAAATTTAAAACATGTAATATCCTGTAGCCAGCAGATGGCGCTGTAATGATGAGTGAATATTGATATGGAACTGATCGGGGGGACTGTGAATGTGTGAATGAGGTTGCAGGCTGAAAAACAATGAACAGAGGAGGTATAATACATCCCTCTTTTTTAGCGAATCATCAAAATGTCACGCCACGGTCATACCTTCAGATGAAATCATACAGAGGTAGTTTATATCTCCATCTTTTTGAGATGACGTTCATCGAAGCTGAAGTTGATCTAATGAAAGTCCGCGGCAAGGATAAAAGCTTAACTTCCTGCGTCTGTCATGCACCGCTTAGACCAATCTCACTAATCGAGCATTACGGTCCACTCCATCTAGTTAGAACCCATGGTGAAAACTTTATCTAAATCGAATTTAGTTTTAAAACGAGGCTTACCTCCTTTTGGCAGTAGGTGTTGCTATCGCTATCACTATACTAGTCTAATATATATGTTCAGGTCAAAAACACTCTTTTCTCTCTTAGGATCGTATAAATCTTATATCTTTGAATCTAAGACATCAATGATTCGAACATCACTGACACCGTGACATTAAAGCAACCTGACAACAGATAATTATATGCTTAATGAATGCTTTGAAGTGTTCTTCTATATAAACAGCTAATTTTACCTGTATATTTTAAAGCAGCCAAGAGCTGTTCATCAAAATTTAAAACATGTCATTTCCTGTATCCAGCAGTTGGCGGTGTATTGATGACTCAATATTGATATGGATCTGATCAGGGCGGGACTGTGAATGTGTGAATGAGGTTGCAGGCTGAAAAACAATGAACAGAGGAGGTATAATAAATCCCTCTTTTTTAGCGAATCATCAAAATGTCACGCCACGCCACTGTCATACCGTGTGATGAAATAGTTTATACCGAGGTAGTTTATATCTCGTCTGGTTGAGTTGACATTCACAGAAGTTGAAGTTGATCTAATGAAAGCTCGTTTTGCACACTGTGGCAAGGATAAATGCTTCACTTCCTGCATCTGTCATGCACTGCTGGACCACGCGCACTAATCACGCATTACGGTCCACCCCATCAAGTTAGACCCCATAGTGAAAACTTTATCTAAATCGAATTTAGTTTTAAAACGAGGCTTACCTCCTTTTTGCAGTAGGTGGTGCTATCGCTATCACTATACTAGACTAATAGATCTGTTCAGGTCAAAAACACTCTTTTCTCTCTTCAGATCGTATAAATCTTTCATCTTTGCATCAAAGAATCAAAGGATTCTAACATCACTGACACTGTGACATTAAAGCAAACTGACAACAAATAATTATTGGCTTAATGAATCCTTTGAAGTGTTCTTCTATATATACAGCTCATTTGAGCTTATCGTAAAGCAGCCAAGAGCTGTTCATCAAAATTTAAAACATGTAATATCCTGTAGCCAGCAGATGGCGCTGTAATGATGAGTGAATATTGATATGGAACTGATCAGGGGGGACTGTGAATGTGTGAATGAGGTTGCAGGCTGAAAAACAATGAACAGAGGAGGTATAATAGATCCCTCTTTTTTAGCGAATCATCAAAATGTCACGCCACGGTCATACCTTCAGATGAAATCATACCGAGGGAGTTTATATCTCCATCTTTTTGAGATGACGTTCATCGAAGCTGAAGTTTATCTAATGAAAGTCTGCGGCAAGGATAAAAGCTTCACTTCCTGCGTCTGTCATGCACCGCTTAGACCATTCTCACTAATCGAGCATTACGGTCCACTCCATCTAGTTAGAACCCATAGTGAAAACTTTATCTAAATCGAATTTAGTTTTAAAACGAGGCTTACCTCCTTTTGGCAGTAGGTGTTGCCATCGCTATCACTATACTAGACTAATAGATCTGTTCAGGTCAAAAACACTCTTTTCTCTCGTCAGATCGTATAAATCTTTCATCTTTGCTTCTAAGACATCAAGGATTCTAACATCACTGACACTGTGACATTAAAGCAAATTGACAACAAGTAATTATTTGCTTAATGAATCCTTTGAAGTGTTCTTTATATATACAGCTTATTTGAGCTTATCGTAAAGCGGCCAAGAGCAGTTCATCAAAGTTTAAAACATGTCACTTCCTGTAGTTAGCAGGTGGCACTGTAATGATGAGTCAATATTGATATGGATCTGATCAGGGCGGGACTGTGAATGTGTGAATGAGGTTGCAGGCTGAAAAACAATGGACAGAGAAGTTATAATAAATCCCTCTTTTTTAGCGAATCATCAAAATGTCACGCCACGCCACTGTCATACCGTGTGATGAAATAGTTTATACCGAGGTAGTTTATATCTCCGTCTGGTTGAGTTGACATTCACAGAAGTTGAAGTTGATCTAATGAAAGCTCGTTTTGCACACTGTGGCAAGGATAAACGCTTCACTTCCTGCATCTGTCATGCATTGCTGGACCGCGCGCACTAATCACGCATTACGGTCCACCCCATCAAGTTAGACCCCATAGTGAAAACTTTATCTAAATCGAATTTAGTTTTAAAACGAGGCTTTCCTCCTTTTTGCAGTAGGTGGTGCTATCGCTATCACTATACTAGACTAATAGATCTGTTCAGGTCAAAAACACTCTTTTCTCTCTTCAGATCGTATAAATCTTTCATCTTTGCATCAAAGAATCAAAGGATTCTAACATCACTGACACTCTGACATTAAAGCAAACTGACAACAAATAATGATTGGCCTAAAGAATCCTTGGATGTGTTCTTCTATGTATACAGCTCATTTGAGCTTATCGTAAAGCAGCAAAGAGCTGTTCATCAAAATTTAAAACATGTCATTTCCTGTAGCCAGCAGATGTTGCTGTAATGATGACTCAATATTGATATGGATCTGATCAGGGCGGGACTGTGAATGTTTGAATGAGGTTGCAGGCTGAAAAACAATGAAAAGAGGAGATATAATAAATCCCTCTTTTTTAGCGAATCATCAAAATGTCACGCCACGCCACTGTCATACCATGTGATGAAATAGCTTATACCGAGGTAGTTTATATCTCCGTCTGGTTGAGTTGACATTCACAGAAGTTGAAGTTGATCTAATGAAAGCTCGTTTTGCAAACTGTGGCAAGGATAAACGCTTCACTTCCTGCATCTGTCATGCATTGCTGGACCGCGCGCACTAATCACGCATTACGGTCCACCCCATCAAGTTAGACCCCATAGTGAAAACTTTATCTAAATCGAATTTAGTTTTAAAACGAGGCTTACCTCCTTTTTGCAGTAGGTGGCGCTATCGCTATCACTATACTAGTCTAATATATATGTTCAGGTCAAAAACATTCTTTTCTCTCTTAGGATCGTATAAATCTTATATCTTTGAATCTAAGACATCAATGATTCTAACATCACTGACATTGTGACATTAAAGCAACCTGACAACAGATAATTATATGCTTAATGAATGCTTTGAAGTGTTCTTCTATATAAACAGCTCATTTTACCTGTATATTTTAAAGCAGCCAAGAGCTGTTCATCAAAATTTAAAACATGTCATTTCCTGTATCCAGCAGTTGGCGGTGTATTGATGACTCAATATTGATATGGATCTGATCAGGGCGGGACTGTGAATGTTTGAATGAGGTTGCAGGCTGAAAAACAATGAAAAGAGGAGGTATAATAAATCCCTCTTTTTTAGCGAATCATCAAAATGTCACGCCACGCCACTGTCATACCGTGTGATGAAATAGTTTATACCGAGGTAGTTTATATCTCAGTCTGGTTGAGTTGACATTCACAGAAGTTGAAGTTGATCTAATGAAAGCTCGTTTTGCACACTGTGACAAGGATAAAAGCTTCACTTCCTGCGTCTGTCATGCACCGCTTAGACCACGCGCACTAATCACGCATTACGGTCCACCCCATCAAGTTAGACCCCATAGTGAAAACTTTATCTAAATTGAATTTAGTTTTAAAACGAGGCTTACCTCCTTTTTGCAGTAGGTGGGTTGCAAAATTCCGTGAATATTCAAAGCTGGAAACTTTCCATGGGAATTATCGGGAATATACGGGAATATACGGGAATATACAGGAATTAACGGGAATAAACTGGAAATTGTGTGGGTAATTTATACTAACTGTATTTATCTTGACATATACAGACATAAATATAAACATTGTGTTTTGTCATAGGACGATTTGAGCCCTGAGGAAACTTTGGGCACTTGACTATATGCTTCTGGATCTTTGTGTCATTCTTAACATAGGTCTTTGCACAGTATTTGCAAATGTACACAGACATTCCTTCTACATTGGCTGGGGTGAAATTACTCTACACATGAGGTAGTGCACGTAGCATTGCTCTGTAGAATAAGATGAGAAAAAATCTTGTAAAAAAACACTAAAGCAATGCGAGAGATATAAATAGTTGGCCAGTTGGAATCATCCTTAAACATATTTTACAATTGATGGATAAATGAATAGAAATAGGCTAGATGGACAGATGAACAATCCTCAATCAGCATGCTAACATATTTTCCCCAGTAATATCATCGAAACTTACCTACACTGCACACTGCACACTACAGCAGGCCTCAATAGCCCTGCTGTAATGTGCAGGATGCTGGCAATTATCTGTGCATGTGATGGAGAAATGCACAGTGCAGGGTTGAAATTCAACGTGCAGCTTGTGCTGCATTCCATATGTCTTTAAAATAGAGTTTTTAATAATTTTTTTAGTGCTCAGCGTTTAATTTGTGTATATATTTTTTTCAAAATTCCCGAGCTGAATATTCCCATGGAAATTTTCCGCCCCTTTGCAACCCTAGGTGCTATCACTATCACTATACTCGACTTATAGATCTGTTCAGGTCAAAAACACTCTTTTCTCTCTTCAGATCGTATAAATCTTTCATCTTTGCATCAAAGAATCAAAGGATTCTAACATCACTGACACTGTGACATTAAAGCAAACTGACAACAAATAATTATTGGCTTAATGAATCCTTTGAAGTGTTCTTCTATATATACAGCTCATTTGAGCTTATCGTAAAGCAGCCAAGAGCTGTTCATCAAAATTTAAAACATGTAATATCCTGTAGCCAGCAGATGGCGCTGTAATGATGAGTCAATATTGATATGGATCTGATCAGGGCGGGACTGTGAATGTGTGAATGAGGTTGCAGGCTGAAAAACAATGGACAGAGAAGTTATAATAAATCCCTCTTTTTAGCCAATCATCAAAATGTCACGCCACGGTCATACCTTCAGATGAAATCATACCGATGTAGTTTATAGCTCCATCTTTTTGAGATGACGTTCATCGAAGCTGAAGTTGATCTAATGAAAGCCCGCGGCAAGGATAAAGGCTTCACTTCCTGCGTCTGTCATGCACCGCTTAGACCATGCTCACTAATCGAGCATTACGGTCCACTCCATCTAGTTAGAACCCATAGTGAAAACTTTATCTAAATCGAATTTAGTTTTAAAACGAGGCTTACCTCCTTTTGGCAGTAGGTGTTGCCATCGCTATCACTATACTAGACTAATAGATCTGTTCAGGTCAAAAACACTCTTTTCTCTCTTCAGATCGTATAAATCTTTCATCTTTGCATCAAAGAATCAAAGGATTCTAACATCACTGACACTGTGACATTAAAGCAAACTGACAACAAATAATTATTGGCTTAATGAATCCTTTGAAGTGTTCTTCTATATATACAGCTCATTTGAGCTTATCGTAAAGCAGCCAAGAGCTGTTCATCAACATTTAAAACATGTAATATCCTGTAGACAGCAGATGGCGCTGTAATGATGAGTCAATATTGATATGGATCTGATCAGGGCGGGACTGTCAATGTGTGAATGAGGTTGCAGGCTGAAAAACAATGAACAGAGGAGGTATAATATATCCCACTTTTTTAGCCAATCATCAAAATGTCACGCCACCCCACGGTCATACCGTGTGATAAAAACATACCCAAGTAGTTTATATCTCCATCTTTTTGAGGTGATGTTCACAGAAGCTGAATTTGATCTAATGAAAGCTCGTTTTGCGCACTGTGGCAAGGATAAACGCTTCACTTCCTGCGTCTGTCATGCATTGCTGGACCACGCGCACTAATCACGCATTTTGGTCCACCCCATCAAGTTAGACCCCATAGTGAAAACTTTATATAAATCGAATTTAGTTTTAAAACGAGGCTTACCTCCTTTTTGCAGTAGGTGGTGCTATCGCTATCACTATACTACACTAATAGATCTGTCCAAGTCAAAAACACTCTTTTCTCTCTTCAGATCGTATAAATCTTTCATCTTTGCATTAAAGAATCAAAGGATTCCAACATCACTGACACTGTGACATTAAAGCAACCTGACAACAGATAATTATTTGCTTAATGAATCCTTTGAAGTGTTCTTTTATATAAACAGCTCATTTGAGCTTATCGTAAAGCAGCCAAGAGCAGTTCATCAAAGTTTAAAACATGTCACTTTCTGTAGTTAGCAGGTGAAGCTGTAATGATGAGTCAATATTGATATGGATCTGATCAGGGCGGGACTGTGAATGTGTGAATGAGGTTGCAGGCTGAAAAACAATGAACAGAGGAGCTATAATAAATCCCTCTTTTTTAGCCAATCATCAAAATATCACGCCACGCCACGGTCATACTGTCAGATGAAATCATACCGGGGTAGTTTATATCTCCATCTTTTTGAGATGACGTTCATAGAAGCTGAAGTTGATCTTATGAAAGCCCGTGGCAAGGATAAAAGCTTCACTTCCTGCGTCTGTCATGCACCACTTAGACCACGCTCACTAATCGCGCATTACGGTCCACTCCATCAAGTTATAACCCATAGTGAAAACTTTATCAAAATCGAATATGGTTTTAAAATGAGGCTTACCTCCATTTGGCAGTAGGTGTTGCTATCGCTATCACTATACTAGTCTAATAGATCTGTTCAGGTCAAAAACACTATTTTCTCTCTTCAGATCGTATAAATCTTTCATCTTTGCATCAAAGAATCAAAGGATTCTAACATCACTGACACTGTGACATTAAAGCAAACTGACAACAAGTAATTATTTGCTTAATGAATCCTTTGAAGTGTTCTTTATATATACAGCTCATTTGAGCTTATCGTAAAGCAGCCAAGAGCTGTTCATCAAATTTTAAAACATGTCACTTCCTGTAGCCAGCAGGTGGTGTTGTAATGATGAGTCAATATTGATATGGATCTGATCAGGGCGGGACTGTGAATGTGTGAATGATGTTTCAGGCTGAAACAAAATGAACAGAGGAGGTATAATAAATCTCTCTTTTTTAGCGAATCATCAAAATGTCACGCCACGGTCATATCGTGTGATGAAATCATACCGATGTAGTTTATATCTCCATCTTTTTGAGATGACGTTCATAGAAGCTTAAGTTGATCTAATGAAAGTCCGCGGCAAGGATAAAAGCTTCACTTCCTGCGACTTTCATGCACCGCTTAGACCACGCGCACTAATCACGCATTACGGTCAACCCCATCAAGTTCGACCCCAGAGTGAAAAATTTATCTAAATCGAATTTAGTTTTAAAACAAGGCTTACCTCCTTTTGGCAGTAGGTGATGCTATCACTATCACTATACTAGACTTATAGATCTGTTCATGTCAAAAACACTCTTTTTTTGTCATCACATCGTATAAATCTTTCATCTTTGCATCTAAGACATCAAGGATTCTAACATCACTGACACTGTGATATTAAAGCAAACTGACAACAACGAATTATTTGCTTAATTAATCCTTTGAAGTGTTCTTTTATATATACAGCTCATGTGAGCTATTTTTCGGCGAATCATCAAAATGTCACGCCACGCCACTGTGGAACGGGGAACGGGGATCCAGTGATTCTCAAACTGTGCGGGGCGCCCCCACGTCTTAACGTCCGCATCTCTTTAACGGTTGAGCAGTAAACAAATCGCTCTTTCGCTGTAGCAAGGGGTCTGCAACCCGAGGCTGTGAAGAGCCACCCCTCTTCAGTGGCTCCATGTACAGTGTTGTGCCTGTCGCGCGTAATTTTGGCGAACGGACAGTACACACTCTCAGGCCCCGTTGCTCCGCCCCCCGCCCCGCTCACGCTCTCAGACACACACACAGGAGATCAGAGCCCGTTCACGTGAAGCAGCCGGTCAGGAACAAACAAGAGACGGTGTTCAAAAACCAAGTTGAAAAGAAAGTACGATGAAGCCTGTCTTGCTCTTGGGTTCACAGTCAATGGGGTAGGACATGAGGAGAGACCAGTGTGTAATTTATGTCAGAAAACTCTATGAGAACCAACAAATTAAGAAGAGTCTTAGAAACAGACGAAAATTCCCTGAACTGATATCAAAAACTTATATATTATTCTTAATATTTTATAATAATGTATCTCTGCTCTTATTTGTATATTATTCTTAATATTTTATATTATTGTATCTCTGCTCTTGTTAACTTTTTTCTATATCAGATTGTATATATTTTTGCCACTTTTATGTTGTAACTTATACTGTGTTGTTCAGAATTGTGTGCATTGATTCTCTGAAGTATGTTATTCAAATGTTCTATTGAAGGATTTGTGCAATAGAGAAATTTAAGTTTCTCTTTCACTTATATTGCTATAATAAAAAAAAACATAATACGAGAACTTCTGATAAAGATTCCGACACTAAAGGGAAGGATAAGGGTTTCTTTAACAAGTTAAGTCTTTCATTCTCACTTTCCACCTTAAAAGTATGAAATGAACTGAACTATGAACTAGTTCAGAATTTAAATGGTGAACTATGAATGTGAACTATTCATTTTTACTTCTATGAACTGAACTTTGAACTAGTTCATGAGAGGTGTGAACTTGCACAACACTGGCCCGGGCCAAAGTTTTCCTGGGTTTAAACCCGGCGGGGGTTAATTTGGCCTGTTACACTGGTATATATATTGAGTCACTGATTGACTGATGAAAAGCAGGTAAGTCCGGGGTTGGGCAGGCCAGGTTTTTGGAATCCCTGGGAAAAGGTCATGCAGGGCAAGGGGTAGTGGCTGCGTTCTGAAACGACATGAGTTAGTACATGGCAAAGCAAAAAACAAGATAGCAGAAAATGAAAATACTATGAGCTGCCTGAAGTTGTGACACTGAGGGTTGAAGTATTTTACAGTCACACAATCATTCAAATCACAAAAAGACTTACTTATCGGGTGTGGTCGATATATTACCTACCATTAAAACGTGATGGAGAGAATGATGGCTATAAGTGAACCCCACAAACAAAAATGTTTGCAACCCTTACTGAAGCAGTTTCAAAATAAAAAAAATCCAGCTTTTTTATGTTTACTGAATCTCTTCATTTGTTAAAAAAAGGTTTTTATCGTGAAATATTTTCAGGAGCAGAAGATGCACTGCTTTTTACTGTATAGTACTTGTGTTTTATTTGATAAAGAAATAAGACTACTTTTACACAAGGAAATTCAGTGGTCATATGTATTGCCATTTTCCAGTTACTGTAATGTGTTGTGTTGTGCGTAATGTGTAGTGTTGTGTTGTCAAATTGATGAAGATGTTTTCTTACTTAGCTTGTGTTTTTCTACTTGCATGCGTTTTCCTACGTTGCAGCGCGTTGAGCTTTAAGGGCCACCGTACATTGCCCTTCCTTGACAAGTTTTGAAATCCATTCATTGCATTTCTTGTTTAAATACAGTGGGAAGACATGACCCTTGCAGTGAGTGCCAAAGTAGAACACCAGGAGTTGACACTCATTTACACACACACACACACACACACACACACACACACACACACACACACACACACACACACACACACACACACACACACACACTCACACACACACACACACACACACACACAATCAATCGTATTGTTATTTATTGTTCAAGAACATATTTTGTTAATTTATATTACTTATTATTATTATTCAGTTTATGTAGTTTTGTAAACATGCAACATTAAAATAACTTCAAAGCCCAAAGCCTTGTGTGATTGTGTGCACGGCTGACACCTTAAATTTTATTTTTATTATAGAATTTATTGACCCCTTACCATAAAAAGTTTGTCTTTCACTATCTTGCATAGTTATACAAAATTAAAATTAAAATTCAAGTAGACAGCAGATAGGATATAAACAGTAGCTCCTTCTAATGGCAGTCTCCATAGAAACCACCAAACTTCAACCCCTAACTCAACGATAATCTTCTCCAGCGTTTCCTGTCGCTGTCTGAGTGCCACCTGAGAGACAGATTTAAGATAACAATCAATTGCATATCAGGGTTATAACATCTTTCCTTCACACAGTGACACCAAATAACATCCACATAACAGAAGTGAAAGTACGAGTAAGGAGCGGGAGGATTGTAACTTGTAATTTAAAACAACTTTCACCACACTTTCACAATACCACTCAAAGCTTATAAACACTTAAAAGGGATATATAAGTACTCAACAAATCATCACAACAATTATATCTTTCTATGCATCAAGCCGTCAGCATCGCAGACATTATATTACATACCAAGCTCCCAGTCCCCACGTCCCCTTGTATGAGTTTTTTCTGCGTTATCTTAAAAGAAAATAGATTTGGTCAGTAAGTAATGTAACAGAATGATAAACATATATCCTAAAAAGCCTTATATCCACTAGTGACATCAGTTCCAATACTTATTTTTTAGTGACCGCGAGATGAAGCTTCATGAAGCATTGAAGCTTTCCATCGAATTGGTTCACTCATGGGCGAAGCTTCATGGTGCTTCATTGGCTCTACTGTGCCATCAAGTGGACAATAAATGGAAAGCAGGTAGAGTGATCATAATGACACCATGGCTTTGGTGTGTGAAGCTTTCAATTGAATGAATGATGTTTATGATGCCAAAACATAAATTATGAACTTATTAATATGGTGTCTGTCTTTATGATATGGTGTCTGTCTTTATTATATGATAGATAGAGAGTTGTGATGTGAATGTGCTATTTGGTTTGTGACTGCTTATTTTAATAGGGACAACATGTAACACGTAAAATAGGGACATTTTATCCATTTTTATTTAAAAATAACAACTTTTCCACAGTGCTGGGCCTCAGGCAGTTTCTTTGTTCTTTTTGGTTAATCTCGCCTGCTTTAGAAAACATCCTTTCACAGGGCAGAGATGAAGCTGGGGTACAGATAATTTACATGAGGCCTTTGACTTTGGTGGTCCATGTTGGCTGGCGATCTGCTAGACTCTTCAGTCTTGAATTTTAGGTTTTCCCTTCTAGCACACTAGGGACAACGGTGTAGCAAAAATATAAATACACTTTTTTTCTAAAGCAGTGGGTGGTAGCTATTATTATAAAATAAAATATATGTGTGCTGATAACTGTCTTTTTATTCCAAAAGTCACAGAGAAAGCAAGGGGAAGTCCATAATAAAGCCGTGGAGGAGTTACTGGATGAACACGGTTAACTAGTAACCGCTCGCACGGGTCGCTCTGAAGTAAAAATGAATGCACATGCAACGAGGCAGGGTTCACTAACTTACTTGATCATGTGCATAAACAGAGGTGAAAATAGAGGGAAAAACCCAAAGCAGTGACAGAATAGTCCAAAACACTGTCAATCGCGTATCTACCATAGAGGGTATGGTGCTGTGAATACACAGTTCATTCATTCTAAAATTGTTGTTGCTATGAAAATATTCATCATTGCTTTCAAAAACTACTTAGGCTTACACAGTGATTCGCTGTCTCACTTGGAAAAACTAAATGTCGAAAAAAGATTGTCAGGTGCAGGATCTTTGCATTATGATTATGTCCTAGACAGAATTTACTACAACAGCTGTTCTTTATTATTCGGTATAACAGTGAAGGCAAATCCTTAAGGATCACACAATGTTAAACACTTAAAATTCAGGCACACAAAGATCTTAAAAGTTAAATATTATTATTATGTTTCTATTCCCTTTTTTTATGCAATCTTTTATTTGCATTATTAATAAATGCAAATAAAAGATTATTTAACTTTTAATCTTAAAATGGAATTTTCTGTTATCTCTTATGCTTTTGTTTTTTGATGTAACAATAATATACTGGTTTCACTTGAATTGAGGTGAACTTCTATGTGCTGTAAGAAAGTCCACCTGACACATCAGTTATTTTATAAAAAAATATTATATTAAAAACAATAATTAAATATGTTTTAACAAACTTAGAAGTGGCCTTGTGCTGGCATCTAATGCTTAACATCTTTCAGCAGGAGATTGCTTCAGTGATTTTTTGTTTAACATCTGCATATAACTGGGGAACTGCGTTTATTTATAATGAAAAGCATGTGCTATTTATGTCTTTGCTTCCACCTATTGGCTTTATTGTTCACTGCACCATAGGTAATGTTTCTTTTTTCCATACTGCTGTCACGTCATTCAATGATGTATCAATACAGTAGCATCTGCATCGATAAGTCACAATATATTTCCATATTGTTTTTTAAAACCATATTATGTATATATATATATATATATATATTTAAATAATACGTTACTTTGTTTTACTCATACATAAACTAGATATGACTGATATATTAGCTTTTCAGTTCAGAAAACTTTCATTCCAATGTGAAGTGCAATTTAAATGCAAATATTCAGAGTCCTGGAATAGACCAGAAATGGCAAGAAGGGAAGGGATGACATCTTTTCTAAAAAAGAAACAACCAACTAGCCTGACTGATCCTCAAGCTTTAACAAGCACAATGTGTGGTCTTTTTTAAGAACTTGGATTATTTGTATGATTAACATTGTTTTGAGGCTCAAGATGTTGGGCAACGTGGACAAACAAGAGTTACAACCGTGCAAGCTCCAGAAAAGATCATCGCTTCTAAAGGACTACAGAAAAGAGTAAACATGAACTTTTTGTACAGTGTTTTGTGAATATTCATAGATATTTTTACAATGTGGATATCCTCCATGACCTTTAATGACCTGTATGTATCCATTCATCCATGATGTGCAGATACATGAAGTGTAGAATGTTATATCCACACAGATGAATAATAGATAATAACAATTTACACATATATGGTATATTGATCAAATTTGATTGAATTGTGTTAGACCAGATCTTTCTACCAACCCTCTGCCTGTGAGAACTTTCCCGACTGAACATCAAATTTACATATTCAGACCCTAATTTCTCCACATAACTATTCACTTAAATAAAGTAAATGAAATGTAAGTGTTAAAAAATAAATCTAAGTCAGAAAGTATCTCACTACTCCAGAAGGTTCAGAATAATCCAATGTTTTTTATTGTCAGTATTTTAATGGCAATTTAGTTGCTGCAATACAAGCAAAGTCATAGCCAAAGTTTACAGATTGATCTGTCAATATCTACGCTGTTACCCTAAAGGCCATGGCTTGCTGTCTCCCTGCTTGGTCCCACTCTGTAACTAGGTTATAATGTGGCATTGGCACAGAATGAGGATAAAAATATCTGACTCAATCTGGGTCAAAACAGCCGTTTTAAGGATATATCTAGACCTGCTTGTGTTCCAGCAGTTTAAACCTTCAGACGTTCAAAGCCTGACTGTCCTCACTAGAGGAGAGGAACTGCATGTGGACAAGCTAGAGCTCTGGTGCTGTTGGTAAATTTAGTTGCATATTCTCCTAAGACAGTGTCCTTGAGAAGTTGTATAGGCATTTAATGTGCTTCAAAAACCAAGGCTACAGGTTTACTCTTCATTGTCTAGTGAAAGCTAAATACCAATTTTCTGTACAAATGAAATTTGTTCAAAAAAATTTGGATGAAATTCAACATTTCATTTAAAAGGTTTGGACAATCGTTTGTGGATTTCAAGGAAGCTTGAGCTAATATTGATCGTTCGGGTAAGAGGCTGAACTAAAGGGGCTGCACAACAGGAAGTGAACCCTCCTCCCCCTAACATCACCGTTAAAAAGCCCTCCAAATATATGATATAACAAAGGAAGTAAATATTGTCTGTTTTAACAGTGTGATTTTGAGGCTAATACTCAATAGCATTGAATTCAGTGTTAACCAACAGTGGTTTAGCTGAAGCAGGCTGCAGTGCCAGTGATTAAAATGATATGGTGAAGCTAGACACTCCTACTGATGCTTGGTTGAAAAAAAGTGAGAGTTTTTAATTAGCGGGTTTGAAATGGAAGTGACAAGATGTTGACACCTGTGCATGCTTGATAAAAATAGTATCTTGTGTTAGACTTTTTAATTGACTCACATTGAGTCTCTGCAACAGCTGTGTTGCTCCTGGTAAATCCCCAGCATGACAGATATTTATAAAGTGCTACCTAAAAAGCAATGATTTGTCAATACGATCATTTAACTTAACTCAGATGCAACTCCAAAAAGTAGTTCAAGAGGAAGTCGTGTATTTCCCTATTTACTGTCTCTCTTTCTGGCTGAAATCATCCACTCACTCACTAACCCCTACTTCAATATATAGTGACTTCTTTGTAAAATAATATATTGTGAGTTCACCAGCAAAAGAAAAAAACACTTAATTTAGTATTTGACACAAAAACATATAAATAAACTTGTATGCTGCAGTTTCTGCTGTGATACCTTGCTTGTATTTATATTTGTACAACAGGCGAGACGGTTCCTGTTGCCTTCTCTCCTCTTGTCTCTGCCACAAGCATAATGCATGATGGTATATATTGCTTGGTTAGTGACCATCGACTGTGTATTATTTTTCCCATTGCATTGTGGGAAACACTGAGAGCGCTATAAAGGGTATAAAAAGTTTCATTCTGGATTCACTACAAAATGGTGAACTCACTATATAGTGGACTACAGAGTGATTAGTGTTTTATTTTGGACATAGCCTCTGTCCCTCTCACACACACACACACACACAAACACACAAATACACACTTAAACTCATTGTTGCCATTCAATTATAGATATTATATATAGACAGATTTCATCATCCATAACATACTGCGATGTTGCCTCAGGGTAGGGGGATGGGTGTGCTCCATTCCCCTTAGTAACCCAGCTTTACTGTTAAGGTGTTAATTCCAGCCTCATCAATCAGGCCTAGATGGTGGAAGCCTGCAGCAACCATTGCATTAATGTGTTAACGAATCCCTGAGGGACGGGAGCAGAGCACTACAACATGCCAATGGTATACAGGTGGTTGGGTTTCCTCCTGGGTCATAGGTAATATGCAACCTAAACATACATGTATACATTTCATTTTAAATGTTGTACATATATGACAATGGGAACAATATGAACAAGTGGAAAAATAGAGAAATTGACAATATAGAGATGAGGTAATAATAGCATCAATTTTAGCTCAAGGTCAATATAAAATTAGACAGTATACATGTATATTGTGTACATACATGCATATTGTGTATACATGTGTGTACAGTAAACAGATTCAGTAGCTGAGGGTACCAATTGCACAAAGAGATATTGAATCTGCACAGACACTGAAATGATGAATTGCACAGTTGAAATTAAATTACCCCTTAGTGAATGTGTGTGTGTGTGTATAAGAGAGAGAAAGAATCTAACAGTATTTCAATCAGGAGAGACTTGATTTCCAATTTACAGATTTTATTTATTTATTTTACACGCACAGAAATGTGAATGTTTAAACAGTCTTTGGCATTTTAGACCCCTGTGAGATGTCATCAGGATTTAGAAGGGGGTGTAGCAGAGCATCGAACAGGAATACCCCCCGGGGTCTAGACACTGGTGGTGGTTTATCAGTCTAATGTGTGTTTGGAAGGCACATCTTATGCTTGTAATCTATTGAACTTGCTAGTGTGGCATCCTCTGCCCTCAACCCTCACAAGGGTAAGGAAAAACTACAAAACCTTGACAGGGAAAAAGTAGAAACCTCAGGAAGAGACGCATGCAAGGGATCCCTCTTCCAGGATGGGCAGAAGTGCAATGAATGCCACGAGTAATAGTCCATTGACGACAGTTTGAATGTTCTTTGTCCGTGATCAGCTGCCGCCATGATCGGGCGCTGCTGTGATCCTAGATCTGTTGATGTAATCCGGGAATCGTTGAGGTCGGGATCCGGATGAGGTGAATGTCCTTCGAGCCGGGAGGAGAATGGGGTGGAGGAGGGGTTTCTTTAGTCGCTGAATGATGGCAGGCTGAGGAAGAGAAGAGAGGGACTTTTAAAGTTTGACGGCTGCTAAATGACTGGCTGACAGAGACCGCGCCCGACCTGATTGGATGTTAAGGTACGCCCCCAATCAGCTGATCACTAGGCAGGTTAGGTCCTCCATTGAGCGTTACTAAGTTTAGGAACGCCCCTGATCAGCTGATCGTCTGCAGATTAAGTCTTCCTGACTGAACTTGCGCTAGCTTCATTACTTATATAACTAACACATTTTTAATCGATTTATGTTTTCCATCCATATGCCATAGACAGCTTGGCCCTTGGACATAGTAGACCCCCTCTTAATACTATTCAGACTGATAGTTCAATCAATTAATCCTCCTGGCTCTGCATGTCTTATTGCATGCTGTCTAACATCTGGATATTAATTAAACACTTTGGTCTGTTGACTTAAGATTCTTTATAGCTGATCAAACTGAGTAAACATGTATTTTCTTAGTAAAACAGACCCATCAGACTTATTTAAACAAAGTCTGATGGGGACAAAGTGCTTTAAATACATTGTTTAAAAATATTTCACAATTACCCAAAAGGGTATTTGTCATCTGTAGTGGCTGAAACTTGGGAAATATGTAACATGTTAATTATCTCAACAGGGGTGTTGTAAATGTATAAGCCAATTGGATTTTTAGTTACCCCCAAATTAAAAATAATTCTAAGCAGAGATAATAACCTACAAAGAGGCCAATACAGGGTAAACTCTGAATAGAGTAAAGTGAACAGCAGTACAGGTGAATTTATGGTGGCCCTGAAAGCTCAACGAACAGCAACTTACGAAAACACGTGCAAGTTGACAAAACACAAGCAAAGTAAGAAAACATCTTCATCAATTTCGCAACACAACACAACACATTACAGAAACGCGCAGCAAATAGACAAACACACTGCAAATCTCTTGTCTCATGTTCCATCACTTTTAGCTGTCCCCTGGAAACACCTCTGTTGTTGTTTCGCCTCTATTTGCAGCGCGTTTATTTGTTGCTGTTCCTTGAGCTCTCAGGGCCACCGTATGAATGACTGAGCTGACCTCAACAAACTACAACGGCAACCTAACTGAATGAGACAGAGGTAATGTAATGTGTGTGCTGTCTGGTCAATCAAGTAATACAAAATGCAACTAAATGAGCTTCAAATAAGCAAATATACTTACCACATGATATTAAGTAGGTACAAATAAAATGTAAGTAGCAATATAAATGTTAAATACACGAAATGAATTAAATAACCACTTGTCATCCCCCTCACAGTCAGCACGGTCAAAATAAATTGCATTACATATACATAAAACTGATACCAAAATAACCCTGACCAAAGTGATGCAGTTTGGTTGAGCAATAATCTAGCCGTTTTTAGGCAGTGCACGTTCATATGGCCGTGGCTTTGATGAGAAGGCTGATGGGAGGCGGTGGGATGTAACCTGCTCTTGCTAGATTTTCCAGGCTAACTAACACTAGCTTTAAGTACCTCAAGCTGTATGTGGATGCTGTTTTGTCTTAAAACATAGAAAGTAAACCTTCATTTCAGAAAGTTCGATGAAAGAAATGTTGAGATGATAGTGGGATTGCATCTTGTGGAAAATAAGGTCAGGAGAGAGCCTCAGATGGCCTGACTGAACTACTCGTGTCTCTTTTCCAGCCCCCTGCTCTTCAAAGAGATTTCTAGAGCTTAAAGCAAGGTGTCATTGAGCTAATTTCCACTGAATTGAAAGTCTGACAACAGGCTGCATATTGTGAGCATGGATCAATACCAGTCAACAGCCCGCCTCACTGGTTTGGTCCCTGCCAACAATGTCACTTCCCTTTCGCATAAATTGGCTGAATGACATCAAACCAGTTACATGTCTATCACACTGTGATCCCACAACTTTTGAACACACACACACACACACACACACACACACACCTACACACACACACACACACACACGCACATGTTTGTAGAGCTATCTTAGTGAGGACATTCATTGACAAACTGCATTCCCTAGCCCATTACCCTAACCCTAACCATCCAAACTGAATGCCTAACCCTTAACCTAATTTTAACCTAATTTTAACCCTAACTATAAAACCAAGTCGTAAACCCTAAAAAGTCCATTAAAGGGCGGTCACAAAGTGAGGACCGGCCAAAATGTCCTCACTTTCCCAAAATGTCCTTACTCCGTTTAATATATGCTCAAACTGGTCCTCACAAAGAAGCTGTACAAACACACACACACACACACACACACACACACACACACACACACACACACACACACACACACACACACACACATTCATACATAGATAGATAGATAGATATTTCCTTTAATAGTCCCACAGTGGGGAAATTTGAGACATACAACATTACATACAAGATACCATCAGATATGCTGCCTAAGCTGTTTCACTTGGTTACTACACTGTTAACCTTTTTATATCCCTGCCTCTCGTTTTCCCCCACAATCCCTTGCAGCTTTTATCTTTCAGCATGGGGTCATCAGGAGCTGGCTCCCGCTAAAATACTTAAAATAACTTATTTACCCCATGTGTCATTCTGCTCAGACCAGGGCGGACATATGTACATTAAGTGAAATGGGGGGGCTTATCATCCTAGTTGCTAAAATGTTCTCAAAATGTGAAATGTGATATATAATTTGTAACGCAGGGTAGCATGAAACCTGAAGAATTTCGTTTTGTGTGTTATTTTCAAATTTTAAAAAGGCTATTAGTATTCCTCATGTTAGAGCTCACACTGCATATGATACAGAATTAATTTAACTGTTTGTGTCATGATGATCCCAATAAGAGCAAATCGTTTTAGTCTGTGGTCAGAGGTGAAAAGACTTGATCTCTGCAATATGCGAATATTTTTGATATATCATATGCCAATATGATATGAGGCACAAATTAAAACTGTTAATAGTGCTCGTAAAAGCACTAATTGCCAATTCAAGAGTAAAAGAGACTGAGACATAGAGAAAGCGATGCTCACTGCTGCCAACAGATAAATAATTCATAGTAAATAATGTGTAAATGTTTTATTTTGCAGCTGTAATTGCAGAGTTAGAGTGGGAATATAACCATGTTTACTTTATATAGTTTTGTTTTAATGGTGGTGGTGATGATGCTCATTGGAAGTGATACATTTTTGCATTTTCTTCAACACAGACACTGGTGCTTGTGACACTTATTACAAGCACTAACTCATGTCGCCCATCTATTGACAAAAGCCACAGGTCTGACTCACAGTGACAAAAAACCATTCACTCTCACGTTCACACTCACAGGCGATTCAGGGTCACCAGTAAACCTAGCCTGCATGTCTTTGGCCTGTGAGAGGGGAACATGTAACTCATGCAACTCATGCAGTTCAATTATATAGCAATTTAATTTATCATCTATAAAGGTGCCCATCAATCCTTTGTTGTCATTAAAAAAACAGATAAGGAGATGTCAGAGAGGAAATAATTGTTGAGCATTGTGATGGATGAAAAAATAAATTGCTGGAGAATTGCATGATTTAAACGATTTCTAAAAGAATTTAGATATAACATGAGAGCTGTGTGTGTGTGTGTGTGTGTGTGTGTGTGTGTGTGTGTGTGTGTGTGTGTGTGTGTGTGTGCGTGTGTGCGTGTGTGTGCTGTCTCCAACACTGAGAGCAGTTTATCTGGCTGGTGGAAATCTGTCTGGACATCAGTTGCCTCTGTTGACACCTGTTGTTTTCAACATCTCGCTGTGATGGCCTGAGGCCACAGAAAGACACACAGGGCGAGAGAACAAAGGTCCTGCTGGAGATTCAGAAAAAGGCAAAGAGGTGGAAAAGGGAAACAATTACAGAGAGGGAAAGAAGGAAGAAGACAAGACATGACACATCAAACCCCAGCTAGTCTGTGCCGTCCCTCATCAATCTCTCAGGGATTCAGTCCGAGGTTATTGGTGACTTGTTCACACTTGTGTGGTAGCCTCTGTCGTCTGCTGAATCCTGCTGTTTGATAAATGTAACAGCAGGCTAAGGATAAACAGGCCAATGGAAACAAAACAATGGAAAAGGTTGTGAAATTAAATGATGTTCCAGTTCATGTTTAAAGTACTGTGAACATCCTTTGCTTCATGGATCTTAAAATTCAAACACAAAAATACAGAACAGAACAAAAAAAAACAAAAAAAAACAGGCCAATCCACACACTGACCCTCACTTCCACTTTGTGTTAAGAAGGGATGGGGGGATGGTATTGCCATGGAAACCAACAGGCAAGCAGCCAGGCTCAGCCTTAAGGTGGTCTCCAGCCGAAAAAGACGTATGGGTGTATTCCCCAGAGGCCTGGCTTCTCATGGCCAAAGCAAAAGAAATAAATCTTCATGTGTCCTTTTAGAAACATGAAAAATGATTTACTGTAGATATATTGTGGTCCCACACTGTATGACACAAGACTGCAACTCAATGCTGGTGTGAATCAGTGGTGATATAGCGCATGTTAAACTGTTGCTATTAGAAATAAATCACATTAAAGAAAAAACCTCCCTGCAAAGCTTAAATGTTTAATGACTGAGCAGATGTTCACAGCGGCAATTCATGAAGCGCTTTGTGCCTGTGTCTATAATAAAGCAGACAAACTGCTTGGTCTTACAGTGTGGTTACCCTTTCTACATGAACGAATGGCACGTAGGTAAGGGTGGTGTTCCGTGATATTGTGTGTTGTTGTTAATAGGATACACCAGATGGTTCTCGTGACATTTACACAGGCATTTCTCTTACTTCGCTCTGATCCAGGATCAGGCCAGGTAGGGCTTTCTCTTTAGCTTATTTGTTATTTTTAATTTTCTTTGCCATTGTATATTGTATCTTCACACAGGAAATTAAACCTAGAGTGGTTCAACTTTAATAAGATAAAAACAGACACCATGAGAAAATATAAATGTCTCCAGATGTTAAGCTAAACTCATATAAAATTATTCATACTACACATTTTTACCCTGATTTTCAACTCGCCAACACTTATTGAAGATTACAAGATATGTCCAATATAAGCTTTTGATGCTGCTGATCAGCAAATTAACAGTTGGTCACTGTTTGTGAACTGTTTAAAGATTCAATTCTGAGAGTCGCCGGTGCATCACAGATGCAGAAAAGAGATATCTTGCAGGCTAAATATCTCATACCTATCGCAAACTTAGCCATGTTGTGACTGGCAATTAGTGCAGCGACTGGTCATAAGCCAATGACCAGTCGAAACTGTTTGTTTCTCTATAATTGATTATTTTAAATGAAGCATGGATTAATGCACAGTAGAATTGTTATAAGATTGCTGTACGCTGATGCGTTCTGCTGGGTCTCGTGTTCTGATTGGTCTTGTGTTCTGATGCGACTCGAGGCTTCCCCAGGGCTGCTAGAGTTCTGGGGTAGTGTATTGGATGCCCATTGCTTTGCTGATCTTTTCATACCCTGTCATTGCTTTCTAAATAAATACTTGATTGAACAAACCGAGTTCGGCTCATCTTCTCATATTTAGGATAAACCAAGATTCAAGATTCAAGATTCAAGATTTTTATTGTCAAATGCACAACAATAACATTAAGCAGTCGCTGGCAATGAAATGCTTGAGTCACAGGCTCTCTTCTAGCAATGCTCAAGTAATTACAACCTAAAAAATTAAATATAAATAGTATTAAATAGCTGTTGACACCTGCAGTAATGCAGTTATCACAGTATTTCAAAACCTCTGTGGAGAGTTATGGCAATCTGTTAAACATGGATCCATTATTCAAACAGGATTTTCCTGATCTTATACATTTTTCTCTATCTGGTACCTTAACCTTAACCTTTTCTGAGCACCTGCTTCTTCTACATTACACAAGCTGCCACCAGTTCCTGGTTACTCCTCCACCATCTCACCTTCAGTGTTACCCCAGCCCCTCCCACACTTCATTGTTAAGGCGTTAAGACATCCCAGCACATCACATCTCCACAGAACACAATATATAACACAAAATAGTTATTAGTATTGAACTGTAGACATTTGCAGCTACTATTGTGTAATGTCTGCGACCACAAAAGCCGCCGCTGAGCAGAGAATGACACATATTAAAAGCCAAATGGGAAATTACATTACAGCAGCTAAGTTATGCTAACTTCAGCGCTGGGATTTACTATACAATTCTATTAGATTGGTCTCATTTGCAAGCTTCTAATATTGAGTTTAAAATTCAGCACAGGCCTAACTGTCATCACGTACTGCACGTCAGACAAACTCAAGTGAGCAAAATGTTGGTGATCGCATTATCATTTTACTACATGGAATTTTACACTGAACAATTGAATAAACTGTGTCTTTCAAAAAAACACATCCATTTGCAGTACAATGAGAAAGGTAGGTATAAGTCTATTTGAGGCATGATGGTTGAGACACCTTCCTTGACATAGTAGTTTTGCGTGTCTAGTTTGCGTTGTGTATTTAAGCTTTGTCCAAACTACTGCAGACATATCTGTTTTTATTGTTATTTCCCGCTCCAGTTTAAATGAAACTGATTAAATCCCCCTAAACCAGAGAAGAAAAATTGACAGCATGCTCTGTGAGCTCTTTTGCAAGTAGTGTGGTTTCTGTCGCATGCTCGTTAGACAAAGAAAAAGTGGGCTTGTGGGAAGTTAGCTGTGATGAAATTCATTCCCACCGTGTACAAACAAATACATAAAAGTGTTTTGAATATATGCACTTTGGAATGGAGTTAGTAGGAATTACTGGATTCTCTTTGCCGGTCAGCTCGCAGCGGAAGTAACTCAGTTATGACGTTTAGGGTCGAACAACTTATCAAAGAGCAGCCTCAGGTCCCGTGCTTGCCAAAGATTAAAGAACTTACATTCACTTTCTTTTGGCCGGTGCCCAACACCAAGTATATGAATTTAGACAGAAATCCACCAAAAACAATTTGAAAACCATTTCTATTGAATACTCGCAGGCGCTTACAGCCTACCAGGCGCAATCTACGAGTATACATGTGACTAGTAAACATGTTGAATAGACTTTTTTTCTTAGGATACTGGAGGGGGCGTTTTAACAGACCACCACTGTCTATTCCACTGATTTAGTCTTCAGTACAAGGCTTTCCATTTCCCAGTGGCTCTTTATTCAATGAGCCATCACTGTCATGTAGTCCTCCATTTGTTGAGTAGACCACATGTCTATTGTGAAACAGAGAGCCTAGCACTTGCTTGCTTGATAAGTCTGCATATTTCTGTCCCATATGTCAGTGTGCCCCGCTGTCAGTGCATGACAGATAGCCTCTTGCTTGGTCTATTTTTTTTAATATAATCAATTGTTTCAGTCCTTACCCTTCCAAGACATGAATGGGACTAACGTCTAGAGCAATGACTCAATTTCTCTCCCATGGAATGGGATTTCCCACCATGGAGTCCAGTATTTTTTGATAGGGGCTTTTGGTTGAAACATCAGTTTTCAGTTGAAGCACCTACAACATGACAATAAGCCCTACTTGCTAACTGTTGTACTTTATTAGAGATGTATTTAGCCATATCAGAGGATGGAAATGTTAGATGCCGGACAGCTAAGCTATTACTTTGATGTCCGATTTTGGAAGTGAATCAACCAATCAGATTTTATTTGTATAGCACATATTCACAAATCACAATTTTTCTCATCGGAATTTAACAAGGTGTGGCATCCTCTGTCGTTAACCCTCAGCAAGAGTAAAAAAAACTTTTTACGGGGGAAAACAACATTTTTCCCTTGTTTTCAGATTCTTGAGCCATCGTCCAAAACACAGACCTGTTGAGGTAGATATCCTGTAAAGATGTCCATTAAGGAAAGCCCTGCAAACTGAATTGTTTTCATTTTAATTTCGTCAGCCCGCAGGCGTAAGCCTCATTCTAATACATGAGATGCCCGTATAAATAAAACATTAAAACAGAGATTTGCATTAATATGAACAACAACACATGTATGTGGCTGGATTAATTACAATTATGCATAGTACAAATAAACTGCCAATGATTGACAGAAAGAAATGTGGTTCAGTATGGCTGCACAGTTTTTTTAACAATATTGCATTTGCTCTTATTTTGATTCCAGACAAAGACCCAGCTAAAGAGACCAACCGGTTCTTATTTGACGAAAAAACAACACTGAAAATTATTAAATTATGAAACAACTTTTAATATTGTAAAAAATTGCTGGGCTATTATAAAGGTAATTGACACCCCACAAATAATGAATGATTTCAAGGACAATATGGGACTCAAAGCATTAACTCAAACTGACTTTTGCTCTAAAGGCTTATTAAATACTTAAGTGCGCTCAATTACACAATCAATCAATCAATCAATCAAATTTTATTTGTATAGCCCATATTCACAAATTACATTCATCTCATAGGGCTTTAACAGGGTGTGGCATCCTCTGTCCTTAACCCTCAGCAAGAGTGAGGAAAAACTACTAAAAACCATTTTAACAGGTAAAAATAAGTAGAAACCTCAGAGAGAGCCACATGTGAGGGATCCCTCTCCCAGGACGGACAGAAGTGCAATAGATGCCACGTGTAAAAACATTCATCATTAAAGTCTTTAGCGGCATTGATGCAGTCCCACTGCAATCACAGTCCATGGTCAGCAACCAGCAGGACCACGATCCACCATCCAGACCAGAGGCCACTCCAGTCCTCAGTCACCGTCCACCGCCGCCCACCAGGACCCACCACGAGCCATCGCCGCGGCCCTGGTCCACCTCCTTTACCCAGTGCCAACGCGACACAGGGTCCGCCACCAGCACCACGATCAGCCCACATGACACAGAATCCGCCACACTGGGTCCACCACTGCGACCCCCGATGCGCGATCCACAAACAGCAATCCATGGTGCGGCCACAGAGGCCCTGGATCTGCGGGTGTTAAAGCAAAGGGACCCCGGGGAAGGGGGGGGGTTAGGGATGGAGAAGAGGAAGGAGAAGCTGGAAAAAGAAGCTCTGTGTGTCATATGTCATTAAATAGAGCAAGTTACGTTCTGCCTCACTAATTAACTCTAACTATAAGCTTTATCAAAAAGAAAGGTTTTGAGCCTACTCTTAAACAAACAGATGGTGTCTGCCTCCCGAACTGAAATTGGTAGATTATTCCACAAGTGAGGGGCTTGATGGCTAAAAGCTCTGGCTCCTACTCTACTTTTAGAGACTTTAGGGACGACAAGTAAGCCTGAATTCTGGGAGCGGAGTGCTCTAGAGGGTTTATAAGGTACTAACAGCTCTTTAAGGTAAAAAGGCGCTATATTATTAAGGCCCTTGAAGGTGAGGAGGAGAATTTTAAATTCTATTCTAGATTTAACTGGAAGCCAGTGTAGCGAAGCTAATACTGGAGAAATGTGCTCTCTTTAACGACTTACTGCTGGAGCCTGATAATAATGAGTTACAATAGTCCAGTCTCGATGTAACGAAGGCGTGGACTAGTTTTTCTGCATCTTTTTGCGAAAGGACATGCCTGATTTTTGAAATATTACGCAAGTGGAAAAAGGCAGTCCGAGAAATTTGTTTTAAGTGACTATTAAAAGATAAATCAGGATCGAAGATCACTCCCAAGTTCCTGACTGTTTCGTTGGAAGCAAGGGCAATGTCGTCTAGCGCAGCTATATCATTAGATAATTTATCTCTAAGGTGTTTGGGGCCAAGTATTATAACCTCTGTTTTGTCTGAGTTTAATAAGAGAAAATTGCGGGTCATCCAGGTTTTTATGTCCTTGAGACATGCTCGAAGTTTAGTTAATTGATTACTTTGTTCAGGTTTTATTGACAAGTATAACTGGGTGTCATCCGCATAGCAGTGGAAATTTACCGAGTGTGTCCTGATAATGTTTCCTAGTGGAAGCATATATAATGAGAATAAAATTGGGCCGAGCACAGAGCCCTGTGGAACACCATGGTTAACTTTGGTGCGCACAGATGTCTCATCATTAATTTGCACGAATTGGGAGCGATCAGAAAAATAAGATTTAAACCAATTAAGGGCAGTTCCATTAATTTTAATTAACTGTTTGAGTCTTTGTAATAAAATTTGATGGTCAATTGTGTCGAATGCTGCACTGAGATCTAACAGAACGAGGACAGACACAAGTCCCTGATCTGAGGCTATTAAAAGGTCGTTAGTGACTTTTGCCAAGGCTGTTTCTGTGCTGTGATTGGCTCTAAACCCCGACTGAAAGTCTTCATATATATTATTTTCCTGGAGAAACTCACACAGCTGATTGGCTACCACTTTTTCTAAGATTTTAGACATGAAGGGGAGATTAGATATTGGTCTGTAATTGGCTAAAACCTCTGGGTCTAGGGTGGGTTTTTTGAGAAGGGGTTTGATTACTGCTATTTTAAAAGACTGTGGTACATAACCTGATGATAATGACAGATTGATTGTGTTAAGTAACGAACTATCAATTAGGGGCAGAATTTCTTTAAGTAATTTTGTAGGAATGGGATCTAAGATACAGGTTGTTGGTTTAGAACCTGAGATTATTTTGGTAAACTGATCACAAGTGATCAGAGAGAAGCTGTCTAAATAATGGTTAGGATTCTCAGCCATTTCTGAGATTTCTGTTATTGGGAGGGTATTAGTGCCAATTGAGGGCATGAGATTGTTGATTTTATTTCTAATGGTTAGAATTTTATCATTAAAAAAGGTCATAAAGGTATTGCTATTTAGGGATGGAGGAATACTGGGTTCGGTGGAGGTGTGACTCTCTCTCAGCCTGGCTACAGTGCTGAAGAGAAACCTGGGGTTGTTTTTATTCTCTTCTATTACTTCCACAAGCGAACTAGGGCTACGTTGTAGCACTAACGGGCCCGAGCACAAGCAATTTCAAGTATGTTGCGGTCAGTGAAGTGAGATCGATCGATGACCAAGCGCACGTCTCCGCGTTGCCTGCGTTTTGCCGAGCCAAACTAAAGTTTAAATTCCAATATAAGTAGGTAATAATAATAATGTCATGTTAACGGACACAGCAGCGAACATGGCTGCAGCCTCTGCATTAGGAAACACAGAGTGTTTGCTTTCCTTCCTCTCTCATGGCCACTCGTCTTTCTTTCCTCCTCATTTAGGCATTTGTTCTCGATCTGTTTACATAAACTGGAGAGCACGTCGAGGCGAAGGAGAAACACAACCACACACTGGGCGAGCGAGGTCAGAATCTGCATGCCTTATAAGATTGGACCTGGTTAGTAAACAGAACCAGGCAGCAGGCTCCAGAAATTGGAATAAAGACGGGCTCAGAGTGATGATACATTTCGTTTCTGATTTCCTCTCAACACTCTCAGACTCTCAGACCTGTTGGTTATTTTTCACTCCATTTTATTTAGCTCGGCTATAGTTTATTTAATTCACTTTATTCTGGCATGTGTTAATCACACAGATAAGACCTCTTTCTTTATTGCTCAGTAATACACTCACAAAGTTAACTGGACCAACGGTTGTCAGAAAATCCAAAAACAATGTTACCTTTATTTTTGTTTAACTCCATTGAGGTGGTCATATTTTGTTGCCATTTGTGTGTTTGTCAGTTTTCAGTTTTTTTCGTTTTTGTTTTGTTAACCTGAAACCCGGGAATAATTTCCTACTTTCCCCATAGCTTCTCAGATGTAACAGACATCAAGTGTTTGTCATATGTAATTCTCTGGTGTCTTCTAAAGTCTCTTCTAAAAGAACACATGCAGGTGACCTCCAGCCTCACAGCAGAACTGACCAGGTCCCAGGAAGAACTGGAGGCAGAGAGAAGCCTGTGGAATCAGGAAAAGCTCGAGCTCCAAGAGTCTCTCAGAGCCGCCACACAGGCTGTGGACGAAGAGGAAGAGGAGATCTCCAAATTCAGATCTGCAGTGGCCCAGGCTGTAAAAGACACAGAACAATCACAAAGCCAGTGGGAATGTGACGAGTCCCGACCTCTAGAAGAACACCTTCAGGAAAAGCTCGAGCTCCAAGAGTCCCTGGCGGCCTGTTTGTGGAGAAATGGAGGGAAGACCGGCTGAAATAGAAACAGATCATGGAGAATCAGCTGATTGAGTTGCAGAAAATCAAACCAAGCTGTTGCTAACCACATGTAGTTTGAGGGAGATAGACCCATGAACTCGGAAGTTACAGCAATTTCGTGTGTCATGGCGAGCTGAGGAACTTTGATGCCACGCCATTAATAATCCGCATTATGAAAAGTCCCAGTATTTTATGCCTACATTATTAATGTTTGACACAGTTTGACATGGTTTCGCAAATTGGATGAGGAGGAATAATTCCAAGTGTAAGACGTTCCAAAAACAAGACATTTCCTGTTGCCACCAGTGGGCGGTGTGATTTTCAGTGACGATTTCTGTGTAGATGTCTTCAAGTCCCGACTCTTGGGTTATGTGTCTAGTTTGGACTTGATCGGACCAAATTTGTCTGAGATACAGAAGCCTGTGTTCTTATGTATGGAAGTAAATCTGTGTCATCGGGATTTGAAACAAAAAAGACATTGAATTTCTAGCACTGAATATTTATGCATTGAAATTATGTATTTGAATGTTTTTCAACGTTTAAAATTCAACCGCAAAAAATTCAACCTCAAAAAATTCAAGCTCAAAAAATTCAACCTCAAAAAATTCAACTGCAACATCCGGGGATCCAAGGAGGAGCAATCGATTCCAGATTCAAGATCGGGAGCGTGCGTCAAGCAACGAGAGCGAGCGGGAGTGACCGACACCAATGCAGCTTTGACTTGTCAGCTAGCACAGTGACTAGCCATGTCCAACAATGGTGCTTCGGTGAGTGTTTAAACTCTTCTATATGCCATCGGTGTAGTTTGTTTCTGTAAGATGTAGTAATAGACAGCTGACGTGTACATTCACGGACTTTATTGGACATAAACTAAGTGGAACTTAAACGAGATGACGTCCGTTTTTTTTTCCAACGGGCCAGTGACTGGCATGGGTAACGCCAGGATTTCAATTTTGGATAGGAAAAATAATACTTATTATATGATCCCTGCCTGACTTGTTTGTGTTTATCTGCTGTAGACGAGCTTTAACAGCGCGGTGCGCCGCTCTCTCTCCCGTTAAAAGTGAATGTCGCTCACCCAGCTCTCTCTCTCTCTCGCTCCACTGTCTCTCTCTCCTGTTACTACATGTGTTAAACCAAATGCACGAAAAGCCAAATCAAATCAGAAATACGTAGACCCCTTCTTTTTAACTCGCATACATATTTATTTTCATCAATGCTGCCTACCACACAATCAAATCCGAACATCCCTTCCTCTCTTTGGAAAAGACGGTCGCTCGGTGTCGACGTCGGGACACAATATTGCTCTGATGTTGCATGTCGAAGGTGAGTTAGCTTCAGCGTTGTCAGAGCTGTCAAAGCGTCTTGGTGTAACGTGTCTGCCACATACCTGGGACACCGTTCTCCACCGGCGGCGTGAGGGCGGAGGACGGGCACGGCTGGGCTGGGGAACTTTATTTTGAAAGGTTTCCCGGCCCTGTCAGCTGTTTTAAGACACGTCACACCAAGACGCTTTGACAGCTCTGACAACGCTGAAGCTACAGCCGAAACAGTAAGGAGGTATGATTACATCCTATCCTTACTTCTCTGATCACAAGAAACTAAAACTATAATACACGAAATGAATTTAATAAATCAAAATTTTGGTTAAAAAAAGAGTTAGGCCTATTTTAATTTTTGTCAGCTGGGCCAGTGAAAATACACAAGGGGCCAGTAAAACTCTGATCTACTGGCCCAGGGGGCCCAGGGGGCCAGTAGGGAATTTTTTTTATGTTGAACCCTGGACATATACACATTATAGAGTGGCCACGGTTTATTCATTGCGTTTACATGGACATTATTAACCCCGCAGCGTAATGACCATAGCAGCGGCTTTAGCGGGGCATGCGCAGACGCATCTCCCCGACAGTAACCCGGTTATGCTGTTTACATGCACAAGTAACCGGGGAACTGATGGAGTTCCCCGGGTCTGGTTACGGGTTACGAGAAATCCGACTATAACCGGGGTACGGTGTCCCGTACGACCAACAGTATGAATCAATTATAAGAACGGCTTGGCCGCTAAGATAATGCTTGACATAAATTCTGGCGCTATAGCCTGTCTGATTATCTTAAAATAATGTATATTATACTTGTACTACTGATTTGTTATATCCTTCCTTTGTTTTTTCTGTGCTGCATTTGTGATTACAGGGTAACGTTAGTCAGGATGACATTATTGAGTCAGCAAGGCGGTTATTAGATTTAGTAACCTCTTCTGAGAGACACCGGGGAGCAGAGGCCACAAATCAAGATATGAGGTTTAGTATTAAACTGCAATTCATGTACATAGGTCTTACTTTTACTTATACATTCTATAGGCTACCTGTTGATTATTAGGCCTAATATATATTTTTGGATCCAATCCTGCAGAGAACAGAGGCAGGGGCATGGGAGTTCAGCCCTTCAGCCACAAAGACCCTTGCTTCAAGCAGAAATGACCAGGTAAAGAAAAATTTGCTATTTTAAATGCAAATCTATACTTTGTAATGATGTCAATTTGTACAGTCAATATTCCACCTGCTACCTACAGTAAGTAATGAGATACATAGCATTGTGTAGCATTATCAGCTTCTTACTAATATTGCAGACATCAAAATGTAAGTGTTTTTTGTGACCTTTCAGTAAAATATATATAGGGACCTGTTTCACTTATGGCTAATGTGAAATTTATATAAGAAAAGTAAAAAAAGATATCATAGGTTTCAAAGGTCTAAATCATTGCCTGTAACACTTTACTGGAACCTGATGACAGTATGCAGTAGAATGCCAAGTTTTTCTATATCCATCTGTCATGCAAGAGCTTTTTTGTCAACCTTTTAATGTAGTTAGTAAAAACGTCTAAACTTGTTTTCTACAGGTCCTTCCCAGGTATTTTTACCAAGGCCAGAGGAAAGAGGCGCTTTCCTGCAGCAAACCTTGTTCCGGCCAAGAGAGCTAAACCAGTTGAAGTGGCTTTCTATTTGCTACCAAAGCCATGCATCCCAGGGCATTACAAAGATTATAAATCTTTTGAAAGTGACATTCAGGCCTATATTTGCTCTTGCCAAACAGGATTTGGCCTTGTGTGAGAGACAAGATTTGATCTTGTACGAAATGTTGATGTAACTTTGTTGGCTGTTAAAAATGTTGACTGTTATGCAACAAGTATTAATGTTTAAAGAGTTGGCTGAATTGTTATACTTGCCCAGCCCTCACCAAATTGATACACTTGATTAAGTGATATTGCTTGTTTTTTGGCATTAGACACATCTGAGGTTGAAAAAGTTTTAAACGTTAACAGATTTTATTTTGTCACCGTTACATCTGGAGGGCTTGAATGCCCTTTGCAGTTTTACTAAAACAAATGTCAATTTCACACACATACAATGGTGGTGTGCATAAAGTTGCAGGAGGTTTTTGGCAACATGTTCATTATAAACAATCTCTGCAGACAAATAAATCATTAATCCAGGAGTTATGTGGACTTGACTGTAGTGGTTTCACTGTTACAGCTGAAGAAGATGCAAGTCTTTGCAGAATTACAAAACAAATGCCGATATTCAGCTTTCACATAAAAATGTGGTACATGGCTCATTCCTTTAGATGTCAAACAAATAACAGAAAATTTCTGGAATGAAATGAAATATGACAAATCAAATAACTTCTGAGAGTCTAAAATAGTTTAAAGCTGAGTACTGTAGCTAAGTCATTCTGAATCTATTGTATCTTGTTTCCTTTTTAACAGCTCAAAACTCTCCTCCCGTTTCCTTACAGCACACAAATTAAAACTGTGTGTTGTATATGATTATGTGGTGGTTTGGGGGACGGTACAGCAGGTACAGTATGCGCTAAATGTATCTTGTGTCAGTTGTCACAGGATACAAGATCTAGTTAAAGTGCAAAAGTTCTTGCTATTATATTTTGTACAAACAATACATGAGAAATCAATTTCTCATAAAACAAAATCAGTTTATCAGTTAAACATTTTTCAGTAATGGACTAAAATTAAAGATCTTTTCAAGATATTACTTTGATGTGATTTGTGGAGGTAAGGTTGCTGAGATAATTCTGTTTCTCTTGCTGACTAACTGTCCTTAGTGGCCCAGCCATTAAGGCAGGGGTGTCAAACATGTGGCCCGAGGGCTAAATCAGTGCTTACATCAAAGCTTTGACAACATCCATTTAGTTTGTTGCTCTCAATTCAGTTGTTTTACAGAGAAAGAAATTGCTCACAGAACTGTGGCAATGTAAATATCACAGCCAAAGGACTGGGATGCAGCTCTTGGGTTAACTGCATCTCCTAAAGATGTTATTTGTTCATCAGTCAGCGGGCAATCTGCATCTGGAACAATGATGCTTGAGTGGTCATCATGGGGAAGTCCACTGTTTTCCCACTCAATATCTGGAATGTCCATATCCTACAAATAGAACAATTTTAAATTTCATGCAGTATTATGTGGATAAACAGTAGGCACATTTTCAATATGTCCTCTTGGCTTCTAATTGAACTGCTTACACATGTGAACCACACTACATATTAAAATCACATTATATTTTGCATGTACCTCTGGCTCAGGAATTGGGTGATGTGCACGACCCAGCATCCACAGCTGGTTAGGGTTCATCTGGCTCTCAGTTCTTATGGGATGATTGTCCCAACCACTGCGAAAAGTATCGAGGTCATCCTGCAGGCGTGGGAGGAACACAAAGTGGCAGCAGAAGAGGTGTGTAATGTTGTCGATGCTGAGGAAGCCCTCTTCTTCAAGGTAGTGGAGAACATCGTAGTAGATGCTTGTTACAGCTACCCACAAGTCTCTCCACAGCCGCTCAATCCTGGAAAATTTTTAAATTTACTAAAAACTTTTTTTAAATTAAACTTTATTGTAATATCATAAAACTTATTTCAACTCAACTTCTAGTATCCCAAAATAAACTAATGGGAAACGTCACTGATGTTTCTATTAAGACAAGTGAACAAAAAAAAATGTCTTTAAAAATTAGATCTTGTATACATACTATATGTCATTGCACCCAAATGTGACATTAGTGGGGTGGCAGCTCTTACATAGCAGGATCTATTTTGTGAAACTCACCGTTGGTTGTGAACACTCTTTCCAGATATAAAGCTGCTCCTTCCAGTGCCACGAACTGAAAACATGAGTCGAGCAACGTCCACGTTTTCTACCCCCTGATCACCACGTACCCTAAGATAGACAAAAACTTTAAAAAAACATATATAATACATGTAATATTGATCACAGTATATTGGTTGGTTATAAAAACAGTGTAACCAGCGTGGTTGAAGCATCTAAATAAACTAAATAAAATTACTTTGAAGCTTAGTTGTGTGGGTCACTGTGTTGTACTCAGTGGTTGTATAAGGATTCAGATCCTTTACTTAAGTAAAAGAACAGCAATGTAAAAGTACTCTATTAAACTAATGAGTCCAGCATGAAAATCCTACTACAAGTATTATATAGTTTAAGTATTGCATTAAAAGTCAAGGTTCTCAAGCATTCTTAACAATGAATTGTCTTTTTTAACTTTTAAATTATGTTTTCATAATATTTAACTCAACTTCCATGACTTAATTTAGTTTGAAACATGCAGGCCTATAAACCGATCAAAGGGCACAATAGAAGGTGGTGAGGAGAGGAAAATCATGGCACAAGTACTTCAGTACAGTACTTGAGTAAATGTACTTAGTTACTTTCTTCCCGTGGTTGGACTGTACAGTAAAAACAAATCTTAGTTAAAAATATAAATTTACCTTAGAGGAAACCCAAACTTCTCAACGGATTGTTGGAAGAAAGCCAGGGTAGTTGATGCTAGGTTGTTGGAAGCGGTACCAAGATACATTATCTGCAGCACAAATGCAATTACACCACTATGAGACGTTAAGTATTTAATGATTATAAGAATGTGTACACTTAGTCCTGCCAACTGTGCTTACCTTGCGGGAAAAACCGTCAATGCCACCAAAGATAACAATGTTGTAGCTGAAAGGAAAAATGCTGAATTTGTCAACTATATAAAATGTACTACAAGTAAGAAATAGTGTGAACACTCAGAACAGAATACCTACATCGCTTAAGGGCAAGCATACTCATAATTCATTTGCATTTTGTCAAAAACATTATTTAAAAAGAATTACCGAATCAATTTATGGTTTGTATCAATATGAACTAAAGACTGGGGGCCTGGAACTGAGTAGGTCCGTCGAGCAATACATCCCATGGAGCAAATGGAGCATACGGGAAATGACACCAGTGGTGTCAACACGGTGCATGGAAGCTCTGACACGGTTATACTGCACCCTTAGTCCTCTCGCTTGCAGAAGTGCCTTCACCATTCGGTATCCAGAATGTTCTGTCTGGATTTAATGTCTCTCACACACTGGTCTAACTCTTCATCTGTCATGGTGCTGTATAGTGCCTTTATTGAGAGATTGTACTCTCCCCATAAGTTTAGCAATACAGGGGACAGACAGATTAAGTTCGAGAAGGTTGCAAAGGTGGTCTGGGGATATGGCCATTCGTTGTCGCCCAGCTGGTCCTTCCTCAAACTGCACAACTACAATATGTTGCTTACTTTTTTCTTTTTCTATGTTTATAAGACTGTGTAACTGTGTAAGTGCATCTAAAATTGCTGGACAAACAGCTACCTGACCAGCTACAGCATTTAAAAACACAAGTTCTTGTGTGCAAGTGAACTCTAAGAAGTCCAAATCCAGAGGCATGCGTCCCAGAATATTTTCCAATCGAGAGCGAAGTCTTTCTAACAGGTGATTAAGCAGCAGTTCCTAGGAGAGAGAGAAAAAAAGTTATGTCATGTAAACTGCGGATAGATAAACTAAATCTTTACTGTAAGACCTATAATCTATAGTAATGATTACTACATTTATTTGCATACTTCTACAACTGAAAATCTGCTGCATTAATTTAAGTAAAACTGAATGCTGTTCTGTTTGTTTTTTAATCAGAGGAAAGTAACTTTAAGGTTACCACGATGCATGCTGAGTGACTAGTTAACACATTACTCGTTAAACGGAAACCTCGTTAATTTGTGCTTTTTAAAAACTGCTATATTTAAAGTCAAACAGATTATCTCTTAACTTCTACACAGCTGTGATTACTTTTACTAAGAACTTCAATGACAGATCACAATCTCCGCCTCACAACTGTAAGGTCGTACGGGACAAAAAACCATGGTCACACTATAATGCGTATATGTCTGATATCTTGGTGTTTTGGTGGGTCTTTTATGATACTAGCTTATATAATATGACATGGTACTGAGAGTTTGAAAAAAAACAAAAAAACAACCGAACGTCATCTTGTTTAAGTTCCACTTAGTTTATGTCCAATAAAGTCGGTTAATGTACACATGTCAGCTGTCTATGACTGAATCTTACAGAAACAAACATATAGAACAGTTCAAACACTCACCGAAGCCCCATTGTTCGATTATTGATGCACAGTTGATGCATGTAAACAGCATAACCGGGTTACTGTCGGGGAGATGCGTCTGCGCATGCCCCGCTAAAGCCGCTGCTATGGTCATTACGCTGCGGGGTTAATAATGTCCATGTAAACGCAATGAATAAACCGTGGCCACTCTATAATGTGTATATGTCCAGGGTTCAACATAAAAAAATGTCCCTACTGGTACCCTGGGCCCCCTGGGCCAGTAGATCAGAGTTTTACTGGCCCCTTGTGTATTTTCACTGGCCCAGCTGACAAAAATTAAAATAGGCCTAACTATTTTTTTTACCTAAATTTTGATTTATTAAATTCATTTCGTGTATTATAGTTTTAGTTTCTTGTGATCAGAGAAGTAAGGATAGGATGTAATCATACCTCCTTACTGTTTCGGCTGTAGCTTCAGCGTTGTCAGAGCTGTCAAAGCGTCTTGGTGTGACGTGTCTTAAAACAGCTGACAGGGCCGGGAAACCTTTCAAAATAAAGTTCCCCAGCCCAGCCGTGCCCGTCCTCCGCCCTCACGCCGCCGGTGGAGAACGGTGTCCCAGGTATGTGGGAGACACGTTACACCAAGACGCTTTGACAGCTCTGACAACGCTGAAGCTAACTCACCTTCGACATGCAACATCAGAGCAATATTGTGTCCCGACGTCGACACCGAGCGACCGTCTTTTCCAAAGAGAGGAAGGGATGTTCGGATTTGATTGTGTGGTAGGCAGCATTGATGAAAATAAATATGTATGCGAGTTAAAAAGAAGGGGTCTACGTATTTCTGATTTGATTTGGTTTAACACATGTAGTAACAGGAGAGAGAGACAGTGGAGCGAGAGAGAGAGAGAGAGCTGGATGAGCGACATTCACTTTTAACGGGAGAGAGAGCGGCGCACCGCGCTGTTAAAGCTCGTCTACAGCAGATAAACACAAACAAGTCAGGCAGGGATCATATAATAAGTATTATTTTTCCTATTAAATAGTGGCCCATCCAAAATTGAAATCCTGGCGTTACCCATGCCAGTCACTGGCCCGTTCGGGAAAAAAAAACGGACGTCATCTCGTTTAAGTTCCACTTAGTTTATGTCCAATAAAGTCTGTGAATGTACACATGTCAGCTGTCTATTACTACATCTTACAGAAACAAACTACACCGATGGCATATAGAAGAGTTTAAACACTCACCGAAGCACCATTGTTGGACATGGCTAGTCACTGTGCTAGCTGACAAGTCAAAGCTGCATTGGTGTCGGTCACTCCCGCTCGCTCTCGTTGCTTGACGCACGCTCCCGATCTTGAATCTGGAATCGATTGCTCCTCCTTGGATCCCCGGATGTTGCAGTTGAATTTTTTGAGGTTGAATTTTTTGAGGTTGAATTTTTGCGGTTGAATTTTTTGAGCTTGAATTTTTTGAGGTTGAATTTTTTGCGGTTGAATTTTAAACGTTGAAAAACATTCAAATACATAATTTCAATGCATAAATATTCAGTGCTAGAAATTCAATGTCTTTTTTGTTTCAAATCCCGATGACACAGATTTACTTCCATACTTATGGCGTTAAATCAAACTTTGACGTCACATCACGGTCACACAGTGTGACAAAAAGTTAAAATTCGAGTTAGTTTAGATCTCCATCTTGTTATGATGACACTCACCTAAATTTTAAGTTGATCTGATGAAAGCCCTATGACAACTATGTTAAAGAAAAAAATGCGGAATATGGCCAAAATGGCCACTAAATCCAAAATGGCGGGCTTCCTGTTGCGTTTTTCATAATGCTCCTTGAGGCTTTTTTCTATGATTGGTGACGATACACCTCTGTACCGATTTTGGTGAAAATCCGTAATGTGGAAACCTAGGGGCTGCGATCCAGGTGGCGATGTTGAGGCATTTTGCCACGCCCATTCACGAATACTCCCAAAATACATACATTTTCACCACTTTCTAACTTACTGCAAACTTTAAAAACGTTTTGAGCATGGGAAAGCCCTCAAAAAGGCCATTCTATTGCCTGAATAATAATAGTAATCATTTCAATTTCAATAGGGCTGTTACGGTTTGAGGGAGGAGAAGATGGACCCAGGATGCGGAGGTTGAAAACAAAAGGTATTTAATGGAAAAGGGCTTAAAACAAGCCAAAAACAAAACACTAACAGGTAAGTTCAGGCGTCACAGCGCACGGAGAACAAGGCACGAGGTGCAGGAGAAGCTGGTCGAGACAGCGGAACAAACCATATCTCACCACGTGTAGAACCAAGCGTGAGGAAACATCTAACGAGTACGACCCGACACCAGACAAAGGGAAAACAGAGGCTTAAATACAGAGGAGGGAGGCAGGGCAATGACACACAGGTGAAACACATTAGGATCGGGCAGGACAATCAACAGACAGGAAGTGAAGATCGAGACAACACAAGGAAAGTGAGACTACAAAATAAAACAGGAAACACAGAGACAGAAATACATAAACATAGGTGACCGAGCGTCACAAGGGCCTCCCACAGATTTCGGTGCTCGGGCCTTAATAATAATGTCTGAAACTCTCCATACTGTAAAGGGTCTGCTTTGGAGAGAACAGAGTCTGTAGGAGCAGAATTAGCTTCTGAATGCTGTCCAATCAACTTCTGGTGCTCGAGACAAATCTGTACACTCCTCTCAAATCCATTTTTGTCAGTCTCCATATTTAGTGGCCATTCTCTATATATAGTGGCCAGTTTCCAACCATTTCATGGAAGGGCATCCCTCCTCAGGACTGTGTTGCAAGTTGCAACCTTCAGGTTCCTTTACTTGCCTGGTGCCGTGGCTAGAGATTCTCTTTTCCTGTGACTCCAGACTAACCCTAGCACCTGATACAAGCATACATGTCCTCTTTCATGAACCTGCAGGAGGTGGAAAGGCAGCAACCAATTCCATGGTAAGTGATTGGGCGCTAAGGGTTTAGGACTATTCAGGTCACTCAGGCTATCAAATGTGCGTGGACAACTGTTTATTGTGGCTACTGCCTCTTAGAAGAATGTCTGCAGAGAGGCACAATCCAGCCTGCCTGATGAAACTAAAGACTGGAGTGAAGATCATCCCTTAATGTTCTGATACGCCTCACACATGGCTCGCATTGGGAGCGTTCATATTGATATGACACTGCTCCTCAGCCAGAAATGTAGCTGTATTGCTCCCAGTCTTCTCTGTCAGTTTATATGTTCATCACCTCAGTTTGACCTTATGCTTCAGTTTCAATTCTTTGAGTTTACTTGCGCTCCTGTTACTTCCTGTTTCTCACAGTATTTTTGAGTTGTAAGTTTTACCTGCCTCCTGGAGCATATGTAAGCCTTGATGTTCACATACAATTTATTCACAGCACCGTTATGCCTTTGTCATTTGTCTGCAAAAGCCTAACATTGTAACATAGTGAATCACAGTGAGGTGCTGTGCGGCCCCTCCACCCACTGCAAACTGTAGGGTTTATCATCACATCCCAGAATGACTTGCTGTGGTGGCAGTACCGTTGGCCAGCTGATACCACTACAAAATAGTTATACACCAACATCACACTCAAGCTTTAATGGTATTCCATCTCTTATTGTGCTTTAGATGGTTCCAGTGCCTCCAAATATGGCATCGTACAGGCAATAGGAGACATATTGTCTCACCTTGATAACTGCAAATATGGTAATACATTGTTAGATTTTTTCCTGTGTTTTATGTGCAGTCATTCCATTGTTGACTGAAATGAAGATGTATGTTGGCATTATATACTGAGAGTCCAAACATTGTTAGTTATTAGTATTTTCTTTGAATATGGACTGGGAAGTAGTTGTCAAGGCAACATCTAATGGGAATACCAATACACAATAATTAAGAAAGCTTGATACCATGATCCAAAATGTCAGCCAGTATATTTTAATTAAAGTTGCTCACTTGGTACAAACACTTGGTGGGTCATTCCTCAGAGGTTGTATTTGAAGAACGATTGCTTCACAGCAATACAACTGGGCCGTCACATTTTCATAGTCCTGGCTGACGAATGTGTCCTTCAATTCCTGAGAAACCCAGCCTCTCCCAGAATTCCTTGGGCTTCACTGACAACCCGTTTTTTAAAGAGGTAACAGCAATGGCAAGCAATGAAATGTACGATGCTTGAATATCCCACTTCAATTCAACCAAACTGAAGTCTTTATCTACTTTTAATTCAGCCGGAACTGATGTGGGACACAGCTGTTGTCAGAAAAAATTGCATTTTTTTCTGTTGCCATGCGAACAATAACTGTTGATTCTGTTAAGGTGATTTGGGCACATACAATAATTAGCAGTCCACCTACTTCACCTACCCAGGACTCTTTACCTACTCCACCTTCTACCCATAGGTCACTCATTAATCTACCTGTATTCTCACTCCCGTTTGTACACATCCTTAATCTATAACCTTGGAAAGTCTTTGAATGAGTTATTATTTAATAGCATATGTTTGTGACATTGTATCTTATCTCATGCAGTGATACCGAGTTAATAACAAAATGTTTATCAACCTCTCACTCTCCCTGCTGCTCTGCCTCAGCCTGCAGCTCACCGACAACGCACAGGATGAGTCTTGTGTACAGGTGCAACCTAGTGTATGTGTGCTGCCCTTGCCATGTGTGGTGCACCATTGTTCTTAGCCTATAAGAATAGAACTACAGTGTCACAGGAACAGACTCTTATTATAGGGGTGATTAATAACTTTGTCATCATGCAGATACACAGATGTGATTAATAAATCTCTTTAATCGCATGTGCAGTTCCATTGAGTCGTGTGGATTAGTACATTTTCTCATCGCTCAGTACAGAGGTATTTATTAATTTGGCCTGCAGCCACACTGGTGTCCAGTACGAGACCATCACATTGTCAACAGCTAATGTTTGTGATGCTGTTTATCTTGTAATGTGTTTGTCTGCACTGACACAATGTAATTCACAGCCAATAGGAACAAATAAGTGTTAGCGTGCCAGGTTGTAAGGCCTGTGGTCAGCCACACTCTGACAATATAATCACTCAGTGAATCATTGAGGTGCATACAGACCTTTACTCTCACTGCCAGAACCTCTGCTGCTGAAGTAACTCACTCTAAATGATGTGTGAAATAACTGCTCAATTTAGGTGACCACATGTTGGACAGAAAATACATCTCTCCCCAAAACACAACTGGGTTTCATTTAGGGACAAGTAACAGACAATACATTTATGCATAAATGATTGTACACATATGAGTCGTCTGCCTGCTCCATGAAATTACATAGTGAATGAAACAGCTTGAAAGGAAAGGGCAGAATATAAGCGCTTCAACAATCCCAGAGCAGCGGTCACTAACCATGATAATTGCATTACACATTATGAATGTTTGTTGTACATCTTTATAAATTCATCAGATAAAAACAATTACCAGCAGTAATATATATAAATTCATCGCAAATTAGAAACATAGCTTTATGGTAATTATTTAGATTGTTATTTAATTTAGTGTTTCACTGTAAATGATCAAATAAAAAGAACATAAAGGCAGGGAAGTAAAATAATGCCTTCAATAACTATATGGATAAAACTGAGCACACAGAAACTGATTAATAACCATTAACATTTCTAATGCTGCAAGATGTGATAAATAAATTAAAATCTAATTAAAATGTAATGTTATTTTAGTTTGTGAAGCAGGGCTCTGACATCAGCACCAGACTTTACAGACTGTTGACTGTAATGCCTGTTACATTATTATATATGATTATATATATAAATTATGTATTACACAATATATATATATATATATTAGGGTGCATCAAAAAACTTGCTACAGTGGCACACCTCAACAGTGCATTCCATTCCCATTCTCTAATCCCATCAAGAACAACCCATAGTGATTGTTCCAGGCAGCTATGGGACTAAACAGGCTGACCCTCCTCAGTAAGTAGTGTGTTTTTTATTCATTAATTTTTCCCCTGTAATATTTACTATTAGAGGAAATGGCTTGATAAAGTCTCCCTCACACTCTTCCTGGAGCGGCCAATGGTTTATGTTCCAGATGTATCACCTGAGAGTATTAGCTTGAAAACAGTCTATTAGCATCAGATGGATTGTGAAGGTATATGGTGGCTGGAGAGACTGAGAAAGTGTGGTGCAGGGAATGTGTATCCACGGGTCTTCAGTCACTCTGTTTAAATAGCAGGGAGACTGAGCCCATCCATCACTGTGGGAGTCTCATTTCCACCATGTGTCCAAGGCAAATGAACAGCACTTGCAGTGAGGGGGGGCTGTTGTTGGTGGCATAGGAGCAGGAAGAGTGTTTGCTCATCTGTCTTGGCTTTGAGTAAACAAAGCGTTGTTCAGATGAGGGGCTTGGTTTACATTTGCGTGCTGGAAACACATTTAATGTTTGTCATTTATTGGTGTATGTTAGCATTTGAATGATGATGGTGCTTTAATGAAGGAAATTTGTGACATACAACAACATTCATTCTGCTACTTGTGTCTCCAACATTTTAAGACAGTGGAATTCTTAAAGGGTTGAAAGAGGGAGAAAAGAGGAGTGTCTTATTGTTTAGGTCCAAGATCATCTCTCAGTGCTGCGTAACCTTTTCATCGGTTATGATAGTTCTTTCTACAAGACAGGAAAGAAGAGGGTAAAAAGAATAAGCCCCAGGAAATAAACCCAGGAACTGAAGGTATGGTGAGACCTAACCTGTAGTTTTCCCATTTGGTTGTTTGAAAGATGTTAGAGGAACTGGAGGCAAGAAAGTGGGAAAAATCATCAATTTTTTTACACTGCCTTTTTCTGTTCCAAAATTCTAAATAACAAATTAGAAAGTATTATTGTCCATACCCTCCCGATTCAAAGCATTTTCTGTGTGCCATCCAAAGGCTTTACATATCCAGTGCCAATGCACCTGCCTCACAGTATAGGTAGCTTATTTGGGGCTGTGTAACCCCCAGTAAGATGGTCTCTCCCTGTGTCAAACTGCCCGCGGGAGGTCAGAATTCTTTTTTCGCCGTCCCATCTGGCATTTACATGATTTTCGGTATTTCCAGTCCAGGCCTACAGTTGGGATATCATATGAGCCAAGCATTTTATCAGAGCAATTGTCAAGAGTGATCAATACTTCATTCACATAGAAACGTAAGTACCCACAGATTCACATGAAGATGGAGTGTACACAAAGAGGACAGGTGAAGTTGATTAGATGTTGGAGTTTTCGAAAAAGTTTAAATTACCCTTTTAAAAACATATAAAAAATTCAACTGATTTGCTGGTGTATTCTGATTGAGGTTTTGTAGGGAGCTTTTAAACTGATTACAAACAAAACATGAGGCCCTGTGTTGGATGTGAACATTGTCTCATTCTTTACTGAAAGGTCTTGTCTATAGCATATATCGCCCTCTCTATAAGGTTGATGTAATCTACTCCAGTTTTTCAGTGGTGCTTCTGCTGGCTCTCTTTGTCATTTCCTTCCTTGGTGGGTGTCCTGCAACTTCCTCCAGGACTTGTACATGTTGTCTTCATCCCAGCGATGCAGGCGGCCCTCTATGGCTCCACAGGTGATGAGGAAGTGGACCCATGGGGTGCAGGGAGATCCTGGTGCTCTCAATCACCACAGTTTTGCATTAAAGAATCTTAGCGGGAGACAATATGTCTGTGCTGTTATATCTATTTTTTCTTCAGGTGTGGGCGCCACAGTGATTCCATCCTTGTCAAAAGAGGGGCACAAAACAATGGTATGGCTATTGTCAAGTCTGTATTGGGTAAATTGTGTATTCTTTGTTACGTTAGCCAGCAGTTGTTCACATCTGAGCATGCGATTACGTAAGAGCAAGCAGAACCATTGAGGCAGAACGTTGTTTGTGTATGTGTCTGTGTGTCTGTGTGTGAGAGAACCACCTCAAGCGTCGCTGTCATCCTTGTGAGAACCACTCAGCCTTACAAGCTTAACTCTGCCCTCATATTTATGTGATGTGAGAGACTAATGTGCGCAATATACAGTTGTATGCAAAAGTTTTAGGCAAATTTCCTATTTCACGAGTCACTGCCACAGGCCATTATTCATATGGAATGCCTCTAAGCTGTCATTGACATTTTTCTGTTTTTATTTTTAAATGGTATTTTAAAATCTCTTTTCGACTGTTTTAGCTCTGTGTCACAAAACACTGCATGGTGTGTGCAATACAAGGTAACCAGGGTCCTTGTGGCATAAATGTCTTAGCAACATGTTACTGGCTTATTGTCAAACCAATAATGCGGCCCCAGCCTCTTAATTCCGTATTTGTACCATTTATACAGAATGGCGAGGCACAACATTCTCTTCTTGAAACCTGCTTTTATAATGGGGCTCGTGACCAAATCCACTTTTTATTGGTATTTATGAACTGCCTGTTGTAGCCGTCAGTTGTTCATATCACCGCAGTGACTAGGGTCTTTTTTTTTGCACCTAACACATCCGGAGGAGAGTACGAATAAAAGTACAGGAACCTTCTGCCTGACTGGTCGAGCATTTTCAATAAGCTTGATTAAGCTTTGTTACAAGTGCTCGTCTGCTGCGTTGACTCAATAATCCTATTTTCAAAGCAGTAAACTGCAATCAACAGCAGCACAATCTGGATCTTCTCAATGGCGGTATCTGAAATCACCCCTCTATAGAGAGACTTCCATATAGGGGACAAAATGAGCTCATCTGCTAAAGAAGAAACACTTTCAGATTCTACTTTGCGCATTTTCTCTGCACCGGTGATTACGTCATTGTCACAGGATTATGACAAACAACAAGAATGTTGGCTGGTGGAAAATCCCACAATACATTTTAAACGTTCATTTTACACTTAGTGTTAACACTTTTAGGTAAAAATCATCTTGGATGACTAAATGTATAAATAAACTTGTTAAATTCAGTTTGTGATGTGATGCTCGGCTCCTTTATAAGACAGGTCGGGCTGCTCCTGCTACCCTCTCTCCACTGATCTCTCCGCCGCAAGCACAATGCATGATGGTAGATATTGCTCGATTAGTGACCATCAGTTTCATGATGCATTGTGAGAGATAAATGAGTGCACTAAATAGGGTAATAAAAAAATCACTGAACATATGGACAGAACTAAAAAATGGCAAGCTCACTATACAGTGATTTTTTTATTACCCTATTTATAGTGGACTATATCTTTAAGTTCCTTGAGGTTCCTAAACTACGGTGGCCCTGAGAGCTCAACGAACAGCAACTTAAGAAAACACATGCAAGTTGACAAAACACATGCAAGTTGACAAAACACAAGCAAAGTAAGAAAACATCTTCATCAATTTCACAACACAACACATTACAGAAACGCGCAGCAAATAGACAAACGCGCCGCAAATAGACAAACGCGCTGCAAATAGACAAACGCGCTGCAAATAGACAAACGCGCTGCAAATAGACAAACGCTCTGCAAATAGAGGCGACAACACAACGGAAGTGTTTCCATAGGACAGCTAAAAGGGATGGACACCGCTGCCACAGGAGACACAAAAACGTCCTATACATCATACACATTGCGGTGCATGCATGGCAAGTGTGGGGAAATGAGCGATTTGTTCTCAATTTGTCTGGAAAACAAGGTGAGCTTGGATTTGAAGGCTTTCACATGTTTGTACATGTCGTGAAAAAACTGATCTTTCCCCTGCAGCTTCACATTCAGCTCATTCATGTGTGAAAATATGTCCACAGCGAAGGTAAAGTCACTAAGCCAGCTCTTGTCGCTTAGCTCAGGGAATTCGTCAGATTTCCCCATCAAATCCCAAAATGCGATGATGTCCTCTTTCAACTCCCACACTCGTTGTAACACTTTCCCAAAACTTAACCAGTGGATACGAGAGTGGAACAGCAAGTCCTGATGATCCGCATCAGTCTCCTCCAGGAACGTAATAAATGACGGTGCTGAAGTCCCCTTGCTCGTATAAAGTTCACAAGTTTTACGACTGGATTCAAGACATGATTAAGCTGCAATACAAACTTACACAGGGATTCCTGATGGATGATGGATGATGCAGTGGAGGAAAATAAGATCCTGGTCAGGGTTTTCCGCTTTCACTTTATCCTGGATTCTTTTCAGCAGCCCAACATTTTTACCAGTTAAATTTGGCGATCCATCCGTTGTGACATTTACAAGTTTACGCCAAGGTAGCTTCATTCTTTCGATGACAGCAGACACCTGGTTAGACAAGTCCTCTCCCCGCGTTGTTCCTTTCAGGGACTCCATGGTCAAAAACTCCTCTGTTATCGCAAAACTGTCGTCAATGCCTCGGATAAAAAAGAGGAGCTGAGCAGTGTCTTTAACGTCCGTACTTTGATCCAATGCTAGTGAATATAACTCAAAGGAATCAGACTTCACCAATCAGTTCCATACGGCGAGTCACAGTCCTGCTTGATAAACTCACTTTTTCTAAATTGGTTTTAATCTCCGGACACAAGATGTCTTCTGTCTGTGCCATGCATTCTTTTACAAACTTGCCTTCGGAGAAAGGCTTGCTAGCCTTTGCTATTTCGAATGCCATCAAAAAACTTGCCTTAGTAGTTGACTCTTGAATCGCAGTTTGTCGGTGAAAAAAATGTTGCCGCCAACATCTGAGCTGTATCTGCCGTTGACTGCTTGCTAGCGTAGTTAGCATGCTTTGTAGCAAAGTGACGGCTGATGTTGTACTCCTTATACGGCCCGGGGACCGTACTTTGTCCATGTCTGGTTAAGACACTGCACATGTTTAAACTATGGGTTTAAACATGTGAAAGCAGGAGAAACGACTTCAAACGAAGGAACAGAGCGAGATAGACCAGAACTCCCCCAGCACAGCGGTCACACACACAATGGGTAAACTGGTGCACTGACAGAGACACCAGCAGCCCGACACTGCTGCATTGGATAGTGAACCAACAAGTATTTTGTACTGGATGTGTGCATTTCAGAGAGAGAGTGAGAGTTTGTATACCGTATTCTGTATTGCTGACAGTGACACCCCAATGAGCCCACCACCCCCTATACTGCGTGTGTGTGCGTGTGAGGGAGAGAGGGGAGCAGAGAGCAAGAGTGATGACTAAATAGCTTGGTGTGTGTGTGTGTGTATGTGTGTTGTAGTGTGTGTGTGTGTGTGAGAGAGAGAGAGAGACAGTAATGCATGGGTTGCTCATATGCAAATTTGTTTGATTCTTTGCCATCCCTGCTAATAAATAATAGGGCTCCCTTTCCCCTGGTAGCAACTTAGAAGTGAATCTATTCACTGCGCACATAGCACACACATGCAGGGAACTTCACATATACTAGAGCTATAATTGAATGAAAAATGCCCAATCCGCTTACCATACAACAGCATGTGATGTTATTGATGGGCCAGCACTGTATGTGTGCACCATAAGCAAAGTGTGTTTCTGTGGGGCAGTGGGATGATCAAACAGCAGTTGGGTCCTGAACTGACCACATTTTCACAAATGATATAAAGCACCAGAACCCTCACCTGGACAAACCCTCATTTGTTCTAGCTAGTTGGCCGGTGCTACATATCATAATTTTTTTTAATTATTGACAGTTTTCATTGCAAAAATCTTTAGCTACCCCATATTTCTTTTTTTCATTATGGAAAAGAATCCACAGCAGCAGAAACTGTGACTAGATAACAACCATGTCTCATTATTATGTTTATTAAAGGTAAATTGTATTAGAAAATATTTTTTTTTAGGAAAGATAATGGCACCAGATTACAATAAAATGAAATTAAAAAATCATGTTTACTATCTGAACATACCATCATACCTTTCTTGATACATTTTTAAGGATGTGTGATTTTGAGATACTTTCTCTCTTTTCATTCTATCGTTCACCCACTGTCCTTCTACAGCTCTTCATGGGAAGCAACTTGTGATTTCAGCTGAGGGAATAGGCCACATTGTAGACCTAATAGTATTCTGTGAGCACCCCCCCCCCTTTTTTTCCAATGACCACACAGATGAGTGTGAAAACCGTCTATCCACATTCATCATTTTGTAAAGTAAAGTGGAACATTCAATGCCATAGTAAAACCAAACTGTGACTTTAACACAAACAATAACCCATGATCTGTCCAACACTGCAGACTGCTACTGTGCTATGACCCAGTCTGTGAGAACCACTGCTCTACTATATGTATGTATGTCTTTGTATATCAAATACAAATAAATGGATACAATGAAGACTTTCTGCAAAAGGAGTTTTTTTACATAAAGCAGTTTATTAGCATATACATACATCTCTGGATATAATAATTAGTTATATAATACCAAGAAGTTAAAAATAATAACTGTAGATATATATATATATATATACATATATATATAAAACTAAGCAGATATACTACTCTTGACTTTTAAAAACAATGTTTATATATATATATATTTATTATAGTTCCTTTCTTGTTTTGTCACCAAATCTAGAAAAACAGGGTGAAGAGGTTATACAGTACAGTTTAAGGATATGTATATTTGTATATGTCTGCATGTGTATTATTATTTTTAGCAACTGTGTGGATAGAGTAAAATGGTCACATTTTCTACACAACCAAGCATCCAGTTGTATTAGGACACATGTATTGATAATTTCATCTGGTGGTGAATCTAATTTCAAAGAAATGGTCAACATTCTGATTAAGATAACATTCCACTCGTAATCCTGCAATAACGGGAGGATTGAAATACCTTTTTGACATAAACCTCAAGTTCTGCTTTCATAAGTTTGCAAGTCATTCCTTGTTAAATATTAGCCTTAGATTCAGTACATTTGTGCTTCAGTATGTGGGAGCTTCTATTCAGAAGTCCTCACTAACCCACCCACATGGAAACAGCGCTTTTGTTCAGATCGACATACGCTACAGCAAGATGACTTGATGAGTGTGAGATAAGACTTGACAAATATTTACTCTCAACTGGCCAATATACTGCAAGGATCAGTCAATGCAAGACAACTCTTATCATACCACTGTGGTAATAATGTGCGCTATATTGTACTGTTTTTCTTTAGAAAACTAATTATGTTTTTTAATTACTATCTTTCAGTAACTTCGACAACACTGGATTAACAATACTTTTTTCTAATAATGCTTTGTGCAACAGTATCTTTGAATCCCAAAAGATATTGTAACAATTGCATGTTGATATTTTCCTCTAATCATTTTGAACTAAATGAATGTTCACTCTCCGTTGCAGATATTATCAGTCTTTAACATTATGACATGTTAAAGACACATGAAAATACTATTTGATTGATGACTTTTCATTTTGGGACTTGAGGCATAATATCTTGATAAACTGAAAGTAGTGTTAGTGTCCTAAACGTCCATAGGAAGACATGTGGTCCATGACTAGATGTGTGGTAGTGTAGAAAATGACAAGCACACGCACACACAAGCACCAAATGACCAAACGCTGACATAACACTGTCGGTGTAGGAACAGAACTTGACACAAAAGCTAAAGAAGGAATCAAAGTTTAGCAAACCTTTTTGTGTTGTACCTGTTCTTTATGGACCACGGGTAAATTTCTATTTAATTAATAACTAGAAAGGAAAAAGAACAGAAGTACCGTACACAACAAGCAATATGGCTAGGGGAACTTGTTGACTTCTCTTTAAGCTTACTTTCTTCAAACAGGAGGTACAAGCTAGCCCTGGTGGCAACAGCAGTGTCAAATTTCATTATTTTGTATCACTTTAGCAGTTAGAATTCCCAAAAAGAAAAAAATAACTTAAATATAAAGAAACGGTTCTTTACAGGATAATTCCAGTTTAATACAAAGCTGGGACTTATTTAGTTCTTGAAGTTATTTGTTGAAATCTGGAACAGTTAGTTAGAAATACGACAATTGAAGGGGCAGCTAACATGGATACTTTTTAGAGCCCATCCCCTATGGTTGTAACACACTTATTATCTGCATGAGGTGATATTCAAACCACACGTACCTTGATTAAAACCAATCTCAGAATGGCTTTAAGCCGAGACACTGTCGCTACACTCAGAGAACCTGGATAACACATTTTACCTTTTGATATCAATTATGTTGAGCTTACACATTCCAAAAGTAATATAAGAAAACCAATTAGAACCTAAAATAACAGCTTGATTTAAATTACATCATCAACAGAATGCTGACCCATCTGCGCAGATAAATAAACTATTTATAGAGATATACTCTTCACAAATGGTGAATGTGCCAGATGCCACCAAGAATGGGCCGGTCCCACCCGGCTAAAGCCAGATGTATGTGGGTAGAAGGCCATGGAATGTCAGGTCACTATACAAATCTAAGATAGGGGGAAAAGCTTGCCAAGCTAACTCTGACCCATGCGTACAAACATTTTGGAAAAGGGAAAATGACGATGCAGACGTGAGGTGGTGAACTGAAGCCAGATTATTGATCTACTTCATCATTAACATTAAAACCAACAGTCCTATTTGTGCTTTTGTGACACCCATATACATAAAGATATATAAATATACATGGGGTTCAGATAAGATATGAAACAATTTACAACAAATTACGTTTAGATACCATTAAACAGCAGAGTCATTATAGTTTTTAATAATATCTTCTCTACACTGTGCGTGTATCATCAAGTGTGTAAAATCGCTGACGTGAACTTGACTGTGCCGCCATGTGCACAGTAGATCACTCACACAAATAAAGGAAACTATTCACTTTCAAACTTCTTTTTCCATATAATTTCCCACAGTGGAGGTTAAGATCCACTGATGTGTTAAGTAATCAGTCCGATTGCTCTATATATATAAATACTGTGGTGACACTCATGCTTAATGCTGCGTGATGGATGCATGCGAATGGAAGGATGAGGAGGAAACTGGGGTTCAGGATCACAAAGATTATATTTTTTCCCATGATGATGACTCATCAGCTGACAGGGAGGGATATGAGGCAGAGCCACATATGAACGTTTCCAGGTGGACTGATTTATAAAGTGGCTGGGGTCTCTGCAGAGTCTAAACCACAGATTAGGGAAAACCCATGTCTAGGAACTCAGCCCACTCATGGGTGAGGCCCAAAGCTTAAGGCCCTGGGGAAAAGGATGAAAAACAGTCCCTTGAGCCTGGTGCAGGAGGTCCTACCGAACAGGGAGCTCCTCTGAGGCATCATGAAGTTAACAAAAAAACGATAATCTGGGGCTATTTGAGGCCACTATGTAGAGGCTCATGAGAATTTTCACTTAGTCAATGTTGATCTCTGCAGTCAGACCCCTCTTGCATAGTGAGTTTCACTACATCGATTGAGTTCTACGAAGCCATTTGGCCTCCAAATGGAACATCCAGTCACCTGATTCCACAGCAAAGAGCAGGTGTGTCCCAAGCGCTGAGGTTGTTTAGGACATAGTGTTCACAGCCCTGTTTGATCATTCCCAATATCTCACAGGCAGCCATTTCTTGAATCATCATGACCATCTTCTCATGGTCTACCATAGCTGAAACAGCAGTGGTCTTCAAAAAATATACATTTTGCACAGTAGTGTGTGTGTGTGTTTGAGTGAGTGAGTGAGAGAGATACATGCAGTGGCAATATTCAGCCCTCCGAGATCCAACATGCTGACACAGACAGCGAAAAGGCCTGAATTACCCACAACTTAATAGATCACATCCTGGGGACTAGCTCATATTCGATTAAGGGACTCGAGCTGTGGGTGTTAGACATCGCAAAAACTATTCACCAAAAAGTGTCAAGATACACACACATTTGACTGTTTTAACTCATGGAAAACAAGGGATCAGAGAAGCCATCCACAAATGGTCCTCATATTACCTTGTGCGGCCAGTCGCTGACCATCACAGGTGATGTGACTTAAAGAGTATCCACACCAGTTGTAATGACTGGGGTCAGTCTCTGTACACATGAAGTAGAGCATGTAGAATGGAGAGGTAGTTTTAATACAGCTGAGAAATGGGACCATTCACAAATGGTTTACCATAAAACAAGATGACAAGATGAAAGGTGTCGTTTTTTTCTGACGTGTTGGAGGTGTGCTGGTTTCACAAAAATACACGCAGGGCTTGTCACCTGCATTTCATCTTGTAAATCTCTCTCTTCTCTTGTTTCATCCATGAGATGTGGAAATATAAATAGCAAATGTGCAAATGTTTTGTTGTATAGGCAAGTTTTAAAAAAGTATGACTGCTGGTCATAAATTAGATGCACTTTAAGTGAGGAATTATTTCTACTAGTTGAGATGTAATTTTTTTAACCTTGATATAACATGGTTTCAATAATCTAGCTAACTTGGTTACAACCAGTCTGATCTCGTGTGCCTTGCCTTGGGTTTTAACTGTGTTCCCAGATCTCCGCAATTAAAGGTTGTAATAATTTATCTTTCATTCTTTCTTGAAGTTAAAATTACTCTGTAAATCCTTTTGTGCTTCAGTTCCAAATACACAATTTCTTTTTTTAAGTAGATGATATAGTTAGCTACATGTTGTTGAGATAAAATACTCACTGGCACTGTGATTGTGTAGGGTGGAGGCTGTAACCGCCAACGTTAACAGGAGAAATTACACGGTTTCTTCTTTGATCCAAAGGTCTGTCTTTCCAAAGAGGTAGGACTATTTTGTTGGCAACACAAATAAATCTCATCTTTCTTTTTACCTTTCTTCTTTTTGCAAGGGATGAACCTCTGCTCATTCCATATAGTGCCATTCAGTCTGGTGGTCCACAGGAAATGCATAGCAGCAGCAGACAGGGCAGAGAGAGTGTTCATGTGTTTCCTGTGTTTTTCCACTTTGTCATCTTGTTAAATCGGCTCCCTTGCCCTTCATTGCCTAATTTTGAATTCCATGTCATATATCCATCTTGTTATGTATCGATCTGCTCTTCCCTCCATCCAATAACTCAATAATAACTTGTTTTCTCCCTCGAGAGGGAGGTGGGCAGGGGGTGTTGTCACAGCAGAATCTGATGACGAGGCATATCATGGTCAGGAGGCATCAAGGCTGAAAGACATGAGGGAAACATTGCAATTACTGCATGTGGCTATATGTATCTGTGTGTATTTACTATACGTATCTGTGCGTGTGTGTGTGTGTGTGTGTGGAGCCTGTACTCAGCAGAATACAGGGATATCTCATCTTCAGGTAAAGATTGAAGATGATTTATTCACCCAGTAAGAACCACTTCATCAATAAATATTAACCCAACCCCCTATGTAAGATAGTTGATGCCTGAATGAAAAACCAAACATGCAAATAAAGTGAAAAAGTGAAAAAAAATCCCCATTGTTATTCATATTGGATTTGTGAATGCAACCCTTTTCATAGTTAAATAAATAATGTAAAATTACACGTATTTAGATGTTTTTAATTCTAAATGGAAATTGCAATCGTTCTTTACTCTGATTTGAATTCTTCATTCTACATTCAAATCAAAACACTAAACAAATTCAAAAGCTGTATTGCATTTGAGGGTTCCAGCAGAGGTTATTATAACCTGCCCAAATGAAATGCAAAGAACTGGTAGAGAGAGAGAATTTACTCCAGCTGAACGTGAAACATCAGTTCTTTAAAGTTATCCAACAGTGTCCCTGCTCACCTATTATAGTAAACAACATAGAAAAACAGAATCCTGTTCACACCTTCTTGAAGAGGAATGCAGTTAATGATTTACCAAAAAGTGAAATTAGGTGAAGGCATTTATTCAACGTCCATTTCACTCCATTCATTCATTTTCTATACCAATTTTTCTTTTGAGGGTCACGGGAGGAGCTGTAGAGAGTAGGGCCACCATGAAGAGACAAACAACAATTTGCACTTGTCTCTTTCAGAATGTGATCTTGTGAAAGCTGTATGGTGGGCACACAAACTCCTCCAAAGATTTGCCTGCTTGATTTGTCCTTTGACCTTCTTTTTCATCACTGCGAACGTGTTCTTAAAATAAAATGGTCAATAGTGACAGTCATTATGGTTTTAATCAGAAACTTGACTGAAAGTCCTGAAAATATTATGTTATCATAGATTTGCTGTGAGCTGGTCAGCATTCACCTTTTCTTGAAATTAAGACATTGAGGATAATGTTTTACTGTTTTAATGTTGGCTGTCAAACAATAATTGGTTCCAAAGCAAAGTGACTGAATGCTTAAATACACCAGGGATAAGTCGGCTCTGATAGCTTGACCACATGCTGAAGGTCAAGATACGATGATGCCAACATCATCTGCAAAGAGCAGGTAATCAAATCAGATGGACCAACAGTTAGGTCTTAGATTGCCGCCCTTACCTGAAGGTAAACTTGGAAAATATGTAATGAATTCAAAATCATTTCACATCACAAATATACTCTACCCATGGTCATAGTCCCAGAGCTGTGATTGGAAAGTTAATTGTTTTTGGCAACATTAATTCCTCTGATAAAGTAAAATGATTTGACCTCATTTTGAAATCTAATGATAGTACTTTGAATTCAGTGTTGGCAGGTCTCTTTTTTCCTGTAGTGGGCAACTAATATTATTTTTTGTGAATTGGCTTTAATTCGATTTCGGTGATGGCTAGGTTTAGGGTTAGGCTTTCAGCTTTGATGTTAATCTTGGCATAAGGGGCTAGGGAATGCATTATGTCAATTATCGCTCCTACCTAATATGGTAAGACAAGAATTTGTGTGTTTGTGTGTGTAGATGTACTTCTATGGTTATTTTACAAATTTTGGGTTTGACATTTAAGATTTTGCCCAGTCCTTACACTTCAGAGGACCATTATTTAGGACTTCAGGTTATAGTAAAGTTAGGGTTAGGTATTTATTTGCAATGTTTAAAGGGACAGTTCACAGAACAATGAAATTCACTCATTATCTACTCCTCACCATTCTAATTGAAGGGTCCACAAAACCCTTATGGAGTTTCAGCCGTAAACCTTTTTGCAGCATAATCCAATACAATTGAGGTCATTGGCTAGTACAACTCAAGCATACCCCTTAAACTCCAAAAGTGTCTTGTGGACTCAAACATCCCTTAAAACCCTTTAAGGCCAGAGTAAGGGACTAGAGAAGGCAACTTCAACGTGTGTTCTTACAACTATCATATGTATGTGGGCATGTGTGAGACTCACCTGTCCCAAAGGTTTACACTCCTACAGGAGTTGGTGCAGCAGCCAGCAGATATCAGAGCTGCAAATAAATCAACAGAAAAAAATCAATGAACTAATGGCAGCACTCAAAGTAAAATGTGTGGGTGCACCGTAGTTTAAGCAATGTTGCAGCTAACACATTTAAAGTGACAAGTGTATTTCTTCACGGGGAGCTGTTATAGCCACTGGCAACACTTCATCTTACCCATCATCTTCTAGTTTCTTGTCTTTTTGAGACATAGATACAAGATGGCAGTCTGTCTGAGACTGTCATGGCTGCTAAACCTCTTTTAGAAATTCATGTATATTCAGGTAAGCAAGAGGCTTCACAGTCACTTACAAACATCGATAGGCGGCAAAACGCTACATTGATTGTAAAAATGAACTGTCACATAGAAAGGGAAGGTCTGCTGCTATATGTTGACAACAAAAACTGGATGCAACACACTTACGGGTGGATGCTGTGACAGTAGAGTGGGAACTGAGCCGGCCACACCAATTATTTTCACTGTCTACCAGACCAAAACTACACAAATGGCAGTGGAATTTAAAACTTTATCTTAACATTTTTTGGTCTGAATTTATACAGTACCTTCCTTGTCTTGATGACCACTCAAACACAGTTCATTTTTTGTCACTCACCCATTCACACACACATTTATACAATGAATCTATGTGCAGCACCCAAGGACACTTCGGCATGTGGAATGGGGAAGACTGGGATTGAACCGCCAACCTTCTGGTTAGAGGACAGCATATGATAGGGAATGGATGATTCAAGGTGCCATGTATAAATTAACCTGAAGGGGTATACACTATGGTCTGTGCTGTACAGTTACCTTTAGCATAATATTATTGTAGTGTAGTAGTGCCAGTGTGCATGTCTTGCAAAGAGATCTCCAGATAACAGGAATGATGTGTCACTCCTTCTGCCTTATGTCACAGGTACTTCTGACCAGACACAGGGTGGCAGGGTGCACCAGCAAAAACAGGACACTGCAGGGAACATGCTCTGCTGCAAATAGCTGGGGAGACGTACTGAAGCACACCACTGACGGTGGTCATTTGTTGCAAATGAACAACTCTGCATATATTCTAAATATAGAGTAAATTCTGACAGTTTGCTGGATCAACCTGTGCTAGTCCACTGCACTCTCTGCTTTAGTTTCTCATACACTCATGCACTCTCACTGCCCTCGTTCCTTCGCTGACCTGCTTTTGCCTCTGGTTGTGTTTCAGACGTCCAGGCTGTCAGAGAGAGGTGAGGACAGGCCTCTGGGCTGGTTCACAGCTGTGAGCTCTGTCTCGCTTCAATGCACCTCACTGTGTGTGTCAGAGAGAGTGATGGACGAAGAAAGAAAAGGATGTGTCAGAAAGGAGGAAAAGACGAAGTCTGTGTGTTTTGTGAATATGTGTATACATGTATGTAAATGTTTTCCAGCATTGGATTCTGCAATTTCATTTGTTTTTGTTTTTGATAAAATATGGAATCTAGAGAACAGAAACTGATGATCCCTTTGAACGGACGAGAGCTGGTCTTCTGTCTGCAATCAAAGAGCGCACACACACAATATGTGGTTGAGAGACAGAGTGGCAGCTTTTCTGAATTTAAATTAATCCTAATTTCTGTTACACAACCATAACCACCCACACATACACAAGGTGACTATGACACATCTGAACTGGTAACACTTCAAGTAGGCTTTTAGCCAACACCTGGACACGTGTTTTGTTACGAGTACGCCTCTACAAAGGGATTTTAAATAAATGTCTGTGCGTGTGTCCGTGCAAATGTGGCATGTGTACTTGTGTGTGATGGTCAGCGCTCTACAAAGTGAGCTCCATGAATATGTAAAATGTTCCTGTGTTGTAATAATAGGGGAAAGGGCTTCAAAGCTGAGTGAAGATGAATTGCCAGGGAAGCAGCTGTTGGCCTAGTTATCAGGCCTGTCCTTAACACAGGACCTATGATCACACACACACACACACACAAACACACACACACACACACACACACACATCCTTTATACATGCACATGTCCACACAAGCTGTCAACTTCAGCTGGACTGTGCCAGAGACCTCCACTGACCTCCCTGACCGTCACCATTGTCACGTGTATGTGTGCAAGTGTTATTATGCATATATGCATGTGTTCTTGCATTTGTTCATCTGGACCCGTGTGTGTGTGTGTGTGTGTGTGTTGGGGCGTGGTTCACAGATTTTGCACTTATGTAACTATTCATTCGTTCTATCACACAGCAACATTTAATGTGGGACTATAGAGGATAATTTTCAAATTTCAGCAAATAACAAGGTACATTAAATCACTCTGTTATCTATTTTGGTTAGTATTGTGAATCTAATCCATCCACAGGACACCACTAACCAAATTTGACATGCATAATAGAAAAGAAAATAATAATCATTCAACTAAATCTGGATGACCTGTAACCTTAAGTGATTTCTGGCTAATGAAGTCCTTTGATTTACACTTGGCTTATGGTAAGTTTTCATTTAAAATTAGGGGCTAGTTTGAGATTTTGCTAATTTACTAATTCACTCTGCTTCTGAGGGTGAAATTAGTAGGGTTTATACCACTCCCATGTTAGAGTGTCAACTAGTCCATTGAGCTGGAGTCAATTCTCTTAGAAAAAAGACTTGGAACCAGAGGACAGAAATTAACTTTTTCCACAGTTGAGACACTGTATACCTAAAACACACCAATTTACTCTTGTAGCTTATCTTGCTATTATATCCCAAAATATGAAAAAAATGACAGTTTGTGGTTTTAAAGGGAGCTAAGTGCTATAATTATAGAGTAGATGTGATGAGCTTAGTTTAGCATAAAGACAATAAGCAGGGATAAATAAAATATCTCCCAACATCTTTAAAGCCCACTGATTTACATAATCTACCTCCCTTGTTTATTGCATATTTCTAAAATAAAATCATAATGAACTATTTGTTTTTTGAAGGGGATGCACAGTATATGTGGTGTAATTATGTATTGGCTAACAACAGCCTGCTGTGACTGTGTGCAGCTTCGTGGAGTCTTGCTATCACAGTGAGCTTGCCAGATTCAGTACCATTGTTGTTGGCAACCTTTGCTATAGCCAGAGACACCACAGAGAGGCACTGGGCAGATGGATCAACTGTTGTTCCCCAAAATCTTGAATGTTTCTTTAATAATGAGGTGGCAAGGTATGAACACTCATCATACATTACTGTTAATGACAGTGAAAATCTTGAACAGAAAAATGCAGCATATGGACACTTATTCAGGCCTTACCTGACTCAGTATGTTACACAGCTCTTGGGGCAGGCCATGCTTATCTCTTGCCTAAACTACTGCACTGTCCTTCTAGTGAGCCTCCCTTCATGCACAGTGAAATTCTGGCACATCTGGTCTTCAATCAGACCAAAAGGGCACTTGTCGCTCTGCTGCTCATCAACCTCCAGAGGCTACCCATGGCTGCCAAAATCAACTTCAAGTCATTAAAGCTTACAGCAGCTTCTGGGTCGGCACCCATCAACATGAATGGCCATTCTTCCAGGGAACAGTGTCTGGCACTGGCATTCCTATACACAAGGTAGTTACAGTCTAGAATGTTCTTGTTTTTGACTTCCAGATATAAGAACAACCTGCCACATGTTGTCAGTGTTGGGGTGCCCCTCTGTCATCAATAAACTCTTGAAAAGTCATCTTATCCTAGAGTACTTCCTCTCCTAATACCTCTATTACCCTAACATGCCCAACTTGCACTTATTTTAGTGCCCTTCTAAACCTGCTTACACACAAAGTGTCTTATTGGACATATTTAGCACTGGGTACTTTTTTTAGTTGGATTTATGGTTGTACAGGTTCATTTACTTCTTCTCACACTGTCCCTCTGTATGCATGCATGCTTTTCATTCACTTCCTGCTCCTCACCTCCATCAGGCACTTCGTCTACTCACCATTCATACTGTCACCTGCCGCAACGACACTTCCACCCAGTCACTATCTCGAATATCCTCAGTTGCTCACCACATCCCTGACAGAACATTCTAAAAACACCTACCTGCACTCTCACCCCACTCTCTACCTACCAAAACACATCAGTACGCACTGCTCACTCACCAGCTCAACCCACCCAACCCACGCAATAACGCTATACCCTCATGTACACAGTCGCAAACGAATTTCCCTCACCCATCAACCTACTCCATACTGTCCTCATACACCCTGGATACATTTGACCAACTTCAAACACTCGCCTAGTATCTTTGGCGATGCACAGTCACCACACAATCACCAAATCTGTATATAAAGTTTGCTTTGACACATCAACCTACCATTGCATACATCCACATCCTCGCTACCCTGTACTCCATGCTCATCCAGTCCTTTGGTCGTCCATATCTATGACCACCTAGATCTACTGCAATGTATGGCGCTTCAGTCTCTACCACAGTTGCACAGTCAACTACCAGATAGGAGAGTCTGCCTTGAATGAGTACCATAAATGCATCTGCCAACGACACATTGTATGATAAGCGTACCATGTTTAATGCACTTTTACATCTAGTTCATGGAAGTGTGGTGATGTTTGGTGTTGGTATTGGGACACACTGTTAGACCTACTAGGAATATAATCCAGCTGTGCCACTGCACTCTACCCATGATTATGGAGCTCAGTGTACACTCTCGTATACATTTCATTTAAATATTTTGTTACTTTCAGTGCTTCAGTCCGACCATTCCATTTAAAACACATTAGTTCTAAGCAGTAAAGAGCCTTCACTCTTTTTGTCATCCTTGGAACAAACAGATTAGTGTAGTCTTAATGGTTTAGTTTGAATCATAAAGCAATAACCACATCTTGCCATGAAGTAGCCACAAACAGACTCTGATTAACACACACACGCACACACAGACACACACACATGCATACAAACAAACTTTGGCTTTAAGAGAGAAAATATGAAATACTAGCAGGTTGAATTGGTTCAGACCAAATCACAGTGCTACTTAAACCTTTACACAAAGTAGCTGACACATGCATAATGGTATATTTTATGCAGCGGTTTGAGAAAGTGCACGGTATTGCAGACTGGACTCCACAGAGGATACTGTACATCAACCCCTCTCTCTCTCTCGCTCTTATTAATTCTTCTTGGTCACAACCTGTGCTCGACAAGCTGCTTTCCTTTACTACTGTATTTCATTCATACAAACACACACATGAATAGCAAATCTCAAGCAGGAAACTGCAGCATCATTACTTGTGCAGCCTGGAGAATACACCCACATAGTAAATTCATTACATAGCACAAAGCAACTGCCTCTGCAGGGTGTTCACAACGACAAATAACACTACTTACAATGAAATAAATAATGCACAAAGAACGATACCTGGTAGTCTGCTCCAAAGCAACTCCATGCTTGGCTCAAACTAGACAGACTCAAACACATTAGAATTTCATATCAGTTATGGTGGGTTCCAGGACACAAGAGACGAGAAAGGAAATGAAGAAGCTGACAGATTAACAAAAGAAAAAAGGAATAATAATGGACACGTGACTCAGTAAGGACTAAAAATGTTTTCCGAAATGGACATAAGACTGATCAAATCTAAATTTGACAGAACTTTTCTATTTTAAGCAAGTGGTTTAGAGATCCATGAAATTTAAAGATCAGTTGCATGTGCTATAGATCATCCCACATGATGAGTCTGATTTTACTCTATACTGTTTGTATGTGTACTGTATGCATCGTGATAAATACACTGGATGTCCAAAATCAGCAAAGATTTAGTCTGGAGAAAGAGGAGGGAGGGACAGACATTTGTGTTTCAATGAAAGACACAGCAAGCTTCAGCTTGCCAAGAAGCCATTTTGACATATATTTTCAAACACACACACACTTACATCTGCCTGTTGATATGTGTCACATTAATTCTTTAAATGTCCCCCAGTCTGCCTTAAATCAGATTCAATCCAAGTGTTTCATTGTGGAGTTGGATCGACATATCCGGTCTCTGTTGCTGTTATAATGACGCCCAGACTTACAGCACCATAGTGATACACACCAAATCAGAATTCCAGTTTTCTATCAAACTCTCACACAAATATGACAGTTGTCACTAACTAGGGGAGCAGACTGCAGGGACTCAGCTGGCATTTAGGGTCACGACTGTCCCTTCCAGCCACTCCCCCAGGGAATCCAGACCTGGATAAGAGCCAGTGATCTCCCTCAGTTCTGCCTTGTTGGACCTTAATCCAAACAGACGACTTTGGGATGCCAGAAGGGACGCCCACATGGTAGACATTTAAATTGAACTTCAACACATGACAGACACATGATACAAAATGCACTGGGAAGATCAAAATGTACAGACTGAAAATGAAAAGCAAAGAGGTTTAAGATTCCACATCTTACAATGGAGATTTATAAGCCCTACTAGGTAGAATTCTGTTTGCAACCGTTTGAGTTGAATGCTCCGTTAAATAATTAACAGTGCAGTGATTGTGTCCTCTAAACTGAGACAAAAAAGACTCCCTTCTCTTTTGAGGAGCCTTTATGAGATGATTGTATGATGTATTCAGGGTAACAATCCAGACATCAGAGGGTCCAGTCCATGAATGAGACTTCGTTGCCTTAGTTAAAGCCACAAACTGCAACATTCAAAAATAGTCTCTCATCTTTAGTCTCTGCTTTGTGTCTGCCATCAGGAATTGCTGCATGAGAAGCACAATTTCCTATTCCTGGTGAATTATGACCAGGTTTAGGTTTAGGGTAGATTTTATAACTAATCTTGACCATCCCCTTTCAACCCAACATATTGCTGGCTCAATGCTAAAATTTCTGTTTGACACAAGAGAATATCATGAGAGGAAGGTTGGCAAAAGAAAAGGAAACATTTTGGGTTTGACCTCAAAAATGGAAAATCCTAAATTAAGGTAAAGTTACTGCAGCTAATACTAGGGAACCATCAACAATACTGTGTCCACTGTTTATGGACGCTTGCAATTTAGCACTAATATGTATGTTTTGCTGTATTGCTTGATGGTTGGTCTGCTTAGCACTTATTGCGTTCATATCGTAACATAACATGAAGTCAGTAGACAATCACAGTTTCCAATTGATACGCAAAATAAAGAAGCTTTTATGCCAACATACATGGTTCATGTTTACACCACAAAAGGTTAAGGTTAGAGGTTAAGATGGGGTCTGGAGTTTTGAAAACCCAGCCAGTTTTGAAATCGGGATGTATCACGTACATAAGGAGAATGGCTACAGATACAACAGATGTAGACAAAATGGAGATGGTGCAGTAACTTGATCTGATTTTAATAAACAAACAAGTCTAGATACAGGAGTTTTTAAACACCACATCTTTTCACCCCTTACACACAACATGAGCACATTTTGACCTTTATTTTTAAGCTTGGCTCTGAGTAAAAATAAGGTGTGTGTGGCTCAGACCACAAGTGCTAACCACCGGCATTAATCCTTAGCACATCCAACAAGGCTGTACTTTAAATGATGAATCAGCTGCTATTGATTTTCTGGTCAACAGTTATAGCAATCTTTGTTGGGTAATACCAGATATACTTGACCCCCTGAGATCAATTTGCAAATCCTCTGTTAATCACTGCTCCAGGATCAATGGTACCGTCACTCAATTAAAAAGAGTGTGTTGAGAAGCAGAACGTAAAATAAAGGATCTTTTAACATCTTTTAATGCCTGAATCACGGATGCTCAAGCATCTAATTATACTCATTTGATTATCTGCATTCAGTCAACCACAACCAACAAATGTTCTAGTCAAATATTCAATAAATCCTTTGATAAGTATGTTTTCATCACCGCTGTAGAGAATTTGTGGAACTGAGCTTTTTAGTGATGTGCTTTATCGTCAAGAATAACAAAATCCAACTATACCCTTTTGTTCCCTACAGCTGGCTATTAATGACTTGTTTTATGGTTTATGTGGTTCTTCCCATCACAGGACTATTCCCATTTACGGTAGGTTATAAGAGTAGAGCCAGCATCTAACATTAAAATGTAGTGGGCATCAGGAGCATTGTTTATTTTACCTTTTCTGTATTCTGTATTCCATGATGACGTTGAACTGTTGCAACCTTCGTGTCTGTCTGATCAAGTGATGAGTGTTTTCTGGTGGTCAATTGTCTGTGAAGCACCTCTTTGGTGTAACAGTGGAATTCCTTTTAACTCAGTTTAGTGTTCTACTTATATTTGCAATTCCTTATTACATTGTATTGTCCATTATTTGAGGAAAACACAGCTCTACGGCCTGTATCACTCTCATCAGTGCAGTATATACTTATATTTTAAGTCATTTCAGGGCTGAGCTGTCTGATACAAATTTTCATTCCGACAGAGATCTGTCGGTGCTGAATACGACTGAAGTCAGGAGCAGCACAGACATCTTTCTCAGTGACACTGTTTCAAAGAAACCACATTTCTTGCAGGACCTAGACAGGTTGAGTCACAGAGGACAGCTACACAGTTATGTCACCTCGATACACTAGACTGGTGTCTCTCAATGTTTTTTGCTTTGCTGTCTGGATCCAGAGTCTCTTACTACAACTGAACCTATAGTTTCTGATAGGATAAAACTGGAATTTCCCTTAAGTATTTTTCGTGGACACATAAATAGACTAACATTAACCTAAGTTAATTTAAATACAAGTCATTAGAAAGTGAGAAAGTAAATTTGATTTGAAAAACTATGAGGGGAATGACATGCACATTTAAGTTTCAGAGTCAAAAAGCAGCTGTTGATGGCCCACTCATTTGCAAATACAGCCATTCATATGATAATGGAATCATTGTGGCTGATGGCAGTACTAGATCATTTCGAGGTAAAATCTCCACATTTGATTCTCACAAACATGAAAACACGTTTGGTTACCTTTTTTCTGAACAGAGGATGGCACAGACAGTTTTTGTGATGAGTGAGTGATTTTACCACTGTCAACTCTGCACAGACACAGCACATCTTATCACTTATCATAGTTACAACTTCTGTTATATAGTGTGTTTGAAAAGTGTAATATGATTGCACTTCTTTTCATCTACATTTTATCCATTGATATGTTTGGGTTTGAAGATGGCATGTTCATTGTAAAAGGCTTCATTGTCTCTTCTCGTCTTATAACCCACTCTGACTTCCCACACTGACAAATGGATTTAATAAGAAATTCAAAACTTGATTCTGATTTCATGAATTGCAAATGAAGCCCAGCCTAATATAGTAACGTGATGTAACTTATGATCATCTGTACTTATAATTGTATTTAAAAAATGTAAATGAATGGCTCCTATTGACATGACTTGGACTTGAATTGGAACTTCATTGTCACAGCCTATTTGTGATTTGCAAAACAAGGACTTTGTCCCACCTCTGGAAAGCACAACTATAAATCCCTCTTAGTGAATTTGCATTCAAGAAACACAGCCTTCTCCCTGTCTAGTGCAGTAAAACCATCGTGTCCAAATGTTTGCGTTAATAGGGCTAATGTCTCTATCATGATGTGGAAATTGGTGATTGTGTCATGCTACGTGACATTTTAAGTGTCAGATCGGTTTAAATGGTCAAATGTGTTTAGTTTATTTAAGTGACAGCCCCAAAGCTGCAGGTATTCAGACGAATTTGGCTTATGTTTATTAATAGCAGCAGCAATGTAATGCATTATGTGCTCCCTTGACAGAAACTAGATGACTGTCTCTATCTGTGTGTGTGTGTTTGTACTTTGTGCTTGCCATTTAGATACTTTCTGCCTATGCACGATAATGTGAGCTCCGGCCATCTGAGCTCCACAAAAACTGCTGTGATTTCACTTACACTGACACTGACACACACACACACACACACACACACACACACACACACACACACACACACACACACACACACACACAGACACAAACACACACACACATACACACACACACATGCATGAAGGCCATCTGTTGCAGTCAACCCATAGCTGACCCTTAGTACACAAAAGAAAGCACTGTACGCACACCAACTGTACAATCCATACACACAAACGCATTTGGGATTGGGTCAGATTGGCTTCAAACCACAGGCAACAAATGTGAATTAATTTAAACTCTGGATGAAACTGTACGGTTACTTTTGATGATTACCGCATGTATAATCTGGGTAAACTGGCTAACTGTGACCATGGTAACAACAATTTTATGACAAGGTACGGACAGCTTAGGGCTTAGGGTGGGTTCAGACATTAAAAATCAATGTCTGTCCAGTTCAAGCAGAAATATGCGGACTGAGCACTCTAATGTGTCAGTACATTCTGTTATCAGTATAAGGTGTGGTTGGAATAATAAAACAAATATGTACATGCTATATATATATCATAACATATATTTCCAGGGGCAACCTTTTATTGAATGAATGAAACACTTTATGAACTGCACCAAGCTGTACGGAGGGGGTCCGAATAGATGCTAATACACAAAGTGCAGGACTTTGGCCCCACAGAATGTGGCTATCATCCACACTGCCGTCTGTGGTCATTTTAGACAAATGTAGACTACTATTTGACAATTTAAACAAAATTACATTTTAAATTAATATTTATTTATTTTATTGACTTGGGTGTGTGAACCCAAAATCTGTTCTTGACTCTCATTTTGATCACACACTACCATTGGGGCCGTACTTTACTCATCATCTAAGCGCCTGCAGAGGAGATCCCGGAGATGAAGATTATAGCTGCACTTGATGTACTCAATCCAGGAGCTCTAGAGTGGGAGGAAGCATATGTATTGAAAATTTAAAACTGCTTCCCAAAAAATTTGCCACAATGCTCAAGGAAAGGGCAAGTGTCAAGGTGTATGTTGCCCAAGGTACTTTCAAGGTGAGTAGCAGTAGCAAATACATGTTTGATTAAATTCTTCAGTATGAGTTGTTGGATGAAAGATCTCGCCTTTATGAAAAATCATATTAATATTTGTGCTTTATCCTACGAGGACAAGTCACAGTTGGACGTGATGACGGAGCTAGCAACTGTCTATCCAAATCTGTCTCGTCTTCCTGCCATTGCATTGAGTGTTTGGAAAGAGGCTTTTCTGCAATGAACAGGCTTAACCAGGCTGCTATATGTAGGTATGCACTACACACGGTACATTTTTGCTGGACAATTCTTGTTGGCAAAATGTGATTATTCTTTATTAGACCAAGACAGGCCTCAGGCGGGCTGCATGGAGAAAAGCTTGACAGCCAGTGTGCAGAGTGTAGTGATCAAACATGTCCTCTGTTCCACAAAAAGGGGCCCAACTCATTAGCTCATATCCTCACCTTTTTTCACAGATCGGAAATGCAACTTGGAAGCAGAATCTCATTGCTTTCAATCATCTTGCAATATTTTTTTGCTAAAGTAGGGAGTACACTTAAATTCAATCGTCCAAGAGGGAATCACTTTGTTGAATTTAATGTTAGTTATATTATGTTCAAAAGCCAAGCAGCAAATGTATCGTCCCCTGTACTGCGCCATTTCGAAGCCCAACACGTGTACACTGCCGTCAGAAAGCAGCCCTGTATGGCCTGCACTAGGAATAAATGACTGAACATTTTAGAGGAGTTGAGCAGCTATCAAATGTGAGCTAATTATAATGAGTGGGCAGCTTTGAGACGTCTTTCTCTTGCTCTCTCTCGCAAACACACACACACAGACACACACTCACACACACAAGCACTCACACAGTAAAACCTCTTTATCCATCAATATTGTCTTTGTATTCCATTTCCCAAAGGTGTGTGTTTGGTGCCCCTGAACACCTCTAGTGTACCTATGTAACCCATGCACCCTTGAGAGTTGCATCACCCACACTCCACTACTGACAAACACAGTTGAATATATATCTCCCTCACAATCTCAACACTATTGCCACTGCCAGTGAATTCACATGAGCTGTGTGTTTGTTTGTGCGTGAGTCTAGCTTCCATGTGGGAGCGCTTGACACTTTGTGTGGGTGAATTTGACCTTGTCTTTCCAATAAGTCTTATGTCTGAGCCAAAGAGACAGTATGTGAACCCATAGTTTGAGGCTGTGTGGACACATGTAATGTGATGTTGGCAAACAGCTGCACGCTGAGAGAAGAAGCCATTTTGAATAGTTTGGAGGACAGGATTAGATGCAAAGTAGATTAAAAAACCGAGGTAGTTGAAGTAGATAAGCTAATAGAAACTACAGCTGAATGTCTTTATAGCAAATTATGTACAGGCCACAGGGACCTCTGGTTTGTACACAGGGCTCCTCCACACTAACCTTTTAAATAGATTGCACTGGTGCGCCTAACTTTTTCATTAAGAACTTTTCACTGCACCTATTGAAAGGTTTCCATATATATTGGCTATTTCTTAACTAGGCCTGGGTATCGCCGCTGATTTCCCAAATCGATTAGATTTCAGATTTGATTCAGTTAAGGATATTTTATTGTGCAATACCAATTTTTCCTGGATATTACAGAAATTCTCAGAGAACAAAAGCTCTGAACTGAAGAAAACCTCCACTTGGTGCATTATCAAAAGGTATTAGGTAAGTCAGAATATAAAAAATATACTATATTTTGTCCCAGAAATTATTGCTATATCTAATATTATTTCAACCACTGGTATAATGATAATATTAGACCATAATCTTGCAATACACTTAGATCTAAAGAATATTCAGCCTGACATTTGAAATAAAAAATTTAAATACCTTAAACATTATTAAACATTTAGTAAGTACAAATGTTGAATTTGAATTTTAGACTTGACATCCAGATGGTAAGGCCAATCGTTGCCCCTTTTCTGTACTGTGATGTTTTTAAGAACAAACATTGACAACACACCTGTCACCTGCTCACAAAAGTGCTGTTCAAAAAGAATGGCTTCACCTAACAGTGCTAGTTATGCTAAAAGGCGCTGTTAGGACAGTACGAGCTTCACATTCAACATGTCAAACCAAAATGTCACTTTATGTCAATTTAATCAGTGATAATGAAAAAATATGATTTGAAATACAAGATAAAAGTTACCCTGTGCCTACCGTTGTACAGACTCTGGTGGTGAGGGGACATCTCCTCCCCCACTTCCCTCCTCTGACCACTGTCCCTTCTAGGGGAGCCACTGTTATACCTCCCCTTGCTGTGCTCCAACCCGGGGCTGTGCTGACAGTGGTAGTGATGCCGTGAAGACTCCGGACTCCCCACAACAACCCGCCCTTTCCGCAGGTGCTCAGGCGTCCCCATTGCTGGCTGCTTTGCCTCAGGACTCCCACGGCTTGCCCCCCTTATGTTAACCTGCCGATGTCTCTGACTCAGCTCTGGGCTGGACTTGGCTGAACCTTTCTCACAGCCTGTTGATGCCTGTCCTGACAGTAGCAGATGTTTCTGGGCATATAGGTCAGAGCTGTAGGTTTTGAGGTGGGCGTCAACTGGTACCCTTGTGGGGGACCTGCTGTGTTTCTCCGGGCTATGTCCCCAAAGCATGTTAGGGTCCAAGTTAGTGAGGGACCCTCCACGTGGTCGGCAGGACTGGGGGAAAGTGTGGTACTCTGAGGTGGAGCTGTTCCTCCTGCCTGGTGATTCACACACACCTCCTGGTTTGTTGGGTTGCTCTGAGGAAATAAATCTCGGTCCAGATCCGGGGCTGGCAGTAGAGCCCGGGGTAGGGGATTTCTGGTGGGGATTGTCTGGGCTATTTGTGCTTCCCGCACTTGAGGTGCTGCTCCCATCACCAACGTCTCGCAAGAGGCCAGCTGCTGGGACACCTCCACCCAGCTGAGACAAGCTGCTCTGACTGTCGATAGAACTTCTGCAGCCGGCGCTAACATGCCCACCTGCACCACCACCTCCTGCCTCAGCCACAGCGGCAGCTCTCTCCTCCTCCAGCATGAGGCACACCTCTTTGAACTCCTGGTTCTCCCGAATGATCTCCACCTGACGCTGTTCCAGCTCCTTCAGCTTCTGCAGGTAAATAGCCACCTCCTTCTTCATCAGTCCGGCGCTGTAGCGGCCAAGACGCTGCCACTCACGCAACACCCGCTTCCCCTTCTGCCGGTCATCATCCAGGAAGCAGCACAGGTCCCGCAGCTCCTGGTTGTCCTCCTGCAGTTTCTGGTTCACGTCCTGGTTTCGACCGGACACACACACACACACACACACACAAACACACACACAGCAGAGTGACAGATTACATGCACATGCCTATTTCTTGAATTAGATAAAAAAAATGTCATCATTTGCATGAGTGTATGTGTGTGTGTCTTGTAGAGATACAATAATTAGTCAATTGAGAAAGATTACAATATTTATATAAATAAGTAATGAATCAAAGTATCAAGCAAAAGCAACTTTTAATTCATAAATAAGAAATAATGATATTTATCTATGAAAATTGATTACTATCAGTAACTTCTCAGTTAATTGGTTAAAAAAAACCTCCATCACAATTTCTCAAGAGTGGAAGGTGACATTTATAAAGTCTTGTTTTATGCAACAAACAATAATGGTCAGACAATATTCACTGTCTGACATATATCATCAACCCTCAACTGCTGCTCACTAGATGTTTTTTTTTCTTTTTTTCTCACCAGTGAGGGGAAAACATGTGAGACTGAAAATCTCAGGAAATCATAAGCTTGACAATCAAACTAACAATCAAGTCAGAGTCACTGAGATCACATTCTGATGCCACAGGATTTGCTGATAGGATAATATCATAATTAAGTTGGTGTGCAGGTGTTGAGTTTAGAGCATAATGTACAGCTAGTAAATAATATTACTTAAAGTTAATTAGGTAAGTATTCTGTGTGTATCCAGCGGCTCTGATGATTTGTCATTCCTGAACACTTAGACCGGACCTGACACTGTGAATGTGGCAGCATGACATCATGCTTCGTGTCTCAGGTAAAGATCTACGTCATCATGATACTCACTCTAGCCTCAGTATATGAACCTGGTACAACCTGGCTCCCCGGGGTCCCCCATCCCACCCACCCACCCATCTCACCTTCAAACTCCGTATCTCGTTCAGATGCTGCTGGAGCCTCCGGTTCACCTCCCGCATCAGATTGCCGTGCTCCACGATGACGCCCCTCTTCTCCGCCTCTGCCCGCCTCAGCCGCCGCACCAGCTCGTCTTTGCTCCACTTCAGCAGCTCCTCATCGTGTATTTTGGAGACGTCCTCCGCCGCGCTCTCTACGCTCTTGGACAGCTGCGGCTGCTGCTGTGCGCCTTTCTCCATCCTTTTAAAACTCCAGTGGAGATTGACCGGAGGAGGAAAAAGTACAGTGTCTGTGGAAATTCAGTGAACAAACCCCCCAACCAAATCCCAAATTACGCACGGGGACAACTCTGATCCAACGGCCACTCTGGTTCTCACTCCACCTCAACCCGCCCTTCCTATGTCTGCGGAATTACACCGCTTTCATTTTGGTTCTGCCTCTCTCCAACGTCCATGATGCAGCTCCGATATTCACCCGGTCTCTGCTGCTAGTTCCCAGCAGATGGAGCAGCAGTTTGCAGGCGGCTGTGTTCTCCAGCTGAGTCCAGCGCCGGCGTGGTGGGGACGTTTCTCTCCAAATGCATGCCGGCCGGTTTGCGCACTAACGCCGGGTGGAGGAAAGGAGGAGGAGGAGGAGGCTGCAGGTGCGTATCCACAGAGCCAGGATGAAGAGGTGCGTTACTGGCAACGACAGACTCTCCTCTCCCTCCTGCACCCGCTCTCTCTCCTGGCGCATCTTTGTATTGTGACGCCACCTGCTGGAGCTGGAAGGTGACTGACCAATAATGCACATTTATTGCTCAAGGTGAAACCAGATAATGAAGTTTGGAGACTTAAATGCTGTTTCTCCTGTTATTTGGGGGAAGCTACGAAATAAATGTTTCTACCTTTAGCAGAATGGTGATGATTATGAGATACAAAACATATTTTCATGTTCGAAGGCAGATCACATTGAAAGATATGACCGTCCTGACATTGATGCACTTAATGCAGAGGAGAGGGGCCTGTCAGAGTGACAGCTGCCCCTGATAGGGCCTCATGTTATTACATTTTAATGAATGTCTGTCAGAAAGTGGGGACTCAACTTTGAAAGCTTATGAAAAGCACACATATCACTACGTCAGTGTCTTTCTCTGATCTCAGATGTTTTTGAAGTGTTGCTTTTGATGAAACAATATATTTTTAAGAAGATACTTGTTTTATATACATCCCATCATAAATCACTCTGCAATTTAATCTACAATTGAAAATATCAAATTTTTGAAATGGAATACCCTAAAATAACTGCTAGACGGATTTAGTTACATGTCTGTAGGATTACTCGTCTAAAGTGCTTTTTCATGTTTAATGATTGATGTGTGCATTGGTTCTCTATTGAAATGAGCTCATTCCATCATGGTATAATTTGACAATGCATCTCAGCGTCTGGAAGTGATCCAGGCCTCAGCCAGATATGTGCGTGATGGTGTTTGTGTTGTGTAATAATGTTATAATGTTAATCTGATTTGTGTGTATTTGGCTGGGCCACGGCATAGCGCAGAGTCAGCTCCGTGAATGCATAAGTCTGTCACTGAGTGAGTCCCATCTATGGTCTGTCTGAGCTTCCCCAAACCATGGACGTGATCTTTTAAAAAATCATATATCACATAAAATCATTATTATAGAATTTGAATAGATTTGAGCTGAAGTTCTCATTACTGCATACTTCCAAAATCCTTTCAGTGGATCGCTGACTGCATTTTGGATTGAATAAACACATAAATCAAACCAAATCAATAAAGTTTTATTCTTCCAAGATTCATCACAGAGAAGAGAGGCTACAAGATGAATAACAGATCAGCAAATTTTCTTCTGTTTTTCAAACTTAAATACAAAATGTCCTTCTCCAACCTCTCTTCAAAATGTATTCTCATTACGGCAACATACTGCTGCTCATGCCAAGTACATCTCAATCTCCCTGTTTCCAGAAGCACCAGACACATCCTCTCACCAAAATACAATTACAAGATTCATATCTCGTGGCCCAGAGTAGCTTATCTCGTTCCCACATGTTATTATGTCGTAGTCACGTGATATATATTTTCGTACACATCACACAATCCGTCACCAGCTGTCCTTACTGTATTTAGCAGCTGTGAATGTGTTTATTTTAGTCTGGATAATGTGTTTATTCTCCTCGTATTTTTCTAATGTAATAGTTTGCTCCTCTGCTGTCAGTTCACTTGTCCATGTCTGTGATTGGTCATATGCAGTGAACCCCTCACCTTTTTGTGCATTTGCTCAGATCTTGATGAATCAAACCTGGGTGACATGAAAAGTTGATAACAAGCTTTGTGTGACCGTTAAACCTGACTGAGATTGTTAGGTTAAATTAGGTTAAGTACTACAACTTGCTTTGTAGTACAGGCTCCAGTGTCTTTGTCTTCTTCTTTAGTGTTTAACGACAGCTTGCATCCTTGCTGCTGCATCACTGCCATCTTCTGGAGCTGGTCAACTCCTACAGTGCCTGGTTCATTATTGTTATCAGTCTTGTTCTCCTAAGAAAGTTTCCCAGATGTTTCTTGCCTTTTCCTCTGTCACCACACTCCTGTGTGCCCTTTACACTAAATCCTGTTTGTCTTGTTGTTTTCCTGCCCTCGATCATGTCTTTCCTTTGTAGTGTATATTTCCTGCAATAGAAGGTTAGTACATGCTCTATGTTTTCTGGTACCTATTGAATGTTGCCTTATGATGCGGACTGTCCCATTCAGTTTCCTGAGTCCTATTCTGAGTCTAGTTATAACCACATCCTCTTCCCTATTTCCTCCCCTGTTTCTGTCAATACCCACTCTGTTTTGTATGGAAAGCAGATGTCTTCATTTTGTATCCTGAACCAGAATGTCAAGAGATTAACAGCTTTATTGCCAAATTTATCCATAATGCGCATGTGTGCAGGAATTCAGACGAATAGTGCCTTCATTAACTAATTGTGAATGTATTTCCAAAAGTTCAATGAGTTGATCTTGGGGATTTTTGGATGTACCTCCTCTTTGCAGACTTCTCCTCTGCAGGCATCAGCCTGCAGCCTCACATCCTGGCTGACACACTCTCCCCCCGCTTCCATCTTGACGACCAACTCAGCATCACCACAATCCACGGAGCTTGTTGAGGTGTACAAATACCTGGGCACCATCTTTGACTGCCAACTGAAATTCTCCATCAATATATAGGATATTCTCAAGAGATGTCAGCATTGGCAATACCCCCCAACACCTCAACCACACTCAGACACACACTGAAATCACACACTCCCCACTTCCCAAGCATAGACATCACTTACACACTCAAATCCACACACACACACTCTTACTGTAAGCAACAGAAAATGTTTGTTTGGATTCAAGATTCAAGAGATTCAAGATTCAAGATTTTTTATTGTCAAATACACAACAATAGCATTAAGCAGTTGCTGGCAATGAAAAGCTTGAGTCACAGGCTCTCTTTTAACAATGCTCAAGTAATACAACCTAACAAATAAAATAGAAATAGTATAAAATAGAATAAAATAGAATATCAAAATATAAAAAAGAGAATAAGGAATATATATCTAAATATATTTAAAAAACAACTGAAGAGAAATAAAGCAACAAAAGTGCAGTTTGTGTAATGGGTGGTACCATACACTAACACTTACTCATCTGCTTTAGATTTATTTATCCGCTGCTATATTTTTATTAATCTATTACACATCTGCTGTATATATTTATTAATATTTTACAATATTTATTCTTCTGCTGCTAACTATCGTGTACATATATTCTTCATTATCAATATTCATGGTAATTGTACAAAATCTGTTTAGTTATTGATCTGCTATATATATATATATTTATTCATATGCTACAATATTTTTCACCTGCTACTGTACATATATTAAAACGGTGCAGAGCAGATGCTGATTCCCTCCAAATTGGAACTCTCTTGGGTTCCGCTTGTTCAACCTACTCCAAAACCACACAAATGGTGCACAACTCTGAATAAACTGAAGAAATTAGATTTTTTTCTTGATTAGTGAAACTAAAAGAAAAGATCTACCTGTAATGATTCTAATATGCACCCAGGTGTTGCAGGCCACATCAACGTTGAGCAGCACTCTATTCCATGCACACCCAGTTCTCTTGCTGTTGCATCACCTGTCCATCCCAAACTTGACTTAACCATCCCGACCCTTTCCCAGCAGGGCTGCACCACTCTTTTTGTTGGGGGATTTTTGCCCTCTCAGGTTCATGCAATAGTTGACACCAAGCTGTTTCCTGCATAAGCGACATTTCCCCTGCTCCGACTAGAATGACACACACAGGTGATGTTCTTGCTGCCACAATGCACAATCTGAAAACCCGTGACTATAATAGATCTAGTTAGACAAAAAACAGAAATACCATGGAAAGAAAAGTCAGAAACATCCATGACATAAATTTGGGTAGAATTCCCTCAACTCTGCAAAGAATTCATTCAATTAGTCAGTATATTTAACAATCTACTAACAGCATCTTATAGAGTCTGAAACTGACTTTCCCTTGGTAAGTTGTTTGGCTGTCGCCTCCTGGGACTGTGTGGAAACAGGAAGTATGGAAAACCAATGTATAATGGAATGAAACACTTGTTTCATAATGTAAAATAATTGACCTGCTTCTTTCAAATGTCACTTCTTCCTCAACTCAGTTTACATTGACACAAGAAATAGCACCAATATATTATAGACTTACATGTATTACATGTATACTCATTTTACATACTTCACACTTCAGCACACTTCATTATAATGCTGACCCTCATTTCCAAGCTGTTTCCCTTTAAGACTTATATGTGGATTTATTGCGAGGTTTGTAAGAGTTTTTGAAACCATTCATAGTTAACCTGTCACAGTGTTAACCCTAGTTGTCTGTTGGTCCAGTTTAACCTGAAGGATGTTCTGCTGCCTCAGAGGAAATAAATTCATGACACATGTAAACAAGTTCTGTAAGTTATGACGTCCTGCAACCACTAGGAAAATGGAAATGTGGAATACAAATCAGACACAGTGCACCATGTTGCTTCAGTGTTTACACAGTTGTTAAAAGATATGTGGCTCCCTAAATCCTAACTAACAATAAAAGGTCCAGATTAGGGTTGCAAAGGGGCGGAAAATTTCCGGAAAATTTCCGGAAAGTTTCCATGGGAATATTCAGCTCGGGAATTTTGGGGAATTTTGAAAAAAATATATATACAAATTAAACGCTGAGCACTAAAAAAATCATTCAAAACTCTATTTTAAAGACGTATGGAATGCAGCACAAGCTGCACGTTGAATTTCAACCCTGCACTGTGCATTTCTCCATCACATGCACAGATAATTGCCAGCATCCTGCACACTACAGCAGGGCTATTGAGGCCTGCTGTAGTGTGCAGGACTAGTCAGGTAAGTTTCGATGATATTACTGGGGAAAATATGTTAGCATGCTGTGAGGATTGTTCATCTGTCCATCTAGCCTATTTCTATTCATTTATCCATCAATTGTAAAATATTTTTAAGGATGATTCCAATTGGCCAACTATTTATATCTCTGGCATTGCTTTAGTGTTTTTTTACAAGATTTTTTCTCATCTTATTCTACAGAGCAATGCTACGTGCACTATCTCATGTGTGGAGACATTTCACCCCAGCCAATGTAGAAGGAAAGGCTTTGTACATTTGCAAATACTGTGCAAAGACCTATGTTAAGATCAATCAATCAATCAATCAAATTGTATTTGTATAGCCCATATTCACAAATTACATTCATCTCATAGGGCTTTAACAGGGTGTGGCATCCTCTGTCCTTAACCCTCAGCAAGAGTGAGGACAAACTACTAAAAGCCCTTTTAACAGGGTAAAAATAAGTAGAAACCTCAGAGAGAGCCACATGTGAGGGATCCCTCTCCCAGGACGGACAGAAGTGCAATAGATGCCACGTGTGACACAAATATCCAGAAGCATATAGTCAAGTGCCCAAAGCTTCCTCAGGGTCTGTATATGACAAGGTAAATACAGTTAGTATAAATTACCCACAACATTTCCAGTTTATTCCTGTTAATTCCCGTTAATTCCCGTTAATTCCCGTATATTCCCGTATATTCCCGATAATTCCCATGGAAAGTTTCCAGCTTTGAATATTTCCGGAATTTTGCAACCCTAGTCCAGATTCAACACTGTGGCCATGTCTGCTGGTTTTGAACCACCTAGTGATGACATCACAAGTTGTATTTTATATATCTTTGTGTGACTTGATTATATGTTTCTGATCATCACAGATTCTTGTTTACATTATAAATTTCTGATATTAAAAAACATCAAATTGCCCCTCTTTCCTGGTCGCTGGTCAAAAATGACCTGTATGCATTATACTTTTGTTATGTCATGCGTAGGTTGGTGTTTCTCTGCTACATTTTTTTAATTTTTTTTTATTTGTAGCATTTAATATTCCAGCTATACATTGGATATCTTGTTTTTATATAAGTTTGTGATTATTTTATTTTTCCCAATTGGATTTCCACATCACTTTAACACACATGGGTCAGAAAGTACCCTTCTTTATTTATAATGGTGCTTGATCCTCCAACAACACCCCTGTGACTAATGATTTTACCCATGTTTTTAGTTGTAAATATCAAATGACTGGGATACAGAAAACCAGCCTCTGCCAATAACTCTCACAAGGCAAATTCTTCCAGTGTGCAGAGTATAAAATAAATAAGAAACATTACAGTATCACTATAGCAGTGTTTCTAACTTGCTGTATCACTAACTATCTGCAAGATGGCAGCAAAATCCTGTGTCTGAAGTTTAGACGGGTTTTAGACTTTGCAACATATAGTTGGCCAGTGTATTGTTCATTTTAATCAAGAATGTATAGGAAGACTAAAGAATAATGGCAGGGTAAGCAAATTGTATTATCTGCTTTTTTAAGACTATTGCTTGGGATACTTACTGTTTTTGTGAGCTTGTGGGATTTTTGAAAAATGTAAAATGGCCTGTGAGAAATACAGCATTGAGCAATACAATTTCAACACTAGATGTCACTGTTATTTACAAAAAAATGAAAGACCACCAATGCAATAATTGCTCATTGATAAAAAGGTTTACCTTAGTTTAAAAAACGGAAATATGTATATATTAATATGTATGCTTACTTCTGTTGAGTAAACATAGCAGCCTTCTCTTCGCACACTGGCACAGAGTGAGAGCATGAAGTAAAACAAAGTCAGTTAGCTTCTTAGCTCAGCAAGAGCAGTTTTTCAAGTCAACAACTTTTGAGAAAATGCAGATATTTAAAGAAATGTATTGATAAAAATGTATAAGAGAAATTAAATATCTAAAAACAGTATGTATGTCTATTTATTTAAATAGGCCACAACATTTTAACCTGTAATAGAGTTTAGTTCCTTTCTTTACATAAAATAGCTTTCTACATTAAATCAATTGTTATTGATATAAATCTGCTTTCACAAATCACAGTTTGCCTCATAAAGGGCTTAAGAATCTGTAGAAGGTGCGACATCCTAGTGTGAGGAAAAGCCTTAAAGGGACAGTGCTGGCAGTGCGGACATACGTATGCAAGCTGCAACAGATCAGGTAGGTATCTGCACAAACACAAACACACAAGGTGTGAAACATAACCATGAACCCAAAAAATAAGTCCTAACGTTGTGTAAGAAAGAAATAACCACCCATGATCTCCTCACCTTCCAAAAAATCCTCAGTCCAAACAAGTCTTCACATAGGTTAGGAATACAAACATACAAACGCACACACACACACACACACACACACACACACACACACACACACACCATTTACCCATAGCAGACAAATGAAGATCAACCATAAAAAAGTTATGCTGTTTCATTAAAATATATATAATATATCTTATTTATCTATTAAAAAAAACTACAATTTGTTATGGTGAATGTTAGTCCAATTGTATAGCTGGAAGCAGTGATAACTTAGCTAGTGATAACTACATTCAAATAGATATTTCTTGCACATTAATGAAAGCAATGCAGATTCATTTTTTTATTTATAACAATCTAACATACACTGAAAACTGTAATTGATTTGAATCTGTGATTGATGTGAGACTGTGATTGATGTGAACAGGGGCTTTACCACTCAAATCTCAGTGGACCATCAGCCTCCTCCCTCTTTAACCACTCCTGGTCTTCCTCTGGCTCTTGTCGCTCCCAGTTCGCCTTCAGGCCAAGTGTAAATCATTCCTCCCTCCTCCTCCTCCTCCTCCACTTCTCTCCCTGAAGCTGGCTGCCACTCCTCCCTCCTCCTCTCATGACTCTAAATGCTTCTGGAGCCTGGCCCCCTTTACTCTTCCCGACTGGAGGAATGTGATGCATTCATACACGCGCTCTCACTCGCAAGTGCACAGGCGGTCCAGCACACAAGGAAACACAGGTATCATGACCCTGCTCGAGGACAACCTCCAACAACAGATGCCTTACCCTCAACTGAGTCTCGAGGTAGAATAAACATCTCTAAAAAACATGATAAGGAATCACTGAGGAACTTTTTACTATTTTTTTTTATTTTTTTATTTTAAACCTGACACATTTGAAGTTTCCTCAACTTCAGGGATTGTTAAGGCAACATGAGTGTGAAGAGGAAAAAGGCCGGACTTGTCATCAGCTGGCACAAGTCAATCTCCATCCTGGCTCCTTGGAGGAAAGGTAACAGTCACCTTCTGTCTTCTCCTATGTCTTTGTCTTGTGAGGTGAGATGCTGCTGTAGTTCCTCTGATGTCGGACAGCTCATCACAAACAGATGCTTTACTCCGTCCACTAACAGCTGCATGTTTGCTCGACCTGTGCCAGGCATTTGTCTGAGCAAGCAGAGCAATGATTAGTGTCCTGAGGGCCTCTGTCATCTGTATCATTGCTGACTGATACTTTAATTGAGCTTCAGAAGTAACTGTGGGTCCAAAGGGTTGTTTTGACGAGAAGCAAATCTGTTGTCTGTTGATGTTTAGCAGCTCCAGAATATGACGCTGGTTGTCTGTTTAATAAAAGTTTAATTGGATTCCCAAAAGGCAGATTAACTTCTCTTTCTAGAGAGCAATAAACACCAAGGAGGCTCCAAACCAAACTTTTAAGACATGATTTTTCATCTTCTCTGGCTGTTAGACATTAAACTATTGTGGTCTCCTCATATTATTCCAAGAAGCGGTTTGAATGAAAACTGAGAGCTGTGAATATTTACTCTGTGTGGCTGGCTGCCACAACAAAGCAGACATTGAGATCAAATACAGTGCTGTACCACCTTCTACGAGTCCCTGCTAGAACAGGAGGACAGGAATGAATAGCAGCTTTCAAAAAGGAACAATTATTTCAATTCAACAATGTAGATTCTTATTTATGTGTAACTGAAGCTGTTCTTCTGCACTATCTGTTTGACAACCATGCAATCATGAGTTACTGTAGCTCAATTAAGTAAGCCAAGCATGTATTTTGATATGTTTTTATAGTGAAACCCCAAAGAGAATAATATCGCCACATTTTTCTCTAATATGTGTCATTATCAGATGAACACATTCAAGTTTTAAGTTTTGTGATGTTTGTGTCCACCTGACGCATCCATTAGATTAGATATTCACTGCTCTCTGTGGCTCCTGTTTCAAGATGTTGCAAAAGGCTCAAAGGCAGCCAGGCCACAGGCGGGTGGTAACTGTGTTGGTTTTAACACAATGAGCATCATGTTTCGTAAAGCTCTTAAATATTGATTAAAAATTGTATATGTATAGCTATAAAATGTGATAGTGGTAATATAAACAATCACAAATCGAAAGTATTCACTAATTTATGAGAAACATGTTGGTAACACGTGTCTATTCATAAATGCAGAGGATAGCTGGCAACATTTTCATCCATTTGAATTGTATTTGTGAGCACCTTATGAGTGTAAGTCTAAGACTGATGAAACAAAGTATTAATATTACTCTGTTAAGTTAAAGGAAATTAAGTTGTTATATTATGATAATATAGAAAACAAAAATTTGGAAATAAGTAGCAAGGACAACTCAAGCTCACTTGAATTTCAGTCCTTCTAGTTCCAAAGTTTAGATTTCCAATGTCACTGTTTCCTGAGAAATTATGAAACCCTTTAAATGCAACAAAACATTTCACATACTTTAACTCATTATGACTTTAATCTCTGAAAATGTCAGACTTTTTCTCATTCAGTGGCCCTAACAACCGAAAAAGCAGAGGCTCAGCCAAACTATGAATTTATGGGCTATGAAACCAAAACAATTAGCTAAAATAGTCCTAGAGCTTTGTTGAACGTGATGATTCGCTGTGGGTCTGAGAAAGGTCTAGTGTGCATAGTCATAATGGCAACTATTATATATTCAAAAATACAGATTCATGTTGGAAATTGATACTTCTATTTCAAATATAATAGTATTGATAACTGGAGCTTTAATTGGTGTAGATGATATACTGCCATGCGTATCTGAAGAGTGTTGCTATAGTATATTGTCAAGGTTTCACACTATTAGGGTTTGATACCCATTAATTCAGCAGCAGTGAGTTCTTGAAAGCTCTTTCCTTTTATAATACAGGCATCAGGCTGCTCTGTATTCCAGGTCCAGGCCTCTCATAGGAATCACTGTCAGATTATTTACAGTACAAGCCAACACACCTGCTGAGCGCTAAATCCTCCAGCAGTTTGGCTGCGGGAGTGATGATAAATCTCCTCATTGTTGCAGCTGTGAGTGAGCCCCTCTGCTCTCCACAGCTTGACAGCCGTCACGTTGTTTGCAACGTTAACTCACAGTTAGAAGAAGAGGGCTATTGTCAAGATAACACACTGTGTGCAGTGCAGTGGGGACAGGCTTTTGATTTGTGCATTCTTGTGTGGTCTTGTTAGGAACACCTCCTTTCTCAAAACTGTAAAAGGACACCAGCAGCTGAAACCTGAAGCTGTTTGTTTCACAAGACTCCTTATCAGAGCGGTTGAAATAATTTGCCTTCTGTAAAACCCTCCACTCATCAGTCAGTTGGTGACTAAGACCTGAAATATGCCAATGTCAGGCAGATGCTGTTAATGGACAGGATTACAAAGTGAGACCTTACTCAGACATTAGGAATTTGAGTTGCTGGGGTGAAAGAGGTGGTAAACTCGAGCAAACATGGAGCATTGAGATATTTGCTCATATAAGAAGGTTGTTGTTATTTGTGCTTTATAATGCATCACTTATGTCTGGGTGGTATACGATCTCAGCAACGCTCACAAAGCATTGCAAGGTTGTGAGAATAACTTTAATTCTCTGGTCGGCATCACGGTGGAAACCTATACTTAAGATATTACCTTCAATATAAGGCACCAAATGTATAGAAAACTAGAGAATGAGAGGCAAATTGAGCTCATTGGTTCTCATCGTCTTCAAGCTGGATTTTCTTGCTAGTGAGAATCCATCTTTGCAGGCTCCAAGCTTTTGGCTAGTGGTTGAACCACAGGGGTTATACTGAAAAAAACACACCAACTAGCCCACATCAGTGATCAGCTGCTGCTTGTTAGAGAATGAGAATAGCTGTGAAATCAGACTTGGGAGAGTAGCCTGTGCTCCCGAGCATTCTTGCCTTATCTCAACGGTTTCTGATAGGACAAAGCAGAGTTGGGGGGGCCCTGTTATCTTTGATAAGAAAAGGAATCTGGGGGTGTCATCCTCAGGGAGTCCAGAGTCAAAAAAGAGGTGGAGAAGATAACGTGGAACCAAACTGGGTCTTGTGTTGAGAGATGGTGGTGATTTCTGAAAGTGGATTTTAAAGATTTCAATTCACTCAACACTTGCTGCTGTCACGGCGCTACTTGGATCATAAAAGCAGAACTTTGGGTTAATTCGCTACATATTTGTTCATAGGAGGAGGAGCACAACTGAATCGAATATGCAACAATTAATGCTGAAATTGTTTCAAAATAAGCAAATCTCATGATCCACAAATACATGTTTAACATTTAATGTAAATCAATGCAAACTATTTACCACCGTAAGTCACTAATCATAGCTCATCATGTCATTACTGTACCGCAGAGCTCTAGGCGGTACTTTGACCAAACCGATTACTGTATCTAAAGATGGATGAAAGTTCCTCACAAGTGAAGATAAAACATCTTGATCGGCCTCTTGTGGGTGACAAGAGGCAATAAACAATAAAGGTCACATACCCTGCCTCCTCCATGTTAACAGATAGGGGGTGGACCAAACTAAAAAGTCAAAGCACACATTACATTTCACAACATGATAGGTATTTCTTATCACATTGGGTTGTATGTCTGGTTTGGAACTTTGACATCACCCTACCAATCATGACTACAAATACTTTTGTTCCAAATTATGTCACCAGTGAAAGATGGCGCAGCACGTACCCGGGATATTTTTGCCTAATTTTTTTAAAGTGGAACAAAGTGGAGATAGGCCCTCTGCCCTGGTTTGATCCACCAGTGTTTTGAATGGAGACAGTTGGGGAGGACTGGCAGGAACGCATGGTTCTGAGGGAGTCATTAGCAGAGGGAGAAGTTTGAACTTCAATGGAACGTATTTTGCAGTAGCAGCAGTGTGGTGGTTGTTGCCCATAAATGAACAAGCAGATCTGTCCACAATATGGGTTTGACAGTGCAGAACATGTTCCCAGTTTGGGAATGTAGACGAATCAGCCCTCAGATGGCTGTAAAGACATTCCAGCTGTTAGCATAGGCTACCTATTAGCTGTTGTGGATTATAGAGCAGGTCATTCATCTTTACTCTATCGCACACATAATTGTGATAACCATACAATATTTAATTTCATTTTCTTTAGGCTACTTTGTGAAACTACTTTAGGTAGTTGAATAATGTAAAAGTTGTAAAAGTGTTAAGACAACATAAAACAGAATAAAGGGAATTGTGTGATTCAATGTATGTTTGGGTGTGATTTCACCAGATAAAATGAGCAAAATATTATTGAACTGCGTTTCACTAAGTAAGCACCCACCCATTCTGGACACAATCGCAGTCCACCACTGTGCCGCTCCCCACTGGAGCATATACAAATGAACAATCCATAACCTCAGTGCACCAGTGCAGAACCCCCTGCTTCATACTGTGTGATGGTTACCAGTCTGAAAACACCATGTTACAGTCCAGAGAGGCGGTGTTGAGTAACAGTTAATCAGATTGTAAAGCACCACACAGAGGTTAATAATACTGTGAGACATGATTTTACAACTCTGGAAAGTTAGCAAAGAGATTTTATCTTGTGTTGTGATGCTGTTTGCAGGGAATTGACCCCATTCACATTGGAAAGTCAACTATGGAATGTGCACTAGCATACGTTTGTTTTGTCAATGAAAATAATTTGATTCAGTGACAGGGAAAAATAAACATTTTAACATTCTTAACTTATTAATAATCAGTTTGTAACATCATTATGAACAGGTCTAAAGTATTTTTTGCATCGATTTAATGAAGAAATAACAAACAACTAACATTTCAACATCGTGTGCTAACCCTCCCAAAACAATAGCCAACCACTTGGCTCGGCCACTCAAAGCTCCTTCCTCCGGTAGATAAGCGGTCAGTCTTGACCACTGCCTACCCAACGTGTGAAAAAGGAGTTGAAATAATCATAAACCACATGGGCTGTAAAAATAGGTGGCTTGTCTCAGCCTGTTTATGACCTCCTGTGTTCAGGATCCAGGAGGCCAGAAGAGCTCAGTATTTACCCAAAGGGTCTCACGTGCCTGGTCAACACACTGTGTTATTAAACCAACCACTGTGGACTGTAAAACAACATTGACTAAAGTGTCTGGGATTTTAGTCATGTTCATATCATCATCTTTTGTAGTAACTACAATGGCAAAATATAAAATTGGTAAACCTATCGCCAACATTACTCTGTAACCGTTTTATCTCCCTGGTGAAAAATGCTTCTCCGACTCATCACATAGGAGAACTATGCAGCAACAGCTTGTGTGATACTTTTGCAGTAATCCAGGTCCGATCCCTTGGCTTTAACAGGATAGTTCCAGCATGTAACTCCCTCTAAATTATTGTTTTTACATTCCTGTTGATGGACTTCAATGCTGGGATAGAGCCTGAGCTTTACAGGTGTTGATAGGCCTATTTTTCAAGAGGGTCATAGAGACAAGCTAGTAGTTTTTTTTGCTTCCTGTCCTTATACTAAGCTACTCCAAACATGTCCTGCCTCTAGGTCCATATTTAACATAGACACAAGGGGTGATGTCAGTCTGCTGATATACCCTTATTATTGAACTTCTCTTTTATGTGAGCCTAAGCTACCTTGGATTTATTTGAGGAAACAAATGACTAGTATTTTGGAACCATCATCAATTGGCCATTAGATGAGCTGCATTCTAAGGCCCAGGTCTCATTAAAAAACCTTCATAATTGTCCCAGGATTTGCTTTATTTTTTCTTTGCTTTTTTAAGTGCACCACAATTTCTGGAGCAGGAATATCTGACTCCAGCAATAGGAGCAGAATTAGACTCCAAAACTTCCTCATCTTTTTCCGACTTAACCGACACTGAGTCACAGAAGGAACTTATCAAACTCTAAAAAAAGGCTCTATAAACTTGTTCACACAGGCAGTAGTTCATCCCAATAGCCCCAAACAGTCATTGATTCTCTTTAATGTGACATGATGTAAACATTTCATCTAAAAGAAAGTTTCACCTCCCTCAACCTGACTGTACATTTTACCCCTGTGCTGCATTTATGGCCGATATGAAGACTTTAACCTTGCATAAATAATGTATTTTTTTTATCCTAAGCCCTCACTGACCTCTGTTAACCCCTGAATGAGGGTGGTGTTTTTCCTCCAACCATCTAGGCAGCAAATAGACTCTCATGTTGTCCAAGCCCCAGGCACGAGAGAGGGCAACGGGGCAATCCACTTACTCTCCTTTCTCACCTTAAGTCCTGAAAACTCTGACCTTGTGAGGCACTGAGTTGAATGACAACACTCGCACTGCCTGGAATGTGATGGGAATATGACGGGAAATGGCTCAAGGACATTTGTTAGTCGGTAATGAGGCTTTAGGATGAGTTCGGGGCGAGGCAGAGGGTGAGGGGAGGTGGACTGTCGATAATTATATGTTGTGGGGCTTAGTCAGGCCCAGAGACTGGAAATGTGCTCAGTCAGCCTGCGGAGACAATTACAGGATAGAAATGTGTTTGTGTTGTTTGGGAGGTATGAGAACAGCTGGATCAGGGCAACACCTGTCCAGCTGAAGGTGTTGTGTGGGGAGGATTGTGGGGAAGGACGGAGATTGTATCACAATAGCAAGGACTCAGATTACACGGCTGAGTTGGCTGAGATGACTTCAGTGTGTAATTAAAGTCAAGCTGCTCTCCACACTGTCTGCTGGAAATTCACCAGTCCGGCAGGACAGGAAAAAAATAAATAAGACATGATGGAGTAACAATTCGAGTAAAAAACAATGTCTGGCAATGTCTAGATTACAAATCAACATCAGTCATTTAGATGATTTTAATTTGATTTAACATTTTTTTTATGACATTTTTAGCGTTTTTTGTCACTGAAAATGTATCTGGGTCTTGTTCATGTTGTTAATGAATAAAAGATGATGTGGACACAGAGTCACCATATATGACTATGACAGCTTATACAGCCAACTATACTGAGCTAGGAATTACTTTCATAATGAAGTGTGAACAAGTGAGAGAGTTAAAGAGATCAGATTAAGCCTGTACCACAGTTTAATGTCAGAGTAAACCAGACACTCAACATTTAATAACTTCCAGATGTCTTCAGACCCTTTCACTTCTTCCCACTGTACCGCATGTTGGAGATTTAACTTTTAAATGATCAAATTGACAACAATCCGCGATAATCCTTTGTTTTTGTAATTTAATACAAAATCTAAAGTTGAAATCTAAAAGTTTTTAGACCCTTTGAGTTGACACTCCAAGCTGCAATCAGGTGCATCCTATTTGCATTGTCTTAATCTGAACTGGTATCCATTGATGATAAACTGAATTGAACTAAACTGAATTGAACTACGTGATACAATTGTGGTGAGGTATCGATTAGGACACTTTTATATAACAGTTTTTTGAAGCTCTGCGTTCTTCCCAGGAACAGTGACATCAATTAATGTGAAATGGAGAACTTTGGAACAATAATTACTTCCTTGAGGTGCCGATCCACCCAAACTGAGTAACCAAACAAGAAGGGCCTCTATCAGGGAGCTGACCAAGAACCCAACGATTACTCACAGACCCTTAGAAGTTCTTTGCTGAAGTTACAACAAACCATGACAACTGTTGAGCAGTATAACATCTGAAAATCATTTGTAGAAATGCATTACAGCAAAAGTGTTCTGGGAACAACAGCAAGAATCTGAAAATGAATTAACAGATAATTAACATATAAGACTCTTACATCAATCAGCTGAATTTGTTTTTCATGCCTACTGTTTGACTGTAAATCACTGAACACAACACTGGCTCTGTGTGGCTTGAAGGTACTACTCAAGAGACAGTAAACACTAATTTAGGCTCGTGAAGACATAAATACACAAGTGTTTCAATACAGTGAGGTAATTATGAAAAACAATACGCCTTAGTTGTGACCGGCTGAAGCCACAATGGAAATGTGGTTACACGCTTTCAACTATTTTCCCAGCTTTTGGCAAAAACAGGAAATGTGTTTTCTAGCCTACGTGGAAGAGGATTTATTTTGGGAGTTATGTTTTCCTCATGTAGCACGACACTCTAACAAGAGCTCACCAAATCACAACACTAACTATATTGGAAATACATTAGGCAAGACAGTTTTAAATCTTACTGGTAATCAATTGCAAAAAGAGAAGTTTTTTTTATTAGTAAATTGTAAATATAATATTATATTAATGATGATAATTAGGCTTCTAGAAATAGAAAACGTGCTGTAAGGATAATGGTTATGATTCTTTTTAAGTGACGTACACAAAATCATTTGTTTTGGGTCATTTGTTGACCAAAGTTTGGGTGAAGTGCTTTTAGACACATATGATCCATGTGTGACAACAGGGAGATTTAAAAATGCCTCATACTTTGTTTTTGTCTTGAAGCAAGTTTGAAAAATTCTATAATTAACGGAGCTCCACTACTACGAATAATCCGATGGAGCCTGAAAGATGATTGTGACAATATGCATTTATCTTTAAAACACACAGCAGCAAAGAAAGAGCCTGGAATGGAGAAGTAATTTCCAAAATGCTGGAATCTCTGTGCTGGTGTGATAAAACTTTTATGTATTCAGCTGTGGAGGCAGCAGACGATGGAAATATAGATCACTGGGATAATAATATCATAGTCTAACCAATTAACATTCATGGTGATTTTGTTCATTTGCAAGTAAAGGTATCTAGGTTCAAACGAATACAAAAATATCATGTTTACACTTTCGAGACACGAAGACCCAGCTTCCCTGATCCGATCTAAAAGGTAACAAACAAAATGTGCGTTTTCACTAAATTCACTTCCTGGAAAACCGTCCTCCTCCTCCTCCTCTTCGGGGAACTGTGGGTGTGTTGCTGTTCTGTTAAGTGATGGACTTCGAAATCAAAGCAAGATATGTTAAAAGGAAATGTTTCTGTATATAAACCTATAAAAACAAGTTTGATCAAACTATTCCATCTCTCACTTTGAGATTTTCAGTTGGGCAAAATTACGATCAAAGTACGAAAACCTCAAATCACTTCCAATCAGCTGACATCCTGTTTCTGACTATTAAGCTGTGAATCATGCCCATCACAATCTCAACATCCTGTCTGTCTTAATTAAACCACACATAAGGAAGAGGACGTCATCGTGCAGACATGTGCATGAGAACTCTGTATACATTTATTTCAGCTGTGCTGTGCCTACTAAGACTTTTGCTATAATTCAAATTCACACAACATTCTTCGGTCTCCCTTCTTCAAACTTCTGCTGAGAGAGGATAAAAGTATTGCTGCTTCAAAGAAAAGTTAATCTCATATTTGTCTTGGCAAGATCTCCACTTCACCCTGCAGGAAGGCACCCAACCTCTCCCATTGCTGGAGTGTGATCTAACACTCTAGAATTAATTTTTTTCAAAAATGGCGCTTAGTTGCTGGTTTATTCCAAGTATTTGCTAGCAACCCTCAAGCTTAATCAGGGCCCCTGCATCTCCTTTGGGGGGAAAGAGGGAATGCTTTTTTGTCTCTGCTCTTAAGATTCAAAGAATGGAAGGAAGGAAAATGTAATTTGACTGACAGCTAGATGTATCAAATTGCCCACACTGAGAAAGAGGAGAGGATACATATGACTGCTCCCTGTCATGGTCTTAACCAAAGCTTCAGATCAAAGCTGCACATTCAGGTTGAATACAATGACAAATTGTACCGATCCTGTGGTATTTGAGTCAAATAGAAGGATTACATAAACGTCAGCCCCCTCGTTTCACTCCAGTTATATCACTGTAGATGTACTATGTGATGTACTATGTGATTGTCCATAAGGGCCATTGATGGTCTACAGATTGGATCCAACCCAGCACATGTCAACTGACAGAATGGTTAAAATACCAGCATGTCTACATTCTTTTCTTAGAAAGCCCTTAAAATCAATTATAGTTGTACAGTGGCCAGCTATTATATAAAGTGGCTATTATAAGTCAAGCAAATCCACACTCTGGCAACCCCAAACAACACTAGATTTCAGCTTAAGCTCAGGTATTTCAAGGCCTTTTGTTTTGTTTGAGATTTATTGGAAACATTTGAGGCTATGTGATAACAATACAAATTGGCAATCCAGTCTCTTCAGTATAGAAAAATGATAAAATTTGTGTTCATGAGCAAAGACTTTAAGAATTTTGATGTTTGTCTCTGGGGAGTCAACAGAGAGTGACAAGGGATGTATCGTCAGGGACTTTCACTTTTTATATGTTGGTTTCTTTTAACTCAAAGTACATTTATAACAATGATAGCAAAAGTACCCAAATATTATTTAAGAAGATATTTTAAGCCGCGACCTTTGCTTAGCCAACTCTTTCCATGCTGGTGTCAAACCATATTATGAAAGTGTCATGTTGATGGACTGACTCAGATGACACAGCTAAAATAAATCTTTCTTTCTTCTATCTGTTTTGAAGGGAAAGGAGACAGAGATGCAGTATTGGATAGCGAGGTCGTTCTGACGAAAATGAAGCTCATCAGTAACTTCCATGAGAGGCTCCTGATGTCTGGTGACTCTACGTCCACAATGTCCACAGTATCAGTTTCTGAACAGGACATATCCGATCTCACCAAAGCCCCGGAGGTGAATCCCCACCTCGATAAGTCTGGACAGCCTCAGCTGGAGACCAGCTCAGACTACCTGCCTGCCCATTTCTCAGACTCTCAGCTGCCGAGGTTATACAAGTTTGAATCAGAGGACTCTGGAGTGGATCTTCCAAGTGGCGCTAACTCTCCATCCACCCCAACAGGCTCCGAGCAGAGCTTTGTGGTTCACAGTCGAGAGTCCTCCTGTGATTCCTCTTGCAACTTAAACTCTCACACTACCACTCTCCCTGATAAACTAGTCAGACATGCACAGAGCTCTGAGATTAAACAGGCAGAGGACTCGGTGGATAACAGTTTGGGTACAACAGTGATTACTCAGGACAGTGTGTTCATACACTCAGAAGAACTCTGTTGTTCTGCTGTGACAGCAGAACTTCACATGGATAAGGATGTGGATAGAGACCAGAGTAGGGCTTCAGGAGATAGTCCTGAAGGAGATGAGCTGTCTGAACACCTTGAGGAGACCAGGGCAGTAACTGAGAGGATCTGCTCAGAGCATATGAGGTCTGGTAATCAACTCTCAACAGGAACCTTTGATGACATGTTGGACTGTGACTTACAGTCAGAACCAATAAGGAGGAGTGCCACCAGTGACAGTCTGGAGGAGTACATGGATGAATGCTGCAGACTTAGTGAGGTAAGAAAAACAACATTTCTTAACATCCATGAATTTATCCATCCATTTTCTAAACATACTGAGGCAGGTATAGGGAGTTAGGCACAATAAGCAAGGTTGCCCAGATGTTCTTCTCCCTAGCCACATACTCCAGCACTGCCTTTGTAGCAAGACATTTTCCAAGGCCAGATAGGTAAGCTACGTAATATTTCCGGCAAAGTCTGTATCCACCCTAGGGAGCACTTCTAGTCTTCAGATGTTCACCTTGATATTTTTTGGATAAAACATTTTTGCATCCAATATAATATAATAGTTTATTTTTATATGGAGAAGACAAAATTCAGATTGAGTGTAACGGCAAATTGTCCGTTATTTGTTGTTATTTAAGAACTAATGTGGTCAAGAAAATAAGCCGGAATTTCTAAATTATGTCAAATATACACAAAGCTCTTCTGAACAGTAATCAATTGTGCTGTAGTAGAGTGTCCCTTTGCTTCTCCAATATTTCCTCTTTTTGTCTTCTGGACCCTTTTCAACTCCTACAGCTACATTTTTGCCTCAACTCATGAGGTCCAGGGTGAATTTACTCCTGCCAATAAATATGAATACCTTTGCATCAAAACATGGGAAGCTTTAGAAATACTTTCCATCGAAGCACACTCTTACATAGATGTTGTCACCTCTAGTGATTTCAGGATGAAACGCTGCACTTCAAACACTGAAAACAACTTCACAGAATCAAACAGTACCGGACAATACAGTTCTCTGTGTGATTGTGTGTGTGTATATATGTGTATGTGTGTGTGTGTGTGTGTCTGTGTGTGTGTGTGTGTGTCTGTGTGTGTGTGTGTGTGTGTGTGTGTGTGTGTGTGAGTGTGTGTGTGTGTGAGTGTAAGTGTGAGTGTGAGTGTGTGTGATGTGTGATGTGTGTGTTTGTGTGTGCTCAAACTTGAGGAAAATCCCTTTTCTGGCCTCTGTCATGTTAAACTTTAAACCATACCAGCCTCTATGGCTCCAGGTAATTGCATTACTGCAACTGAATAAGGGTTCAGAGAGTGAGTGCAGTTTCTAGAGCATGTTGGTATTGGTGTGATTCACACATGGGGGCCCTTCAATTTATCAGATATTCTCTTCAAGTTACAAGGTGAACAAAATGAATATAGCTGTGAAGCTGTGTCTGTGCTTTGTATGTCTTCCTGTGCCAAGGACATGACTAACAGTGACTGTACTCATTCATAAGGACCTGTGCGGGCATGCCTCATTCATGTTACAGGAAAAAAAGAGAGGCATTTTCTTATTCACATCCAAGAGGAGAGAACAAAGCGGGCTCTACAGAGAGAGCACCTGACATCTGTGGAAGCTGCAAAGTCATAATCACCTGTTTGAAGTTCCTGAAAACATCAGAGTCAAGTCTTGAGACTGTCTTTCATTACCGGCTGCTTTTAGAATGACAGGCCAGTGCAGCCTTCAATTTTCACCTGGAGATGTAGCTTTAGAAAAGATACTAAAAGAAGGTTTAATGTACATTTTAATAAAATATATTCCTAAAAGATAACATAATGTATAAAGTGTAACATTGGCACTTGGTAAAACTTAATTACTTAATATTCTATCCATAAAAAAATTCACTTCTCTCAAACAATTGTGCATCACGACTATGGAATAGCATTTTTCCCTTCTTATAAAACAACTCTCTTTCATGACTAAAGGCTTTAATTCTGCCATCACCAAAACATGAGAGCCTTCCACGAGACAGAGGCAGTTTGGTCGGGAGGGGCATGTGTTACAGTGCGTGGCCGCTTACTTCAGGACCCGCATGTCATACAGCACCTGTTCATCTGTGCTGGGGGACGGAGATTTTTTCTGGCGATACTGTCGCCCGCCGCGGGCTCCTCTCATCTGGACCCTCCCTGTTTTCCAAGCCCTGCGCTTGGCGGCCAACCTGGATGAATCAAATAGGTGTCAAATATCTTGAATTACTCAAATTTTTACCCAGATAAAGGCTCTTTGATAGGTCCCTGGGGCCCTTGTGAGGTACAGTAATGGCATGTGAGCGGCAGCTTTTGGGAGCCCAGCATGCCAGACCCTAGGAGTGCATTGCTGACTGGTAGCATGGTGGTGTGGCCCCAAACGTTATAATCATCACTTATCACCCCTGCTAATAATGTAATTCCTTCCCCTGCTAAATGGGACTCTGTAGTCGGCCTCAGAGGGATGCTGGATTCAAATATGTGAATATTACAGACTTTCTCTGTGTTCACCCACATGCCTTCTCTCTCTTCAACTCTGCTCCTTTGTCTGTCATTAGAAAGAACAAGAATGGATTTTATAATCTGAAAATCTCAAGGCTCAGATGCTATGGATGTCTAGGGCATACTGTCATATTTTCAACATCAGGCATTAATAGTGATCATATGGACCTGTTTAGCTGCGTGTTTGATCCCACACTTGGTATTCATTTTCAAAGCATACTTCATCAGCGCTAGTGTGAAATGTAATTAAAATCTGAAGCCTGGACGCTTCTGGTTTACTTGAATTCCTCAGCTGCACAACCCACAAGTGTGAACGTTAACCGTTCGTGTTTATGGGTTCAGTAGGTTATTGGTAGGAATGAGTGCAGGTTTAATGTAGGCCGTCAACCATCTAAGGGCACAGTTCTGCAGCTACAGACGTGCTTTCTGTAACACCCACTTCACACAGTGTTTGGTGAGGAATGCAGAGGTGAGACACACGACAGAGTTCAAACTTCTCTCCTTGTTTTTCTTCGGTCCTCAGTCAAGTATTACATTCCTTCATGAAAAGATGAAAATGAAAATGCAAAAATACAAACATTAGATCCTTAAAGTTCAGCTGAAGTTACTGTGAGGCTTCAGCAGTTTCAACTATAGAGTGCATTTTAATACACAACAACAGGGAACAATGTTGCGGCTTCATTTAAGTTCTCTAGTTGCAGGCAAAGCAAAACTATCAAATCCCATTTGTACTATATTTAATTTTCACCATTGTATTTGATAATCTAAATCATTAGGGTGCAATTTATTTACTATAAAAGTGCCAGAAAAAAAAATCAACTTCAACAATCTAACCTTGCATTTTATAGATTTCAGTTGTGCTAAATATATTTCACAGACAAACAATTTTGTAGTTCTTAAAAGTACTACTAAAATAAATAAAATGTTGCTAAAACCTATACATTTATCATTAAAATTCCAGTAAATTAGTCAGGTGCCAAATTCAGAAGAACAACAGCAGCTCACAATGTCTTCCAGTTCCTGCCTGACTGCTGTGAAAGATAAACTGCATCAAAGTCCAGGCAGAAACACTATCTGCGTGTGTGTTTGGCTGGGAGAAGCAGCGTACGTGACCTGCATGTACCTTCCTCCCTATTCCTTCTACACACATCTGGTGCTTCATTCCTATCCAGCACTGTCATGTTTAGGAAAGTATTTTGAATTCGAGAAAGATAATGGGAACATCTACAGGGGAGGGGCAGAAGAGGTTCTGTTACCATAGGGATCTTAGCTGTTTTCACTATTCTTGCTCTTGTTTCAAATGTGAAAGAGGGAAAAATGAAATCATAAGACAATGCTTACAGTGAAACCTGTTATAGTCTTTGTAGCCATAGAGAGAGAAAAATAAATAACTTGACTGGGTATGTCACAGTCAAATTTCAGACATCCACCTGGCGAAAACACTGCTTCTTTTAGTTGAAGGAAGCTGGAGTGGCTTGGGAATCTGCCTAAAGGACTCCTTTGAAGGTACCTCCAGGCATTTCCAACTGGGAAAATAACCTAGAGTTGACCCAGAACTTGCTGAAGGGATTACACAACCTATCTGACTTGGGGCCAGTTTACCTATAAATCAATTGATTTAAACTTGTTGAATACTAATACTCTTCATACTGAGCCCAAAGTGCTTGATCAATGAGTGTTAAGCTTCAAAAGTCTCCTCAAACCGCGCTAGGTGACTCACCATAACCAACAATCTCTCATTCCCACTGGACTCGATGTGATTTGTGTGTGGTAGAGATGCTCCACTGGTTTACTCTGGGGATCTTCACCTCAGTGACCAATCCCCCTTGTGCCTTTGGAGTTATCTTAGCTGGTTTTCCACTTACAGGGAGGGTACCTTCAGAAATACATCATCATCATTTGTCTAAACTCATCCAGATCACTTTGTTGTCATTTTCAGCCTGATGTAAATCAACAATTAATCACTGCAGGTCTTAAATGTGTCTTTTTGCAAATCAAGGTTGGTAATGATTTTTTGGGAGTGTCACATATGTTTTAAGATTAAGTAAAAGTATCTGTAACACAAACCTGTTTCTTTGATTCAACACAATGGCTGTTAACGTGCGTCACAAAATAGCTTTTATGATTATTCCATCAGCCCAGGCATTCACCTCCTGTGAATGTTCAAAGGAACAAACAAAGAAACAATACAGTGGATTTTTGGAACTTTGAAAATTGTTATTTATTTTTCATAATAAATAAAGTTGAAACCGTATTTTAAAATAAATTATACATACATATACAACTGCAGATAATTACAAAGGTTTCACTCATTTTTTCTTGACCCTCAGATTATAACCCATATAGATGATTTGAAGAACCTTCCCACTCACAGGGATTCATTTATCTTCTTGAACTGATGTCAGACACTAATTCTCTCCTCAAACAATTTTGCATCCAATGTTTCGTGCCAAATCAAGCACACACCGGAACTCACTGCATCTCCCTAGAATTATTCATTCTTGTGTTATACACGCAACTTTTCACATGCAGTCATACTCTCATGTTAGACGTTATTGCCCCTTGACTCATGGGATCACCGGAAAACCGAGGAAGTGCAGCACGGGGTGTGTGTGTGTGTGTGTGTGTGTGTGTGTGTGTGTGTGTGTGTGTGTGTGTGTTTGTATTTGTTTGCGTGTTTTTCACTTCTTTAAAATTGGCTTGTGCACACAAAAGAGGGCATTCCTAAATCCCACTCTCTCTTCCCGGCTGTGGATCACTCACTGGTCTCTGTGGGGCCATGGATAACATCAGTCTCAGCCCTGATAATATCACAGTCTCAACCAAAGCAGCCACTGTTGATAGACCGCCCCCTCCCCAATCTCTAACCTCCCCATCAACAACTACCCCTGAAGAAGTGAGGGTCATCAGCTGGGGGAGGCCTTATCTAAATAAGCCACCAATCAACTACTGGAGGCCTGGTAGAAGAAAAGAGGTATGAAGAAAAGAGGTTCTGAGGAGTCAACAGACGAGGAAATCCACCTGCCAAATATTATATTAACCCTTTGAACCTGACTCATGGCAGTAAGTCTACCATGTCCCATCCTAAGTGGACACTGAGGAGGTTGTGCACACTGAGGAGTCGGACATGACATTAAGACATCATGGACCTAAACAGAATAAAAGCAGTTGTTGGCCAGGCTCGGGGGAACAGCTTCAAAAGGATCCACATCGATTAGCAGATTCACTGTGGTATTGGGTTGTTGTGCCAAAACACTGTTTATGGATCTAGACCACAATTTTATGCGGCTCTGGACCAGATGATATCCACAGGTCTCTGACTTTGACTGTTATTTTGGTGCTCAACAGGTAGTGTACACAGTTTCTTACTCTGAAACACTGCCTGCTTCTGAAGGACAAAGGGTTGAATAGAATGGTGAGAACTAACCAAAACAGTACAGTGCTATAACAGCAAAACAATGTGCTAGAAGATTAAGCTAAAAAGCTTTCAAAAGAGTTTGGTTATACATTTTAGCATGATTTTCCGAAAGCCAACCCATTCATATTATTTACATTGATTTGACCTATTATCAATATAAAAATATTGACTTACACCAATTTCGCACATATGAAAAATTCCAGAAAATCCAAAGTAACATTTCAAAGTTTTATGTTAAATATGTCACAGCATTTATGACTAGAGTAATCAAAAGTATCCAAGGAGCCATGTGGGAACGGGTTCATGGTCAAGAGCCTGTGTGACCTACAGGAGGTTTGTGCATCAGAGGAAATGAGTGATGTCAGTCCTCCAGCATGTTGTGGCTGCTGGCCCATTGTTTGGCCAGTGTTTCCATCACGCCTCCCAATTGCCTGACTGGAGTTTCAGTTTGAGCAGTACAGGAAAGAGGGTAGAAAGACCCTGACCTGAGCTCACATCCTGCTTTTGTTGGGACCCTTTTAGGAATGTTGACGAATGGATAAATATATGCTCAAAATTTTCTTTTTTCATTTTGCTGAAAAACGTGAACATCTGCACCTCCTGGGAATTGGATTCTTGATGATGCACTAAGACACAAGCCAATTGAATCCTGGAACATCTCTATTCAGTTACAGTATTTTAGTCCTTAAAATATAGTTTGAAGCAGAAATGTTGACTGTGTTATGACACAGGAGCCATAAAACAAGCTACACCAAAACATATATTTACCTAGAGCAGGTCAAAGCAAGAGCTATTTTTAAAAGTGCGCGCATAGACCAGCGGATTTTGACTAACCTGGCCTACTTACCCAGGCAGGGTCAGTCAAAATCCCAGTGCAAGTTTACATACTGTATACTTACAAAATGTACAATGCAATTCCAGAAGGGGAATAACTCCTTTTTCTAGCTTATTACTGATAACTTGACTAACTTGCATGCCTTCTGTTTGTCACAGGCACAGGAAGTGAGTTCCAACCCTTTGGGTTCAGGCCTTGGTTACCTTGACCACATCTGCCAGCTCATCGAGAAGATCGGCCAGCTGCAGGAGACCAACCTCCGGCTGCAGAGGCAGATCTGTGGGCTGGAAAAAGACAGCAGGATGACAAAAACCAAAGAGGTGAGTGGATGTTCTTTCACATGTGTTATTCTCAGGGTAGAGGTCTAATATGAACAAGCAATAGCACTGCCGTCCTGGGGCGTCACCCCTGTTCATGGTTTACCTGCTTATCTCAGCTTGGCCTCAAAATTATATCTGAAAGCCTGTGTCACAAACTAGATGTGCAGAGTTTGCGAGATGTGGGCATGTACGGGAATATCTAAATTATGCTTTTACTTTTATCATAGACTACTTTTATTACCTTTTCAAAATTACACATTAGAACAAGGTCACTTTCCAAAAACACACATATAAGGTCACTGACAATTTTTTTTTGTTTTTTTAAGAGCGCTGTAACTAGAGGTTGAAAATACTGAAAAAGCACTTACTGCTCAACAGAATTACAGTGTGATTTGTGGGCTGTATTGTAATTTATCAAATACAGGGATCTCTAAACAAGAGGATTCATTGTTAAAGACCTTGGCACAATAGGAAATTCAGAAATCCTGAGACAGACACTGGTGCAGTCAGTTTTGGGTTTAGAGGCCGGAACAGCTGAACACTGGAGCAGTGGATGAAGCCAGCAGGAGTCCAGGACTTCAAAGCTTTCAAAGAAACCAAGCCAAAATGTCGGACAGAGAGAAATAAGAAAAGGAGGACTCAGTGTCACGTATTTCATTCATACAAGAACCCTTTATAAGAAAATGTACCTTTACATTACAAAGCTTTAAGCATACTCTGGAGCAATATATAACATTCATGTTTGATATTGTAAATGTAGATGAGATGAAATAAATAATGGGAAATAGGTTTTCATCCACATCAAGACTGACAAATACCTGAATATGAGTTACCACACCGGCTGCTCTCCCAAGGCTTTTATGTCTGATTCCCTGCTGTGATATTCTCAGTGGCAAATCCACGACTTGAGACAACAGCGACACATCAAAAGAAGAGGAGAGCAGCCTGAGTTGCTGCACTGTCTCAGCTCTGAATGGACCATTCACACACTGATCTGGTGCAGCATTCACATCAGCAGCCCTATCACAGCATGATACATGAAGGCAGGAAGAGGCCAAGCAAAAAGCAGTGACTACTCTACACTTGAAAATAGCAGTCACAATAGTTAGAAACACATAAAATGAGGTATTGCAGATTGATATCACACATATTTCCCTTAGCTCAGTATAAATGCTGTGGAAAATCTTGAAATAAACTAACAGCTTGCTGCCACAAGAGTCACAGACACTGGTAGCTACAAGTTAATGTGACAGGCACATATTAAATTCCCCATGTTCACCATCTTTGTCTGGAAAGTGGCTTGCCAGTGTTTGTTTGACAGAAAACAAAGTACAGCTGAGATTTACAAATACAAATTGTATATGTAATAAGATCTAATGATCTTAGATTCAGAGACAAGATTAAACTTTATCATGTCCCTTCTGCTATGTCTCCAGCACGTATTCTAAAACTCAGGCAGGGCCTTAGTGGTCAAACCCAGAATACCTGGAGGTTTAACAAAAACAAAATGATGAGGAATGACTGTGTCATGCCGTCATCTTCCCCTATGCTCTTGTAGAATATAAATGAGGAGTGGTTATGTAAGAAAACTGTGTGGATATCAGGAGGGAAAACATGTGCGTGTTGTGAGTGTGCGCGTGTGTGTGTCTGTGTGTGGGGGCTGATGTGCACTTGGCTGTGTTGATCTAGAGGCCCATTAGAAGCTCCACAGCAGGGGAAAGGTGAGAGAGGTTAGAGTAAGCAGAGCGGGGAAAGAGAAATGTTTTGACAAAAATTTGGATATTAAGAAATGACTTTATATATTTTTCTTCTTTGGGGCGACTCCAGTCAAAACATTATTTCATACACAGGAGAGAGAAAAAAAAACATAATCTCTTGCCTCTAATCTTCTCCACGTGGCACTGCTCATTAATACTGTTTTCGCTATTATGAGATTTTTATAGTAGTGCTGTCCTCACTTAATTTCCTTCTAGTTTGTGTGGAAGGATGTGAACTTCAATTTGACCGAATCTGGGATGACTCAGTCATACAATGACTCAGTCATTTGTATTGTTCTTTTTTTTTCACAGGATGAACCAACAGTGTACTGACACACACGCTCACAGACACACACACACACACACACTCACACACACACACACACATGCTATTTTTCTCCAAATTTCAAGCAGTCATTTCTTTTCTGTACCACAAAGACTCATTTGGCTCTGAGCGCTAAGCTTATTAGTATTTTATGAACACAAAATAATAATTATGTACATTAAGTAGCTTGTTGCCCCTCTGAGACCACTTTCCTTCACAAAGTACTCATCCCTAAGTAAAAAAATATCACGATTAGCCGTTTTTGTTAATGTTGGCTTGTCTCCCAACAGGACTTTTTCAACCAGCACTGCTGCTGTGGAGCCGCCAGCCTCAGCTTCCAGCAAGTTCAGAAGAGACACTCTAGAAGTGAATGTTTGTCACCAAGTGGAACCCTCTCCGACCTGTCCACCATACCCGAGGTCACCCAGCTCATTCCAACCATGAGAGGTAACACAAATTTAATTTACAGTATTTGACATTTGTTTTTCATGCAGTGACAAACCATCTTCAGGGTGAGAAATAAGATATTTGTCTCAATTATTGTGTTCATAGAAGCCAACCCCTTTCCTCTGTATATAGTTGCTCTTGATGGCACAGACATTATTGAACAAGCATAATGGTCTCATTCCTGTTGGTAATTACACCAGACTCAAAGTAAAGATCTGAGCTCCAGGAACTAGTGACTAGTGAGAGTGCAGTGAGTTGGTCACGTTGTAAAAAAAACCCTATGGTTAGTCAAATTCATTTGAAAGAGAAAGTAAGGTATAGGGTTAAGCACACGTCATCTCAAGATGAATGTTTTTCCTGGTTCTGAATGACCCCACTCTGCAAACTGTAAAAATACCTCCCCCCCGGGTGCATCGCACTGCTGTGTAACCTTTACTCAAACATTCAGTTTTTTTTGTCATCTTGATGCGATTAAATGTACAAATAGGGATAATAACACCCAGACAGTCTTTCCCAAAAGTCGTTTGTGATATGAACATGCAGTAATTCACGCAAAAAGAAACAGGGAGAGAGCTCACTCTTTCACGGTGGGTAGCTCTCTGCTTACAGGGGTGACTGTTGGATTGTCAGTTTGGGAAAGTGTCTGACGCAGCTCTTCCGAAACTCTCGTCAGAGAACGAAAGATGACTGCTAGTGGATCTGACAAGCACTCAAGGCATTCACCACAGTTGCATGGATGGAGCTTTCCTTCAGTAACAGAGGATTTAAAGTTGGATGACAGATTATGGTCTGAGGGAGTACAAACCAACAAGCAGTGCTAAGAATGTGAGGTTGGAAGTGTATTGAGAGCAGTTTGATGGGATAAGTGAATATACACTGGGGTTCTAGGCCTGTGTCAGCCTCGAGAGATACATTAACTAATTCATTGTTTGGTGGACTGGGCCCGTCAGAGTCATAGATTGTGTTTCTCTGAGATACACAGTCCTGTTTGGTCTGAGTCTATGAAACGCAGCTGAATGACCTGGAGGTCAGGGAAGCTAACCCTTAATTAACATTTAGCATTTAATTACTAGTAGGATCAGCAGTTAATAACCTGCTCTAGTGGGATGTGTCAACAAATACACACATGCACACCTACATATTCATTTCAGTGTGACACACTGTTGAAATGGATCTAACTGCTATGTCATTTAAAAAAGCTTCAGTAGTGATAGAATTTCACATCCTGACCCCGGAGCGAACTCACATGTTTTTCTGCCTCAGTGTTTACCTTGTCATCAGACCCATGCTCCAGGTGATGTTGGTCATTTCGGGAACACGGCCAACTCCCCCGCTAAATGTTATCATTCGCGTTGTGCTTTTTTTCGGAGCTGCTTGAGAAAGCGGTGTTGAGCGACAGCTCGGCAGTCCCGCAGGGAAGATGACATTACGACTCGAGCGAGACCAAGGCGGAATTCCTGGCATCCTGACGGGAACACATGATGTCCCATGGACTCTGGAATGCCTCGGTTCTTCCTCTGATGGACAGGAAACGGGATCTGGAGGAGAGGCTTAGACGTAAGGGGAGAAGGGGGGGGGCCCTGATTGGGTTCTTAAAAGTGGAGAGTCCTTCTTTGTCTTTTGTTAAGTGTTGTACTGTGGCGTTGAATTCATTGTCATATACAATCCTCAGATGTTTTGGGACTTTTTCCACAGAAACAAAGGATCAATTGTTGAGTGAGAGACAGTGAAAAAGAGAAGATGGATTCTGTTTGGTCTGTGGAACTGGAGGGTTAAGGTTAGGGTGGAAAAGGCACTCACTGAGGATTATTCCAAGTTTGTGTGGTATATATGTTTATACACCAAAATAATGGTGCCAGGAGCAACAGGAACTGTGAGTCCACGGGATAGAGGTGGTGGTGTTTACATGTTAATGGGAGAAGTGGGAGTGTGGGATGAACAAAAACAGAAAAACAGGCCTGTGCTGATTTCTATCACAGTCTGTCATAACAGCTCTCTCTCCCCCTCAGCAGGCCTCTAGCACATGAACACTTCTCTCACAAACGTGCAACATACAGCTTTGAAAACTGTAATTAAGTCACAGTGACCATTAACAGTGCCTACATGCCTTGCCCCTACTTGACTGAAACTGGCTTTTATATTGGTGTTCATAGACTGAACGTGGTCAAGCATCTGGTATGCAGGTTTAGAAATTAGGGCTTCATCAAACACAGCAAACAGCTGTTTTCTGTAAAAATAAAAAGGTCAGACTTGTTGATCACAGACCCCAAAGGATTTACCTGTAACATAGGAAAAGCAAAGCTGTGAAACATAACATTTATGGGATTCTTGAATACAACATACCATATTTATTGCAGCCGGGAACATCTCACCCTTTCCTACTGTGACAAATCAAAAGGTCTAATGTGAAAAAATGCACAGCCCTGATTAAACAATGTTCAGGTATTACTTTTTGTAACAGCAAATATGGTTGAGGAAATGAGGATATACAGAAAATTGGGGATCAAATAATAAGGGTTTTGCTGGCAAATAGCAATTTTTGGTGTCTGATGAAAGTGAATTTTATTTATTTGCAATTGACTGATAAGACAATAAATCAGAGTTGTGCAATAATTGGGCATTAAACGTGATACCATAAAATGGTGTGCCTTTCGGCATTCAATAAATGTGGTTAAGGACAGAGGATGCCACACCCTGTTAAAGCCCTATGAGATGAATGTAATTTGTGAATATGGGCTATACAAATAAAATTTGATTGATTGATTGATTATCAAAATAAAATATTAAATACAAATATTAAAAATATTAATATTAAATCCTAACTTTAATTGATTAAAGTTTCCTCTGGGCACCACCCTTCAAAGGAAGAGAAAAGATAGCCAATTTATTGATTAAGTCTCATAAAAGTACTAACTACAAATTTGGAATTCTGATAACAATTAAATTAATAACTATAACCAAAATTACCATATAGATAGTTAGCTAAGTTGAAGGATATGGAGTTCTTGACAGTGTAGAGGTTGGCAAAATACACTTATGCAACATTAATGAAAAAACATTTGTGAAAGATGAAACATTTATTATGAATATAATAAAGTATGAAAAAAACTAATTACTAACGGTGTACTTACTAAACAAAGATGTGTATGTGAGTGTGTGCGTCTGTGTGTTGTGTCTGTGTGTCTGTGTGCTTCCAAAATGGCGGCTTGAAGATGACACCCTCCCCCTCCGGAGTTTTTTACGAAAGGTAGCGGGGGGTCAGTGACATTTAGGTGAAGGATTATGCGTGTGTCTCTGTGTGTGTTTTTGCCAAGTTAGAGAAAAAGTCACAGAGATATGCGAAGATATGTGAAGAGCATTACTAACTTACATTTACTTTCCTATATCATCAACCAGGATCGAATAAACAGTCCTTGCTTAGCCTAGTATAATTAGTTGTATTACCCGTCAGTGGAAAGGGGAGTTCTTTCCCAACATCAGAACTTATCATAATGAGGATACAAAGCCACTTTGAAATTTAAAGATTTGTGCAAAACAAAAAAAGGCAATTGCATTTGCTTCAAGAAAATAAATGTACCTGAAATCTAATGTTTCATCAAACACTTAATCGTTTCACTCTCAGCAAAGGGCAAATATAAAAACAGCACAGAGTTGATACTTAAGGGCGTCTGGTAGACATGTGTCTTTCAGAAGCAGTTGAATGCACTACAAAAAACTCTAAAAGGAATGAACTGCCTCACCCAAGAAAACTCTCCCACGCACACATTGTTAATGCTCCACGTTTGTGATTTGTGTATCAGACTTGAGGAGTGAGGGTTTGACACCCGTCCCGCTGTGGAGGAGAGGCTTGAACCGAAGGAGTTACACTGAGGGGGAGGAACGCTTCCTCGGGGACAGCACCGAAGGGCTCTCCATCCCCCAGCGCAGGGTGAGTCATGTGCACATGTTATAGGCCCACTGCAACAAGGAAATTCATTCAATCACTGGGTAATCCATGTTTTTCTAATAAAAAGGACCTGTTCATGAAGAGGCCAAGTACTGTCAGTATTAAGGAACCTGCACTAAAAAGTTAACATCTAAAACAAATATGACTTCTGTGACCATAGACTGTTTTTCCATAGACTGAAAAATTGATTACGATGCTTTCAATCGATGCCATCACTTCAGAGATAATTATTCACAAGAATTAAGCATTGTTGCACATGTCTTCAGGCTCTATAGTAGTGATTTACGATTATGGTATAAAGAGCAATGTTCAAATTCACCTATCCTAGTCTAACAGTGGAAACAAAGTATCTGAGCCAGGCACATGATTCAAAAGGGTTGTGGACTCTTCTTCATTAATCACGGGTGTGTTTTGGGTGTGGCATGCAATAAACCAGAGTAAGCATCAGAATGCCATCTTCCATTCCCTTTGAAAGCCAGCAGCACTTGCACTTTGTCAGATCTGTTGGGTAGTAAAGAGGAATTCCTCTCCGCAGAGGAAATGGTTTTACTTTTTACATGAGCAGACCATCTGTGTGTGTAAGCAGCAGCGTGTGCACATGCTGACCACCTGCCTGTGCAGGTGCATGTTAATGTCTCGGTGACATAAACAAAACGTAGACTTCAGTGTTCCAGTTTTTGTTGGTCATTGACATTTTTCCTCTGCTCTCACTTGCTTAGGTATATCAGTATGCCCGACCACACCTTATTTGAGAACCAATAACTCAGAACGGTGCCAGTGAATCTGCTGGTTAAACAACATGAGCTCTGGATGGGAAAAGGACACATTAGTTGGTCTGAAAGCAAAGATATTTGCATCCTGCCTGGTGCCTCTTTCTGTCGGGTGCAAGATAAAGTTTCCCAACATCCACATCCTCTGTTTACTGTGTGCATGGCACACTCACTGATGAAACATGATGAATGAAGTATTTCTTTGGGGTGTGGAGCAGTGATTCTCCCTCAGCGTTGGCCTCAGCTGTGGGAACCGACAGTAACTAAAGTAGCAGGAAGGAGATGTTGCTCCAAACACAACACCTCTTGTTTTCAGCTTGTTTTTTTTGTCTTTCCAAACTTTAGATGAATACATTTCAATTCCATGTCAGATTGCCAGCTTTTTCCAAAGCCTTTAAGTTCCTCATTGTTGTTTGTGAATAAAGTTGTTGGTGCAGTTGTCATTGTAGAACCTTGCTATGGAACTTCACTAATTAGCAATGGTTAATATGAACAAACAGGCAGGATCTCATATCACATATCAGCAGCAGCAAATATTGGATTAAGTTTTTCAGTGCCGGTGGAATTCCTGCTGACCCGATGTTTAATTTTTATGACAGTTTTGTCTTTTTGCTGGATCTTTTCTCTCAACAGTACCAGAGGATACACTAACACTGTTCCTCCAGCACGTTAGTCTTACCCTCATCAACACCTCCAGATTCCTCAGCACTGTGGGTGTCTATTTCAGACAGCACTAAAGGAAATCTGTAGAGTTTCTCATATAAAGTTGATGCTTTGTTCTCACATTAAGAACAAAGCATCACAGCATTACTCAAATTTAAAACCTGAAAATTACTTGAAATGATTAAGTCTAAAAGAAAAAGCTCCATCGAAAACCTCAGTATATTTATCTTAAAATTTAGTAGAATTATATATATTTTTTAAATTTTTTATACAAGCTAAAGACCAACCTCCTCCCCTCAGATCTAATGAGGGTGATGCTAATAGTAAGGGATAAGGTTAGTTATTACTCAAAGTTATGTTCATATTAAGGTTTCTTCTTGTATGTCTTTGGTTGCAGCTGAGTGAAAACTACACCTGGGGCAGAGTCAAAGACCTGGTGAGGAAAACTAAGACAAGGAACCAGAGCAGACTGGGACTGACATCCGCCTCACTGAAGATGTCCTGCCCACAACTCTACAGGTGAGGAGCACACCACATTCAGGCTTTGATCCCCTTATGCTCTATAAGCTTGACCATATCAATACAACTCCGACTTTCTGGTGCCTTAGTACTTTTTCTTACTGACCTACTTTATACAACTTCAATGTTATTCTATGAAAAATAGAAGATTAGCTGTCATGTGTTTGAGAGATTGCTTTTTTCCACATATGAAATTGCCACTAAAGTTTGTCTTGGTTCGGTCGAAACCACTTAGCTTCCACTGAAGGAAAATCTTAATGCTCTGCAATGATATTTTGAGCAACAGCATTCTTGCAGCTTTGTGTGTTTGAGGAAATGCTCCTTTAGGATTAACTGCAACGTGAACTGAAAATCCTGGACTTAACTGCCTCAGAACTGTGTGCATGGACAAAATCTGAATTTCTGTAGAGCTCTATCCCTTTCTGCTGCCAAACACGGAATATTAAAATGTATTACCAGGCCTTGCAGGGTAATTTCTTCGGTCACCATTGAGAAAAAACCCAGATCTAACCATTTTATAAGCTGGGAAACAATGACATTGTATTACTTCTTTTACAAAATGTTTGCAGTTGTATTAATGGCAGCATGTTTTGGTCTCCTGCCCTGCAAATCCCTCTCATTCCGTTGAATTTGAATTATTTGCTCAATATGTGAAATAATATAACTGAGGAAGGACACACCTCACTGATAAAGATAGTCATTCCGATTCTGGATCCAATTACTTGTACTTTTCACTGCATACCATAATATTGGGACAGCTGTGAACCAAAGAAAATATATGGCTCTAGAGGCTTATTTAGAATCACATGACATAAGGAAGAGAAATACCAGCGATGGATTTAGTACTCAATCAAACTGTATTTAAAAATGTCTGCTCAGTGAGGGTTTTCGAGACAATACATCACTGTATCAACAGAAAAGAATCACACAAAATACAGATACACACATTCTCGTTATTCAAAAATTCTGTGGTAAAAGAGAAGAAGTGTTTTTTTCCTTCATCCTGTGTCCTCTTGTTCAAAAAAGTATGAAATGTTGAAAAATGTAAAACTCTGTGATAAAGCCCAAACTTTTTTGTCCTTTATTTCTTTCTGCTGCTCTCTCGTCCTTTTTGGGTTGGAATGGCATCAGTGAAAAGATTGGGCACTTTCCCCTGTGTGTTGGACGAGACCTAAAAAAGAAGAGAAGGAATGCGAGTTATTAAGCTGCAGTGAATAAAAGCCAGCATGAGGGGAAAAATTGGTGACAGCTTACGTGACTTTTGGGGCAAGTCACAGACATGTGACAGGTTCCTGGAATATGGAGATAAAAGGAGTTTTTAGCTCCAGCCTGAGAGAGCGGTCAGAGTGTGGATTTATTTTATGTGATAGGTTGTACAGTGGAGGAATCTGATGGGAGGTGGAGGAGCGCTGGCCCTTCAGCCTCTCCCTGCGTCTTGACCGGGATTTGGCACCGGCCCAGAAGGACTGAGCGAGAGGAGGAGGGGAGGGGGGTGCAGAGTCAGGCCTGAGGTATGCCTGGAGGAGTGGGAGAGTTCCCCTGTGGATTTAAGCTCAGGCCTGGCGAGAGATATGGCCGCTGTCCAGGATTCATTAAAAACAACAGCACCCTCCCGCTGAGACATGCATGCCGCCCTGCTGCGGGGCTCCTGACTATGTGGGAATATTGGACAATAAATGATTTCTCATAGCCGAGCTGCTGTGATGCAAACTGAAGGAGCGTATCGCATGTCGACCATAAATACTCATAAATACTCCCATTAATAACTGTCTCCTCTTTTATACAGGCCTGATCTGGGACCAGTAGAACCTGCCAGCAGTAACAGGAACTCCATGATTGTCTTGGGCCACCAGAGCAAAATGGACTTCGCATGGTTACGATAAATATCCAGGTAGTACAGATGACCGTTTATCTTTCCTCGCCTGTGCTCGACATAAAGCTCTATATGACAAATCAGGTACTACATGGGGAAAAAAATCTGTTTGCAACAATGAACAAATCTTCATCCGTTAATGCATTAACCTGTTCAAGTGAAAAAGTATGTGCAGGCCCAGGTCAAAATCTGATAAATCAGTTATGCAAATTTCCAGTCTCATGTCATTGTTTTCAACTTTCTAGCACAACCCAACAATCACGCTATGTCCAAACCACCAGTAAAATGTAATAATGATCATGTGAAAAAAGGTTGGGAATGAAAATTAGTTGATGTGTTCAAGGTACATCCGGCATCTAAGGTTTCTACGTGCTTTTCCTCTGTTAATGTATTTTTTTGGGGGGTAGTTGTCCCTTACTCTTGTTAGTCAAAATAACAATGGATCTCTATAGGCTATAAATATTATAGCCAAGTGTCTCAAAATCTATTCATAGATTACCATTTTTATTTATCATTTCCGACTTCAATGTAGTATTTTGACCAAGCAAAAGTTAGCAACCTGACGCATTAAACTAAACAACATATTGATGATTGAAACACCATTTTGCAGTAATGGACAAATCTTAAGCTTAATTAAAAGCCTCTAAATAATATTTATATTCCTGGTACCTGCCAATAACAACACATAAACATCAACTACAAAGCAAATTAAAAGTCAAACTATTTAACTCTAATTGTAACAGTGATAATACCATCATATAAAAAAATCTGCAAATATCCACAACTGAAAACTGAGAATAAAATGCAGTGAAGTCTCATAGTGGCCATCTGTCTAATCAGTTATAATTTGTATTGTCACACCCCAGCTCACAAAGCAGGGACGGTGACAGATGAGTTCAAACTGCAAATAAGTTTATTTAAAGAATATAAAGGAAATTTTAATGTAGAAAGAGGGACTGGTTGAATGCTGCCGACTTATATACAGGAGCCAGACCAGGTGAGATAAATCTCCCTGACAACCAAACTCCCATCAGGCTCCAGCCGGGAGAGGCCTCACATTATATAAGGTAGAATAAGGGTCCTCACATTATATACAATATAATAAGGGGCCTCATAGTATATAATGAGTCCATACTGGACTTCTAAGTACTGAACTTCACTTTCTCTGCAGCCCACTATGCATTAGACATCATACCAACACCACGCAATGCATCACAGTGTTGTTAGCATCCTGATTTCCCTCACAACTATCTGAACCCGACAGGACCTAGACTGTGGTGTAATTTAGTGTCCATGCATCTGCTGCAGTCAGCACTTCTCTGAACATGACCCTACATATTTGTCTCCTCCTCAGATCAGATTCAAACGGTCTCACGTGGGGAAATGATGCAGAGATGGTTCAAGAGAGGAAGAGAAAAAAGCAGGAAAAGGAAAGAGGGACGGAAGTGAGGGAATTCAAAGAGACGACTCTTGTACGAGGGATGTATGAGGATTGTGTGCTGCTTCTAAATGAGAATGAGATGAACATGAGGCTACTGTATGTTTCAAAATGATCTACACTGTGACATACTGTAATTTAACTGCATTATGTTGTAATATATATTTTCTGTTAATTCTATTCACACCAGTGTAAGTTTCTTTTCGGACGCTGCAAAATCTGTAATGATCCACATAATGTGAAGCATACACATATTTCATTTTTTTTAAATATTTCAGCTGTTCATTTTGTAAGATGTTGTAAATGCTTCTACTCAAAGATGTATGTGTATGTGATGTTGTATAACTGGAGTGCATGCAGAGCTAAAAAGTGCAGTGTGTATGGACTGTATGAAACATACATCATGTTAACATAAGAGCTGAAAGAACATGTCGGACAGAGGGCACAGCCTCTCCACAGGCTGCCTTCTTGTCTTGTGTAACATTGTAAATACCAAATACTGTGACTGCACAGCAGAGAGTTCTGCTTCATTTCACCAGAACTCTGATAAACAGCAGCTTGGCCTAACCCCTGTTATTCTTCATTTTCAGCCCATAAACTCCTACGATAGGAGGGTTTTATGTTTCTTGACGTGCAGAGCTTGACTTCGACACCTTAAGCACTGTGATTTATCCTCTTTTCCAGCGTTGCTTTATTGTCATCTCGCTCCAGACAAGATGGAGCTATTGTTACAGAAAAGGCTGAGGGCAATTACACAATACCATATGATTTCACATAAATTCATTAATACTTAGGCCTCCGACATCCCAGGATTAATGATAATCCAACAACAAAGGCAACTCTGATGCTGTGATTGGCCGGGTATTTGCAGAGGGGATTCCATTAGACTTTGTTTGAAGTTTGAACGTTTCTCTCAAGCCGTTCACTTCTCATGTGAACAGCGTTTATTTGGTTGATAAATGAGCTCAAATTTTTTTTGCATCATCTGCTCACCTGAGCTACAGAAAGCTGGTTTCAGAAATACATATATTAAGATTAAATGCATGCTGAATTTTGATATCATATTTTTTTGTGCAAGTTAAGGCATTGGACAGCTTTTTGCCCCAACATGTACAGACAGAGAAGACTTTTGCTTATTGCTCTGGGACTTTTAACAGACTAGTTAAAAGAGGCTAGCACAAGTTCCCCTCACGTTTTGGGGGGGACTCGTGCTGCTTTTCGGCAATTAGGATAAAAGGAAATACTCTTTGAAAGATCTGTGACTTTGTGTCATTATCAGAAAATAATTTGAATATTCCATCGTGTTGCTTAAATAGTATTATTATCGTCATAACACAAATGGATACGACATTGTTATATTTACTAGAGAACAAAGTATTTACTGTATACTGTACTATCATTCAGTAAAAAAGGGAGCTTGTTGATTTAATAAATGTTTGTGTGTAAATTATGATGCTGATGTTTTTCTGCAGGACGTCAGACAACTGTATATGTTTTATATGAATGGCATCAATATTAAAATATATTTTTCAAAATAAATGTAAATCAAAAGAACCTACCAATGTGTGATATGATTTTGCATACAGGTTTCCCACCAGTGCCACATGGAGTAATTTACTAATAAAGTAATAAGTGTAAACTTTAGATCACAAATGTGTATAGCTTAAAAAAAGACTAGAAATGTATAGAAACCCGTTAAAACTAAAATGAAGCAGTAATCTATAGTATTAGATGAAGTACAATAATATTGACATGGCCCGATTAGGTAACTCATCATGACGCACTAGACACGGAGCTGTTATGCTGTTATATAATGATTGTTTTTTATCATGGGCCCTGCTCCTTTGCATGAACCAACCCACTAAGACCTGTGCCTTTCCTGCTATTTCAAACAAAAGTCCTGTTTCTGTCAGTTTTCATCACTCACTCATAACATTTGTTCCTTATTCATACCACATGTTACATTTAATTGTTGTTATACAGTTGTGCGCTTAAGTTATATTAATAGTTGGTCTTGAGTGAACTCGTGTGGCCACAGTGAATAACTACAACCATACGGAGGAAACTGGTGCTGAAGTTTGGAGCTGCCCTGACTGTTTTAGGAGCAGTGGTAGTGAGGCAGCAGGCATAAGGTGAGGGCCTTGCCCAAGGTCAATAGAAGTTAGTATTCTACAACGAGTACTGCTAGTGAAACACTAAAGGCCCTATAATAGACTAAAGGGATAGTTCAAAGAAAAAATTAAAATTCTCTCATTATCTACTTACCACTATGCCAATGGAGGGGTAGATGAAATGTTTGAGTCCACAAAACCCTTCTGGAATAACAGGGGGTAAAAAGTGTTGCAGCATAATCCAATACAACTACGCAGTAAACACAACATATATCACACATTAAAGCAGTTCTGAAAAGGTGAGTTTTGATCTGTGATTTGAACATTGTGAGATTGGGGCAGTGTCGGACGTGTTTGGGGAGAAAGTTCCAGAGGGAGGGGGCAGCTATGGAGAAGGCTCTGTCGCCCCAGGTCTGTTGCTTGGTCCTGAGTGGACGAGAAAGGAGGTTAGCATCAGAGGAGCCGAGCCGACGGGATGGAGTGTGGTGGTGGAGCAGGTTGGTGAGGTAGGAGGGGGCCTGGCTATGGTGGGCTTTGTGAGTGAAGAGAAGGACTTTGTAACGGATGTGTTGTTGGACAGGGAGTCAGTGGAGATTCTTGAGAACAGGGGTGATGTGATCACAGGAGTGGGACAGGTATTAGCAGGTGAGCAGCACAGTTCTGGATGTACTGTAGTTTACTTTGGATGATTTGCCATAGAGAAAACTGTTTCTGTTTCGATTCTGGAAGTGATGAAGGCATGAATCAAACTTTTCAGCAGCCGAGGAGGAGAGTGAGAATGAAAAAGGCAGTTCTGGTGATTTGGTTAACGTAATGTTCAAAGGAGAGGTTACTATCAAACATGGCTCCGAGGTTACAGATGTGTCGGTGTAGGGAGACAGAGTTGAGATGTCGATGTTAAGGGAGAAGTTGTGACTGGTTTTGGTGTGGGATTTGGGACCAGCTTAAAATATAATTATAATTATAATTTTCAAATATGAATGGCAAGGCTTGTGGACACTTGGATGATATCAAAGGAGCAGTATGGAGGCATGTTATGTATTTTCTATTGTTTTATTAAGTACTGAAGAGGGACTCACCCATGACTTAAATTCTATTGGATTCTGCTGCAACAAAGGTTACCCCTAAAATTCCAGAAGTGTTTTGTGGACTCAAACAATTCACCCACCCTCTCCATCGGCATAGCGGTGAGTAGATAATGAGGAGAATTTCCGTTATTTGGTGACCTATCCATTGAATGGAGACAGATGCCTTTTGAGCTCTGACAAAACAAGCAAACAGGAAATAATAGCTTTTCTCTGATTGTAGAAACATAGACATGAAAAAGACTTGTGTGCACACCATCCCTGGACTGTACTTTGTCTTTCTGCTGGAAGGTTCTAAAGTTGGGCCTTTTCTGCAGCAACCTGCTACTCTGTTAGTGGAAAAGCTTCATTAATCCACTTATGAATCCATTGTGAACCTTGGTGCCTTCATCTGTACTGGCACTGCAACTGGACAAAATCTTCTTGTGACTACGCTGACATCTTGTGGTGGCCGTCGGTAATGCTTCCTCTATGCGAATAATTATCTCCAACTGCCTGTGTCAGATTGGTCTTTGATCTGATATTTCAGCCACACATGTTGTCTGATGCACAGCCTCTGTTTTACTATGGTACACAGTTTAACCCTGTTTATTCATTTCCCATGATGGTTGACACAACATGAAAAGCTGTTGTTCTCTCCATATTTAGCTTCTGTAAATCAAATACAACCTATTTTAATAGTTAAATGTAGAGCAGCCATCAGATACACGATAACCAAAATGTCTCTGTAAAGCACTTTGAATCTACCTGTGTATATAATATGCTTTATAATATTGAATTAACTTGCCTTACTTTAAAATGTTTTTATTTTTAAATAACACAGACGTTTTGGTTATTAATCACATCATATATTCATACACTGAGTAATCCTGGCCTTGCCATTGAAATGGACACTTCTTTTTTTATTTGGTTTGTTAATTCTTTAGGTATCTACCACCAATTTACAATTTGCCAAAGACACAGCATCATAAAAAGGACCTCAAAGCGCCCTATTAAAAATGTCATTGCTTATCATTGTTTTTTTTTACTTTGACAAATAGGCCTATTCTACAGTTTAATATTGTGTGATACTCTTTAGTAACAATTCAAAAGTAAATATAATAATGAGAATTAAAGAATAATGTATATATATATATATATACATATAAAATCAGATTTGTATTAAAATGATTACTTTGGATTATTTAGTTTTTTTTATAGATTCTGACCGTGAATCACTCTTTTCATCCACCAGCTGCTGAGGTGAATACAGGGCAACACAGCTTAAAACGCTCTCTACGTAGAACAGTGATGAAGTGTTTGTTAAATGTCTCAATACCGAACCTCCCCCAGTACTGTGGGAGTAACAAATATCCCAACAACCCAACAAACACTCAGAGAAATCTGTGGCAGAATTCCAACTTTTCTTTCCATCTGGGAGGACGACAATGAGCAGACTGTTTGTTAGAATGCACATCCAGGGGAGTCACATTCAAACACGATAAACCCAGAACATTCAGATCTGACTCCAGTGATCATCTTTGAACAGAGACAGAGGTTACCCCCTCCCCTCCCACACATGACCTATTGCATGAGTCTAGTTAAATACTTGTTGTGTAGTGTTTCAAGTGAAGACACTCTAACAACCAATCTGATGGAAAGACTGAAATAAGCATTGTCAATAGTGAAACATTAACAGAACAATGTTACCAGAAGCTGATTGATAGAAGAATTACTGAAGTAAGAAATTACTGAAAATACCCTCAACTCCACTGTATAGCAACCTATGCATAATGTTGTGCTTCCATGCACACAAACACGCACACACACACACACTTTACCAATTGTACACTTTTAGGTGAAAACCAGCTCCTACATCATGAGAAGAAACGTAAACCTAAGGGGGAATTCCACAGTCATGTAGGAAATCACTAAAGCTACACCCAAAATGGACAAGAGCTCATCTTTGATGTGGCTTGTCCATTGTCTGCTCAAGTGAAGACCTTCGATGACTTCACATTGACTGCCATTCAAATACTAAACCTTAACCTAACCCTGATCTTAACCACTGACCTTAGAAGCAGCTTTTCCCCAATTGGACAATCTGTCCCCAAATGACTGCCTGGAATTTCTTTAAGTTTGCACCCAGAGTAAACTTTAAAACTTAGCTTGCAAACCCACCGTAGCTTCCAGAACTGCATCAACTAATGGTGCACGGAATAAAAATGATCGGTGTCCTCAGAAATCCTTGTCCCAGCCGGACAGCTCATCAGGAGCCTCCTCTGTGTCAGGAGGAAACATGTCAAAGTGACTGTGATCCATCGGCCCCTTTACCTGCAGAAACAAAGCAAATCACCAAGAAATCACATTGGTATTTACAGTGGGGTCAATATATACACATGAAAGTTTGATATGATATACCTGGATTCATGATTATACACCTCAACATAGACACTGTACATTCATGAAGAACTAGTTAAGTATTCCTACATCTGACATTGGTTACTTTCATTACACAATCCAGTGAAACCTGACTCTTACTCATAAACCACATTTACGTGCTGCTGTTGAGGCGTGACTTCTACTTCCTGAAATAACCCAACCTCTGAGGTTATAGATTTAAAAACAGCTTGTTTTTTAACATGTCTTAGAAATAAACTGAATTAAAATACAAAGTACAACAGTTTAACTATAATTAAAATAATAATTATATAAATAGTGTGGTGTTATGTTTAACTGCTCCCTAAAACATGTTCCTTTCCATAACAATGTGCTTATTTATCTTATTAGATTATTAGCAAAGTCTCATTTATGACAATACATAGTTCTGTCCAATCATCTTTTGGTATCTAAATAATGTCAGACCTTCAATAGATATTCTACAGTTTTTCAAATCTATTCATTAGATTTAGATAGATATAATTCACTGATTAGCATATTGTCAAAGGAGCAGATAAAAGCCATTCAGCACATTGTCCCACAAGTGTATATTTAATTTCACTGAAATGTATAGACTACAAACATGATGTCTGTGCTCGTGCAGTGCTCAGGTCTCACCTCTCTCCTCAGTGGAGACGGCAGCTTGCGGCGCCTCAACCCCTCCCAGTTGAAACCCCGGAACCACCTTCAAAACAATATAAACATCAGGGATAGATTAATTTAAACCAACTGGATGTGGCACTATAAGTGCGAGATCCTTCGCTCCATCATCAAAGTCATGAACTACAACTATTGACCCCACCACACATACCCAGCCCTCCTCATCTCTAGTGCTGCTACAAATTCCAATTCCAATGTAGCTTGTCCTTCTCATCATGGCTTCCATCCAAACGTTAATTACCACTCTGACTTAATACAGTTATGTTATCAATCATCCCATCAGGTGTAAAATGACACTATAGCAGTGGAGTTTTGTACAGCAGGTCAGCCCCAGAGATGAATGTAAGTGCGGATGTCGCTGGTGACCTGTCCACTTCGAGCAGTCAGTCCCCCCCCCCAAAAAAAGACAATGCTAAATTATCTGTATTTGTAATACTTTTCAGGTCTTGAGCACTTTAAACTAGTTTTTCCATTCACACATTCATACAATGCATCTACTGCATGTGCGGCTCTTTCTCTATCATACATCACTCATACACTTTGGCTCGCGGAATGTGGGAGCCGGGAAATGGAGGAGACCTGGATTGAAACATCGACCTTCTGGTCACTGGATGACCTGCGCTACCCGCCTGATTATTCAGTAAAGCACTGACAAAATGCTTTATTGAAAATATGAAATATACAGTCACAATGAAAGAGAACAGAAGTTGTATCTGGGACGTCTGTTTCACCTTGTCCCTGTGTCACACAATGAGGATTGGTGCATGGCAATGTTGTGGTTCACTGTTTTTGTGGACCTACCCTCTTGTCATAACAATGACAGCCTGTCTGGACAGTAATGTTCTTTATATGCCACCCTCAGGGTGTTTTGTTGGACCCACTGAACAATATGAGGGGGAAAACACAATGTCCCCTCAAATCATACAACTAACAGTTAGCCAACAACATGACATCTTACATCGGAAAACACAAAGTTAACAGAAACCCCATTCACTGCATGATATAAACATGACGTCACTAACTGCCAAGCAAACAAATCTCTTTAGTTCCCTTGTGTTGTGCAGCTGTTTTACCCGTTTTAAACTAAAACTAAAAACATCTAGGAATGGAGACTATCATTTGGAGAGTTAACTTACTTGTGTTTCTTTATGTCAATGATGCCGTTTTTTTTTGTTGCCAAGCCTCTCCACTGGGTTTAACCTGAGAGGAAACAAACATTTATACTGGTATAATGTCAGGTTTTATACCCTGTGAATTGTCTGTTTACAAAAAACAGACAGAAATTGACTAAATAAATTCAGTAAAATATATGTGACTAATGATAAATGACTCATATCAGCATCACTGATGATCTGGTGTAATAACACTGCAGCATAATTATCAAGTGCTGATTCTAAATGATACTGCTTTGTCTTCTACGCACCAAAAATCTCTTTCAATGACAATCTCTGTTCAAACTGAGACACATCATCTCATATTTGATCATGATAATATTAAGTTTGTGATTCACCCGACCTGCAGAGTCTCCTGATGAGGTCGTCTGGACGCTTGCCTATTCTCTTTGGGAAGTCCACCTTCTCAATGCCATGGAGGACCATGGTGTAAATCTTTATGGGGTCTGAGCCAGCAAATGGCGGGCTGGAAGGGAAACAGGTTTTTACATTCCCTGTTTATTGCAAAACTGAAGAAAACAATCCTGATCACACTTTTTAAACGATGACGACAGGAGACTTGAGAAGCTGCAAGTGTCAGAAATCATTCAATATTTGGTTACACAATGTATCTGGTGAATAATACAACTAGCGCACAATCAAGCTGAAATGAACAATCGGTTGGGCTGACTGACTAATTGAAATTCAACTATGAGCTTAACAAAGAGATTAATTTCACCTATATAAACACTGTTGGTTATGTTTTTCACCAGTAAACATAGTTTTTCATCACTTACAGGAAACAGTATGAGGGACTTTAAAGTCAGCCTCTGTCCTCAAAGAGCTACTATAGGCTCACTTATATCTCTGATCTATCATTTGGCTTTGTTGCCGCACTGGACCTCTACCTCCAAACCAAACTAAACCTTTCAACAACAACCACATGGTTGTGTGAGAGAGTGGGAAAACGAGATTACTTTGCTTGAAGCCCCTCCGAGGAACTTTTCAGTTCAGTTGATTTTGGACAAAAGCTGTAGTTTCCACCGTCTCCTGTCATAAAACCCTGGGTCTGGTCAGGATGTGTATATGTTTTAGAAGGTGTGAAAAAAAGCTGTTTGCAGGATGCGAAGCGATGAAGTATCAAATATTTTTGTTGCTGTATGATAGATAACTGTAATATGACAACTTTATAATATTTTTTTAGTACCGTTCATACAATAACCCCTGCTGCAAATGGTTTTGTCTGACCTCTGACCTCGCCAGTGGTCCGACCTGACCACAGACATTGAGAATAGTTAATAGAAAAATTAAATTTTCTCCCTGATTGTCTCCTTTGCTATTGTAGGTTTTACAGAGGCATTTTAATACAATCTTTCATTTGCTCTTTCACAATGTGTAAGTGTAACATTATATCTTGCTGACTTACTTGCCAGTGAGAAGTTCAAATATGAGGATTCCCAAAGACCAGCAATCTGCACCAAAGTCATGGCCTTTGTTCATGATGACCTCAGGGGCCACATACTCAGGAGTCCCACAGAAGGTCCAGGTCTTCTTTCCAAGGCCAATCTTTTTAGCAAAGCCGAAGTCTGCCTGAGAACATACAGAGGAATTGGGATAAAAAAGGACCATGAAAGAAATCACCCTAACATGGATTTATGCAAGCTACTTACCATTTTGACATAACCCTCATTATCCAGTAGAAGGTTTTCAGGTTTCAGGTCTCTGTAGATAATGCCCAAAGTGTGGAGGTAATCAAACGCCTCTGAGACACAACCAGTACAGAACCGGGCTTTGGGTTCATCAAAATAATTCCTAGAAGGTTATGAAAGGGTCAACAAATTAATGAACGTTTAATAAATTGAAACATGGAAGAAAAAAAAAGGGCCTTGAGATAATGTATATTATGATTTGGTGCTTAGTGGACTGAGGTTAGCTCATGTCTGGAAACAAGATTTGTCAGCAGGTACGACAATTTCAACCCAGAGAAAGGAAGTGAAACTCAACAATTCACCTTGTTGTGAAGTTGTAGCCTCTAAAGAGTAGCCTCTTGTTCTCACACAAACTCACATGTCCCGCAGCACAGTCCACAGCTCTCCGCCCAGACACACCTCCAGCAGCATGTAGACAAACTTATCATCCCGAAATGTTCGGTATAACCTGAAGACAAGCACAGACAGCTAAGTGACTCTTTGTGAACTACCATGCTGCTTTACAAACAGAGTGCAGTGATAAACAAGGTGCGACCATACTGCTTTGAAGCCGCTTTCAAAACCTTATTTGTAACTACATCCTCAGATTTCAAATCTTTCTACATTTCATCTCTTCTTCTTGAGTGTAAGGACGACCGGAGTGCTACTGAAATGTTTGAACAGCACATTTCGGCTGAACTTTTCTTATTGAATGAAGGTCAACAGACTGCTTTCTCACAGCCTTTGTTCTTTAAAGTCGTAGGTCAGATAAATCTCAGTGCAGAGGTGGGAGCCGGGTCAGGAGCATTCTTCACAGCAGGTTCCTTAGCAACTCTACTGAGAAACTAAAAGTTCTCATTTCATCCTCTCTTTCAGGAGCAAAGGAGGCTTGTGGGAGGCTGATCTGTTGGCTGACTTAACCATTCTCTTGCCTCTTCTGCTCAACTCCTACATGCTCCCACTAGTTCAGCTTGGTGCACACTTGAGGGTTTTCGAATTTCAACCATTTTTTCTAACTGTGGGAGTCCACAGAAATGGAAAACAGGTTTAACAGATATTCATCATAATATTTAAATTTCAAACAAACATGGACATAAAAACATCCCTATTTGTCAGAAAAACTAAATATGACAATCATCATCCTTTTTTGAGGGAGATTCATTATGGAGAAGATTAGTGAAGAAGAAGCTGGATAGATGATAGATGCTATCAACATCTTGCCGTTTGCGACAGAAACCTGAAGGCTTAATGATGTGTGTGAGCCACACCTTATGATAAACCCTGAGCTGATTTGCTGCAGGATATTTTTCTCCGAGTAGATGTGCTCCTGCTGTCTGGTGTCCACAATGTGCATCTTCTTAATGCACTTCAGAGCAAAGGTGGTGTCCTCATCCTTCAGCTTCACCTGAGAAACAGCAGCTCAGTGAGGAGAGCAAGACACTAACAATCAATGCTGCTTTTAACCCCTACAGGGGACACAAGAAACATATACGGTATATAACAGAAACCTTTTACTTGAAAACATCAACTGAATGTCTCTACTAAAAATATATCAAAACTATAAATTACAATATTCCAACATTGCTAAGATTTGATAGTAGTATAGAAACTGCAATAATTCTAGTGGCCACTAGAATAATGATATTGTTAGTCATTGTAGTGAAGAGACTCAGGGAATCTCGCACAAATATTTGTCTTTGTGATCCATTAAGTAGATTTGATATTCAAGGAGCCCTCCACCAATTCCAACACAAACACTATTATATATGAGATTTGTAGATTTTACAGATATAGAGTTGTTCTAGATGCTGAAAGTCAGGATATCTCAACTTCTACAAGTTTAATTAAAAAAACTGTTTCTTTTTACTCAATGTATTTTTGTCAATACATTAGCCCATTATCATAGTAATGATTGATACATAGTGCATAATTAGGTTGCATTGGGTTAGCTCATGTTGTGATTTTTCCCTCATTATTTTTCCTCATTTTTTCAGGATGAACTAAACTGACAACACGGAAACAGATACGTTCTCTGCAAAGCTACATTCCTAAGTATGCATCATTTAAACTTTTACTTCCCTTTTTGCTCAGAGAGATTATAAACATTTGGCATAAAGTGGAAGGATGAGTTTTAAACAAGATCAGAATTTAACAAGGCTCCATTGTTGTATTGCTGCAGCTCACCAGCTCCACTCGTCCAAATCCTCCCGTGCCAAGTGTAGCTATGACCTCAAGCTCCTGGAAAGGCTGGTGTGGGGGCAGGAGGGCAATCCTCTCTGTCAGCCTCATCAGCTCCTGAGCCTCTGCAGAGTCGATCTGAGGGGAATAGGGCCTGAGAAGAGAATAACAGGAGGTGTTTGATTAAATGTGAGTCCTTCTTAGTTAAGAAAACCTACACCTACAAACCAAACTAAAATCAGTTTATAACCATTGGAAACTGTAAATGACAATAATGTCCATAAAATAAAAAATGTAGTAGGTCACCATCAACATCACCTCACCAGGATCCATACAGGTTAAATATGCAAGTTTGATCTGCTGCTGAGTGTGGTTTCTTGCCAGGCTTTAGGTTATCCATAGCAAAAGGATAGATATATGACACCATAACATTGTACAGCTCTAAGTGTTTGTTGTGTCCGTCTGTCAGCGTGCACTCACAGGGCATTTCTTTTCTCATCACTCCTGGAAAGCTCTTCCACATATTCCTTCAGGTAAGACTGAAGCTCTTCATACGTTCCCACCATTTGGTTGAAATTGCTGGAGACGGGGGCCAGGGGGGCAGAGACAGTTAAGAGGAGTTATTACCGTTCTTTATGTTGTCCCTTAGTATCAGGAATACATATACATTTCAGATAGAGTGTGGTATATGGCTCCAACTCTACATAATGACATGTCATGTAAAAACATCCAGCAACTCACTCTCTGTCCACCACCAGACAATGTGTGTCCCTCTCATTGCAAATAATGTTGGCTGAGCGAACATCTTCACTGCAAACATACATGAACAGCTCATTAAAAATACAAAACACAATCCAAAATGCAATAGCAACACTATAACTTCAGCAGCAAAATAAGGCTCATCGTAGGCAGCACACAAATTAATACAATAAAAATCCAATCATTGGACCACTCAGAGGGTTATGTAAATTAAGTCCTTCATGTTGTGTTATGGTTCAGAAAAAAATTGACAATCTAAGTTTAATTTCCTTGAAAAATGTATTTTGCCTTATCCATATCAGATCCATCGTTTGGCTCTTCTGATTTAAGTATCAAGTTATCTGTATTTTAAAGCTGTGAGAAAATAAGAAATTCCTTTTTTTAATTGTGACTTGGATGCTTATTTGAACTCTTTAACCCTTTGATACACAACATGGGTCAAAAGTGAGTTTTAATTGTAAATATCTTTGCCATAAAATTATTTCATCATTCAGAATTCCAGGAATTCCTCAATTAACTTGTTTTTGATCATTACAAATTATTATTTTCATTTGTCCTTTTTTACTTTTTTAATAAAATTCATTTTTGTATCACTACCCTTCTAAGGCACAACATGGGTCATAAATGACCCGTATTCATTTCACATGTTATTTCATGCATGGCTGTGCTTCTTTGCTATATCTTTTAAATTCTATTTATTTAATCATTTAATATTACAAAGTATTAATTAAAATATCTTGTTTTTGATTACCACAAATCATTATTTTTATTTTTTCTGTTTTAATTTTTGAACTAAAATAGTTTTTGTATTACTACATCAAGTTTACACACATGGGTCAAAAATGACCCATTTATGCAAGTGTGAATTTGATAGGAACCTTTGATATGTAAATGTTTGTAGTTAAGGACAACTTTTCACATGCCACACTTGTCAGAACTATTTTTCAGAACGTAAGGGGCTGCTTTTGACCATCTGATTCTTGTAAGTCTTATTTTACAATTGTTTTACCTAAGAGTATTTGTATATCCTGTGAAAAGATAACTGCACATAGTCTACTTGTCAGAACAAGTAGTTCTGACATGTGTGGCATGTGAAAAGTTGTCCACAGTAAACATGTTCCTAACTACAAACATTTACAAATCAAAGGTTCCTATCAAATTCACACTTGCACACATGGGTCATTTTTGACCCATGTGTGTAAACTTGATGTAGTTATACAAAAACTATTTTATTTCAAAAATTAAGACAGAGAAAATGAAAATAATGATTTGTGGTAATCAAAAACAAGATATTTTTATTAATACTTTGTAATATTCAATGATTAAATAAATAGATTTTAAAAGATATAGCAAAGAAGCACAGTCATGCATGAAATAACATGTGAAATGTATCCTTAGCCTTCAGTGAAGCTGCTGTTTGTACCTGATGAGAGCTTTCTCTCCAAAGTAGTCTCCGACTCCAAGTATCTTGATTTCCTGTGGTTCAGCAAACCCCTCTGTGCTTTGAGTGACTATGACCTACAGAAAGAAAACATCAGAATGAGGAATAACTACTGCTACTGTTTTACTTGTCAGTTTACTATTGCCAACTTTTTAACATTTTAACTTTAGGTTTATTAGAGAACGTCAAACAATAATGCCGCCCCCTGACATTTGATGATTCTAATCAGCCGGAAACTTCTCACTTGACTGAGATTCTTTAAGGCGGGCATTTGTTTTTTGGCGATATAAAGTTTTTGTCAGTGTGCAGTGTTTCTTACTGAGAAGTCAATACAAGGGTTTGGTACTCAGTAGTTAATGACAGATTTCACCATGAGCACCCAAGACCAAGTCAAGAACTATATAACCTTTTTCAAAATAGTATGTTCTATGTGGTTTGACTATAGTTCAGTCAGACAGTTCTGTCGGAACGTTTGAAACGCTTTTTGCAGCAGAACAAATTTAGTGCTTGGAATCTAGGCCTCTAGGCTTCATCACTCCCACAGATATGATTCCATAGATATAATGGGGGGGATGAGCAAATGTAGAATCCACCTGTCAGAGCTTGGGTGGTGGAGGGATGGAATCAACAGTTGGTTGGCGGACTGACTGACACCAGGAGTCTGTTCTCTGAGAGCAACGCAGGCAACTGAGGATTGAACAGTTCCAGGTCCAAATCCAGGAGAAGAGAACGGGATTAAATCAACAAACAATGGCTGGCTAAATGTGCCAGGTATGGCCGGAGTGAATGATTATCTACAGCAGGTGACTGAGTGTGGTGGGATGAACAGTGCTTGAGCAGACTGGTTGAGTTTATAAGCGAATGGATCTGAGGGTCGCAGGCGAATTGTCAGGAATCAGAATTCCAAAAGCCATGTCAAAGTATAATATTACCCAACATGGAACACGGATATTGATTGTTACTGAGGTATACTGAACAGTGCTCAGTGTTTTATATAATTGTTGATTGATTGGCTGTAACATTTTCCAAACTCAAGAATAAAGTTGTTCAAAAAAAACAGGTGCAGACAAAGGTTGAGAAAATATTATGGCTTAAAGATGTCTCACCTCTCCTTTTGCAATAATAAAGAAAGTGTTCCCTTCTTCACCCTCTCGAATAATATACTCCCCTTTTTCAAAATAGTCCTGCAGAGAAAAAAAAGGGTCAGTCTTTTGTCCACTAATCTGGCACGATCAGAAAATGTATGGAACTTGATAAAGATTATAAAGAAATGTCATGAAGTGGGAAATACTCACTATTTCAAGACAATCAACGATCTTGGCCAGTTTCTCCTCCGGCAGGTCACGGAGAAGAGACACACTGACAGGGAAACAAATAACCAACTTAATCAGATGTTTACATATTGATAGTTTATAAATTCATTGACAATATAAAGAAACCAATTACATAATAACCAAATAACATAGTACACTTTTAATGTACAATGCACAGAATAGCAATATTAACATATGTTTTTCTTGCAATTCTTTTTCTTGTTTATATTTAATCATTTCTCTATTATTCACTATATTTGATGAAGTCTGATATTGCTGGGAGGTTCTGCAGATCAAGAATATCATCTGTGTGACAAATTGTTATCTGCAAATACGAAATTAAGGATGAATTTGAATTTGCAGTAACCATGTTGTACCCACATTTGGCAAATGTTGATGACATGATAATAAGGTTAATAAGTGCTACTGAACCTCAACTCAATACAATGTAACACAATGGCTGCAGAGTTTTGCTGTCCCCAGTGTGTACTGTGTACTATACAAATAAAACTGAATTGAATTGAAATTGAATATGTGCACTGGTACAGGTATACACATAACACAGCGTGGTCCTGCTAAATGAATTTCCACTGAGTCAACAGTTATTCAGAAAATATAATTATTTTAAAATAATTAATAATTACTGTTTGCTGTTAAGAGGAGATACAGTGTGTCTGTTTCTACCTGCGCAGGAAATTGAAGTATTCCTCATGTCGGGCCTGCGTGGTCTGCATCATGATGGTCTGGAAGGTCTGGCGGTCCAGTGCCCAGATGTGAGACTGGGACACAGCTGATTGAGATTGGAACCATGAAAAACTCATCAAACTCATCAAGCCCATCAGGTCAAGAGTATAAGATTTAGGTGAAAGGGATCTCTTGGCATTAATAGAATATAAAATAATCCTAGTGATGTATTCACCTTTTGTATAAATTGTATGAGTTTTTGTTGTTGTTTTGTTATCCTAAAATTGGCCCATTATATTTTTGAAGATTTTCATGGAGGCTGAGGTGAGGGGTTTCCAGCTAAACATGCACCTTCACCATTAGATGCCACTTAATTCTACACACTGAACCTTTCATTTTAAGTGTGGAGGAGAGTTAAGGGTCCTTATGAACAAATTGGGTACAGTACACCTATGGTCAATATATGTAAATGAAGGGCTCAGTATCTTTCCCAAGGTCATTTCTTGGATCAAAGGGGACTGGGATCAAACCGCCAGCCTTCTGGTTATGGACGATCACTCTACCCCCACAGCCACAGCCACCGGAAATCCAATTGTCAAGTAATTATGTGAAGTCACAGTAACTGAATACATTCAGAAGAAGCGTGTAACACCCTTGAGGGTGATCATTAGAATCAGTATTGTGAAAACCTACTGTTTTAAAATGTACATTAAAGTAATACTTTCTCATCTCATCTCATCTCATTTTCGTCCGCTTATCCGGGGTCGGGTCGCGGGGGGAGCAGCTCAAGCTACTTTCCATCTAATAATACTCCAAGGCAACAGTTTGTAGGCATGAAAATCATCAGCAAGGCCATGAAGGAATGAGACGGATGAGTAGTTTTAACATAAATGTAATAACTCCCTCTGTGACTAATCTGCTCATGTACCATCCAACTGGCAGAGCGCATGTTTATGATGTGATGTGGTTGTCGAACACACTCACCATGACACACACTGAAGCATGGGGGAGTATTTGAATGTTTGTCATCCCAAAGGCAAATAAGTTTTTGTCTTGTTTATGCTGCTGTCACTCACCTTGAACAGTGGCTGTTCTCTTACAGTTGTACAAAATGGCAAGTTCTCCAAACGCGGTACCAGGACGCATCTCACCCAGCAGCTTTCCACTCTGGATGACCTCCAGAATGCCATCTGTAGTGAGGGAAACACAGCACAAGGTTGAAGTTTATTTTATTATTCACATTTTCACTGGACTAGTGTCTTTTGTGAGAGATTTTCTAACAAAACAAACTTAAACATACATAAACAGAAACCAAAGTTGTAGCTATTTCCAATATTCAATCTTTTTTAGTTCCTTTTCAACTTTGAGAACTTATGTAAGTTTGACAATGGCAGCAGAGCTCATCTACTCTCCAGCCCTGATTTCTCGCTGTTTCTTAGCATCCCAAGATTTTTGCGCTTTATAAAAAACTCTGTTAAGACCTGTGATGGATGGAGTTAAAGAGACACTTGTAATATAATGTGTTTTAATGGATTCTCAACCAGGTTTCTGGTGCATATATATCAACATGATGGGAAAATTACACATTTGTAAAAAATAAACAAAATCACTGTAAATCACATAGTGTTGAATTTATTAATTTAAACATTACTTTATGGTTTTATTTGTTTCTTAGATACTGTACCTGGTTTAAACATTTTTTTTGTAAAATCAATCAACAACTACCTTTCTTATTTTAAATTATACAAAGCAAGTCCTTTTAGAGCTACAGATATTTTGCTGTGCTGACCTGCAAGTACGTAGAGGTAGTTTCCAGGTTCACCCTCCTGGATGACCAGCTGCCCCTCAGTGTAAACCTTCTCATACATACAGTCCACCATCTCCCTCATGTGCTGTGGATCCAGATTCTTCAGAAAGTCATTCTTTATGATAGCTTTGTTGATTAGCTTTTTTGTGCTGAGGTGGAAAGAAGAAGCAGAAACAAACATTGCCAAAGTCAACTTAGTTTTGAGAGACCAGGTAGTAAATAACCTGTTTACTGTATTATTAAGAAATAAAATGATTATTTCGTTATTGGGAATTCAGAGGAAGCCGGACACGTGGGAAGAACAACAGGACGAAATGCTGGAATGAAAATAGTCATCAATTTGGATAATGAGGAAATCCATTGAAAATGCCATTTATTATTTAGTAAAGTTCAATGTTCAAGAAGTTGTGATGACATTTTACAGTGGAATAATGTTTCTTCTCCGCCTAATTAAAGATGAGAGGGAGGAGGTGAACTGCCAATTGGCTGGAGCAACTTCAAATAACCCCAAGATAAACTTTCAGCAGTCCTTAAGATTTTCATGTTTGCCCCCGTTGCCTTTTGATTTTTGTACTGCCACATTCTTTTTGTTTATATGAGCAATATTTATTTATATTATTTAACAAGCCTTGTCAACACAAACTACATAAGGAAATCAGAATTGCTTTGTAAAATATTTTTTTACATTATCAAAAATTAGCTTTAGAGCTCTATGAATTTCTTTATATCCTCTGGTTTTGGCCAATTCCATCCACAGGTATCTATTGAAGTACAGTAGCCATTGAATTATTGCACCATCAACAATCAAGAGGCCATTGCAGGCAGGTAAGTCTGCCCACAACTGTCTGCACAAGTAACCACCAACAATTTACCAATGGAGGAAAGTCAGAAGTCTGCCCACAACTGTCTGCACAAGTAACCACCAACAATTTACCAATGGAGGAAAGTCAGATGGCAGATTTCCAAGAAAAAGAAACCTGAGACACACTGGTAGACCCTCTCATCTGTCAACCACATGATACCTCAGAGAAGACAGACATGATAAGCAAAAATGGCATAACTCCAGTTCCATGCTAGAATTTAAACTATCGCTAGTGTTGAACCACTCACTAATGTGATGGAATTCAACCGCATGCCACCATCAGGTAACTATTAGGGCTATTAGATATATCGAAAATGTATCGTCATCGCTCTATCACCATGCACAATTAAAGTATCACAAAAGACGGCTTGTGATGGATTGTGTTCCAAGTGCCATGCATTCACGCTCTGCATGTAAACAAATTTGGCCAATCAGATAGGATACTGCTCTACATACTATCAAATCTATGTAGAGAGGGAGGAAATGGTGGCGCACTTGGTTTGCCGCGACGCAATTCCTGCTGTACACTGTTGATAGACACACAGAGAGGAGCAGTAAATTACTGACAGTCGTTAAGACTATAAAAAAAAACTACTTTTCATGGTCCAAACATGTTTGAAAAGACTCTTAGTGGATCTGTGCATGGCTCCCTGGGTGACTGTCTCTGACTTGGTGGTGCTGCGACTGGCCTGTGTGCATTCTCCCGGCTGTGGAGCAGTCCTTGGTCACTGCGTCTGGAAGCCAGGGACTGTTTGTGTTATATTTTTTAAGTCATATCGTCACCGCAATATTGAATGTTATTGAATACCGTACGTTTTCCTAATAACGTGCAGCCCTATTATCTATCATAAGGTTGATGTAATGTCCTGGCAGTTAAGACCAACATAATATCAAGGCATCCAAACAAAAAGACAAAATTAGGCATTTTTGCAGTTGACACTCTCAGTCTGGTGGCCAGGTGTAGTGCAAACCAGCTAATGTGAATTTCCTGTAAAGAGAGATTACATCTCCTTTGCAAGCACAACCATGGCAGAATTTACTAAGTGTTACAGTATCTAAGCAATTCAACAGCATACATCAAGCAAAGACTCACTGGAAACAAGTGATAACTTCTAGCAACATTTCAACAACCATCCCAACATCCACTGGACAAACAATTATACAGTGCTTCTATTAAAACTTTTCAGTTTTGTTTTTTTTCTATCGCAAGAACACTACAGAATGTAGATAGGGAAGACTATGGAATGAACTGCTGGCCTGCTGGTTGGAGGATGAACGCTCTACCAATCAGCCACAGCCACAGATAAGGAGATAATACTCCCTACAAGACAATTTTTTACAAAGGATAGGCGGGCAGCTGCAAAGCCATTAACAAACCAAAATATCCAGGTTAAGAAAATATCTATGAGAAATGTGGAGATACTGAAGGCCTCTACCTTTCTGCAGGGGACAGAAATAGCCTTATGCCCAATCGCAATTCCATTTCACCCCTTCTGCCTACTTCTACCCCTTGTTTTCGAGGGATTGCTTAGCCCTTGAAACGAAGGTAACCTGCCAGGATGCATTCTTATTAGAGGAGCAGTGAAGTTGAGTAACCTTGCTGCTATACAATAGTTAAATTAAATGTATTGTGTATCTTCTAAGTGAGGGGATGCAAAAGGAGATAATGTCAAAATACAGGATTATCGTGCATAAATCAGCAATAACTATGAACATTAGCATGCTAGTTACCAAGACATCTGCAGATGTAAAGGTAGCGCATTTTTAAAGGTTTCTGGGGAAATAATTACCATAATACATTGAAACGATATTCAACCATGATATTACTATTATTATTGTAATTTTTATCCTTATTAATGGAGAAAATGCTACATGTGTGGGTCCTTCAGTTGATTTGTCAGCTATCTAGCCTGTGATTTGCAAGGTAGCCTGGACAACAGCTGCTGTTAATCATGAATCTGCAGCACATTCAACATGAGAGCCCACAAATCTTGAAGAGCCCCTCATCAGATTAGCCAAGTTGCAATATATGTCCTGGGACTTCCTTTCATTTGCAAGACTGACTGTATTGAGCACGAAGATGATGCCCTAGTCTTGGTTGTTTGTCCAAAACATCAGGGCTGAGGCTTTTCATTATATTACATTGCTAAATGGGAGGATGCATAAATTTGTAATATTTTTAACAAATGTCATGCTATCAGTGCTGTATAAATGTTGTTATGCTTTAATTGGGTCCTGGATTCACTGAGCAAGCATGTGTGTGTGTGAATCCCTGATTACCACATCACACGGTTGATGTGTGAGTGCATTGACAGAAAAGGAGGATGGTAAATTAATCAGGGAGTAGTGGGAAAGGGGGGCAGCATCGGTTGTGTAATTGAAGCCCATAATGACTCAGACACAACATTTAGATCCTTTGGCCTTTTGTTTCCACCCCACGTCTTGCTATTATCCTACCATGCTAATATGTCTTTTGAAATGTGGTTAGAATTACAAAAGCTTACCAGAGCTCTCACAACCTCGAGCCAATGATATTGTGTCTGAGATAATCACAGTTGATCGAACTTTATAAATAAATGGCAGCTTTTCGTGTCAGTGAGCCATTTCTTAATTTCTCATTATTCACTTTATTATTCTGTAATTATATTGTAAGTGATGGCTTTGTTTAACACAGCTCCATGTTGACATGACAGCATCACATCATGTCTGCTCTGCCACATCACAAAGGTTCCACCATGGTGTTTTTCTCACCATGCTGAGTAAAACCTCTTAAGACTATTGTGTTAGAAAATCTCAGGAGATCTGCACTTTCAGAAAAATACAGATCAGCCAAAAGAGGCTCTGTATCCATGACGTTTTTTTTTACATCTAAGTACTTTTGAAGTGTGCACAGGGTGAGTGTTTCATATTCAAAACAAATGTATAGTTTGCAGTGTTCCAGAGACTTACTTTGAGTTTTTGTGGACAGCCCTTACAATAAAGCCGTGTTCTGCTCTCAGGCCTCCACAGAACTTCTTTGATGTGGGTTCAGCAGAGACACCCTCTTTTGCTTTAAGCCTACGGTGGACTTCCACAGCCACCCTATGGAAGCGGCTGGGACCCTGGTTGATTGCACTGAAGCAGCGGTGGCTCTGGGGTAATTGAGCTGGTGGAGAGCGGCCCAGGATATTGTTGTATCCGATAGCATCCTGGAGCTTATCAATCTGAGAGACCTTGGCCTCCAGTTCCTGCTGAAGATGCTGTAACTGAAGCTCCTGAGCTTGAAACTCTTGTTCCCGACGTGCCAGCTCCGCTTCTAGGTGGGCAATCCGCAACCTGAAGTTTAATATAAGAGTTACACAATACACATTAAAGTGAGCTCACAAAGCCAGGCTAGCGTACACAAAGTCTGTTTTGAATGCAAGTGTTGAAAAAAATCCAGTGAGAAATGTTGAGCTTGATGAATCTGTAAATTATGAGGCAGGTTTAGATAGAAACATGGTTATTAAAACTCTGGCTATTCAACTTCTTACGAATCTTCAAAGCCCTCAAAGGATACTGCAATGTATTGATGAAAAGAGATGTTTTAGTCAGATTATAAACACTTAAGGTGATTCTTATTAGGTAATGGAAGGATTTGTTCATTACAATTGTAGTAAATGGTGACCACTTCTTCAAACGTAAAAAAAAACATAAAAAAAATACATACAATCTCTTCCATACTGATCCTGTGATGTCATCCAAGTGTCCACAATCCATGACATTCAAATTCGACTAAAACGGTGTCGTTTAAACCATGTCAAGCCTAAATGTCCGCTGTGATCCTCAGCTCTTAGCGCATTACTCAAGCGCGCACACACCACAAGTTGCTGCCCTTATGCGCTCGCCCAAGACGCACATGGCAACATCAGCTAGTTCTTGCGAGTATGAAGAGGAAGGTAACAGAGGACATTGAGGCTAAAAACTTCTCCTTTGGAGTCGAGTTAGCCCCTCAGTTACTTCAACTGTGTTGGATTTGGCTGCAATACTGTTTACCCCTGAAGCTCAAAAATTGTGACAGAAATTTCCTTATCGGCTGTACAATTCCCTAAAATAAACCAAATGACAATCTAAAACTGAAATGTGTTAGCAGCTTGATGCTTTTTACTGTGATAATGTTTCCATCAATTTATCATTATATTATATTGCACTCCTTACCGGTCACACACACACACACACACACACACACACAGACACTCACTATATATATATATATACACAAACGTTTCCAAAGGATTGGTTCTAACCTGAAGACATCTTTATCCAGACCAGCAGGGTCTTTACGGATTGAGGCTAGGCAGTTGTTCTCTTCAACCCTCGGGGCTTTTATAGAACCATTGCCCATGGCCACACACTGACTGGCCACCATAGGAATGGCCCAAGGATCAAATTCACAGCGAAGACTGTCTGAAAGGAAGCTCTGCAACCAGACAGGGTGCTCTTTCTTCTTTCAATGCCTCCTTCGTTTAATGCCAACGTGTTCCTACAGAAAAAGAAATGACAAGCATTGTTCATCTTTGTGTAAGCCTTGTTTTGCTAACTGAAGATGTGTCAGTCAATCAATTATGATTCTAAATAAGAAATTAAAAACTTATATAAAAAATAGTATATTGTTTCAGGTTGACTGATGCCTTGTATCATCCCTTATACATACTACTTTCTCATTCTGTGTGCGCATGGGTGAACAAAAACATTATGCGATTATTCAACATTATTCATTATATTATATTAATTAAAAATATATATTTCAAAGCCTTCTTACAAAATAAGCACATCACTGACTGTCATCTGTCAATTATCCTTGAGCATGTATGACAAAACGATTTTTGTATTGTGCAGCCTTCACAATCTCTCAAAATCTATGTAGGTTAGAAATCAAGAAAGAGAAAAAGCAATGGTTTACTTACAAATTGTCTGAGAAACATATCCGACATGATCCTGGTTCTCTGTTTCATGTATGATCCCTGTTTCATTGTGCCTCTCAAGCAGCTGCATCTTATTTGGTTGCCATGCGCAAACACAATGACACTCATCTGTGCTGAGAGGGCTCTTTAACCGTTTCCAAGTGGATTTGCTGAGGAAGAGGAAGTATCTGGCAACCCCTTGTGGCTTAATGGTGTTCCAGAGATACTATGATTACATTTTATAAATTAACTGGATATTTTTTTTCTAAACATACCTAAATTTGTGAGTCTGTGTGGGGTACACCAGAAGGTAAGTGTTCTTATGATACTTTTCCTTTTATTTTGGAATCATCAATCCCTTCTATATATATTTTTCAGTATTACTGGTAATTCTGGCTGGAATTGTGCTGTTCTCAAAATAAAAAGTGCTGCCCATAGGTGTACTGTATGAATGTGTATGTGAATGGGTGAATGAAAACTCTACTATAAAGCATTGAAGTTGTAAAGTCTAGAAAAGCTATATATATATATATATACCATTTACCATTTAATCACGATGAGGGACAGTTTTTCACATCACATCCATCAATCATTGCTTTAGCCTGTCAGTCCCTGTCAGTTTGCTAGCAAACAAAAAACACACACAGAAGCACAGATGTGAAACTATGCAAGATTTGGCATGTATCAGGCAGGCATTGATCGAATCAAATCAAATTTTATTTGTAAAGCCCATATTTAAAAATCACAATTTGTCTCATAGGGCTTTAACATGGTGTGACATCCTCTGTCCCTAACCCTCAACAAGAGTAAGTAAAAATAAAAAATAAACCTTTTAACAGGGGAAAAAGAACATAGAAACAGCAGAGAGAGCCACATGTGAGAGATCCCTCTCCCAGAATGGAAAGAAGTGCAATAGATGCCACATGAAATGAAGAAAATTAAAAAGGATGTGCGCAGAAATATTTTTACTTTCCGTAGAAAATAAGTGCGCACCAGCTTTTTTTGTTGTCACCACCATGTGTTTGTGTGTGAATCAGAATCAATCTAAATACGGAGGCACGTGTCCGCTATCTCTGCAATTAGCAGAATTTTTAACAATTGCGTCGGAAGTGGAACTATAACTCAGGCTCTCAATTCTCTGTCCTGCACAGTGCTGAGCACCAGAGCTGTGGACATTTTTTCCAGTCAGGTGTGATCCGGGGTCATGACACATGTGATTATCAGTTTGTGTTCAGTTCGTTTTTTTTGTTTTAACATAATATGCTTATGGTTAAAAGGGTGTGTGTTTACATATTCTAGGACAACCAGGCCTTGTTTTGTGCGTCCGCATGGTCTGAGGAAGTTCTAAATTTGTTCATACTCTGCGAACCGATTTAGGTAAGAACATATTGATGAATCCCAGATTTGTGAGTCAATCGTGCACTGTTTAAGCACATATTTCTGCGTACGCACTGTTTGTGAATGAGGCATTGAGCCTACACATTACATCTGTGGCAGCAGTAGGATTATGTGAGCAGTTAATTTGGTGAGTTGTATTCCCCTGAATTGTGCATATTGTCACCTTTGTGCTAAGTGGTTCTTTCACTCTCTTGGAACAGCTGTTGGACTAAGTGCCAAGTGCTCATCTATTTGGTCCATATTCGTTCTTCTAAATCTTCCGTGATTTCCGCGTATTACGGGGCATGAAACCTGAAACAAGACTCCGGACCAGATGTAGTAAGCAGACCAATCACGAGCCTTGCGGGCTGCTTGAGGGTCGCGTCGCTTTGTAGTATAGTTAGAAAAATTGGCGGATGCACGCAAGCCGCAACAGGGCACGAAAGGGGCGTGTTGCGTGTCTTGCGTGCATACGTGCGTGCATACAACCAGACTATAAATCGGCCTTAATTTAGCAAGCTACGATCTGTAGCAAACCCGTTCAGACAAGCAATTGGCAACGTATATGAGCATTAAAAACCCATTTTGCCCAGAAACCACTCATGATAGCAGAGAGGTTTTGCTTCCACAAACGAAATCAAAACTAAGGTGAGTCTCTTGCACAGTATGTTGCGGTACTAAAGAGACTCTCAGAGGATTGTGACCTCCTGTTCTGGTTGGGAAGAGAAGGAAGCTGGAACAATCAAAAATTGTCAGTTGGACCCCCAGAAAACTCATTGCCTTAGAATTTCAAGAGAGAAGTTGACATTTTTTGAATGGAAGGTCAATAAGAGCCACAGTCTTTGGCAACAAACCCTGATGGCTCTAAGTGGTATTGCACTTTAAGCTACTTCCCCATCTTCCTTCCTTCACTTTTCAGACCTGGAGTCTAGCTCAAAAAACAATGATACAGTCTATGCTTGAACCCAAAGCCCAAACTTCCTCGCCTTCTCTCTCACCGCTTTTATTTTAGTTGTTTCCAATTTGGCCAACACTACAACTCTGTTTCACAGCTATTCATAATTTATTTATTAGAAAACTTTAGTTAGGAGATTAGGTTTCAGGTTTCACACACATCCATACAGGGTTCCTGCCAGTGTATTGTAAAACCGGCAACCAGCCGGCCTTTAGTTGACACCCCACCAGGCCTCAAATAATTGTTTTAAAAGTAGCAGACTCTTTTAAGGAATAACTCAGTGAGTAGGTTGTGTGCGTAAAACATGAGCAAGTATGCCGTCATGAGACCAAGAGAGGAAGCGTGTGGGTGTGTGTGACCATGATATAAGAAGTGAAGGAAGTATGTCTCTCATAGCAAGAAAAGACAACTGCTGATTGACAATATATTTGCGTGTGCTCGAGCAACACACACGTACAGAGCGCACACCAGTAACAGATATGCCATTAGTTAGGAGCTGTGACCACTTGTGATCGGATCTCACTTCACCAATCTGTGTGCAAATAAATATGACATTTGACCAAAATTATGTTATTTTTTCTCAGTCTGAGTTAAAGTGTTCCCGATGACACTGTGTGTCTGCGTGTCAGCGCGAGAGAGAGGAAGAGAGCCAGCGCAGTCAGGATGGGATGAATGAATAAGTATGCACAGCATTAAATAAAGAAATTTACTCATTTAAAAAAGTATCGATCATCCTGTTGTTATAAATTTGGAGTTGCTGAGTTGGTGTCAGTGTGTGTGCATGTCAGTGCAAGAGAGAGACAGAGAGGGAGAGAGTGTCAAGTCAAAAAACTCAGAGAACTTAAAGAAACACTGAGATTTCACTGATAATTAGATTTCTCTGAGAACAATGACTGTAAGCTCAGGCGTTAAAGTCAGGCGTTCCACTTTGGTAGTAGCTGTAAGTAGCTGAACATTTGCAAATTTGCACACTTGAACATTTGCACATTTGAACATTTGAACATTTGAACATTTGCACATTTGAACATTTGAACATTTGAACATTTGCACATTTGAACATTTGAACATTTGTACTAAACTTTTTTCTACTACTGTATTATCCCACCTATAGTGTATTCATATTTTTAGATATTTATCTTGCTCTTAATGTATTCATCATTACTATATCATACCTTACTCTTAATACTGTTCATATTCCATTTATATTTCCATTCAAATTCAATGTTTATTTCTAACTGTGCTTCCTATTTATTTACATATTCAATCACTGCACTTTAACTTCCTTCTTTTGCACTTCTGGTTAGATGCTAAACCGCATTTCGTTGTATATGTACTTCTACTGTGCAATGACAATAAAGTTGAATCTAATCTAATCTAATCTAATCTAATCTAATCTAAGTGGGTAACAATCCATACAAGTGAGGTGCATACGGCTTCATCATCCATCTGTTATCTGGAACCCCATGATGAATGTGCTTTATGGTCAGACATGGAGCCTGCATTGTAGGATGCTATAGGCAGATGTTACACCCACAACTCTACATATCATTAGTGATGGACAACTGGTCCAATACAGATATAAGAACAACTGTTTTTCTTCTCAGCACAGTGCCTTTCCTTTGTTACTTCCAAAGGGTCAATTCAATTCCAGTGAGAAATCATTTTGGAAACAAGCTCCTGATGTAGGGAGATGGGGCTTTAAAGGACAATGCAGATACAGTAGTCCAAAGAGGAACTGGCCCTCAAATACCTGATGAACTGTACAGGTTCCTGGAGAATCACATTACAAGAATCAAGTAGCTGCTGAGGCGTCGGAACTCTCATTGTAGGTTTCACTGTTGCAGTCAGACACAATTAGTCTGCCAGGAGGTTCTTTGTGCTGGGTATTTATCAATTTATAAAACGAGCTTACTCTACTGTACCTGAATGTTTTTTCTTTTTGTTTTTATTTCATCCATACTGTGCATACCAATATTTGTGATTCAACTGCCTGTAAATCTCCCATATTGTTATCTGGCCATCACATCTATGTTCCTCAACTCCAATACCCTTGTCGACTGGCTTGATCATAATGTGTCTGTTACCCTTAAGCACCTCCTACTGTTATCCTTTTACTGCTAAGGCTTCTTTAGCTGGGCAAATATCAAAGTTGTTATTAACAGGTGGCCGTTTGCCATTAGAAGTCCAGGAACTCCTTTAATAACCGATGTAAAGTTATGCATAGAAAGACATGGTCCTTGTTTTTAGCTGGTTTCATAATATCTGTGTTTTTGCAAATTTAATGATGTCCAGTTCTTCTGCCTAAACAAGGTGGGATTGGTTTCTGTGGCTGTGATACAATGTTGTATGGAATATTATTGTGTAGCTGCCACCAGCTGTAATACTGGTGGCATAGACTTCCGCAATATGAAGCCAGACTGCATTCGAAGGGCCTGCATCCTTAACTTAGACAGCTGGCTATTCCATTATGAGCGTTTGGAGATGTTTATATGATATGTAGTGTCACAATCATCCCTATACTTCTCAGAAAGGTGAGTGAGTACCATAAGCAACTTTGCCACTTCCATCCCGAGTCAGCTGGAATAGAACGGACTCTATCCATGTCATTATATGACATCTATTGCACTTCTGTCCATCCTGGGAAGGAGAGGGATCCCTCACATGTGATTTATCTGAGGTTTCTATGTATTGTTGCCCTGTTAAAATAGTTTTTAGTAGTTTTTCCTTACTGTTGTTGAGGGTTAAGGACATAGGATGTCACACCATGTTAAAGCCATATGAGACAAATTGTGATTCGTGAATGTGGGCTAAACAAATACAATTTGATTGATTTATTGATTACATGGTTGCAATGCCTAGGACACGGGTACAAGTAAAACACAGATTCCACTGCTTCATCTCCTTAAATACGTCAACAGTAAAGGCAGCTGCCCTGATCTCCCGGGATGTTCCCTTTCCCTTCCTTGTAATCAAAATCGATTTAAAATTGATTATGGACATCTGTTTTTATTTTGTATTACCCAGTTCTCTTCAAGAACCAACTTTGGTCACTCCTTCAAATCTGAATTGTGCCTCTTGACAACGGTAAGAGCCAAAGCAAAGGTAAAGGTTTTTTTGAAAGAGTGCCTTGTGGCTATGTCCTCCACAAGGAGTGACAGAGCTCTTGAGTTAACTGGGGGGGATTAGAGGTCCTTAACCTTGCAATGGACAGATGGTTATTTATCAGCATTATGCTCTGACTATTGCTTCCAGAACTACAGCAGGGGCAGCCCAGACAACAGGAAAACAGCTAGTTCTGGCTAGGTTCTCCATGTTGATGGTTAAACAGCTTTCTTAGAATAGTAACCATGAAGTTCAGCACCTCCCTTAGAACAAAGTCTTTCCCAGAAGAAATCCCTGAGGCACTACATTGCCTGTAAATTATGTTCCTTAAATTACACTTCCCAGCAGTAGAAAAAATAGGTAAAAGTAGTCCAAAACTTTACCAATATAAACGGTCAAATCCAGTTTACACAATACACAAGAGTGTTTGTTCCTAACATCAGATGACCCATATGAGAAGAGGAAACTGACCTATATGTCTTCATGCTTACAATAAAGAGTGCGGTGGCACTCATTTAGACAACACATGTTTAAATATCCGGGCATTCCTGATGCTAAGACTGTACTTTTAAATGAACTGCGTATGTAGACTTTCGGTGTGGGAAGCTAGCTCAAAGGCTGCACTTCCTACTTTGACTGTTCGGTGTGAGCACCAACGTCATGTCCAAATTTTATTCTGCTGTGCTTGAAAGCATAATTAGATAAGGAATGACAGCTTGGTACAGAACTCTCACATTCCAGCCAAGGTCAAACATTTTCAGCATAGTAAAAAACAGCTATGAAGGTGATGAAAAAAAAAGACTATCTTTCCCTTTAGACCATCTATGAAGGTTCTTTGGTCAGACTAGCACACAGGATCCTTAATGACCCGTCACACATTCTTATCCCTGAATTCGACAGGTTACCATCAGGCAGACCTTATAGAGCCTTTAGGTGTAGGACCAACTCCGTCAAGCTCTCGTTCATACCAACGTCCATCATACTACTGTTGGAGATGCATTGAGTCGGTCAGGCATCTAATAACCCTCGCAATTGTCTAGCATTTTTCACACTTCGGTTTTAAGTTTTAATGCAAGTTTCAGTTTCTAATCTGTCTATATCCTTTTAGTATTTTTCCTTTTAAGTGTTGAAAAAAAGTACATTTAATTTGATTTGAAATCAATCTTTTTTTGGTTGAGCCACAAAAAACATATTTAGTTACTTTTAGGCACAAAAGAAAATGTGTCCGGTTTAAGTGTTATAAGAAATTGGATGCTTTACTGCAGGTACTGCAGTCAAAAACATATAACCTAAATCAAACACCTCTGAATGCAAACCATTGCGTATAAAAACATAGAAACTTGATTTCACTTGCATTGCAATTTGGTTTCTTTATTCTGAGTCAGTGACAAAATGCTGAAATACTTTAATTGTACTTAGCAGTGAATCTGTTCGGCAATCAGTAACAACAGCTGCCATTGTTTGGATTATAAAAAATAAAGATAAATTCTTTTGGAAAGCACAAAACAATTTCATTACCTTATTCCATTGCGACACCACACTTAAATAACAGGTGTAGGTTGCAGCATGTGGGCTGCAATGAATTTCATACCTGTGGTTGGAAGTGATACTGAATCATGGAACACAATCTTACACATATCTATTCAAGGTGGTGTTAGCATAGCAATTGGCACAAAGGTCACTCTGCTATCCGATTTCTTTTGACTATCCAGAGAAAATCTTCAAATGTCAAGTTAATCTAACATTCCAATATAAAGAAACAAAAGATGAAAACAAATGTAAATAATAGTGCTTAATACAGGCTAAACAATAACATGCAAGTTCTGTATAATGCCCACTTACCCATCCTCAAATACTGTTCTAAATTGATAGTACAGAGTTTCACATCAAAAATAATTATACATAGAATATTTCCTTTTTATCAAAATAAAGCAGGGTGTTGAACAGTGGTTATGTACACTTTATTTCCCACTTTATCTTTGTTTTGTTACAAATATAAATGCTAACAGTGTTAGTCAAAACAAAACAAAAATAGTGTGCAACTGATCCTGCAAATCCAAAGTAGAGACTGGTCATTTTTCACTTGAATAGTGTTCCATACCTACGTGATACACTTTCCCTCTTTCACTGCTCTTGTTAGGATGTGGTTTAGGTAAATGGAAGACATATCTTGATTGCCACCCAGTGTCCTGCTACAGTATAGATCATAAACTCCACCCCTACAAGTTAGAAGAAGGTCATGGACCAAACCATAAATTCAGAGTTCACATTAAATAAATAGTTTTCCAAAGATGATGTTTGTATTTGAGCGAGCTCTCATCACACTGGTGTGTATTCAAGTGTTTTGTGGCATGTTTAACTTTGTCTTTATTTTTACTTTCAAAATGTATGCTATAAAAATTTGATAAAACGTCAAGTGTGGACTTTGATATGGTGTAGTACTGATTAATGATCCTTAATGCACAGCCATGGGCTCCCATTTAAGTCAACAGTGTCAGATGGCAGCACCCGCATCCTTGATATTTTAGTTTTCATGTTTCTATTGGGAGGACATGTCAGCCATCTTTATTTTCAATCTATGTGAGTTGGGACAGATCAATACTAATAGTATTAGTACTATTATACTATTTTTAGTTATAAACTTGATGTCAAAAAATTTTGTGAAATAAATTGCTGTCTGTTTATCATTCTAATGTCCATCTCAATGGCCAATCTCTGAGTATTATGGCTTAACAAGCTCATCAAGTGAAAGACTCACAGCAACGAAATGTTGCGCAGATACAGCTTCACATTTGACACAAATCCAAAGACTATATGTGTACTAACTGTATTATGTCCAGAAACAACTTTTGGTGGATGGATCAAAACTTACACTTGTATATATTACATAAACCATATATGCTGTAACCCTTTGTTCATATAAAGGCTACATTGTTGCTATTCTATGGCTTAAAGATAAGTTGTGGCGAGGCAAACCAAGTAAATATGGCAAATGCACAACTTGTTCTCTCTCTGAAAGAAATGTGTTTGTTTCATATTTGTGCAAAAAATAAATGTGAAATATAGAGCCAAAAACTAAACAACTTTCAGATGTAAAAAGTTAAAGATGAAAAAACAGTTTTCTTACAACAACCAGTTCTGTAAAGGACAACAATCTGTGAGTGTATCTGTGAAATAAATTAGTTGCTGTGTGTTACATTGCCTGATGGGGAACTTCTTTTTTTTTAAATGGTAACTTAAACTATCACACAACTGAAAAATCAAATGCTTTTACCAGTAACCTTTGTGTCTGTCCAAGTGAGCTCAGGCCACTGTATTACTTTTATATACAAATACACGATGGACAATGTGATCCAATGGAGAAATTTCAAATATTTACACAAAACAATTAAATAGAGAAAATATTTCAGAACTAAACAGTGAAAATGTAATGTTTTCTGTTTTTGCTCTTGTTTTCTAAAGTAACAGCACTCTGAGCTCTCAGACATCAAAGATTCCTTTTAAAAATTCTAATCTGTAGTCACTCCAATAATAAATCGTAATTTGCATCCTGTAATATGTTATGAAGATTCCCTTCACACATAGTACAATTATTGATTTAAATTGAAACCCACTAAACAATGTAGCAACACGTGCACCTTTTGAGACAATGACACTCTTGAACAATTTCTTACATTTTGCAATTACTCAAGAAAATTAATAGAAGAAAAACCAACAAATAAATAAAAATGAAACACCATTTTGACCCCGGTCTGTTTAAAAGGCAGCTGTCAATATGACATAAGGAATGCTTCTGGACATTTGATTTGAAACAGGATAGTTATTATTTTGATTTTCAACACAGATGAACGGCATTTTTGTTATTTGCATGTACAGTCACTGCTGTAACAAGCTACTTTTTTAATTAACTAAAGATAAATTCACATCATTTGTGACAAAGCAATAAATTATTTGCCATCATCTGATGAAAGTTTTTGAGTCGAAAGTTTTAAAAAAAACGTGTATTTTACATGCAGTATATCTCATGGCATGTTAGAGAGCCTGGATATGCAGCATGCAAATGTAGAAATTGCGGACTTACCAAGTGTTGGTTTACGCGAGGCCAAAATGTTTTTTTTTCATAAAACATAACTGCAGAAAGTTATAACTATGATATAAACATGAATACTGACCTTTGTATTCCCTCTGTATGTGAAATCCATGTTTCATCAATGCAATCTATTTACAAAGACTGAGTACATTTATACATACAATCCTTTGTCTTATATGGTACAATACTTACAATTACAGCATTGAATTGTGGTGTCCTTTAACACCTCAATTGTAGAGTAAAATATATATATAACTATATCTCATATATGACCAGACATGATGTCAAAGCTGGTATTTCCTATACTGCACAATCATTCAAATACAATGTAATAGCTGCAGGTAAAGGGATTTAAAAAAAGGCAGTGTCATGAAGGAATCATCAAGAGGGTCTCCCTTAGTTTTTTTTCCCGTGTTTTTTTGGCTTTTCATGAAAACACATGGCATCTCTCTGCTCTGTGAGCTGCTCTGAATTATTAAACACAGTTGCAGTATTGATGTCACAATTGGAAACACAACAAACGGCATTTGCTAAAGTGTCCATGACTTTCACTAGAGTTTTATAGATCTATGTGTATGTAGTCATCAGCAACATATCAGTAGGTACAGCATCTCTCCATGGCTTGTGATGGTTGTCTTGTCCTGAGAGCCTTCAATGACTAACTGGCTTGTACTTTTCACTCTTATTGAAGTTAAAATGCTCATTGCTGCCACTGAAACTTCCAACATTACTGGCCCTGGGTCCAGCCTCCTGGAAAAACGTTGAAAATGCCAACTCCAGATTAGGTTAAAAACTCAAAGATATCTCAGAATGTCTTCAAGTTTCCTCTCTGTGTCTTCTCGGGGACAGTCTTGGGTAGCCCTACTTCTTAGCCAGTTGGAAAGGATGTTGACCCTTTAAATATATGTGGACATATACAGATTAATCACATCAGATGGAGAAGTAAGTAGTGCTTTTCTAACATAACCCAAAGTTAAACCCTGACGTTACCTCAATAACCCCAAATCCTGCTTTCTACAGGTCTTTGTTCCCGCCTCTGTGTATGCAGTACTGTAAATGTTCATACTAGGTTAGCTAAAGCTAAAATAATGTTATGTTATACAAACCATGCTATGTGCACACACAGTTCAGTTTCAATTCAAAAAGGGTTAGAAGAGATGATCAGCACTTTATTATTTAGATTTATCAAGTAAAAATCAATGTAATTTCCTCACATTAGCATATAAATAATATTATTTTGAGGAAAATTGTTGTACACGACCGGAATAGAGATGTGATGCTCATTATGGACATTTTGAAGTTGTATTGAGATTCTGAAGGGAATTAGTGCACAGAGACAATCCTTTTCAAAGCCCATGGCTCTTATTTTTAAACATGAGACAGGAAGGATTTGTTACACTGTACCAGTGTCATTCTGAAGTGTCATGAAGAGATTTGATCTCAGATTTTCTGAGTAAGAGATTTACAACTCTAACAATATGGTGCATCTTGTGTATATCATTTAATTATTCTGTAGATATGTATGCTAGTATTTTGCCCCACCAATAACTCTGTTACAGTTTGGTTTTGATTATTTTCTATAAGCCTTACTTAACAGTGTCAGATCTTTCTATATTAATATCATCTTTCAGATGGTGCACTACTGCATTCATCAATGCACTCACCAAGCACTATTATCAGGGACACCTGAAATTCTATGGTTTAGTTCCAGAAAACACAGGTTTAATTCCAAACCCTTGATTTACACTAAAACGAATGAGAGCAGCCATATAACATTAACTGATCAATTTCTGAAACGTTTTTAATGCAATTGAATGTTTTCATAAATTATATCCATACTTTATTACACTGTACTTAATGTTATTAATCTTGTGGAAATCTCTTGTCTCCATAAGTGGGCAGATTTAAAACCTTTTTTGAGAACAAAACCAAAAGCTTCAGAAATTAATATTTAATAATCACTTTAAACACCATAAACATTTGGAACATTTCAGAGCAAATCTGGATTTAGGTATGCCAGCTGGAGACTAAGGCATGAGTTAATGTGAGGTACTGTGCAGCACCTGCAGCACATGATGGATTTATTACTGTCAAAGCTTAAAAAAAAATCTTTCATGGCTGTAGACAATCAAACCCAGGCCAAGCGACACACAAATGCAAGGTTTGTCAAAGAGCAGCAGCACGTAATGGATCAAGCTTCTCTCTGGTCAGTCCATCCATTTCTTCTTCAACACCAATTCACTTGGTAATGTTACTGAGGTTAGCTTAACGAGTACAGTTACACCATAAACAACTCATGTGGATAATATGTTCTATTTCTTGACTTAAACAAATCTCCATAGTCCAGGCAGGTTACAGCTTTCTTCATAAACGGATGAGAAAATGTGACAATTGCAGCAGTATGCCGTGAGGGTGAGCAGCAATATTTTCATCCAACCATATGGGCTGTACTGTGTCTCAGATTAGAAGGCAGATGAGCAAACACAACAAACAGTTAATACATAGAGCCTGACAATTGTAAAGCAGGAAATGGCCCGAAATATTTGGCAAAATTATTTTCAGTGACCTGAAACTAGAGGGAATATGTGTACAAGAAGCTTAGATAAATAGAGCCGTCGCTTTCCTGCTATACAACTAAGACTTTAAAGCTTCAAATGGTTAAGACGTCTTGGTTGACACCCTCCTCCATGACACAAAACGTTAACAGCAAACTTTGATTGTCTGCAATACTTGTTGATAATGAGCCATCAGACCTTAGACACAGAATTTAAGGCTGTCCCATAATGATTAGCCCACCATCGTGGATAGTGTGGTTTGGATATAATGCCTGTTGAAAGATTCAGTCCATAATCACAGCTATCAGAACTCACCATTTAAAATGCCACGGCATATAAACCTTAAATTGCATTACCTCATGTACTTTATTACACCATTTATATTTTTTGGAGAGAATTCATCAGCTTGCGAGCATGCTATGCAGAGCAGACTTCATAGCATTCACTGCAGTTATAAAAACGACCTAAATCATAAACTCTTTGGGAGCCTTTAGTGCAAATCCATGTTTTAGAGCATGTATACCTAAAGTCCTATCATATTTATTCATGAAATTAGTTTTGTTTCATTAATCATTTTCATTTTATTATTATTATTTTCAATTTTTTAACAGAATATAGCCAATATTATTGCATTTTTGTGTGTTGCAACACAAATTAACAAAAATTTGCAAAGTCAGTGAAATGGAGAAAAAAATAAGACAATATCAGTTATTTTTGCATTTTCCTTCACCTCTCAGATTTAAGTTTCAGTTTCTTTTTCCACTTGATTTCAGCTTGTAAGCTAATAACATGATACATCGGTGTATACAGTTATATTTAGGACTTCTCTGAGTTTAAAGCTTTTTGTTCAACACAGGGCTCAACCATCAAATAATGTAAAGCCTGCTGCACAGTAGAATTTGTCAAACTCTTAACCAATTTTAAAACGTTGGTGACCAAAAACCATATGACCGATTTAAATTATCTTATGTCAGAATGCAATCGTAGATAATTGTTTCACTTTCACACTAGATTTCCAGAGATTTGGAATCTCACAGAAAGTTGTGATAAACAACATTTTGGTCCATTACCGCCACCTTCTCAACTGGAATGTGAGAATGTAATTTCAGAGAAGAAACTAAAATGGAGGAGAACCAATGTTGTCTGACAGCCTTAAATCTGATATGTCTGATAAGTCTGCATTTTCATCGGTAGAATATGAGCACATGACCAAAAATTCAAAGTTCAGATTTTAAAGAGCTTTCAGTCACTCTGTCCATATTAACGAAATTTGAAACAAGTGTAAATGCATTGCTTGTCCATGTTTTTAAGACTTCATCACAAAGAGGAGAGTTCAACTAAGACTTTCAAAATGCTAACACATAATCTTTCCAGCCCCACAACTCAGTGCAGCATGGTCTATAACAATAGAACAAAAAAACATAATGCAATAAGTTAATAAGCATTATCACTCACATTATGCACAAATATCATGCATATGTTGCAACATTATAATTTTTACTTATCCAATATTAAAATAATGCATAGGTATAAAAATTGAATACGCAAACATTAGCATACGTTTTAAACAATCTGTACAAAAACTTTGCCATATATTTTTAGGATTTTTTAAAAACATTTTTCCACGTTTAACAGAATAGAGATAAAGTAAAAAAATAAATATCCTATGTACAATCACATCAGCCATTCCAAAGTTATTGTCACTGCAAGAAAAAGAGCAAAAGGCGAATGTCAAAATGTTATCAAATGTTAGTTCCAACAAGTTCATGGTGAAGTTTGCACACAGCGTGAGAGCTGCAACGGCGACGAGCAACAACAGTTTCAAGCTCTCTAACTTACTTTATTCCAGCATCCTGGTACAGGTAAGCCATCGTCCCCCTGGAAGAATCAAAACAAGATGTTGAATGAAAAATAGTGTGCGCTACAGAGATGAACAATATTATCATGCAAGTTTGAAGCCAATACAAATAAAACCAGTGTACAATTCTCTTGTTGAGTGGCAAAGTGGTGAGTGAAATTTCAGAAACCAAAGTTCTGGAGGTAGTCATTTTCTATCAGGTAATGTTCTGTTAGTGTAGGTCTGTGCCCAAATCAGACCATTCAAAATGGAAACACATTTCGTTATTACTTCTTGTGATATGATTTTCTACTCAAAATGATTACTGGTGGGTTGTAGCTATGCTTGTGGATATGAACAATCTCATGTCCTTAGTTGTATTATAAGAAATTTGGTGGCTTCTCTTTAATGCTTATGCCGGGATGTTCAAGTCAGTAGCCACCCTAAGCCCCACAAATATAATAAGGCTCGGCAGTAATAACAGTTTTTTTTTCGCTACGCTCTGATCAGAAGTTATGGAACCATGCCGTTCACTTTCATGGGCACAATGCTATGAGACATTTTCCTTGGTGGGTAACTTTTGTGACTCTGCATCAAGTTTGAATGGATTGAAACAAAAAAAAAGTAACATTGTAAACAGAACCAGTGGATCCCCCATGCCCTCTAAACCATATTGTAAACAAAGATTTCATTATAATGACTATGAATACAACAAAACAAACGAGAACAAAACAAAATCAATCAGCAGCCTATATAGAAATCCCTCTGGATTGTGTCATATAAGATACATTTCTGTATGATTCTCCACACAGCAGGTGGTTCACCATTTTGTTTCAGAGCTAGCTGATGCCTTACACTTTCTGAGGTTTCACACTTAAATGGACAATTTGATGAGAATGATGAAGTAGAACAAAAACCTTACCTGTACAGATAAATACATATATTAAAGAAACTCTATTGTCGATTCCTTTTTCCATTACCAGACTCTAGAACGATGACCAAGGTACCGTACCTTTCAGTACCAAAACTCAGCACCTACCTGTCCCGTCTGCTGCAATCACAAGTATATACAACTCATTTGAAACCTCATTGTTACCGGATTACATTTTCTATTCTCTTTTAGTATTATCTAGTCTAGTCACAACATATTTGGTTCCTTTGAGTACATCTTATCTTGCAGTACACTGTCAAACTGTGGTGACTGCAGAATTATGGCTATATCCAGGCTCAATTTGAATATGGTAAGGGAATTATCATGGTCTGATCTATAGCAAAGAGTCCACATCTACTTTCTCTAATCTAAACCAAACCCCAATTTTAGATTCAAACCAATGGCTCTGGTGTCATATAATTTCACTTTATACCCTTAACATACCTCCACTGAAGTTCCTAAATTTCAGCGATGTCTTCCAAATTAAAACTCTTTGTCCGAACATATTTATCTTGGTCCCACTGCTTTCATCATCAATGGTATAATGTTGCCTCGAAGATGGTATAAATTGGTGCTCCATGCGAGAAATGTTGTCGGAATCAAGGGGTTATGTTAAAAAGCTCTAGTATTCTTAATACAGACATTTCAAGGCTCTACCATAGAATATATAATTATTTCTGGTAATGTAATTGTGATATTAGTCACATTCACAGATCTGCATTGGAAGTTAATGTATATATATATATTATTGTGATGGAAAGCTTGTGTCCAATGAGTATGTGCTCTTGTATGTGGGAAATGCTTGCTCATGTTAGTTCTATAAGAGGTCAGTTCAGGAGGTCAGTTGGAAGAGTTCTGGGTTGTTACCAGGTCAGTTGACTAAAAGAAGTTAAATTTGATGCACATGTGCATGTTCTCTTTGTGTTTACAGTGCAGTATCTGAGTGCCATCATGCAGGAGTGTGGTTAGAGATAGCTAGAGGCATGCTGGGAAAAGTGAAGGGAAAGAAAGAGCACCATACCACAGGGCAAGGGGCATCCAGCCCGTCCAGGCCTGGCAAACCTGGTTCACCTTTCTCCCCTTTAAAGCCTCGGAAACCCTGTTTGTGAAATCAACCATTTAAAAAAAGGACGCAGCTCAAGTGCAGCAGGGAGTGTTTGTCCTCCCCTGCTCGATGGAAGGAGTATCTCCGCTTCCGTTCCGCTGAGTGGCTGGAGCCAGGTTTCCTAAACATGCAGGAAGCCTGAGCCTTACAGGAACTAGGCTCACTGAGATGATTCGAGGCCTTGCAAAAGTCTATTTTTGTTGTTTCTAACTTGTCACATTTTGATACTTATTAGCAGAAGATTCCTGTCCGTCTCATTCCTGCAAAAAAAAGAAGCTACCCAGGCAGAGTTGTGGTCTGTGATCCATTGAAGTAATTGAGTTTTCAAATGTATAATACAATCTCTCGTTAAGTTAAGAGTTTTTTATTTCAATTCAGACACAAATCTCCCAAGATCTGGACCAAACTCTTCCTGGGATTGATTAGAACCATCGAATAACAGAGCCAAAAGGAAGGTGACTACCGAATACAAACCTTCAGGGATACTGAAGTGCTATGCCATTACAATATTGTATTTGAAAATAGTTCTCCTTCCCTTTGCCTCTTGGCTACACATGAAGCTACTGACATACCAACGGACAGGGGGCATCTAATCCAGGTGCTCCTTGGTCTCCCTTATCCCCTTTGGCCCCCCTGTTGCCTTTCTTGCCCCTCTCTCCCTGCAAACAGTGTATTAAAAAAAGACAAACTTTAGTCCTCCTGATTTTAAGCCACACATGAAGCAAATCTTGTTTTTTTGCTTTCACATACATTTATTAAGACAATGTGAAAAATAAGTCTCGTTATCAGTTCAATAATGTGTTTGATATTTTTTAGATTTTTTAAGGAAATTGTGATTTTTAATAAATGTAGTGGAGTGGGAAGGTAAGTAGAGGTAGTTAGGGAAGGGTAGTTTTAAAAGCCAGCGTAGTTGGTAAGCAGGTATCAGTCAAAGATTTCAAAAGATTCCCTACAGCATACTGTACAGTAAGAGCAGAAATAAGAGGGTTGTTACATATACTCTCTTTTTTTTATTTTAACATGGAAGATAACCTGATGACAAATTTTTATACATGAAAGGGAGCAAAGGATTGCCAAAAATTACCATTAAGTACACTCAAACACTTGGTCAGGTAATTTTTCTAATCATGGCTTCATAAATAACAGAGGTTCCCTAACCCAAACTAAGATGTTTTTGTTCCTACTTTGCAAAGAAAAATGAAATGTACTCAACTAAGGGCAACTCAACTAATTTTCCACATCAATATCTGTATTTAGATGTGAGTTCTACCGTATATATGAAAAAAAGTGGTAGAAAAAGTGCCCCGCAGATGTAAATTTGTTATAAGACCATAGCTGAGGTGCTCTGAGAATGCTACTAACGTAACATATCAGGATAGTTGCACAGTGCACGTCAGTCCAAGTATGCTATAAAAGTGCAATGTATGACTTCATTCTTACTGAATACAGTTTACAGAATGGGACGGCTTAGGCATAATATTAATTGAATACCTGCTCACCAAGGTCAAAGGCTGTAAGTGTCCAGATTAACCTGACTGCACTGTTCTCCCAGGTCTGTCTTACCATCACAACTGCACAACTCGAATCTCACTTTTGTGCGGTTTAAGCTCTGATCAGTTTTTGTAAAGGCAAGGCCATGTGAAGTGACACACTATACTTTATCGGTTGAAGCCAACATTAAAGAAGGATGATCCTGAGGCAACAAATTAAATCACATTAACTCAATGTTGTGAAGTAAACTCAATTCACATTATTTAAATAGCTCAAATGTGGTGGGCACCTGCTTTTAGAGGCTGTTCTCAAATAGCTATCAGAGAAAGCCGACCTATCAATTAATGAATTTGGACAATGGGGGGAAAATGCTATTTTCAAGCACTGCTCTCAGGTAAAACTTTTACTTTTAGGGTTTTACATGGCACCTGTAAAAATACAAGGCAGTCCAAGAGTCAAGCAGTGCCTAAGACAAATGAGCAGGATGCAAAATGCTTAGTGCCTACAGACAACAACAAGAAAAGGATACCTCAGCAAAAATGACATCTGTCTGATCGGGGGCCTAATGCCTCATTTTCACATAGCTCAAAAAGTCCATACGCTCCCTTGGGAACCTTTTTGATCTTTTCTTTTTTAAATTTAAACAAATTCAATTTAGTAGAACACACATTATCCCAAGGCACTTTATTAATAAACTAAACAGTTCCCAAATTGGGCAAGCAACTTGGTGACTGTGGAGAGAAACCTCTAGCAGCACCGTGATTTGTTTTTTTCCAAGTCCGCAATTTGCTTTGTGTATTTCTAAAAGTTTAAACTTTTATAGCGAATATAAGTTACCATAAAGCTTGACAGCACATTTATCTTTTAAGCTTATTTTGGTAGCAAGCTAGCTGTATAATGTACCAAGTGCATCCATATTTTAACAAGAAATTTCTAAAAACTGGCTACAGACATTGCAGGTATTTGATGCAATGAATTATTATTCATGTTTTTGCCCAAAACTGCTAACTTTTTTGTCAAAGTAAACTAGCTTCTCCCCCATAGCGGCAGTAGCATCCACTATTAATTATAGACAAAAAAACTTTTGAAAAAAAGAAGCTATTATTCACTCATTATCTACTTGGCACTATGCCGATGGAGGGGTGGATGAGGGCTTTGAGTCCACAAAACAATTCTGGAGTCTCAGGGGTAAACTTTGTTTACAATTGAAGTAGCTGGTGACAGCTTCTTCAGACATAATAACACAACATAAAAACAATAGCATGCCTCCATACTGCTCCTGTGGTGTCCTTCAAGTATCCGTAAGCTCCAACATTCATATTCGACTCGAAACAGCATCATTTACACCATGTTCTTAGCCTAAATGTCCACTGATATCCTCCTGGGAGCTGCATTCATTTTCGCAAGCACACACTGCAACAAGCTCTCACCCATGGCCACGCACTGAGTGCATTTAAGCATTGCTAAATCTGCTAGCATCGCTGAGACTTGGATGACACAACACGGGCAGTATGGAGATTTTTTCTCTTGTTTTACTACATCTGAAGAAGAGGTCACCTTGGCTGCAATGCTGTTTACTCCCCTGAGCCAAAATGTTATGTGGACTCAAACATCCAACCCTCCATTGGAAAAGTGGTTTGAGGTTTTGATCCCAGATGCAACGCCTGGTTGAGTGTTGCTAGTAGCAGAAGCTCAAATTCTAAGATCATGCATTCAAAACCCTTAAAAATGTATATATTTGAGTGCATTCTTACTTATTTTGAAAGCTGTTGTGCTACTTGGGAAATTATGAAGCCCACTCCATAGCTTTTAGTTGTTTGCAAATCATGACAAGGCTACAGATAAGGCAAATTAATGATCAGCACATATTATAAAGAAGACTGTTAGAAGTCGAAAAGTCCTATAGAATTTCCCCCAAAACTTTCTTAGAGATGTTTTGATCAGAAATATGCTAAATCTCTGGTGTGCTAGCATCTAGCTATAGCATTTATTTTGACAGGGATGGGAGAGCACTGCCTGCCAGTTTGGGGTATGAATCACAGGTTCAGGGGATTGGAGGGATGACATGAAAGGTTGCAAGGAAAAGGAGCTGTTAGGTGGGAGCAGGAGGAATAAAGAGGAGGTGTAAGAGCATTAAGATTAACCAAGGCCAAGGATTGTGAGAGGGAGAGAGGGCAACCCGGCAATAAACAGAGCCACGGGCCACAGAGCAAGGTGGAGGGAAGGAAAAGGGGATAGGAAGACCTGTGGAAACAAAGGAAGACAGGACAAAAAGTAAAAACACAAACACTATCCCATAGCTTTTTCTTCAACACCTTCAACTGGACAGTCTCAATGGGGTCTGTATTGTAGAAGTATATTCTCCTGTGCATTGAAAAAACGTAGCTGCTTTTGATGAGACACCAGTTGAATGTGTTGAGAGAGCTTATGAAATGTGAATACTTAAAAGATGGGAGTGGAAATATTAAGAGTCACAGGTTAATGGGAAGGAAACGGAAACATTCATTTAGAGGAAGGGTACGTGGACGTTACAATCACATTCTCTGATATACTACAACCTGGTGATGAAATACAATAATTACACAGTATCATTTAGCAGGGCTTTATTTGAAGAGCTAATGAATGGAATAATTTTGTAATTTGGGAAAGGTGTTTGTTTGCATAATTTCCTACACGCAGAAGAGGGATATCAATATCATTTTTGTGTGCTAGATACAGAGCTAGAGTCAGGGTCTTGTTATCCTAGCTTTGCATTACATCTATCTGCAGGTGGGAACAGCTAGTATGGCACTGTATAAAGAGACAACATAGTTATTCCATCTGCCCAGCACCTCTGACTAAAGTGCATCGCCTCACACCATCCATCCATCCATCCATTTACTGCACCCTGCTGTTCACCAATAATATATGCTACACTAAAATCAAAAACTATGCGCGTATTGAAAAAATAAATACGGGATACAATTTAATTATTATTTCTGAATAGATTTTTTGGCCAGCTACAACAGCTCAAAGAACATAAAACTGACATTTTATATCATATTAACAACATTTAAATTCATTTGAGTGATCTGGCAATTTAATCCGTGTCTCACATTCATTCTTGCTTAAGTTTTGGTTTGGTCTCAAAACACTCAACACATATTAACTTTGTATGTCTGCTGTCATGTGCAGGGAGTTTTGTCTATCAGAGTGTTTCTCACTGAAAGCAGCAGCCTGTTACTGCTGGAAATGACACTGAGAGCAGTGAGATTGCCAAATGCGCAACACTTTCTGACCCACAAACTTAGATTCTTCCATTGCTGTTGCAGTATTTATTATAAAAGTTTTAATTAGCTGATATGAGACTGATATCCACCTTTTCTCAAGTCCAATCCATCCTATGATATCGAATCGGGGACAACCAAATGAGAGACCTAATTGAGGTTATCATAACTTGCTCGAGATCAAGATCGATTATCAATTAACCCCCCAAAAAACTGGAGGTCTTTTGATCTGTTTAAGTTCATAACAAAGCCACTGCAAAACCAATACAAACAAGGCAAAGAATAGCAAAAGACATCTTGATTTAATTATTCAGTCATTACAGAACACAATCAAAGCAAACTATCTGACTCATCTGGTTATCTTTTCATGTATGATATCAAAGGGATCAGGCCGTTAATTGATATGCAGCTCTTTAATTCATGTGCTCTACTTGAGAACATCTTTGAAGTCAATACAAGTCTGCTCAGGTGACCTATTATGGCCCAGCGTGGCTTTTGCTAGAATAATGGCAGAGGCTAAAATACAAGACTCATAACTTGTTCAGTTTAGATGCTTAATTTTATTAGATAAAAACATAGAAGCCTGTGTGTATTCCACAGCTAAAATGTAATGTGTGTCCATTAGCTAGAATCATGTCCCTACCGCTTCTATCTTTATCAATGTTAAAAATAACATAACAGTCAGTATCTTACCCGGTTCCCTTTGAGTGCTTGTGGTCCTACTAAACCCTGCAAAGAGAAATAACACATAACATTAGTGGCTGAATATATCTCCAGCCTTGGGGGAGGAAACAAAGCTTATTTGCCAGATTTTTGAAAATATGCTTGGTTGCTGTCTTTGTTTATGTTGAGACTGACATGAGCATTGTGTTAACATTTGTATTATCATAATGAGCTCCTATGCCTCCCTGATACATTTCAGTGAGGCACAGAAATTCAGGTTCATGCAGTGAGAAAGTTGAAACTGGCCCAGCTTTGGCCAGAGTGTAATGAGATGATATGTGTCAGCAACAGCCTGCATTGGCCTGTCACATACAGAGTGTGTAAGTGTATATTCCCAGTACTTAGCAGTAGTAGAAATGTGAATTGGGCGATACAATTGTTCTCTACTGGACCGTTAACCTTTTGGTTGTCTATCTCTTGATTGTTTTTTTCAAATTTTTTTCACTTGTTGGTTGCAAGGATGAAGGTTTTGCTCGTTGTGGTCAATAATATGGACATCCGACAGTATATCTTTATGTACAGTATACTTGAGGTTTCCTCAAGTATGTCCCCTTTAAAATTGAATTAGAGGCTTACAGGGATGCCTTGAGGCCCAGTTGGTCCTGGAAATCCTCCGTCTCCCTTTTCACCCTGCAGTGAAATAGAGCGAGAAAGTGAATAGTGCATATTGTTCTAAAACTCTATGATGATTGTAGAAAATGGTTCTAGAAACAGAAAAACACTCACTCTCTCTCCTTTTGGTCCTGCTGGCCCTGACACACCTGCTGGTCCTATTAGACCCTTTGAATAAGAATAATGAAAATAAATACCTGTCAGCAGACACAACCTGAATAGTACCAGACCATTTATCATGGTTTAATCAGTAAATCAACAAGCTGTCTGGTGCTCATGAATAGAACAGATGTCAAAAAAGATAATGTCATGGACCAATTAGACACATTTTTCAGAGGAGAGGTCCTGACACATGTAGCAAAGCACCAAGCTTGTTGAGCTACTTGCAATACTGTTAAAAAGGGAGGGAAAATGAATAAAATGTCAACGGCTGCATATCTCTGTTTGAGTAGCAGTCAAGATCGGAGAGGAAGACCTTGCATCTCAGGCACATCCGGCAAGTACAGTGCTGTACGCAATACAGCTGTCCAAACGAACTATACGTGTCAACATGCAGCACGAGCATCCCTGCATGCTCCTTTCTGGATTCTTAGCAATGGCAGCTTTACTGATACAGGATCAGGATGCAGGTAACTGTGAAGGCAGGATTGAGGACTGAGGATATACAGGACATAGTTGTGCCATTTAAGAGTAGACATGATGGGAAAAACAGAACTAGATATCAATCCACTTCACTGGTCCCAGGTGGAAGTGGGACATATTGGAGGCTGTTGTAGCCTGAAGTATAAACCCAGAGATGCCATGGCTGCTCATGATTTGTTTAGGCCAATATCAAGATTCAGCTTTCACACAACCACAACTTTTTTATTTCATTAACTTGAGGTTAAAATTAAGTGTTTTTGTCCCAGGCCTTTTCTCCATAAGTCTATATTTATGTCAAGTTGAAACACATTGCTGAAGAGATTAAACATTTGTTGAAGAATCTGAACTTAAAATTTAATATAACAAATGTTATATTTTCAAAATATGTGGCAAAGACGCTTAACTCTAACTGAAAAAATGGAAAACTTGGGACAACTGGAACCAATCAGTTAGTAGGAAATATAAATTTGTGTCAAGTTTTTTCTTTCTATATTTTACTGGGTAAGCTTTATGTGTAGTCTGTTAGGCAAATGTTTGTCATTTTGTGTGAAATTTTGAATACAAATTCTAATCCTTTTTCCATTCATAAAAATTGTAAGGGTCCCACAAACCAGACAATTTTTAAAGTTGAAAATTATGTTGCTTGGCCACTTCTGTAACGGTGTCAGATTTCTACAGGATAGCTTCTGTGGGTGTCTCGTTTATGGACTATGGAATGCACTTCTTTGCATAATTTGAAATTTAGGCTTTACCAAATTGTGTATGACTGCTGTATGGGTTGTGGTAAGTAGATGAGTTTACAAAGCCTTCGTAACCTTGGCAACATAAGGATGTGTACATGAGAAGCGTGAATCTCAGTGCCGGTGCATCCTCAGAACCCAACCCTGAACAGTTCTGTCCTGACAGAGATGCTTAAGGAAGGAAAGAGACAGGACAAGCATGGGAAGCAGGAAAGCAAGCGGACATGACAGGCAGACATGGCAGACATGGCAGACATCAAGCAAGCTATAGCAAGGTGGAGGGAGGGAGGGATCGGAGGAGGAGGAAGAGAAGGAGAAGGGTGAGGGGACAGGACTTGCGCCACTCACCACTGGACCCGGTCTGCCGTCTAACCCATGAGCCCCCTGTATAGCGTTGTACACAGTTAGAGCAGAGATGTTGGGGGAGATGGTGGAGGGGAAAGATGGGGTGGGTTGGGAGGTGGGGTGGGGATGGGATGGGGAGGTGGGTGAGTGAAGCTGTGACTCAAGTGACTTTCAAAAACACATTCAGATGATGACAAATGAAGGGTGATGGAAGTGGTGGAGGTAAAGTGAATGACAGTAATAGTGAGTAACTTCTATGCTGGACACGGTGGGTGGTGACGTCCAGGCTGCGACTGGGTTGTTAATCAAAGTACAAATTATAGTGCTCTGTTTTCGCATTCATAGTCATGACATAACATCATCTCTATATATCCCTGCATTAGTCAGTCTCATATTGCCTGTTTGTCTACTGCTCCCAGTCTTTGTTTGAACAGGGAAAGGTGTGAAGACGAAATGTGTCTAAATCGCCTTTCCACTTTTTATTTTTATGTTGATATTATTCACATTTTGTGCTATAGGAATAGATCACTCCCGTAACTGCACACAATAATTGAACATATCAACCCTGTGAAAACGATTACATTGGTGAAGTCAGGGGCTGGAAGGGGAAGAATCTCCTCAAGGAAACAATGACACAGACATAATGTTAGATAACAATGTTATGGCTCCACTATAAGACTGAGTCAATCAGTGCTGGAAGGAGTATTAACATCCTGAAAGTTGGAGTATTGCAATATAAAAGAACAATTTCCAGTACCTGTAAAATGTCATGCACTCAAATTAGAGCGCAATGTACTTAAAGGGATAGTTCACCCAGAAATGAAAATTCATTATGGCAATGGGGGGACATTTGAGGACTCAAACACTCTGATGGGTCCCCATCAGCATAAGGGTGAAAAGATAATGAGTGAAATTTTTGGATGAACTATCACTTTAAACTCTCAAAAGTCCTACTGTTTTTCCGAAATACAATTGTGTATGTCTATTTGCATGGGTTTTGTTTAACTGCAATACAATCTTGGCCACTGTATATTTCACTGAGATCCTCTTAGCCCCCCTGGGTCAGCTGTTTAGCGTAGATTTGCTCAGTCTTAAGAAAGGTATATAATGAAATGTTTCTATATCATTGTGACAATACAGGACTATGTACAACATGATCCATACAGTCACATAAAATAAGAGAGTGTTTGTAGACAAGCAGAGAAGATAACTGTTTTTTGAACGTGAGTGTAAACCAAGAATAAAGATCGAACCAATGTTAACACCATTTTGAAGAGATTTGGTTAGCACCCATGTTTAAAAAAGCCCAAACATCATTTGATAACATTATGAAAAAGCTGGGAGTGTATGATGCTAACATTTAAAATCAAGATTGATTAAGAAAACGTAACCACATATAGAGGTCAAATGTAAACATAATTAAAAATCATGAAGAATTTTGAAACTTACAGGTAGTCCAAGATGGCCTCTGTCTCCCTTGTCGCCCTTATGACCTGATGCCCCCTTTTCTCCTCTGATGCCGATGCCTGGCTCTCCCTGAGGGTATCATTGTTACACTTTAATCCATAGAATGGCTGTCAGGTAGACAACACAGCACTTGAGAAGGGTTTTAAAAAAAAATCAAATCATAATAATGTTTCACCTTAGGCCCGGATAATCCTTGGGATCCCTAGATGGAACAAAAGCAGTGGGATAAGAGACACAGTCTATACTGTATTATATTGTATTTATAGTGGAACAAATCAGGATTTTTGAATATCAGTAAAGACTGCCAAAAATAAGATGTCAACATAAGTGCATTAGATAGAAATACTAATGAGGAGGTGCCAAGCGTGGTGTGTGACAAAGACTCTCATAGTCCACTTATTACAGCTGTTCACTCTTCTATATATTGAGCACGTAGCCTTGAGCGTCTACACGTCATAACATTAATTTAATCGACTACATAAAGTTTGACTAACTGATGAGTACACAACTTTAGAGCATGTATTGGTTGTTTAACTTTTGTTCATTTGCATTGTGCTTTTTGGCTGTGATGTATTAATTTGCCATTTCCATTGTAATGCTCTATTTAAAGTTGATATGGTTGTCAGTGGATAAAATATCTGTTTCAGTTTGTAAACTGTGAAAACAAACTGATCAAAAGATCTGTTTGGAGAACTGTGTGGGGACTCTCCTATTGCTCCTGTTAAAGTGGGAAAGATACAACTTTATGACAGGTGTTGGGTCCTTAGGTTTGGAGATGTGTTTCTCAGCATACAGTACTTCTGGCCAACTTCAACCTGAACTAAGGACTGATCAGTGAGTGTGTCAGACTTTAATCTTTGGGGTTGCAACATATTTGACTCACTGCTGGGCCAACTGGTCCTGGAGGTCCTGAGGGCCCTGGAGGTCCATATATCTAATGACGGACACACAAAACACGAGCAAAAAAAATTTAATTTAGAAAAGAGCTCCAACACCTTGTGCTCTAACTGTCAGTGAATAACCTTTACCATTTCCGACCTCGCTACTTCTCCAGGTTCGCCTTTATGACCCTGTCAAAGAAGGTAGAAAAGACACAGAGGGACACAAAGTTGAACAATTAGTCAATCAACTGATGAACTACAAATTAAATACAAATTAAGAAACACAATAATTATTCACACAGCACTTGGGATGAATACAAGATGTATTCGACTGTGCCTCCTTTGTCAGGCACTGGACATCCATAAAGATGCAGCCTGAAGGGGCACCATTGCATACCATTGCGCCAGGTAATCCAATAGAGCCAGAGGCCCCTGTAGCCCCCTTTTCACCAGTAGGGCCATCTAAACCCTACAGAACAAGGAAGGGGAGATAGACGTCACGATAATGGCTGAGCATTTCAATTCAGGGACTGATGACCTGATCTTCATGTTTAAATCAAAGCTTAAAAGAGAAATTATAATTTTTCTTAATGTCCCATCTCAGTGTTCATCGCCACAACAATCAGTATCAAAGAGTATAATCCTTTTTATAAATTTTGTCTTTTTTGGACATAGTCTAATCTTTTTTTTTCTGTGACAACAATGGAAGAAAAACGTTATATCTTTATCCATTTGTATGCTGTTGAAGTTCCTTAATTTTATCTGAATTTAATTAGCTAAATATTCCTGAAAAATAACTTCAATGCACAGTTTTTCAGTTGTTAACTGTTTCCAATGGCCCATCCAATATAGTATTATTTGCAAAGAAATTTAAGTAGTTCTTCCAACCCTGTTGTACATGCCCAAAGACGGTAAATAAAAAGGTATATAAATCTTGCAATCATTTCAAGATATGCTGTTAGCGTTATACAGGGAATTCACAAAGTGCATGATGGGACCATATGGATCAGCCATTATAGAGATTTCAAGCTGAATATTTTAGATTAAATTCAAAACCAGGTGACACTACTATAAAAAAGGCATTCCCAAATTCTGTATTCAATTGTGTTCAATCAAATTCAAATGAAACAATTGACTTGAAACTTAACACTGTTGCCCTGTGTCAATAATAAACAGAAATATAGTGAGCAAGAGCAAAATGTGTGCCCCTTTGCTAAACCTCTAACAAAACCACATATGTGTATGTACATGTGGGCTCTCAGAGTACCAGCTCACTACTAATAGCATTGGCCTTTATATTGGGGCACATTTGGGATCTATGCCACAGTGAATTAAAGTTAAACTCTCTGTCATTCTTTGGGTTTCTTCCAAGCCATCGAGTCTCTAATTAGATAATAAGAGGACAGATGGAAAAAACCAAGGCCCTCCCTCTCAATGATGACAGATGTGGGACTCTGCCTTTGACCAGGGAACCCCAGGCAGTGATGTGGTGTGGTGTGTGGTTAACACAGTGACTCACAGGTGATCCAGATGGACCCATGTCTCCCTTGGGACCCGGGAAGCCCATGACACCATCCTCGCCTCTGGGACCTAGAGGACCAGCTGGGCCAGAAGGACCAGGATCTCCTGGTTTCCCTCTGGGTCCCTGAAAACACAAGGTCACACACATTTGAAATCATATTTAACACATATCTATGCCAATATACATACATTTTACAATTGAACTGTCAACTGGCTAAAATATGGAGTAGCCTACTGACAATAAAGTATTACCTTATCGCCATCCAGTCCAGGTGGACCTGGTAGACCGACATCGCCCTGAAGACAAACCAAGGCTTGATTACAAACTAGAATCCATGGCAGAAATTAACTTTTTCTGTAATATCATTAACTACAAATTTTTATGCTGTGTTGGTTTTGGCCACATGTTGCTTCAGGCAATGGTGAAAAAAAATTTAAATTTCAATGATCTAAGGCCACTCTGGGAAGTTTTCATTAATTATTCTATCTTTTGTTGCACGGACTGGTTTACAGTAGAAATAGGGTTGTGTTCAAGTAATCATCCAAGAATGAGACTGGCCAATATAGAGCTCTGCCAGATGCTGTAGTATATTGTTGCGGTTGAAAGTGAGCATTGATCCCATTGACCATGCCTTTTGCTGAAGACCTTTGTGTTGGCACCACCAGCTGTGTGACTTCACTTTAATGAAGGAAATGATGCATTCATAAATATATATGTATATTTACTGGACTTCAATGAGAAAGTATATATATATATAAATAATATCTCATTGAAGTCCAGTAAGTAATGTTAATGATAACATGTTTGTACATCAAATACCAAATGTCACTCTAAAATTACTCTACCTTGACACCTGAGATGCCAGGGGACCCTGGAGGTCCAGGTAATCCAGGGGGACCCTATTAAGGGCAAAGATGATGTCATTGAAAAGTATTTGAGGTGCTGTATTTGCACATGTTTTGATAAACACTAGACAGAACTTACCATCGAAGGTATGTTGCGAATATCCTGTGAGGGAATATTAAAATGTTAAAATATTTTACTTAATTCTTTAGTTTTATTACCTCAGAGAAGAAACATGAAAAAAAAGCTTAGATAAGTGACATACATTTTCATTATTCTGGATTTCCGCCTTTCCTGGCTCTCCAGTTGGGCCTGGAGGACCCTATACGGTGAAAAACAAGCAACATTTTTTATTAAAAAATCATATAGAAGACAGTGAAATGGTTTGTACTATCATCAATATTTGCAACATGTTGACATAAGTGTGCCAAACATGACTTACTCTTGGTCCAGCTGGGCCTTCAGCACCTGCATGCCCCTAGAGGTTAAATGGAGGTATGACACTTAGATTCTCCACAAATATTCTCAACTTGTGTTAGTATTTTGAACGTCTTCATATTATGTATTGGCTTACCTCGACTCCTGTATCACCCTTTTCACCCTGTAAGAAGAATGTCATGCTGTGATATATAATACATGCTCTGGTGTATGTGCAGGTATCTGTCCACTATCCAAACAATTTACCTTGGGTCCCGTTAGGCCTGGCAGTCCCGATGAACCTGGTTCTCCTTTAATACCTGTGGCTGCTGTGCTTGGCTGTCCCTTCTCACCCTGCCAGACATACAAAACAAGGTCTGAGCAAAGTCCAAACTAAACAGAGAAATGCATATTATTAATACTAACCAGACAAGAATAATTAATAAAATGGTTTGACTGAAGCATAAAATCACTTAATAAACAAATTATTAAGTGGTTCACACAATGCATTGAAGCAACATGTAACCTTCACTGCCGTTTTATGTGATAACAAGAAATCCACATCAAACAGCAGACAGTATAAAGTAAAAAGCACAACAATTCACATATACCTTGGAAATATCTGTTTGATTAAATACTTCTCAGCCAAATGTCCACTCACTAGCTTTCTCCCTAATTTCTTGAGAAGATGAAGTTTGCTTAGTTGACATGGAGATATCATAGTTGGCCTCATGTAACCTACGTATATAGTTTTGTTTGTATTGTATAGTCATATTGGAAGCGATGATATCCCACATCTGTTCAAATCTCTATTCAAAGACCATCTCTAGGTGTCAATACGTCAGTCTCTTGCTTGCTTCTATTCCTGCCAACCTCTGATTCTTCATCAATGACCTTTGATCTTCTCCCAGTGTGAGGAAGTTTTAGTCTGCAGGTCACACAGGGCTGTTGTTGCAGGAAGAACCACCAGCATACTTCTTGTGGTCCCTGGTGAGTTCAAATTCTGTCCTGGTATTGAGTCAAGGTTGCACGTCTAGTCCTCACCGTGAACAAGTGATGTTGATGAAGATATATTGATATCTCATGACAACTGAGCAAACGGAATCTGTAGAAAGCTTGTATGTGAACTTGAGTTATGATTATTTTGTCAAACAGTATTTCTGTGCATTCCCATAGATCACAGCATATTCAAGAATGGATTCCAACAATCCATTCTTCCTTGATCCAGAATGTATCAGTGCATATCAGGGTGTTGTGACAAATAATATGATATGAAAAGGATAGCCAGTCCAGTTCTGCACCAGTCATTAATGATGGCTGATTGAACCATATATTGACCGAACACAGAACCAAGCAGTCTAATGCAGTCAAAAACACAAATTAGTGATGTGATGAATATAAAATTAGTGGGATGACTGACAGAAGCACAGACAGTGGATGAACATTCCATTCCACGCCTACCCTGTAGCCCCTCTTGCCAGGAATGCCAGGGGTACCAGAGATGCCAGCCTGACCCTTTGCAGTGGAAGAAAGACATTTATGACCCACTGATCTGACTGAGTATATAATAATGATACACACACGCTGCTCAGGTATAACTTTACCTTAAACCCAGGAACGCCTGGGAAACCTCGTTCTCCCTACAATGGAGTTGGTAATGCCATAAATGTAAAATATAGTAGATCAGGAAAAAAAGAACGTTTCTCAACAAAACATGCACAAGAAAGAACTTCATTCATGCAAATCCCTGGATTGTTTACTGAATAAGCACACCCCCCCCCCAAAGAGTTGCAAAATGACCCCTAAAAAAAATGAAACAACATCAGAGACATGCATCTCTGACTTGTACCTGTTTCAAGTAAACGCAAAGTGCAAAACTGCAACGCAACTTCGAAAAGTGTGTCTTTTAGTCTGGGAATCATTTTGTATGTCTTATCCTGGTTGTCTTTTTTCTTTGTCAGAGGTCTGGAGGGGGAAGGGATTTATTGTTTTATAATCCACATCCACGTAGAAGTGGCAAATGTAATGAAAAAATTTGACTGATTAACATCTATCATGTGCCAGGCACCCTCTGAAATTGGTTGTTAAAAATAGACATGAAAACACACTCATGAAGATCATCTGTTCTTGTGCCTCTTTTCAGATTAATGAGTAGATGATTTAAAGTTGATGTACAGTCGCAGCTGTGACCACACATGCACACACATACTGTAGCTGCTTGGTAGAGGGAGTTGCTACATTCCTTTTTGTCTGATGCTTTAATATGTTTGCTCAATATTTGTAGTCAGGGACTAACTGCTAGAATGCAAATGTTGTCTCACGTTAAAAATAAACAACCTGTTTAGCCATATGCATAAGAATTATTTTAACAAGTTACTACATTTGAACACATAAAGACTTACATAAGAAAAATTAAACTATGTCTAAAGTGTGTGAGGACTATTGAGTAGAGTTAAACTGTTTTCATGCTTATTTACTGCTGGGGGGTCAAGTCTTTGAGAATATGTTGTGCATCTTGAGAATATGTTGTGCATCTTTTAGGCCACCAGAGAGCAGGGCAACACTGTTTAACAAATAATTTAAGATGTGAGAAGATGTTGTTGTCCTGTTTTTGTCTATATGCTTTTTTGTTAGGAGCAGAATAATCCCTAGCATGAGCGCTCAGGTGGCAGTTTTTGTTGTCTAGTAGTAAATCAATCAATTATAAAAAGGCTATCACAGATATAGTTACAAAACCTTTCAGAAAAGCTGACAAAAGAGGCCAGAGCTTTGTGATTTTTTGTGTGATAAAAACATGGGTCAACAATTTAATGCAGCATAGCAATGCATAGCCTGATCCAAAGATTACTCACACACTTTCCTAAATTAGATTGAGAAAGCAGATGTTACCATGCTTAAATGAGACATATAGCTGAATACCATCAGCATATAAATTACTTATATATCTAATGTGACCTAAATAAAGCAGATACAAAGCAAATCGTGTAGGACCCAAGATGGAACCCTGAAGTACACCACAGGAAAAAACAGCAGTACCAGACCTGCAGTATCCAAGCGACACACTAGAGAAAGCATTTCGCACCTTCCCACCCAGTATCAAAGAAATCCACAATGTCAAAAGCTTGAATCTAGCAGCGCCAAAATGGAACACTAATTTACATCAGAGGACATCACTTTGAGAGGAGCTTCTTCGGTGGCCTCTAATGGAAACCAGATTTGATTTCACTGTCATTTTTTATTGATTGATTGATCAAATATGATTAACCAATGACACATTATTATGGTTCAAATTATAAATGTGGGTTGTAGAATATCTGAAAGGTATAGTTGTCAAAGGTCATACTAGGTCATGCTACTGTCACAGCTAATGGTACAGGTCCGATTGTTGACACTAATACTTACAATCGGCCACAATATGGAATATGTTTTTCTCTGGTGACATTCATAGGTGTGTGACTCTACTTTTCACAATCATGTATCAGCCAAGAGTGGAGATGGAAAGGACTGTGTGTCCGGTAGTGTACATGAGTTCGTGCTCAGATGAAAGCATAACTGGAACTTGGTTATCCCTGCTATACCCTCATGATTAATGATGACTCTGAAAGCACAGGAGGGTTAATTAAAGACGCTTCCCAACAACCAGCTGCCAAACAGGAAACAGCATCTCCCTTTGATCTATGACTGCTTCGATTGGCTCGCCCTGGTAGCCTCAAATATTTGTCGTTCATTCTGCCATGTTTCCATTTGAACAGCTCTCTCTTCCTGAGACACACAGCAGGCAAAGGTCCACATGGCTCTCTGACACCGGCATGCCATGTCATGATTTATCACTATGCTAATCTCTTTACTGAGGCCATGCAGTGTATTTGTATCTCAGAGGAAAAGTAAATGGAGGGTCATTTCAAAGCAATCAGTTCACTCCTAAAGGAAATGTTATCATCCCCCTTTGATGCTAGAGGATCACTTCTGTGCTGTCATTCCAACAACCTGTCATTCCCTCTAAGTCAAGACCAGCAGCTGTACTCTGTTTTTTTGGCCTGACTGCTTCCCCTAACTTCCACATCCACCTGTACATTTGCAACTAATCACCGATCAGCTCGTCCTGTCCTTCTTCTAGGAGAGATCCAGGCTGTGTTGCTTTTGTTGCCGTTCACCACTCTTGCCTTTATTAGCCTTCCTGATTCATATCTCCTCCTGTTCACCTGCCTATGCTACTTGGGTGTAGACCTGTTGCCTCTTTGTGACCTGGCCGCTTGGGCTGCCAAACATAGGCCAGTTCAATGACAATTCAACAGACAGGCAGGTTTGTTCTGCTTGGCCTTGGTAAACCATATGTGTCTCATAAGTGCATGAGACATGGAATTGTCAACTCTTGTCTTTTTCATAATTTCTGTACTCCGCGGTGAAAAGTTATAGATTCATTGAAAAAAACTGCTTCGTAAAATTCTTTCCATTTCAATTCGCTCATAGAAAGCCAGAACAAGAAGAGTTTCACAGAGACATATGACCACTGAAGAATAACAGAACAAGGTGGGTGACTTGAGAACCTCATTTCTGTCTTCCCCGCCGCTAATATTTCCTCTTGCTGGGTACCTCATTGACCCTCATTTGCAAAGGAAGAAAGGCTGAGAAACCTTCTTCATCAAGTCTAATGAGTGCAACTGCTGGCAAAAACTCTCCTTTTTTCCTGAGTACTGAATCGTAGGCCATACACCATCAGGGACACAAGCCCATTAAGCTGTTTTCAAAGATAGAGCTTATTAGATCAATCTTAGAACAGAAGTCTCTGGGGTGGTAGTTGTGTCTGCGTCCTTGTCTAGAAGTAGGCCTGTTACCTGCTGGGCACTTTGGAACTGAAGTGCTTGAGTCTAGAAAAGTAATTGTTCATGGTCTGCACCATGCAGATGTTGATGGTCCTTGTGTGCACCACAAAAATTCTACCTGGCCCAATCTACTTCACTCACAAGGTACCAGCAGCCAGCTCGATGAGATTATATACGGAACATATTTCCCTTGGGTTGATTGAAGCCGCAACTCCTCAAGCATCCATACCAAAAGAATGAAGGAGCCGCCTGCAAAAGCACTTTCTCTTTATTACTAAACAATAAGGGCCATTTCCAGATCGCTATTTCCTGTGGATATCAACAAGTATGCACTTTGCTTGATGTTTTTTATCCACTTTTGACTTTTTCTTTTCCTTCCCCCCATCTGTGTAGCTTAATGGAGAAAACACATGCTGCACATATTGGCTGAGAGTGCTACTGTCATGCTACCATGACCAAGTGGAACTACTGTAGTTGTAGGTCACCTGGGTATCCCAATGTGCTGGAGAACACAAGATAATTAAATTATAAATTTAAATATGAGTAACTAAGAAGAAATAACTAAATAGGACACATTAATCATAATGACAAACAAGTATTGATTCTTTCTCGGTAATGTCCGCACAGCAGGACTGAATACTAAAGCTGTGTTAAAAATATATTAATGCGTCAAGGTTTCCAGGTTGTTTGTGTTCAAAAACAAACATCAGCTCTTCAGCAAAAAGGGCTTTCCACTCCGAGATAAATTTCAACCAAGTTTCACTCATCAAAACTCAAGCAGAAACATCTATGATCTCACCATGCATAAATAAACCTCAACATGCCACACACACACACACATATACGCCCACACACACGCACACACACACTACACCATGCTTGCCTGTCACTCTACCTTCTCGCCCCTCTCTCCTGGGAAACCTCTCTTTCCTTCATCTCCCTATAGAGTGTATGAGAAAAGCCGCTCAGAGAAGCAGCGAGGCAGTAAAAGCAGACACGCTCTTTCAACCAGGACTAAATCAGAGATGAGCAAAGTCTCAGGGGGAAAAAGAAGTGCTCCTTCTTGACATGGAGCTGACAGGAGGAACTTTAAATCTCTAGAGGTGACATTAGCGGCCTTCTATAATATTGGCCCCTGGATCAAAGCAAGCAAATGATTGCCTTGGAAAAAAAATGTAACTGTAGCCAAAAAAGGATGACTCATATTAACCCTCTTTCATTAGAACAAGCTTTAAGTGAAATATATAATTTAAATCCAATTAGATAACATAAACTCCACTGTGACAAAGCTAAAAACTAGCTGGAGATATAACTGCCCACAGCAGACTGTTGACCTAGGAGAACAGGTAAGACTCAGGACATCAGCACTTCTAAAGATTTTACTCAACAAAACATAGAAAACAGGTTGCAAGCTTCAGCTATTCCTAATATGTTATGACACAGAAGATTTGAATCTTACCTCAATTCCTTGGTCACCTTTAACTCCCTGTAAAACAAAGCAAATAATGTCATTAATAAAAAAGACTTGCAACAGTTACAGCTGTCCACTAGATGGAGTACAAGATCCTCTATATATATTGGCTCTGGCTGATCTGACAGGTGAAGGTATAGAAGAACAAGTGATCTAGAAACAACATCTACAAGAGAGATATACTGAAACCGATCTAGTACATTAAACTCAGGACTAAGTTTGTTTTTAATTTACAGGAACTATCTCTATGACATATGAGGCAGTAGGAGTTAAACAGTGTGTGCATTCTACCTCATTCAGTCTGTCCCTCCCAGATTAGTAGCGCTAGCTAGCAGATGTCTGCGATATCAGGCTGATGTGATGTCAACACAAACAGTGCAGATGAATTAAGAATGTCTGTGGTCTAAGTGATTATTAAAGCAGATTTTTTCTACTTTGGCCAAGCATCTGCTATTGACAATCCATGTTTAAGCGTTGCATTTATTTTCTTACAAGCTGAATAATGAATATGTAATTTGCTTTTGCCAAGGAAACTAAATCCATGTTTAATAATTTATGGTTTAATAATGTGTTACCAGATCAAGTTCCTGACTTAACTTGGATTAAATCAAAATGAATGAATAAAGAGTGGTGTATATCAAAATCTTATGATATTGGGAAAACAGTGGTATTATCTGGGCTTAGTCCAAAAGTTGGATGTGAGGAGCGGTTTGCATTTCATCCAAGTTATCTAATCTCTGTTGAAGAACGTCTCGTTCAACCACTGTGCCTGTGAGGCCCTCTTCTCTTCTCCTCTCAGTGACCTTCAACTCAGTAGCATCACTACCTCGTAAAGATCATGGCAGACAACAGACCCACAGGAGTCCAGTTTCATTTCAAACAACAGACAGAAGAATGGTTGAAGTTTACAAGGCAATAATCTGCACAGAAGCTAACAGAAAAAAGTACTTCAAGCAGTCAAAGCCTACTAAAAGCTGCAATCTATAAACTCAAGAGGGACATTGTGTTTTCAGTGTGACCTTTTCAGTTCACTCAATCTCAGTTTATATTTCTTGTTTAAAGCAAAATTACTTTCACAAAGAACCATGTTACTGATATAATGTAAACTGTGGCTGTGTTGTAACTGAAGCAGCACCATATCAACCCTCACTGGAAAGCTTTGCTCTATATGGAATTAAGTGGAGAGGTAGACATGAGAGCTTATTCATATTCTATACTTAATGAATGACAAAGTTATCATTAAGTTTTCAAAATATTACATTTGAAGTCTCTATTTAGCATAAAAGAAAAAGCTCAGACTGAACCCTCAAAGGTCCATTAATATATTTTTTAAAAACATGAACAACGAATTAAATAACAAGGTAATTATAGTAGAGCGACTGCAGAGGATCACCAGATCCCTGGATCTCATTGGAAGGATCAGTAACACAGTGTTCCCCACTCACTCTGCGTGGTAACATTTGGATTCGAACAACACACAGACGTTTTTTGAGGAGCTGGTGAATGTAGGGGATGAATCTAGCAGCTGAAGAACGAGCAGCTAACAGCAAGCTGACAGGAAAGTCAATATTTCTCTTGGCTAGAAACACAACTCCAAACGGATGCTAATGAGGCTCTGTGTCTGCTCGATGTCTACTATTATGTTATCCATAGCAACTTCACGAGGTGATGATATGTCAGACTATCATTTTTGCCCTAAACACTCTTCCCAGCACTTACGCTCCTTCCTTTCTTATACTATTTCACTCCTACTCAATTGAAGTTAGAGCTTGGTCTTCATTCCTTCGACTTGAGTGAGACACTTCCTAACCATGAAAACCCATCCCCGACCTGCAGCAGACGCAGAAGCCGCTCATTTTTTTTAAATTTTCTTTTTAAAGTTGATTTCTCCTTTTCCACTTTTGGCAGCTTTGCTCTTGTCATCTATAAACCACCCAAATATTCTCATCTAGTAATGCAATATAATGGCTTGGATTAGAGTTGAACAGTTGCTCTGTGCATGTGCATGTGCATGGAGAAGGACAAGCACGTGGAGAGAGTATTGGGCAGAGCTCACGTTGACCCCAACACACAACTTCAAAGCCAAGGTTATATCAGCTGTCATCACACAGAGCGTGTGCATTCTTTGTTTTGTGAGTGTGTGTATGTGTGTGTGTGTGTGTGTGTGTGTGTGTGTGTGTGTGTGTGTGTGTGTGTGTGTGTGTGTGTGTGTGTGTGTGTGTGTGTGTGTGTGTATACACACTGTGTCCATGCCTGAGAATAATGTGCAATAATCCAACACTTGCCATCCATTGATTAAATGTCAAAACCATAAATGTAGCAGCAGATGCTACCTGCATCATTTTGTGAGGTCAGGGCCACTGTATTTCTATGTTATCAGTTCTAAACAATCCCCAAAGCTTTATATAATACCTTGTTGTACCATTTAATAGAACAATAATAGGTTTGTTTTCAAGATTAAACACAGAAAGAAAATCTACACAGCTACTCAGTTGATTAAAGCCTAATGCCACATTGAAATATACAAGTTATAAAACATCAAGTTACCTTATGGCCTTCAGGACCTGATGGGCCAACATTGCCTTGATCACCCTGTAGAGATAGAGAGACACAACATTTGACCAAAGACTGATTCACATGAAGTTGACATATTTCTTGTGAGTGAGCACAACACAGGTAAAGAGGCAACATATGATTAAACCCATCTTTTCACAAGGAGCTTTACTTTTTGATTTCCTTGATGTGTTGTTACCTCTGCTAAGGAGGTTATGTTTTCACTGCCTGTTTTGTCTGTTTTTCAAGGTGTCTATTGCCCTTCTATTGTTTTTTCACTGATTTCCAAGGAAAAAATGTATGGATCTTGATAAAGAAAATCCAGCATATTTAGGGAACTGATGTCGAGTGTGTACTAGTTGATACGGGTTGATTGGATATAGGTGGACTGTGGCAGAGGCTGGCATTCTATGCACTGCTACTGCCTAAACCACCCACATGTACATACAACAAATGAAACGTACATGTCCATGATTACAATGTGTACAATAGATTGTGTATTGGAATAAATTATACTCAATCCATCAACATCCAAGCTACTGTATACTGCTTATCAAAGGTGAAATACATAAGGCAGCTTACCTTAAGCCCTGGAACACCTGGCTCACCCTGGATGGATAAAACACAGTGTCAACATAAGTACATATCCAGCCAGTGTGACAAATTCAAATGTACATTACTAGATACAAATGGGGACACAGACAAAAATTCAGGCTTGGTTTGTGACCTACAAAGTCATGTTTTCACCTAAATGCTTAAGTGGTTGTTCAGCTATTACTGCTCATGCTTAAATCTATTACGGTGAAAACAACTGAGATTCAGCTCTAAACAATGTAAAATCTACATTGCTCTTTTTAAATAATCTGTGACAGCTGATTTATCATGTGACGATCCACTCATCCTATCCAAAGAAATAGAGACCATGTGAAAACATTATGACTTGAGCCCTGTTTATCATGGCATTTTTTATTAGGGCCCGAGTGTGTATGTGTGTGTGAGTCATCTTGAGAAGACACAGTGATGCTAATGTAGTTTTTCAGAGCTGCAATTTCATAGTTTGGAAAAGAGGAGAATTTGTTTTACCTTCAGTCCTGGTATGAGCTGCAGAAAGAACAAAGATATCAGATAAATGTCATGTAAACAAACTTTTCCTAATGAGAAGGTTCTGGAAAAATATAGGTGGAAAATTCACTGAACCAGACCTACCCTTGGGTCTTTTCCTGGTTTGCCTGGCTCACCGGGTTTACCCTATATGACAAGAGCAAAAATTCTTCACATGTATTATACAAAACTAATTGTGATACCAGTTATATAGTGCAGATAACATCACAACAAGTTTGTGGAAATAATAATAGCCTTAAAATATTCACTAAGGTAATGACCTTAAACTAGCACAATAGGCAATAGGGCAAAAAGCTGAGATGTTTTGTAAGGTGTATAAGTAGTAGGACTTACCGGTGTGCCACCAGTTCCAATCAAGCCTGGGGGTCCAGGGGGTCCTGGAAGTCCTGGGGGTCCCTGTGCTCCAGGCTCGCCCTGCTGAGAGACCTTCAGTTACAACCTTCCATGTTGGCAAGAGCCGTACCACACTGGCCATGCCAACACAACAACATCACACTACAATCCAAATCAATGCAGCAGTGGCGGCGATGCAAAGAGGAATAGTTAGATGGGGAGCGAGGCAAGTGGTTTAATGCTCGAGCACCGACATTCTCTCTTGATCTTGGCACTTGACTTGTCTTTGTGATATAATATTGTAATCTCGAGGTTCTCTTATTAGATTCTGTGGTACTATGAGCATATTTCATGCACTTCATGACATGTAACTTGTTCAGGTGTCTGGGTGTGATAATGGAACCTTGTTACAGGGTCTTAGCAAATACCCTTGGTGAGAGGACACCAGAAAAATACATTAGGTGTCTTTGATTATGAGAGCAAAGCTGGTCCCAGAGCGGAAATGATTTGACCATAAGTACGGAAATTCAGTCATATGTTGAGGAATGGTTGTGGTTATGGGAGCCTTTCACTGACTTTGATGCCTTTTCAATACATGGGGACAAAGTACCCTCAGTACCCCAGGCATCCCCTGGAGCCTGGTGTGGATCCCAAGATTAAGGACCAAACAAATCATCTGTGTGTGACTGTGGGCATAAAACTGCTTTCAAAACTTTTAGGAACGATGGATTATGACAGGGTGTGAACACAGACAGGATTTGTAGTTTCCGCCATTATGTTCCAAAGTTTGGCACTTTAGTTCCAATGATGACACCTGAGCAACTTATATTTGGTGAAGACCATTGGAGTGTAAAAGCTTAAGAGAAAACTAAGTGTACCTTTAGTTTAGAATATTTTGTTCCAGATGTGGTTAAGCGACATAAACCTAGTGTTTGGTTTTTTGTTTGTTCTTATTTTAGACATGGTCCTGGGAGCTCTCATTTTTCTAAGACCTTGTGCTAAAGGTTACTTGAGCTAATACTAGTTTTGTTTAGCCTTAGTTATAGTTAACTTACAAGAGAAAGTTTTTATTATTTATATTTGAAAGAGATAGGTTTGACTGTGACATTGATATTTCCTGTGGTTTCTTGGTAGTAGACAGTTAATTTGTGTGTGGTTATTCGGAGGAGTCTCCACTGACAGCGAGCACCTTGGGAATTTTCTCAAACCAAAACCAAGACTAAACAAAATCAAATAAGGGAAATTTACAATGACCACAGGATATGAAAAGAATAAACACACCTGGCTGGCTCAAATAAATCTGTCAGGCTGCTACACATCCTGAAACCTGAAAATATTTTGTGTTTCATCCTTCTTTTACAACTTATAAAATCTAATTTCCTGATTGCAACTGGTCTAATATTTTCTCTGTATGGAAGTATCCATTGTCATAAAGGGCAATGAGTTTGGCACAAGATTTAATGCATGATGCTGTATACTGCAAGATTTATTTTCACATGTGGTCCAGCTTAGACAAAACACCAAGTGCTAGGCTTACTTCAGTCACTCAGCAAACACTTTGTAACTGAAGGAGAACACACACGTACAGCAGCTCAGGAGGAGAATACGTTGCCAAGCTTCTATTCTCCTATAATGTAGAACATATCCATCTACATTGGCTCCATATTTTATCTTTCCTCCCCTATACTGCGGTGCAGAATGTCTCCAGAAATGATTTATGTCTCTGGACATGTTGGGCTTTTCTTAGAGGTCATTCAGTACACACCAAAATGTAGTACACCCCTGGTAAATATCACTGTAATGTAATGAAATTACAAATCCTGAACTTAATACAATTTTACTGGTTTCTAGCCAAAGCCCAGAATCAAAATTAAATTATGATGAAAGATCCATACTACATTCTTAATGCAACGCAAGTCATTACAGCCTGAGATTGATAGTTTCTTTTTAAAATATGTTTTGAATTATTAGCATTATCGTGATGACAGACTGAATCTTCCTTGGCATGGATGATACCAGTGTCGTACAATTCTCTGGAGAGAGGTTCTGCCATTGTCTTGGCTCTACCTTTTACTTTAAAGTATTCAAAACAAAGATTTACAAATGGATTTAGGTTGGTTGATTTTTGCAGTTTGTTTTGGATCATTGTCATGTGGGAAAATCCCCTCTCCTACCAAGGTCCTTGAGTCTGGGAGGCATCTTTTAATTCAGTAATCTATTATACAAACCTACTCCATCTATAGATGTCACTTCCCGTACATCTTTTTTCACTCTTGCTGCCCCACAACAGCACACCCTCATCTCCATGTTTCATGGTGAGTACTGTGCAGTCACTATATAAATCTTGCCCAGGTCCCAGCCAAATATACTGGGCCTCATCTGACTCAAACCAATAGATTGTGGTTTAATCTGACCAAAGAATGTTCTGCCAACATCCATCAGGCTCCTCTTCCTGTTCTAGGACAAGGTTGTATCTTGCAGTTTTTTGAGTAATGGTTTTCTTTTTGGACAACAAGCTTAAAGTTGACATAATTCAATGTCTTCCATATTGAGTCATCAATCAGAGACTAATTTCCATAGACCATCTTTGTGCCAAGTCAGAAGCACTTACTTATCATTTTTTCATTTTGGTTATTTGGCTCGTCCCAAACATCCTTCACCGCCTAATAACTGTTGCCCACTCACCTGCTTATGCTCCTCTTTCATCTGGGTCTCACAATATTAATTCTCACTGCAGAGAGTTCCTCGCCAGGTGGAGACATTGAGACTCAGGCCTAATCTTGTTTGGGACCACTATTTTTTCATTTGGCGTAGCTAACCTGCCTATTTTCAAAGGACCAGTTGGATTTGAGGAATCTTTTAATATAATTGTAATAGAATATTAAAGATATGATTTTTAGTTTAGCTCAGTTTAGATTAGTGCATAATTAGAATAGGTTCTCCTACACACAAAGTTTCAGTTGGTTACCAACTCACCCCTGACTGGTACTAAACCCTTTACAAGTCTGATAATATGAAACAAGTTTAAAGTTTTTTTTATTAAATGAAAAGATTTGAGAGATATTGAACAGGGGGGTACTAATTTTGGCTGTATTATACCAATCCAGGTTGACTTTATCTCAAACATAATTTGAAAATACACGTATATTTCATAATATTGATAGTGTGTGTCCAACTTCCCTTACCTATCTGCAGATTACGACCACTTGGTTAGAGGGGCATTAACATCAGTTTATTAACCACACAGAGACCAACTCATCTCATGAAACAGGAAGCTTAAATTACAAACCCTGGGCATATGAGGTTTAAATTATGAAGAAGGAATAAGATACGTAGCATAATGGAGCTGAAACTAGGATGTAGCCTATATCTGCCTTTGCTGTATTTATTTTTAATAACTTATTTTAGTCTTGTCTGAGCCCTGTCAGTGCAGTGTTCCATAAAAGACTAAGACTAGAATTTTTTGTGTCCATTGTACCTTAGATTATTTTTTAATGTTCTTTGCCTGAGACCAGGAAAACAATGCTATTTTGTTTGATTACTTGCCACACATCCATAAAAGACAAATCCTTTTCACTTTAGTAAGACTCAACATTCAAAAGCAGTAGCAGCCAAAAGTTGGTTAATTACAGCATGACGGTGGAAGGGGTCGGGGAAGTTGTGGCAACAGATGACGGCGGTTGGCAGCTACAGGGCGGACAGAGAATAGAGGGCAAGTAGGGGCAGAGAGAATTGTACCTTGAGGCGTTTTAAGATTAGAGGGCTTATTGGGGGCATGTTTCGCACGGTGATGGGCAACATCTGCTGAGGGAGAGTCACAAAGCACAGGTGGCCACCAGTGCATAAAGGTCACCAGTCAAAGGTCACCAGGAGGCCAGAGAAGGGAAACAGGGTAGAACCAGGAGAATGATGGAAGGAGGGGGGGTTGTGGAGGAAAAAGAGAAATAGAACATGAGAGTGAAAAGCAAGAAAATGGGACGGCAAAGGAGAGAAAAAGGAAACAAGGTTGAAGAAAGAGAGAACAAAAAAGAGGCACCGGCACAGCAAACTATGGGCCTGGAGTGGCAAACGGGATGGTTGATGTATCGTGATAAAAAATGTGAATGCAATCTAATTTCTGTTGCTGTCAAATCAAACATCCCTCATTGAGGATTTTAGAACATCAATGTCCCCAACAGTTAACCAGGCCCGTAGATTGCAGCTGAGCAGAGGTGGGCGCCTGTCTTGCCACAAAGAGAGTACAGCTGCAGAGGTAACAGTTCACATCCAGACTTACTGTGGCCAACTGTCCAACACAGGGCTGTACAATACGCCGCTTCTGTTGAGATGACCAGCATAATCAGATACAAGTTTAGGAGAGGGTGGTACAGGTGAGATCCCGCTGACAGCCACATACAAGTTTACCCACTGACACCAAGTAGAACCAGCTGCATGCAACGTGCCTACTTTTCACATAGTGTACATATTTCCACAATTTCTATAATGCATTTAAACTAACGTACTGTAACTTCTTTGCCCAATTTTTGACTTGACATTAACATATTTCTACAATTACGTTATGTTTTCTAATTATTTTGCCATTTCCCGATCAACTGTGTAATCTTTTGGTCGATCAGCTTTAAAAAAAACAGCATTATTTCCATGGAAATATATACAGCATGTTATGAGTAATTATAAGTATGGGTAGGAATGTAGTAAAAGTAGGCAAGTGCGCTGCTTTGTCCCATTTCCAGCTATCGGACACCAACCTGGGCATAGGATTGAGAATACAAAAGTAAAGAGCTGCCAATATTAATAAGAAATAATCATATAAAGATATTTTATTTTCCATTTGTGCTTTTTACATTTTATGAGATGAAATTTCTGCAAATGCTTATATTACAAGAACAATAAATGCAATTTTCAACTTGCACTAAATTTGTTTTTCAGCCCATTGCTTTTTCTGTTCGTTGGATTTTAATTCAGTCAATTTTTTTCAAAAATAATGAATTACAAATTACAGAGAAATATAAATTCCACACATCCATAATCATTATCATTAATTTCGAATTAACAAAATGACCTGAAAATTCAATTGTCACTTTTGTTATCACATCATGTTCACACACGTGGATTTTTTTAATAAAAATTTGATTTTAATATTGGCATCACTGTGCTTCAGCAATAGCTTGTGTACAATTAAGCTTAATTCCGGTAACAATTTAAAGAGCTATTGTCTCTTTTATGAAATTGTCACTTGCAAAATTGTTTCTGACAACCTTGTTATGACAAATGTGTTTACTGTCTTTTCCTGTGTGTGGAGTGCAGAGGGATGAGGAGAGCCTTGGCTCTGGGGCACTGGCTCTCTTTGCGGCACGACTTGGTGACACCTCAGCTCAGGGTTATCTATCAGGGTGTGGAGGCACCCACAAACCTTTAACATCAGAGACTGACTGGAGCGCAAGGCAGCCAGGGTTTTCAATGGAAGATCCTGCACAAAGAGGTCCTACACACCAAGGAAGTGGTCATTTCAGTCAGTGCTGATAAACGAGCCATAGTCCAGCCACACAAAAAAATTATCAGTTTGAGTTTAAAGGTTCAGTGTAGGATTTAGTTAAGTAGGAAACTGTAGAATACAAATAAGTGAGTTTGTCAACTTGGAGGTAATGCTCGGTGGACGAGTATTATAGAGAGAAATACACCATGATTAGTCAAAAACTATTCCCACTGCTTCCAATCTCCATGCTATAGGCTAAGCTGAGCACAACCTGACTGCAGCACTGTGCTCACTGAGGTATGAAAATATTGATATTAGTCCTCTCATCTCACTGTCTGAGAGAGAGAAAAGTAATTTTCTAAAAATACTGAATCATTCCTGTAAACAAATGTTATAAAGTGAGTTTTTCTTTCATCTTGCTGGCTTTGTCTTGAAAGTCAAACTCTCCAAACACTGAACCTTTACCTACACCAACAGTCACCACCACCCCCAGCCCCCATGGGTATTACATGATTGAGGCCTGGAGTGTGAGCACAAACAGGGCCTGGACCTCCCATAAAACTGCTGCAGGGGGCTGAGAAAAGAAGTGTATGAAAAACAAAATCGAGAGGTATTCGGCTTTGTTAGGGAGCTTTGCTTTCTTCCAGGCTTAAAACATCAAAACCCCCAAACCTCTCTGGGTCCTTCTTCCTCTGGACTCCCCATTCTGAAATTTGTCTGGCCTGAGGCATTTGCAGTTCAGAGATGTATATCACAAAATGATGCATTACTGATAACAGCTCATAAAAAAACATCCCAACTTGCATCACACTGTTATTTTGAGGGGCTTTAATAACGGTGGTGGTTTAATAACCGAAAGGTTGAATTTCGCTGGAAATGGACTAAGCTATCTGAAAAATCCCCATGTACACAGGAGACTCATTCTTGGCACCACCACACGCACACACAGACTCTTATCATGTCTGACTGTGTGCTGCCTGTAATTGCCCTGTTTTTTTCTTCTCAATTAACCAAACCCCAGAGTTCATGGGCCGAAGAGCTGCAGAGCTCTGCATGTGCTACTCATTACTGTGCTAGCAGACATGTGTCTGTCCAGCTTATGCAGTGGTCTCTCCAGTTGCAACTTTTCTTTTCTGTCTCCTCTGTAAAAACAATGTTTAAAACTTAAGGGTTGACAACAGAACAGATTCAGCTTGTGTCATTATAAACAACAAGTTACAATGCAATAGGTGTATATATTTCTGAATTTAACCTTAAATATTGATGATGAGGTGGGAGAGAGACAGAAGTGATTGCACCATAATGTGTTCATACCCGGTGTGTGTAGTCTCCACATACGCCCTGGAGAGAACAGAAGAACAAAGTACATTCAGTAATTAGATGTTTCCACAGACTTTTATACTTAGTGGTCATAGTTTTATACTAAAGATGTTATAGGTGATGATCAACTATGATAAGGGCAGGTCAGCCTCTGAAAACAGTCTATGCTCTGGGGCTTAGGAGCTTGGCCATAGTCAGAGGGCACATCCTGATGGTGTCATGGGGATGTCATCAGATATATTCATCTTGGGTTCGGAGAGCAACAATTTGTATCAGAAATACAACTTTTCTAAAATCTACTAAAAATATAACATTACAATGCTAATTAGATGAAGCACTATTTCAATAGGCCCCAAAGTGAACGATCTGAACTAGGCTGGTAAACCCTGTGAGTTACTCATTGGTCAAATTGTGAAACCACTGAAAACCATGTCTCACCTTTTCTCCTTTGGGTCCGAGTTCCCCCTATAAAGCAAAAAACATGTGGTTATACAGTTAGCTTTCAATTAAATCTGGAGAAAAAAGGCAGATTAACATTTGAGATTCTGAACTTCAGAAACTTACTGGCTGTCCTTTAGGACCACGCTGACCCTGAAAGACAGCGACAATGCAGTCAGTCTTAAAGATTAATTTAGAAATACATTTTCCTCCGTACACAAATTATGACTTTGGGGGGCTCAAAAGCAAAAGTTCAAAGAGGCAACTAAAGTGACCTTAACACAAGGTTCAATGCAATTTTACATTAAAGGCTAAAGCTGCTCAAATGTGGGCTTCACTGCTGGTAATGATAGTATAGTGAAATTCAGCTTCTGAAGAATGTAAGAAATGCTCACCATGTCTCCCTTCCCTCCGTTCTGACCCTGTGTAAAAATTAAAACACGATTGAGTGCAGGGGATAAAATCACTAATCTCAATCTAAATAAACTGATTGATATAGTTATTTTGTTATAAAGAAACGGCCATATCATGTTTAACCACAACCTGTAATAATAGTAATGACGCTAATAGAGATTTTATTACAATAATAACCATAATCATTCTTAGCTTAATTATTGCTCATTATCTCAACAGGGAGCTGGAATCTGGCCACTGAATGAACACTCAGTTATCCACTAATTTAACTATCTGACAGCTGAGAGGAAACTCACAGATTTGCCATCCAAACCAATTGGACCCTAGAATGAAAGAAAAGAGAGAGAGAGAGATATTAGAGTCTACAAAGAGCAGTGATGCATCACAAACACATCACAAACGCATCAAGTTATTCTGTAATATTTCTGATTTTGTTTGGCTTGTGTTGAAGGAAAACATCTATAGAACTTGAATGGTAATGAGTTCTATATAACATAGTCGAAAACATTTAATAGACAAGAAATAAGTTAAGACAACACTGACTATAAAGCTCTAAATGTGTACAATTAAACATGCAAATATAGGTGGATAATGTTGTCTCGGACTATTAAATAATAATATATAAATATTAACATATATGTTGACAATAAAAAAAACTACTGCTACTACTTCTTATACTCTTGCCTTGAGCCAATAACCACTTTATTGTGTAAAAAATAATGTCAGAATGAACAGACTTTGCTGTCGTATTATTTCAACTATTGAAAGTAATCATTTACAGAATTTACACAACAAACATCACAGTAATGACTCACCGGAAAGCCTGGAAAGCCTCTTGTTCCGGGTTGTCCCTATACAGAAGCATAAAATGCATCAGTGAGTTAGTTTGTTGTCATTCTTAAATGTATGGTGGGAGAATCATTTGGAGGCAGGTTAGTGAAAGGAGTTACCAGCGCTGTAAAGCCATTTTGAAAAGATGCTAAAGCTTGTCAAAGAACAAATAATAAGATTGAGAATTAACTTCCATGATCAACACAATTGTGGAATTAGAGTCTCGAAATTTCTCAATGACAAAGATCCATCCACTCGACCATGACATAAGTTTTATTTTGTCAAGTAAAAAAGTATCACTCACAACCACTTACTCAAAAAATATCCTTAGAGAAATCGAGATGCAGTGAAGGTAAAAAGCTTCTCTAAAGGCTTATGAGTTAAATATATTTAGCTAGAGTGTTTCTAAGGTCAAGGTTTGCATTTCAAATTGGCATTGAAATTCATTTTGCATTGAAAACTACAATCATTTCCGTTAACAGTGTTCCCTGAATACATTTAATACATCATTGTGTACATGCTAATGAACCCCATGCACACACACACGCGCACACACACACTCACACTCACACGTATGCTGCTGTTTTGCAGCCCAGTCAAACTGTAACGTTGAAAACCTGTCTCTCAGTGGAAATTAACTCTGCACCGATCTATCCAACCTGATGACCCGATGACAATGTGGCATAGAAGTCAGGGCACTTTGCTCAGGTAAGCAGCCATCTCCTCTGGTTCCTTTTACATCTCTGTTGAAATACCTTTGTTGTTTCATCTATGGTCACTACTGGACTTCCCCATGTCAGTTTTACCTGCTGTGGTAAACAAGCTTCTAAGTGTTAGGGACTGACTGGCTCTCTAGGTTCAAGTCTTGGCTCCTACTGTGCAGAGCTTCCTCAACAGCCTGTTACTCATTAGAAATGCCTATTACCATCCAGGAAGTGTGGGCACACACAGGTATAGATTGTAATAGCCATCAATTAGAAAAACAGATGTGTGCCCCACTTAAGTTGACTGGGCTCTTGGTTATGCCATATTTTGCAACTTAGGAGGCAATATTTTCCCGGAAATTGAAAACAAAAACTTAAGTAATTTTTCCTCCCAAGATTTTTTGTTTTAACAAGAGGAACCATTGAGGCCTGGTGCCTGATGACGAACACTGACCCCAGTTGGACCAGGATGAGGGTTTCTCACTCTGCTTCCTGATAAAACAAGCATGACTAATGATCCAATTTATGGCCAAATTACACCTCCAATCCAGTTAAACAACGCTGCTGTCTCTACAGTCTGTAAAGAAATTCCATCATTTGTGGTGAATTCTTCCAGTCTTGAACTAAGACGGTTTTAAACCTGAGCCCAGAATCGCTCAAGTCTAGCACGAACAAGTCACTCAGTCACTCCAATTGTCAGGTTTAATCAACAGAAATGAAATATGTCCGTCAGTGTCAGACAGGCTGATGTGTTAAGCAGAAGTCTACTAAAATGGTAGCCCATAAAAAATGCTGGCATGCAGGCAGGCAGCAGTAATTGAAGATAAGAGGTTTATTAGGTGTAGGAACATGTGAAGATACTTACAGGAGGTCCTCTTGGTCCAATGATAGATAGACCTGGCTCGCCTGGTGCTCCCTGTGGACAGATAGAAAGACAGGAAGAAAACATAAGTTGCTTTCCAAGTCAACCCCAGAGATCATTGAAATTCAGCACATCGATGCATTCCTCCGAAGGTAAATACAGTAGCAACAGACAGGGAAAATGACTCCACCAGCACCTACACACAATGTGTCTACTTCCAACACAAACATTAATACCACTTCTCAGACAACCATGGTGGACATGCATAACAGTGTAAAGCTCTGAAAGTTTCACAGTCACGTTAATCTGCTTTGCCTTATGAAATAGCTGGTGCTAGAAGCTTAGTGATTATTTGAAGGGAATATTGGTTCTTCAAATGTGATTATTGGGGTCAGATGGTCAGGTTTTAGTATTTCTGAAACTTCAGAATCTGAAATTATCACTCATGAGTCCCGAGCGTTTTACTCAGAATGGTGAGGATACAAAAAACATCAAGAAATGGGAGGCTGAAGTGATGCAGTCTCACCGTCACTGCGCAGTTGAAGACTGAAAAACGTAGCCTGGTCTGATGAAGTAGGATTTCTACTGATGCGTCTGCTTTTAAACTTTAGTCGTTCAGTCATGGTTTGATCTGAGTATTGTTTCTGTCCATTTTCATCCCTTAATGGCCACAGTTAACCATCTTCTAATGGCCACTTCCATTAGGATAATGCTGCTAAAACTGGTTTCATTAGCAGGACACTGAATTCAGTGAATGTCAGTGATCTCCCCAGTCACCAGATGTGAATCCACTTAGATGATTTTGGAAAAGTTTCCAAAATCTTGCAGAATCAGTGTCAAAGAACTAAGGCTGTGTTTAGAAAAGTATGAGGCCCTTCCAAGTATCGATATGGTGGTCCTTATAATGTGCTCAGGCTGTGTATGATCCCTGCATTAAAATAAAAAGAAACCCAAAAGAATATTTTAGATTTTCATCTGAAGAGTGATCCAAGCAGCAGCCCCTCCATTTCCCTGCACCTGGGGGGTGGGGGGGGTGGGGGGGGCAGGTTACTATTTCTGTTTCCTCGTGCTTGGCTAACAACCACTTATCACGGTGGTGTGACAGTCAAGAATGTGCTGTGCATTTTCCTTTTCGAAGCACACTCGACCCGACACATCACAAATCATGTTATATTAGAACAAAACAAATCTATAAATCTGCTGTTTCCGCATTTCATACAGTTGATACAACATTGTCCAGAGTCAATGTCAGTGGAGACAGATTAGTCATCATCCTTTTATAGCGTTGAATATAAATTGTATGTCAATTATTCCTTTGGCTCTGTTTTAACTCAGATGCTGAATGTTACTTTTCTTCACCAGCGAGTTGCTAACTGTCTGTCTGCTGTTTGGTGCCTGGCAGGTGGCACTGCTGCAAACAAAGTTAATAAGAAAATCTGCTAGCTGGAAAACCAAAAAGTCCAGCAAGGAGGCTAAAAAGCTGTAGAGCTGATGGGGGGACCCCAGATTTATTGATAATATCACAAAAGTGAGCACATATGGTCAATTTTGGCATTGTTAAGCTGCAGGTGAAAAGAAAAGTAAACCTTTGGGGAAATATGGTCAGTCACTGAAATTCATTTCCAAAACTGCTCGGCTTGAACTTTGAAGGGGCTCAATGGAGTTTTCTTTTTACATTTAGAGTTTCATACTAAAAATCCGGTTGTGAATCCTTGAGTCCGGACAAAAGTGGTGAATACATGTCCTTCCTCATTCAATATTAAAACCCCGCTTCTGTAACTTCCATTGTTTACATTCATGTTTTTTGGCATTCAATTTCGCTGCCATATTTCCATTTTAATGAATCAATAGATGGGTTCACTTGGGTTAATTTGGTTGCCACTGTAAAATCCTTAGGGTGTCACGACAAAATTATAAATCGTCTGAGGTGAAGCCTACATGCAATCCTGTTAGCTTCCTCGACTTCTTTATCTTCTTTTGTAGCTTAATGCTGTCCGAACCTCCAGCAATTAATCCGAAGGTCTTAACTATTTAGGTTTCATACTCCAAATGACCCCGTACTTTCAGACGAAGGTATGGACCAAACTAGGTGTGAAAGAGCTGGAAACCAACTGCAGAGAACTTCTTCCTGTTAACACCCCCAAAGGCTTGAACGGTGTGCCTGACTGGTCATGTGATAATGCATTTTCAGGTAGGTTATGAATCTGATACCTTCTCTTTTACACCAAACATTTTTAAGCAGTTTTAGCCGCTGATCTTTGGAATGGTGTGAAAACTTTTATAAGCGTCACTCACATGCTCTGTGTCTTAGTGAGCATGCACAAGACTGTAAAAAATTGTACACGCTTAAAGCATTGCTTCATAGCACTCTCAGTGATGAAACACACAATTAGTTGACCTTAGTTTGAGGTCAAATTTTACTTGTGAGCAGCCAAGCATTTTACTTGATGGAACCCGCAGGTCTGAGCTGATTTTCACTCATGAACCACCGACACAATGTAGCAAACATCGGACATTTTGTGGGATAGAATTCACATTGATGTGAATAAAAGTGATTATTTAGATTTTTATGTCCTCTTCTGCTGACATTGCATTTCATGAAGCCAAGATGCTGGACCTCCAGTAAAAAGTGCCTCACATGCCTTCACCTCGAGGCTAATATCAATATTTTCCCTCCCAGCTGGCAGCTCATATATACAGTTAGTACTTGACAGAGAGCTGAGATTTAACTGTGGTCGGACACACCAGTAAAAGCATTATTTAGATCAATGTGTAACTCTATCTATTCTGCCTTCTTTTTGAGAATCTCCTCCTGCAATCTGCTGTGGCCTCTATAAATGTCTGTCCGCTTTCTTTGGGGATTCTTAAATTAGAGCTTTTAGACGCTTATGTGACAAATCGTTACTATAGCGTTTCGATGTGTAAAGAAGAGCTCAGGTAATCCAACCAGGGTGGGAAAACATTTATAGAATGGGATTCTGACACTGTTTAAAAATACAGACTTCAGTTCCTGATATAAATCACATGCTACCTGTACACACAATACAGCTGTGCACTAGACACTAGCACCACCGCCCACCATCTTTGCAATGTCTCAAATAACAGCCTATTTTATACGTCAACATTTTATTACAACTCATCATATGTGTGCTAATGACAAGCAGCCTGTATTCACCATACGTGAGTAAACTAACAAAAGACACCAAACCAAAGCCAGGAAATGAGAGGACAAAGCTGCAGTCCGCTTCGGCTTGTGCTACATTGCATAATCCTGCTAAGAGCACATGCTCCTAAACTTACCTTCTCCCCTGTGTGTCCTTTTAAGCCCTGGGATCAGTCACAGCAGACACAGTAGCATGCAAAGAGGTGTGAGGGGAGGAGAGAGACACAAGAGAGAGAGGAACCAGTGTTAGAGTCATGGAGAGGGTTCAGGACATGCAGCATCCTCCAGCACTAGTGATGGGGAGGGGATGGTGAAAGAGCTAAGGGGAGCTAGTATATGTGTCAGTTAAGTGGAGCTGAAAGGAAACTTAAGGCTTCAATGTGTTTCAAACAAAGTGAATGTCAGATTGTTAAACAATGTCTGAAACATTCTTTTTTACAATAGAATCAGGTCCAAACATTTTTGTAACTTTATAATTATATTACGGTATATTATATTATAATATATTATTCTGTATTCTATTTTATTTATATTATATTATATTGTATCATATTTGACTGGACAGCTGTCAAGGAGATAGTCCATATAACATGATACATGTCATGTTATCATCTTACATAAGGTGAAAGAGAGACCAATGTCTTGAGATGCTTTCGCGTTTAGATGTGGTACATTCTGAGATATTAAAGTTTTTTTGTCATTTAGTTAATTAAAAAAAGTGCAGCCCTCAATTACAATTTTGAGCTACTTGTATTTTGCTCAGGTTTTTCAATTTTATGCTACTTTATATTCCACTACATGGCGAGATATATTGTAGGCTACTTCATTAATTGAGTTGAGTTTTAATTATAAGTTAATTTTAAGGTTGCGATTTTACACCGTGGATAATATAACAAGCTTTTAACATACAACATACTGACATGTATGAGTTAACAGATCAACCAAACAGTAATTTATTATTTGATTTAATTTTAATAAATGTTCAAATTATCAAATATTTTCGCAGAAATTTAATATTAAACAAAATAATATGTTTGATCCGATTTAATTTGTCAGGTACCAATTTTTCTTTTTTTGAGAACTATAATAGGACCAGCTCCATCTGGAACAGCTACAACAGCAACATGCTACCACATACTGATGCATCACTGTTAATAATCTAATGATGCTATAACAGTTATATATAATGTAATATATCAGTATATTAGACCAAAACTGTATTTTTACTTTAATACTTCAACTACATTTAGATGCTGATACTTATGTATTACCCTGCATGACCTTTACTTTTAATTGCTTACTTTTTTGCATATTGGTACTTTTACTCAAGTAAAGGTTCCGAATACTTATTTTACCACTGCTGATAGCTGCAGGGTAAATAGCTACAGCCTAAGGACAGTCAGTCAGTGCAGCATCAAGAGGGACTATTTTATCAGACACCGTGATACAACAAATCTGACTAGGGGTTAAATATGTTACTTCACTGAGGGAAACACAGCTCTGTTTCAAGAGCAGAGTTAGACAAACACTTCAGTTCACCAGTTCTGGCCTTTCACTTAAAATCAGAAACAAATATGTCAGTATTGTTTACCTTTAATGAATCAGATATGATCCAATTTTGGTCATAATATATTTATTGCAGACTTTCCCAGCTTTACACTGAATTTATTCTTATGCATTTAATTCACAGTAACCACATTGTAAAATTTGTTTCAGAGGCCTTTGCGGCTCTTTGGAATATAAATATAGGATATCTGTTACTAAAAGCCTCAGTTAGTTGCTCTTGGCATTCAAATATTCTCATAATTCAGCACTCTGACTTAGTTTCATGCTGTCCAAATTCCTGTGCAAGGTAAGAGGCCTGTAAGCTATGGAGACCACACTGCAATGTGAGTATGTTTTAAACAATATCCACATGTGGCAGGGCTGAAACTGTTTGATATATGGCTATATCAAAAATAAATATTCATAATGAATTGTGTGGTAACCTTGTAAATTACAGGCTGCAGTAACTTGTAATATCTTTATATTGTTTGTTATTGCTAATGCTGTATTTGGTAAATACATTTACTTTGCGAAATGTTAAGTGGATACCTCCTGACATTGCTGTGAGATTACTGGTCTGTAAATTATAAGGCTTTGGTCTGTTGACTTTTAAATTTCTGCACACATGAAACAACGTGGGAAGGCAATATATGCCGTCAGAAACATGACAGAATATGTGGTACTAATTAAACTAGTGTGATGTGAAACACAACATACCCTAAGAATATCTCGTTTCTTCAGCATTACAGTGTGCACGTTTTTGTTCTAGATGCAACATTATCATCAGTGTAACGTTCAGTTAAAGGCCCCAAACACCTCTGCAGTTATGTTATTACAATGATAAAGGTGGAATTTGTCCTGCCCTTGCACAAACAACAAAGCGTGAAATATCCTTTGTGGGTTTGCCATGGGCGTGCAGGGCCATTACGACTATATGCATTTTAAGCATGAAAACAGCAGCCTTATTCTTAAGTCAATGCTTTCTGTACAGCTGATATGCTGCTTTCACCATTGCTCATGTTATGAATGTAACCACTACTATAGTGTGTGTCTTACTCAAACACAAGTCACTCACCATTCTCCCTGGTATTCCCATACTTCCTTTGTCAGCCTATTGACCGGTGCAAATTCAGAAGAAACACCGGTCATTAAGAACATTAGAGTGGAGAACGAAGTGAACTCTTAAAGGGATACCTTGTCATTTCAACTTGGGCCATCCTTGACTATAACAAAGTACATTAAACATTTAGTCTCATCTATTTTAACCATAATTTAACTGTAGCATGATAATAATAGCAGGTGCCACATTTAAGTTGTACTAAATTGGTGTCACTGTTAGAATTGATCAGTGAACGGAATGGGTCCTACTGCAGGTAAAGAGATGCTAATGCTGGATATTCACAGTTGGTTTTGAAGTCTTGATGACACGGTATCCATTTAAAGACTCCATTGTGTTGTTTAGTCATTTCACCATGCCATGCCTAATATGGAGACTAGAGGCAAGCATTTCATGATGCTGAAAGGAAAAAAACTACTCTGAGGCAAGCACTTCCAGCCGAAGACTCAAGATAGATCTTAGATAATGTTGCACAGCAGTGGGGGGCGGGGTGACTTTCACAAATAGGCAGCAGTATGACATCTGACAGCAGTGAGACAGATCAGGACATCTGAGAGCGGTGAGACAGATCAGGCGTCTGACAGCAGTGAGACAGATCAGGACATCTGAGAGCGGTGAGACAGATCAGGCCTCTGACAGCAGTGAGACAGATCAGAGCATCTGACAGCAGTGAGTGTAGAGGGACTTGTCTTGGGTCTTAAAGAGCTCATGCACTGCTAGTTCACAGCTATACTGCTAACTTCCAATCTGCTGCAGTCAACAACCTCCACCATGACACATCTTCTTTGTCTCCTTATTACCCACTTGCAATGCAAACAATTTACCCACTGAACTATTCCTTAAAGGTCTCATACTTCGGAAATCTACTGCAGATCTTACAGAGATGAAGAATAAGTGTAATCCACTTGTTCACTGGCTATTGCTACCTCCTGTTAGGAAGAGAAGTATGTTGAAATAATCAAGTAGTTTTCACACAAATCTGTGCATTTGTAAAATGATGCCTAAGATATACCTGATCTCAGAAGGGTGGAGGCTGAGTCAAAGGCAGCCCGATAAGCACACTTGTCTGTAGATAGCTATAGTCAGTCACCCTTCATTAATCCAAGGTTTTATTCTCGAAGCACAAAAGTCCAAAACAAGCTGGACCCTTGTTTTGGCTCACATTACATCAGTGAAGCACATAAAAAACCAAAGGCCTCCTCAAATTCATACAAGCTGCACCAAATTGATCACTCTGATAAAAATCAGTCCTTAACTTTGTCAGATATTTTCATCAAGATCCATGAGTAAGGCTACTAGTAACTGCATGTAAGTCATAATCTGACTCACAATGTAAATGGATGCTGAAAGAGATACAACGCAGGGGCAGCTGTTTCTAGTGGAGACAAGCAAACTTGCCTAGAAAAGAACAATACATCTATTGCATGTCAGTCATGTCTCAAGACTGTTAGGATAATCTCGATGACAACGAGCATCGCTAAGCATCAAAGCTAGAGCACATGGTCACTAGATGAATGGCTGTAAGAAGCATAAAATTCATGTTTTTTCGTTGCAATAAAATGTATCACTAGGAAGTTTCCGTTCAGAACCTAAATTTGGGCAAGAATTATGGAAGACTTCGTAAATGCTACCAGAATAATCCCATTTGAAGTCCAGTGAGTATCAGGTGAATAGTACATTTGTCTGATGAGATGTTGGAATGGTCCATGCTGGTGTCTGAGTAAAATCTTCTCAAGCAGTATATACCCTAGTTAAGCTATGGTGCTTCTCTCATATTTTGATCAAACATGTAGCGCCATCTTCTCTTCTATGTAGTCTGAGTCTGAACATGGCTTCAGCTGTTTTCTGTCCTGGTACATCAGATTAGCAAGTGTCTCTTTCATTAGTCATATGGCATATTTTTAAAGCACTTAAATACTATCAGGCTACAGCTGTGTTCTTTGAAGCCCTGTCCAAGCTTCTGGGTTAAACCGAGACCTTGGGAAAAATGGCACCACCAAAAGTGGTTTTGATCCAGAGCACAGGGCTGACATGATTATTTGCTATGACCACAAAATACAACCTTCACTAAAGTAGGGTTTTGTAGCCATGAGGCGAACCGAGTGCCTTGTAAACCCTTGGCCAGTTTATGTGTTGCACTTCACTTCCACAGAGAGAAACCACATCACTGACGCACTATTCTCTCTGCTCTACGTCCCAAGATGTTTCTACAATACTATCCCTGCCTAAAAGATATAGGTCAAGTAGGCTGTTTTCCCTTTTCACCTTTCCCCTGTATAGGCTGTCACTCTCTTTGCGGTTTTCAGAGTTATAACGGCCTTGGTAGTCTCACCACACACGAAAACTAAGCCTTGAGCTGACAAACACATTGCAGTCAAAACGATTAATACAGGTCCTTACCAGTGGAATGTCTAGGTGTCTGTGGTGTATCTAAAGTGTTAATGAGTCACAGCTGGACCTCATATTCAGGCCAAACATACACAAACAAGTACTTCTACCTCTGTGAAGACGCTCACTGATATAATCCAACCCCCACCTCATAGCTGTAACCTTAACCATCCCAACAGAATATAACCCTACACCTGAATTTAACTTGAACCTCAAGACTGAGTGTCAAACCTCAAACATCCTTTGAAAGGCGTGTCAGAAAGTGAGGACCAGCCAAAATGTCCTCCCTTCCCCACCTTCATGAAAACATGAGTTGTGATGCAGCAGATAAAGATGACTGCAAAAATCTCACCGTAGCTTTTATGAGTTATGACTGAATGGTTGATTCTTAAGTTGCATGTGTCTAGCCAAGCGGTTAGTAGGAGTTCTAGGAATACTGCACAAAGTGAGCTTTGTCCGCATGTATGTTGGGAAATATAAGTGAGTGTGTGAAAGGCAAGGAAGGGGATTTTTTTTTAAAGACATCGATCATATATGTATATATATATTCCTTTATAAGTATGACCACCTAGCATGAAAAACAATGTTCCCTTATTTGCTGTTACGGGTTCTCTTTCAAGAAAAACAAAAAAACACATCTTTCTGTCAAAGACTGCTCGTGACTTCATTTCCCGCTGCTCAACGGAAGTAATCCATCACAAATCATTGCAAAGAATATCATCCATCTTTGACATAGAGAGTCAACCCTTTGCTTCTTGTAACTGGCAACATGGCACAAAGGTCAGACACTAGATGGCCACCTGTTTTCAGTAAAAGAACCCTGTGAGGTTGACATGTTGACTAGGTCAGCAGAGTGAAGGAGTGAAGAGCGAGCGTTAGACTGGAAAGAAAAGAGGGTTAGCTTTGACAAAACAGTAGGCCATTTGCAAGCATTACAGTACATTCCAGCTATGGCAGAAATAAGGAAAGCATTTTAGTGAAAACAAATAAGAGGCCATGTTGTTTTGAATTGATAGTGTTTTAAAGCTATACGCATTTAGTTTCACTGCTGTATTGACATCTCTGAAGTTTAGAGTAATCACGGAAAAAAATAGAGGTTGTTCAGTGATTTCTATTCCCATGGTAAATGTGTCTAGATATATTTGAGTTCAATAACAGTTTAAAGGTTGATGAATGGTTGTACACAAGGTTCAATTTGAGTAATACCATCATGTTTTGTTTCTTAAAAAATCGGTTTCCAATATTAAACTCTTACCTTTTTCTAACTGAAAGAGTTGGGAGAGGAACCGTGTTTCAGTGGTATAGACCTGTTCTGAAAACCTCAGCAACTTGTTGAAACAAGGCCCAGTTTAAAAATAATTACAATAATCTATTTTTTTATTAACCCAAATAGGCCAACTATCAGGATGATAATCTGCCATATTCTGAAAACCTTAACCTGAATAAGGTCATGGTTGGTTTAAACAAGGTGGAATGAAAGGATTTGAGACTTTTGCAAATTTAGAAAGAAACCACCCAAAATGTTATACAGTAGAATTATACGTTAAACAATTTCAGGTGTAAGGATTATTAAAGAGACAGATTAACCTATTGAACGTAATGATCTGTAATATGTCAACAAAACTATCAATGGAGTGGTGTCCAGGTAAGTCAAAAGAGAGGGAGGCTACTATGATACTGCACAATAGTGAAGCACTTGCCATGGGATACAAATTTGCTTAATGGTCGACAGCTAACTCTCAGTCTTTATTTTAAATTGTGTTAGGTTACAGTGCTTCAAAACAGGTCGAAAATATTTAGGTTTGAGGAAGCACGATAAAGGCTTGAGAAAAACCTAGGCTACAGAAGATGTAGCATCACTGCAGCTCTCCTACATCATGTTACCTCCAAAACACATTTAGTAAAGCAGGATATATTATATTTATATATTCTGTCTGTGATTTGTTTGGTTACATGTTGTTTAAGGCTTATCTGCTGCCAAAGGCTTGGATATAATCATTCACTTTACCTATGCTGAACAAACTAATTAAATAAACCAAATATTCAGCAGAGAGCAGACAGAGATATCAATACTGCAGTGTTCACATATGCAAATACTGTATCTAGAGACACACAAAAACACCAGTTAAAAAGAGAGTTACCGGAAAGCCTGCTCGTCCAGGAGGACCCTGAAAAAGGGGTGAGAAAAGGTTGGTACAAAAAGGAAAGAGAGAACTTTACAATTAAAGTCTACATATGAAAGACATCTGCACTGCACAAGGCCAGAATAAAATGATAAGGAGAGATTCATGGTAATGACTTTCTTATAGGGATTCCACCCTGCCAGTTCTTTTATAGTCGCTTCCAAATACAATTGAAATCTACTTCTACTTAGCCAGATTAGATATTGTGCCCTTAAATAGTGACATGTGAAAATGTTCATTCAAAAAAATCACTTCTACTTTTGCAGATTGACTAGCAGTGTTATTGGCTGTTGCTACATTTCAAAGATTGCATTCAGTGACAATAAGAGATCTTTGAAATCTTTGTACAGATCTGGATGCTTTTCTTTGAGTTGCTTGTATAAAATAACAGTGTTTCTTCCTTACATTTGAATTGCTCTGTTCTATTGTTTGCATACTTTGCAATGGTTGTCTATAGCTTAGGAGCATAATAATTCTTCATGATTCCTCCATGAACAACTCTTGCCTTTCCCTAAATGTCACTGTGGACCTGTTGTTGCATTTGCACTTGCCACTCCCTGTTTAGCTGTGTCTGTCTTCCTTTTCTTCTATTTGCATCAGACTAGAATGCCTGTTGGTTATTATTAGTATTATTGTATCTTACTATAAAGATGGATACTGTCACATATTCAGAAGTTTGTTATCGACCTAGTACCATGACATCTCTACTGTTATGTATGTTTTATTTTGGCCTTTTCAGGTCAGTGACAGCACAACAAACAACTACTGATGCAGTAGCATGCCTCCCTAAATTCTGGTCCAAATGCATCCAGTGAATCACATTTTAACACAACACAGATTTTTCTGAACACAAAAGAACAGTTTTCTCATTTCACCACAAAGACGCATGCAAAGGTTGCTTTTGGGAGAACACATGCTGAAAGTCTGTGTAACCAACCCTATGCAAAGCTTCAAACCCTACTTGAATACCCCACTAATGCGGATATGACAACATGTCAGCTTGGTGGCTTTCATCAAGAAACAAATCACAAGGATCTAGAATACAAAGACCTTCAGTTATGTCCAGGTTCTATGGGCAAGAGGGAGAACACAGTCAAAAGTCCAGTGTGCTTTGTTTTCACTGAGTGAGCGGAACACAAATCTGTGCTTTTTGTAAAGGATGGAACGCTAATTGGTTGGAAGTCGAAACAGGAACTCTTGACATGTTCCAAAAAGCTGCTAAGGAATTGACTCTCCACGGAGGAGAATGATGATTGCCTGCTCCTGAATGTCTGCATGTTATTAATATTCCTCCAGGAGGAGTCCTCTGTGTGTGTGTGTGTGTGTGTGTGTGTGTGTGTGTGTGTGTGTGTGTGTGTGTGTGTGTGTGTGTGTGTGTGTGTGTGTGTGTGTGTGTGTGTGTGTGTGTGTGTGTGTGTTTGTGTGTGTGTGTGTATGTTTGTGCGTGGGCGATTGCTGGCCGGCACCAGGAGAGAGGAAGTTATCCCTCTCCCATCAGTAATCCTGGATGGAGGGAAAGTGAAACATCAATCCGAGCTCCTGATTATTGGCTCTGATGACTGATTGTAAATATCTTTGAATAATGTTGTGTCATGTGTTCATTCTGGGCAGTGGCTCGATGGTGCATTGTGACAACTATAATTTTTTTCCATCAGACTTTATCTGACAGAGTCATCCACTTGTCCATTGCTGATCTGTATCTTTAGAGTGTTCCAAATAATCTTTGCCAGTAAATCACTTATTACTCTTAGCTATGAAGACACAAAAGTGTGACACATAAAGCATGGTCAAATAATACATTAGGACCTACTCTACCCAATATTTTCAGTTTTTGTTTATATCATTCCATAATAGATGTATGCCTTGATTCCTGATCTTCCCTATTCTCCATTTATTCACCCTGCACTTCCTTCATGTTTCAAAGTTTTACTTGAACCTCAGTGTGGCCGGCACTCGACTCATCAGATGAGCACTATTTTGACTAAATCAGGCTAGCCGGCAGAGATCGGGTGTAAGAAGGTGCACGGCCAGGTGGTGAGTGGGAACACACTGCATGTCGGCGTCTGCCCATTAGCTACTGGCTCAGGGGCTGTCTGCAGGGGGCGAAGGTCACCCACTGCCGGAAGGAACCTTTCACTTGAATTACACGGTAACCCTCCAACATGTGGCTCCCATTTGGCCAAGTGCTGCTGAATGAATGGGATGCTGGTGAGGGGAGGGTGGGAGAAGCGTATATTTGGCCATTGTGCTTGGGTTATATAGTCTCCTGGGCTCTTCTATGCTCAATAAGAAGTGAGTTGGGGTGTATAGCAGAATGAGAGGCTTTGACTTGCTCCATTCCTCTTTCTATTATTTTACCCAAAAGCTAACTGGCTTTACCCTACTACTGAACTTTAACACACACAGACACACACACACACACACACACACACACACACACAAATAAAACATTTGCAAATAATCAGTCATTACAACACCTCCTTTTGGTAGCTAGATTGAATATATATATATGTCGTCATTTTGGTCTTGTAGCTTTGGACTGGCAGCCAGTGCAGGACCCCTGTCAGTATACTGTTTAGCTCACTTAGAATCAGAGGGGATGTGATTATTTTAATGGTGTGTTAAATGCATAACACCCATGCAAGGACCAACTGTGATGTGACCTGTTAACAGTAATGAGCTGTTGCTTTACAAAGGACTCTATCTAAGAATAATTCTTAATTAGCCCTGCGATGGACCTGGCTATACTGTGATCCTGCTGCAATGGGAACCAGTAAGATATCTCTGTAAGATATTTACCTTGAGACCATATTAACCATTGCTTCTCAGAAATCTCTACTGGGAGAATGGACACGCTCATTACAACTTGTCTTTGTACTTTAGAAAGGTTCCAAACAGAATCCTAAAGGATGAGCCATCGAAGGATAGAGAGCTCATAGATATGGCAGTTTAAAGTTAATCAGACATTTCATATTTATAATGTAATATATTTGTTCCTCACTGTCTAAAATATCTGCCCATCCTTCAACTTATTTCTGAGCATTTTTCTGATTATTGCTCATGTTGCAGAAATATAGATTCTTTTAGAATATTTACTATTTTAAGATCAGACACAGCCGTATATATGACATCTGAAACATTCTGTAGTTTTTATATGCATTCTTATTTACTCTGTGAAACTCTAAGCTCTTTTGCATTCATCTCCCCTCTTATCTCCCCTTTCTTTTTCATTTTACTGGAAGCTATTTGTGAGCTAATCTCATCGCAAATGATTTTTAAACGACATTTGTTTGACACAGTGTCTGTATGCCATGGAAAGCATAAAGAAAAGTGGACCGGACCATGTCTTTTAATTGCTCAGATCCAGTGGAGATGGAAGTGTATGTGAGTGGAAAATAAGCTTATTTTTCGCTGTCTAACCTCATGTACCTTCAAACCTTCTTTGTACGAACTATCCCTCACATTTTCCAGGGAGGGATCTTTTGGCAGATGTGATTTTAAAGCTGTCACGGCTGCACAAAAGTCAAACTCATAGTGTCCAGATGGTTGGAGCGGCCTTCCTGAACCTTGTGGCATTGAGGCAGCGGGTTTTCCATTTAACCGAAGACTTGATTTCAACTTTGCATGCATTCAACCAAGTTCGGTGCGGAGTTGCATGGGACTGAAGCCTTTCCCAGTGCAGAGGGGGCAAGCAGGTGGGTACACCTTGGACAGGTCACAGGTTTTTCAAGCACAGTTTACAACCATAAAATAAATAAATTGACATAAAAAGCCAAATAACAGGGCAGCATACAGATTATCACTGCATCCAGACAAGGCAATATACTGGCATCAGATACGTTCAGGTTCATCTACTTCACACCAAAATACAAAAATAAACACAGTCGTCAACTTTACCACATGCAGATCACACAAGGCACTGGTCAACTTACTGGAGGTCCTGCAAGACAAGAGAAAGAGAAAAAGAGAAAAACATTAACATTCACATGAAACTATACATTATATACATACAGTCTGAATACCTAAAATGCTTGTGATCACTTCATAATGTATAAAACTAATACTAGTTCCAGATTAACCCATTTTCTATACCCAGTGTTTATGGCTGGTGTTCAGTTGGTAATTTAGCCATGACATTTAAGCATCCTTGACAAGCTTCCGAATTGTTTTGTTTTGCAACCTTTATGTACTGTCTTTTCTCTGTTCAAGCTGAAGCTGAAATGTAGACTCTAAAAATCCCCTCTCCCATATCAGAAATGACACATCGGTGCCAGGTCATGACTCACTGATGTGTTTAACCTATCTCCTCAAACAACAAGACACTGACACACGCCACAGCCAGGCTCGACCATGTCTTCAGAGGGACGTCATGATAAATCATTCCAGCATAAATCACAATCAAAGTCAAGGGATTCAATGACATGTTGTCCAGTGATGACGCAACAGCACAGTGAGCCCGGAAACTTGAAAATATTTTACTGCCCTGGCAGTGTTGGAGATAGATTTATTACCGATCAATCCTGAATCTAATTGAAGTTAAGACAAAGCAAGGGACAAATTGTGAAGCGGGGTTGTAACTCAAAAAAATGTCACCACGCCCATTCCAAAAACATTTTGATCCTGATATACAATCCTGTGTTCCAGTAAGAACCACTGGGAACTGTTTGTCTGTCCACTGCTCAAAATGGCCTCTTAAAATAATTGATTGCCAGTCACTGCACATGGAGATAATGATTTGATATCTTTTGCAGAAACAATCAGCACTATTGCCATTTTCAAAGTTTACACTTTGCACATTAATGCATGTCGATATATTTCCTTGGAGAGATCATATCCTATTACCTATCATGGTGTCGATGGTACGACCCAAATGTTTCCATTTAAAACCTGGTTTTGCATTGAGCACGTTCCACAATTTACATACATAAGCTCCAATTGAGCAATTATTCTGTCACAGCGCAAACTTAATGGCACATACATGATAGAACATTGTTTGAAAAATATTTTCTCATTTTAGTTCTGAGGGTCCTTAAATGTTCCAACCGTCTGCTTTTCCCCATGAGTTTTAAGTACTTTAACTACTCAAACTTGGAGTAGTCAACAACCATGTGCTTTTACTTCACAAGGAAATGGAAACAAGCATTGATAAAACAGAAGTTCTTATTTTTGCTCCAGCTGGACTTGACCTAAAAGGATGCAAATCTTGTTTCTCTCCTTCTGAAATCTAGATGAGGCTTTTGGTTGCGAGGGTCACAGGTGTGATTGGTCATGTTGCGTCACAGGAAAAGCTTGCATTCCTGCTACATCAGAGCCATATTAAGAAACCCTTTCATTGTCATGTGGTCCAGGATGTTGCTTTTCTTAATCTCCTATAACTAATTTTTTAAATCTTACATTTTTTTATTCTGGGTCTCATTTACATTGCTTAGTGGAAGTTGGAGTAATCTCCATCTAAATTTACTTTAAAAGTCATTACATTTTACATTTGAAGCCTTCGGAAAACATCTCGCCCCTGCTGCTTTCACTCATCTTTTCCCAGCAACGGAAGTCAGTAGTTTTATCTTTCAGACTAACAAATTTGTGGTGCCGTGCTGGTGCCAGCTTTTTGGCAATCCAGTTTGATCGATCATGTGTAGCTTTGCCGAACATATTACTTGCATAATTATTTTTATTTTAATTTCTTTAAAATATGGCTATGTCGGCTTGTGATATTCTTTACTGGTTCCTGCTTTCGAGTGGACCTTGGTAAGTTGCCAGAGCTGTGACTCCTATGAAGGCACTGATATCATGTCGTCTGTATTTTGACATTGTAGTAAACATCAACACACACACACACAATCATAAAAAGAAAAACAAATATATGCATCATTTTTATGAATATAGTAGTCTGTCCCAAAACTATGTGTTCAGTTACAGTAGTGGCCTCACTTATGGTGAAGCACTTCTATCATTTGAAATCTATAAAATACTCAAATGTGAATTTATTGAGCAGCTGGGTTTATTAGTATCTCCAGTCAAGGGAAACTTATCAAAAGCCCTACCCTGTTTGATAGTTCAGATTCTACAGGGCTCAAAAACGATCATCGAAAACATATGGGAGAGCTAGACGACCAGGCCCAGCCCATGACTCACACTCTGCACCGTAAGATAGACCTTACACAAAACACCAGTATGCTACCCGTTGACCTTTTCACAAGTACAATGAGAGAGCCGGGAGTCATCCGACATAATCAATTACCACTGACTCAGGACAGGGGTCACTAAATATGTTGTTACGTCAATCACAGCAATGTGAGGAAAATCATTAATGACAAATCTCATCAGCGAAATGTCAAATCAAATCCCGTGCTTTAGCTCCTTAGAGGTTTATGCTGTCTGCCCCTCAGACTGGTCCGTTCCAGCCTAGAAGGCCACTGTCAACTCAATTATTCACTTTGTACTCACTTAAAATGAAAAGCAGTTGGAACAAGGAAAATAGACAGTTCTGTGAAAGAAGATGGAATTATATAGACAACTCAAATAAGTTACTGTTAAGAAGAAGAATGAAGTAGAAGTTCAGAGTTTTTTCCCAAGAGTAACAGAGAAAGTATGTGTCGTAAATTTTACATAGATTTCCTGGAGAAAGGGTAAATACACAGCTTTACGAGTAGCCCAGCATGAAATATTGAATAAAAGGGACTGAGAGTGCAGAGCATTTGATCACTTCCCCAGCCCTGAGGCCTGACACGAGCAAAAACATCCAGGAGTAACCAATGACGCAGTCAGGGTGACAAATTTTAGCCCTGTGGGCCCAGACCTTATTCTCTCTTTGCCTTTTAATTAGGAGGTGTGGTTCTTGTTGAAATTTGAGGAGTTTTCAACACACCCGGGGCATACAAATGTCAAAGCCATGTTGAAGTAAAGCGTGGCAAAACTCATACTGACATTCCATAAAGTTCAAACAGCTTTGTTGTCCTGATGATGGAAATAAAGTGAGTTTGATTCATGGACATTGTGTGGGATTTTGGGTTTTCTGTTAAAGTCAATATTCTGCCTCCTGCCACTACCTGGAGCTACTGGAAGGTTTGTCACGAGAACCCTAATGTTTTTCTGTTTATGTTACTAAGGCTTTAAAAAAATGCATTTGCTGTGGAGAATTTCCCAAAGACTTGATCATATTTAATGCTTGGGGGTGCTGGCTTCTCTTCTCTTTAATTTACAATGTGTATCATGTCTGTTTGCTCAAATTTGTCACACTTATGAATCTAAGAAGCATGATTTAATTTAAAATGAAGCCATTGGGTGCAAAGTACTTTAATCGTCCCCATGAGCTGTGTGACACAGCTAATGCGACCTGTGACCGATCATTGCCAAACCATCTGGTTAAACTGCAGTGACTAACTTCCTGCTGTTTTTCGAACACCAGCATGCACCTGTCCATTTCACTTCACATATTAGTCTACATTTGCCTCACATCGACCCCTAAAACCCTCCATTCCCCCACCCCCCCCATTGCCCTGTTAAGAAAAAACTCTGCCCTAGTGCTACTGCCAGACGAGTAGTTCAACAAACAACAATATGAAATTCCAACGTGCTGATTTACACGACATTAGCTATACATATACGAGATAATACAATATATGTCCTGAATTTCTGACCAGGCAGGTTCGCTGCGTCCAATATCTAGATAGATTTGTCATTTCAAGCAGAATAGCAATTACGACTTACCCTGAAGTGACAATCATTTTAAACTAAAAGGGCTTTAATTGCTACTTCAAAAAAAGACCCACAATATTATAATTTGTGAGGTTTTAGTTATCAGAAGGGATGTGCATAATGAAGTCTCAGTTACAGCAGAGCATGACATTTCCAGTCATTTCTGCAGTTGCGTTCCAGTCCTTGAAGGGTAAATTTAAACTGTGTCTGCATGAGTGGGGAAAGCAAACATGGGAGCCAGATTCCTGTTGCATTCTGGGCCTGCCATCACATCCTGTTGGCTGGAGCCACTCACTCAGGGGACATACTGTAAAGCACCTTGATCCAAAGGCACTTTGGGAGGCCTGGGGGAAGGAGCTTCAAATATAGCGCATGGACTGGCGCCTGAGGAGGGGCCACTGAAGCAACAGCTTTATGTGAAACAAGTAGTAGGCACAACATGAAACAACATTACACCCATAAACACACACACACACACACACACACACACTGAGTGGGAATTTGCTTGACTACATTGATACCATGTATTCCAAGCCTTCTCCTCCGCTGGGCTTAATGCTGTCTAACTATTGCTAACACCTGTTGTTTCTGCTTATGTAAGGGTACTGGTTAGATGCGCCCGGAAATGGAGATCTACACTGGATGCCAACATGCAAAGTCATGGGCGTTCCCCCTTTCCTGTCCCCTATTTAAGTCTTTCATTTAGTCAACACTGGCTCTTGCATGTATTTTAAGTAATCACACAACCATATGTATGGCATTCTTTATTACACCAGCAAACAATGTACAGTAACCAATAGGCCACTTTCTAGAGAGGTCTACCAGAATGCTGTACTTTAAATGTTTTTTAAGCTTATTTGACCTTTTATGCTACAAAATGTAAACTGGTGTGATGGGCAGGAGGCCTGCCACCTTGAGGCTATCTCTGTCCCAGCATTTGCATCCAGGAATAACCTGTGGAATTTCTGAGAATATCACAATCTAAAAACCCAACACTGCCTACCCACCATCCCCTGCTCTCTCAGATTCCCTGCTTCTCCCATTCCCGTTATAAACACAGCAGCCTGCCATAATGTTTGTGCTGTAACATTTCTGCCAGACTACACTAGACGATGATTGAAAGAAGGGACATCAGAAGACAAACTTAGCTTGAGTCCAGGGGGATGTGGAAGGTAGTGAGCATTGCATTGTCAACAGGGGGGCTCCCCTAAAGTCAGCTCCCCCAGAGATATCATGACAAAAGACGGTTAATTGAGTATTGAGACTATTGCAGACATAATCTTTCAAGCTCACTATTTCAGGTTTAATGGGAGAGTTCAAATTTGTAACTTCCATAAAAACAACACATATGGATGTTTGATTGATGGTACGGGATTTTTAAGGCAGTATTGTTGGGATTATTAAAACTTATTGATTGAGATAAGAAGAAAAAGACCATGTTCTTTTTTAAATTAAACCAAGCAGCTTACGTAGGATAACTCTAAACCTCAGCCATGTCCTCAGTCAGAAATGTCATGAAACATAAAATAATCATGGTCAGATCCTGGACCCCCTTAAATAGCACAATGCTTCAAGTTTGCTAGGTTTTGCCACAGCTAATGCCATCATCATACCTGATTAAATCCATGTGTCATTTGTCCATCTAGTTGTTAGGCATACTAAGACATCTCTGGTAACATAAAAACAATGATCGTCAAATTTCTTTATTGTGGGAAGCAAATGTGTTATCTGTCTGTATTTAGAATAACAGAGTTATAGAGCAAGTATAAGCTTTATTGGATACTAAATATTTGGTAGAACTCTGTTTCTGGGACCAACTGGAGACATCCATCCTTTATAAAGCCTCGATGCAGATATAAACTGTATTGGTCTACAATACAGCTCAAATATGCATTTCATCAATTTTTTTCATTGGGTACGGGTTAGAATCCGACATCCTAGACCAATAAGTAGCCTGATGAATTGTATACTAAATGTGAGGTGTGTTTGAGATCTTAGTCTACCTTATGCAAACAATGAATCCAACTCGATGGTGACAGGAAAGTGAAAAGCCTGTTTGGATTTTTTCAGCAGAGCATGTCCAATCACCTGAGCAGCAAAGATTCAAAAACATGGCTCTGATGCCAAACCCACTCAAATTTGCAGATCTTCAGGAGGAAAGAAATATTCAACACTCTGTAAATTAACTTTCACACCTCAAGGATTTACAGTTGCAGTTGTGCAAACAGTGGAGGGGATTTACTGAGGGGTGTGTATCTATCTGAGGATAAAACTGAACTTTTGCACTTCTCAGAGTCCTAGGAAGGGAAAACGCCTCCACCTCTTATTGAGACCTGGAAAACTAATTTTTCAGATTTGATCCCTTTTCACCATTTGTTACAAGTATCAGCCCTCACATATAAATGCTTTTAGTTCCCAAATGAAAAAATGTGGACAGACAGCCTGCTTAGGGAGATGAGTAAGGTTGATTGACTGCTTTGCAAGAATGCAATCGTTTCTGACCTCTCCTTGCTCTTCTGCTTATATCCAGAGAGGAACTAATAAACCCCAAAACAAACAGAGCCTCCACAAAAAAAATCTAATTGAGACAAACAATTAATCAAATGTTTCCCCTGTTCATTACATGCTTGTCCATGGAAAACAGAACACCAGTAAAAAGATGAAATGTCCTCAAGACTCAGCAGCTCAGCAGATGGGACAAATGTTCCCATTCATGTTCACCATATACAAGACAGTTCTGCCATTCCCATAGAGCCCTTATAGCCATGTTCCCTTGTTAAACATGAAGTCTTAGTTTTAAAGCTGCCTATGATTTCCTTGGCTCCATGCTAACCTGATGTCATGCTATGAGAAAATGTCAAATGTTAAGAAAAGGGGGAATGCTAATATGAAATGATGCTGTCTATTACAGCTGAAAAGCCACTTGGAAGCTCTAAGGGTAATATTACTTTGCCCGCCAGACAGAGGGTGAACCTGCACATCCAGCCAAAATTCCTACACGTCGTTTATTTTGACAAAGGAAGCTTATGGCCAAACGGTCTCAGAATTTTTGCATCTATTGCCTCTTTGGAGCCAATGTGCTTTAAGTTTGGGACCAACATGCCATTCATGCTGATGAAATAACCATGTGTAGACTATAAAAGTACTATTTATTGCCACAGAAAGTTCTGCACAATATATAATTCACCAAATCCATCAGAGGCCAAATAAATTGTGCTGTATTATACAAACAGCGTCTAATTTCATTAAATTGTCCCTGGCTGTTTAATGCCAAGCAATCTTTTGTCAATTCAGGGGATGGGGGAAATATTTTGCTTTCAATCTCAAAAGACATTTATAAGGCGAGTGGTATATTTTACTACGAGCCACAGATTTCATAAAAACAAGCCTGGGATTAAATACTCACACAGCAGCTTTTAAAGCAGATGACCACAAAGACGACATTATATTTTTGCCAGAAAAACCACAATTAAACTGACTCAATGATTTTCTCAGAAGGAGGAAAAGACAGGTACAAACAAACTTCCATAATTCCACTAATGCAATCACTGGTAATGAGTTGGACTAAAGAAACCTTATAATTTGACCACATCTTCAGCTACATCAGCCGAATAGATTGCTTTGGCCACTTGGGGTCAGAACAAGCTGGAAACACATCACTCTATAAAGTTGTAGGCAAATAGTGGTGTAGTTAGAAATCCAGACAGAATAATATTCATTAAGAGTCATGTTTCTAGCCATCTGACAATTAAAATTCCAACATTCACCCTCTTATTAGTTTTGAGCATGGAAACAAGAGGTAGTTGAGATTTAGTAAACGTATGAGCTTTTTAGGTGGCACAATAAACAAAGCAATGAGCTAAAAAGCTCTGTAATGAAATGAGTTGGTGGAAAGTCTGTCACAATGAGCAACCCATGCTTGCCATGACTGGATACTACATTTGCGATCAGAAGGTGATATGAGGAGCCATCTGGGCTGGGGATAACTTAGAGCTAGCTTGGTAGATGCTGAATATTTCTGCAGGATTTTTAAGACTACAACTGTTAAAGTGATTGTTAGCTATGTAGCAATGTTACAATCTTCCATTCGCACAAAATCAAGAACTGCATTGTGGCTGAAGCAAAGTCCAAACTCCAATTTTCAAATTAGTTGAAATGAGTGGAGCAAGCTCCAGTCTGCTTGAACTCACTCTGTGGGTGAGTGGTAGTAGCTTTGTGATGAATGTGCTGCACACAAGAGCAGGCTCTGTAGAGTGAGGAAAGACATATACATACTACATATATGTGTTTCCTCTACATCATATTTCAATGCACTAGTGCCATGTTCCCATGCAGCGAACACTTTGCCAAGGGCTTGAGAAGCTAGTAAAGCCCAGGGTCTATCATTAACAAATTAGGCTAAACAGCAGTGCCCCAGGATACAGGGTTACATTTCCCTGACTCGCTAATTCAACTAACCACTAGAAATGCACAGTCAGGGCCTTTTTGCAACAGGACCAGATCTTTAAAAGGGCCTGCAGCCATAGTGACTTAATAGTGGGTTTGTATTCGGGTGAAAAGAGGTTGTTTTTTTCAAGCTTTGCTTTTGTACACTGTGAACTGTTGTTATACCTGAGGGAAGGAATTAACAGGACACAAAAGATCTATGGAAGGAGAAATATATTAGTTTGACTTTACAAGAAGAAAGGTCAGTGGTTTGGGAAACTGACTCAAGTTCTTTTATTTCCAGTCGAAACTCACATTTAAGAAAACAAGAAAACACTAGGCCTATGTGCTGCTGGTGGAGAATTCATTTGAAGAAATAAGCAAAAAGAAGAAGACATTACGAGAATAAGAAATCCTTTCTCTGATGATGTGTGAGGAAATGTGGTGGGGAAAAAGGGATGAAGTAAAGGATTTCACCAACAGAGTCACTGAAAAAAGGCTTCTTCTCAACGCCTTTGGATGGGATGGAACCACTTCCCACACTGTAATCCAAGAGGGGCCCCTTTCCTGTTAGATGACCTTCAAAAGTTTACGTGCCTGTCATGAAAACCAATATGTCATCCAGCGCACACTTCCTTTGCTTGATGCCACCACCTCAAGGAAAGAGCAGAGCTACGGGAAGTCGGAGCGAGACAGAGGGGTGTGTGGAAACAGAGAGACAGCCGTTGCAATTCATCTGCATTGGAGTTTTAAAATCATCAGGATTGATTCAAATGTTTCCTGTGGGTTTTGGAGCTGTTCCCCAGAAGCAGTGGGTGGGGTGGGTGGATGTTTGAGGTGGGATTTGAAGTGAAATGTTTGATGGGTGGAGAGGCAGAAGCTGTTCCAAAGGAAGATGTGCTAAATGGACAGGGATTTGATTCAAATGATTGACTGTAGCATGCCAAATATTTTCAAGTACAGCTCGCAAAATGTAAATAGACTTAAGGTAGTTAGGGAATGGATGCCAAGTGTCTTAATTTTCAATTGTCTATTTCCATTTGTTAAGCATGGAGCAAGAGCCAGAATGCAGTTTGCCAACCTTTGATAGCTCAAGAAATTTTCCGAGAATCTACAAAATTAGACATAAATCAAATCAATTAGTGAGCTTTAGAGGTATATCTAGATGCACTTTTGTCTTTAGACAGAGCCAGCCAAAATTGCCCATGACAGCTGTACTGGGGCAATTGTATGGGATGCGTGATAAGGAAGTTCAATATATAGACACACTGTATGATGCGTGTGATTAGGTTAATGTGACTTAAATAAAGCAATTAGAGTGGTCATGGGACAAGACATGTTCTATATTAATGTAGTCCATTTACAATTTAACAGCCTCTACTTCTTCAACCGTATAATATAAGTTATTCATCCCATTCTTGGCAGGGAAGGATTTAAAAAAATAGCCTATGTCTTAAGCGAATGCAAATTTCATTTAGACCAAACACGCCTGAGGAACTCATTCCCAAATCCTTGCAGGGTTCCTGCAGTATAAATTTCACAATTCAGCATTTTTCCCAGACTTACATTTTTTGATTGATAGATTTTACTGTATCTAGAAGACCATAATTGATCTCCACAGTCATGTCTCTACTGACTCGTATCAAATTCACGAGTGTTGGATATTAAATCCTAACGGAGGTCCAACAATATTTTTCCCTACTTTCACTGAGTATGAATTCTGCCCTCAAACCTCACCAATCTATCTTAATAACCTGATAATATTTCAATCTATTATCTATTGAATGCAGTTCATAATGTGCTGGGTGTGTGACAAATCAAATGTGAGCAGTATCCATGCACCACTCTCATCCTCTCAACCGCATATTTATAACAGACTTGTGGGCGTCATGGGAGGAAAACCCCACCTCTGCTTGACCTCTGAGCACATTACTCAGCCCAGACAAATGGCATCTCAGCAAATGTTAAAACAACAAATTCACCAAGGTTAACCCACAGAGTGCTTTATGCATGGGTTAAGACAACAGTATCTGTATTGTGCAGGTTGCACAGTTGACCTTCCTGCGTCCTTTTATGCTAACTGTGTGTACACGCATGCTTTTCATTGAAAGAGTCTTCACAGAGGCTATTTGGATAGTGCTTTTCGGAAACCTGATATATCAATTATCACTGAAGTCTTTCCAAAACAGTTTAAGCAAACCAGAAGAAGTGAAGCCAGTAAATTACAGCAACAAGTAGCAATGAGATATCTTCATTCATCATCCAATGCAATATCTTTACAATTCCACTTCATTACCGCGGCCGTTCTGTCTTTAGCGATTGGCATGGTGAGGGAAGACTCTGCTATAGTCATGGGGCAAGAAACACTAATCTGCTGTAAAGTACACGGGTAAAATGGTTGAAAAGCATTACTCAAAGTGTTTAAAAACAGTAATATGCTAACTAGTATATGTTAGGATGCTCCGTCAACTTTATGATCGACTCTTGGAGCTTTGAGGGTGAACATATCATTCTAGCATGTTTTAATGTCTGTTCTAATAGTCACATTCAAATTATTCTTTTTTTAATGCATCTGTTCTATATTTAGGATAGTAAGGCTTCTAGGCCGAGTGCACTCAGTGCACTGTGGCTGTTTTAAACCTTCCTGCTTGGAATGGCATTTGGTGCTTGGTCTGGGGTAATTCTTGTTGCAGTTTTCTTTCTGAAACTGTAAATGTCACCTGCAGGAATTGAGTAAGTAGAGATTGGCTGTGGGACTCAGTCTGTAAAACCCTGAAGCCACCACTGTTTCACAAAGAGCTGTTCACCTGTTTATTCAAGCTTCAGTGAAACTTGACCTTAGTACGCACAACCACGAATACCCGTTGTCGTGAACACTGGCTGTTGGCATGATAGACAATTATTATTTATATTGAGTGTATCACTTGTCCAAATTGCACCAATTGAAATGCTGCAATTCCTCGGGCTCTTAACAATACAAATGGCAGGTATGAAGCCAACAAGAGGAACGGTTCCCGAGATGTGTGAGCCCCAGACAGACGGACAGACAGAGATTTCTGTAATTATTAGATAGATATGCAGATTGTTTTGCTTCTTTAGTAGTAAGTCCAATTTCAGTCAAGACTTGTAACCTTCAACATTGTATACACATTTATAAGTTAATTAATACATTCATACTGTATTCTTGACTTATAAACTAAACTACAACTATCCGTTAAAAGACTGATCACAAATCGGTGGTGTTGTCATGTAGCATTAATGTTTTCTCTCATTTAGGAACAGGGAACAGGTTCTTGTTCATTAAGCTTACATAATGGTTTTAAAGCTCCTCCAGCAGACTGTTGGCTGTGAGAATTTGTATGAGCTAACATTTTTCAACTCATGAGTCTGTTTCTCAGTGTTATTCATTGAAGGGCTTCTAACATACATCATAATTTTCTCAGGAATGTAATCTAAGCATGAATTTTAAATAGCAATTGTTTACCTTCCTTAAGCTCTGTGGTCTTAATACAACCAAAACAGACTAGCTTGGTCTCCTCAGGTTCCCTTATGTGTACTCTGTTCCCAGATCTCCCTGAGGATCAGCAGGTTCTGGAATCTGTCCCCCATGTGACTTCATGAGTCAGTCTTCTGCCAAGTTTAAGAATGAGGTGCTCTAAGCACTTAAAAAGGCCAGTCATTCGTAAATTGAGTTACCAGGCAGGAGAAAAGGTAGCCAGCACACTATGCAATTCAACCTATTAAAACAGAAGCTCACAGAGAGCAAGAGAGAGAGAGAGAGAGAGAAAGAGAGAGAGGGAGAGAGATTGCAAAAAAAAGAAGTTAAGTCAATGATTTTACCATGTGTGCTCTGTGAGTTTGGCAACTGTCCAGCACCACACTCCACACTCTTCTTAGTGTTAAAATGAGAGGGTCTCGCTCACATAGCTCTGAGCTCTTAGGCTCATAACAAAACACAAACATCACAAGTCTAATATGTTAGAGGGGACCAAAGAGGTATGGATCTAATCAGAGAGGGCTGGACGGAAGAGGAGGGAATTAAATAAAATATAGGAGAAATTCAAAAATATTTAACCTTTTCTGAGAGGAAAACTGAGGCCTCTGTACTTTTTCATGCCCTCGCCATGTGAACTGCAATTCATTGCCCAAATGCCCACTATATCCTCTGGTGTGATCCTTGCTCCACCTTGAGAAGCACTCTAGGTTTTTGAGGCCCACATGGCTGCCAACAACATTAAGTTTGGCTTCCATGCATAGGTTGGAGAAGGCTCTGAAAATAATCTGGACTGTGAGTCATTTAGAAGCACTCAAATGAAACAACAGCAATTTGATATGTTTAGATCAAAGTTATGGCTAAGTCATGACAACTGTAAATACAAATCAGGAAAAAAATCATATAAACGATGTCTGCCTCATCATATCCTCCTGAGGGACTCTTTCAGCATAGAGCATACTATAGATATCTATATAGATATGGACTCCACAAACCAAAATAACTAGGATGGGAAACTAGAACCAATGAAAAAAATGTACTGTGTGGAGGATCTTGTGGTGATATTGCAGATTCCAACCAACTGAAATACATCAGACCCTAACTTTGTATGCAGCTGGTTAAGAATGAAACTTATCTTGTTTGCTTTGAACGTCAGACTGTGTGTCTCTGACCATGAAAACTGTTTTTATTGTGGTATTACTGCACGAATATGGTCATCTTAGCTCCTCATTCAGCAGCTGAAATACAAACTCCAGGAAACATGGTGTTTCTAAATTATATGTGGTTTCTTCACAGCAAAACATATTCATTGAGAACCAAAGATCCCATCTGCGCTTTAAATTATTGAGTTTGCCCAGAATTACAACTAACTATACGGCTATCAATTCATATTGATATATGTTGTGTCTTAATCACTATCTTGCAAAGTAATGCAGCTACTGAAAAAAAGGCTAAATTCAAATGTTCTGACATACTTATCTGGAATCTAAACAATATGCTCTGTAAGAAACTCTTTCAAAGTCCAGTTAATTCAGGCATTTAAACAGTGCAGAGTGTGTGTACCAGAGAAGCGGTTTTAGTCATCATAACCATGTGTGCTGTTTGTCATTAGCGGGGACACTGGGATGTCATAAGACCAGGCTCAGAATGGAAGCTGTCATCACACACATTAGTCAGCTGGACTTCCCCCGTCCAAAAACAAATGAATCAAGCAGACATGGAGACATGATCAGCGTAAACAATCTCTTCAAAATAGCACATCGCTATTTCACTTGCCTCTGCAGGTGAAACACTGTTGACACTGTATATGAAGGGGAACAGGAAGTGTAGCTTTTTCAGTTCTCACCAAGTTCACAGTAAGACAGACACAGATGTCTGGTGAGGCACATGTCAAATAACAAGATCTTTCAATAGTTAGACTAAATATATACAGTGTGGTCAGGAAGCTGATAGTTGATAAGATGATTGCGATCAGGTTTAATTTTGTATCAACTATATGCGAATATTGTGTTAATTTACGTATTTGGCAAGTGTCAGAAATGAATCATCTCATTCAAATATACAGACAAATATATAATATCATCGCTGTTCCGGAGAAAGGCCCATTCTGGTAACCGCAGTATTTTTGAACTGCTTCATGTTCTTGTAAAGGATAAGTAAAGATCCAGATCTGGTTCAAGTTTTCAACTGTTTTTAAAAATCTAATTATAAGATTCATTATGATTTCAGCTCATAATGTGCTGACATTCTAATGATATTTGTGGAGCCTAATTATTATACGGCCTGTCTCTGTTTTACATCATTTCAAACTGAATACATTGTTTTTGGGGAATGCTGGTTGGAGAACAGAGGAGATCTCAAGACGCAATCTGTGTGTAAATGGTACTGCCTTTTTTGTCTATATTTTGTGACATTTTACAGAAAAATGTATCAATACATTTTAAATAGATAAAAAAAACTATAGACTTATCAATAATGTAATCAGCAGTGCAACCTTCTATGTATGGAACACAGATTGGGGAAGATGATAAAACGAAAAGTCCAATACTGTGTGATATCACCATTACTTGCTTGTGGGCAGCACACAGTGTGTTTGCTGTTTTTTAGGAGGACAGCGCTGTATCAAGAAATCACTATCAGGGAATATGTGTGCACCCACAAAGGGGGGCACAGTAATTCCTGCGGTAAATCTTTAGGTGAGGGCTCCGTGGATTTCCTCGATCTCTTTCCCAAACCGCCTAACAAAATAAACAGTAATGGCTGATGAGAGATGGCATGTCCAGGGCAAAGACAAACAAAATGAAAAGCTCAATCACTCGCTGGGATCAGGTTTCGTATGGAGCAAGCCCCAAATGAGAAAAAACAGGCCTGGCCACAAAAACGACATTTTACCTCCAGCTCTGCAGCGTCTTGACTGACAAGAACGCGCTCGAACATTGCTTCATGTCAATATCAGTGAGCCCTTCTGCACTTCCTTCTTTCCTCACTCTCCATCCTCCAGAGAAGAACTAACCTGATAAAAAAAAATATATATTCTCTCCTGAAACTCATATGAGGCTTGTAAAGCCACCACCAACATTACCTGGCCTGCACCACCACACTGTGTGCACTCACTGTTGTGTTGGTCGAGTGGAAGGGCAGACCTGACAGGGTTGCCAGAGGAAACGTAAAGGTGGGTCACCAGACAAATTAAGTATCCACATCCTCTGGGGAACCTGAATGTCCACAGGAATTTCATGGTAATCTGTCCACCAGCTGTCAAACATTCTTGCACTCCAACAAAGTGTTTAACAAACTAAAATTGTCCTTTCACCAGTGGAGTAAAAACAGGCCAAGTCACAATTACTCACTGAATGTTCTTTAATTGGCACAAAGAATGCTTGAGTGAGTTTTAATGTCACGTGTGAAGTGAATAGTAAATGTTGTTGAAAAGGATATTCAACCTGCAGCATCAAATACTCTGTGATGGCGAACCGCCCAAAATGGTAATATTTCCTCTGCTCTGCAAAATTAACAGCATTGTGACTCGCTCTATGCCCCACTAGGAGGGCAGGAATGGTGATGCCAGTCCACTGCAATCTTAGCTTGGCGCTGAAAATGTGTCTTGCAGTCCGATCCCTAGCCTCCTCAGAACAGATTAACTTGGGTTGTGGGAACATTTTGAGAAATTCATATAAATTCACAAATTCCTTCTTTACCCATGTTTTGTTGTACATTTCACAAGTAAAAAAGTGGTATTCCATTCATGCAATCAATGCAAACAAGACATATGAACCAGCTCTGTAGTCCACAACTGTTAGCAATCTAACCTGACAGCGTCTCTGATGCCTCTCTTTGCTGCCATCTGAAGGCAGCAGGAATCTGTTCCATCTGCGCTCTCTGCTCAGACTAAGGTTGCGCGGTGTCCCACCAAAATTACAATTGCAAATCTGTTGTTTGAACCTTGTTAAAAAATAGTGGATCTCACCATCTACTCCATCACTTTCTTAAATTAGCTTTTCAGAATTGTTTGGCTTTGTTTTGATGGTGGAAGATGTAAGATGGAATGAAAAGATGGAGACAAAAGGGGTGATATGCAACAGCAAATTCCCAGCTGAAATTAAGGGGAGGGTGAGGTGCTACATGCAACTTCACCACTAGATCACTAAATTCTACACACTGAACCTTTAATAGCGTGTTTTAATTATGTCTTCCAACTCTTACTGTTTTTTTTTCTTTATTTTTTTCAGCTACTCTTTCTAGCGTTCTCATCGTCACAGAAACATATAAGCTGTATAGGCGTCTGCTTCCAGATGTCTTCTGCCATCCACACACACAGTCCAACATACACACCCACATATTGATAGTGTAGCTGCGTGCCACCCAGGTTCTACAACTAAACAATGGAGCGAACCAAGTCAGCTGGGAATGAAGAGTAATTACATTCAAATGTATTATCTCCCTAATCAATGGCCGAAATTCCATTTAAATTGTTTTACTGATATTTTCTGGTACATTCTGCTCTGATCAGGGGCTCTTTACTCTCACAACAAGAAGGAATAAAACCAATTGCACAATGAGATATGTATGTTATTGTGGTTAGTTGCATGTGTTGATATATGTGTTGTTGTGGCTGAGGGGTAGAGTGATCTGTACCATCTCATGACAGTGTGTGTACGTGTGTGTGCATGTGTCCCTGCATGTATGCGTGTGTGAGTGTGACTGCAGGCATCTATGTGTGTGGCCATGTGTCTCTGAACAAGTGATTAAGACCTGGAGGCGACTTGCAGATTTCAAAGCTTTCAAGACACTGACCACATCCCTGAACGGCAAAACTCCAGGGGTTCCTGACCATGTCGGTCCAGATCAACCGTCTGCTATGCAACTGTTACCTGAAGAACAGAAACAGGGGGCCATTCTTTGTCTCTTGTCTCAGATCAGGAGAGTAGAACCTCAGAAAAAACACACCGCCCCGTGGCACCGCCGACACAGCTCTGCAGGCAGTGGGGCAGTGGTGTCCATTTTGGCTCGCTGAACCGAGACTGACCCATTGCATCAACACACTGGTTGTCCAAACCCCCTTTAGTTGCATCAGAGCCTCATAATCTGGGATATCCATGTCATTACACATGAACAGGCACAAGAGGGTCAACTCGTTGACAGACTTGTTCACAATTCATTGGACGCTAAAGGTGTGGTTTCTGCTTTGGCAGGGCAGCAGGTCAGTTAGCGATGCCTTAAGTTAAATTACAGGGTTATTTATTAGAATTCTGACAGGGATCATAACAATTCAAAATCTCCAGAGGCTATTGCCCGTGTGTGTGTATCCAGTGATGCTGTGAAAATAAAAGGGTGGCTATAATTCACTGTTGTTAAGGCAACAAGACAACAATACAGCAACAAGACTAAACAACTCTATTCTTAAATGTGGTGAGGGCATCTGTCGCCTGCACCCAAAATGGAAGAGGGTTCCACAGGTGGGGGGGTTCTGCATCATATCTTGACATTTGTTCTGTGTCTGACTGTGTAAATAAAAGAACGGTGGTGGTTATGAGGGGAGAAGAGGAGTGAATGTGGAGTAGTGGGGAGTACAGCAGTGTCTTTCCCTAGTTGTTAATGTTCTTTGATTTTTTATGATACAATGCAGTTTTATTTGTATAAAATTAGGGTCAGCTGAAAGTGCTCTGGTAAATTCTGTAGCAACAAGGAAACTGTCTGAGACGAGTAACTAAAATGAAAAGGCTGCATCTTCTAAGACCATAAATGTCCTCAGTTGATTCTGCTCCAATGAAACTTAGAAATCTTGTGGAAATTGTACTCTGATAGTGATGCTACAGAGAAAAAAGTCAGTAAGCAAATACAGTCATGCACAATCTTCGCCAGGGGACAATGAACATGCACAGAAAATTTCATGGCAGTTGGTCCATTGGCCCAGTCACTAAAACACTATAACAACAAGATCAACAAACATGCTGAAATACTGTAGTGATATAATGTATTGCTGGCTCAGATGTGAGGCCCAGTGTGTCAGATTTGTTCTCTCTGCACAGCCTTTACAGCCCCCATAGGAGCCAACATGCTCATGTGGGGGTCCTTCAACACCACTGGTCTTGTGTCTTCTCATCTATAAAGAGACATATAGTATCAGAGTTGTTGACACATCGGTCTCATGAGGACAGGTAGGGGCGCTGAAAGTAGGGCTGGATAAAGACTATTCCTTCCACCACAAACTCTCTGCGGGCAGGTTGTGCCCCATCAACAGCTACACATGACTTTTCTTTATGACAAATAAGTGGAATGCGTAATCCTCAAAAGGGGTGAAGAACAGCTGGATCATCAAATTGTTGGATCCATCAAACAGTCTTTAATATTGTAATCAATGTATCATATGGAGTCCCAGACAAGCCTTTGCATAGGGGTTGTTTCAAAAAACGTCCCACTATGGACATGGGCCAACACTCCAGGAAGGAAGTGATGATAGTACAAAACTTATTGGCGCGTGATCTCTACCATACCTTTAGTGCTTCTGTTTGGATGGAGTGTGTGGTGAGGGCAGAATAGGTGAGGTCTTGGCCATTGAAGCTTCTAACAAGTGGATCAAGATTCAGCACAGAAATCAATTTTAGATGACGACTGCATTAAGACTTGCAACTGATTTATCACTGATGTGCCAGCAGCATTTTTCACCAATCAAAAACCACAACAATACACACTAGAACTTGTATGAAATGGCATTGGTAAAATTGATATTCAACCCAATGACCCTGCAGTAGATACACATCATCTCCAGCTCTGATCGATTCATGATTTCAAAGTAAAAGCTCAGTTGAATCTGGTGTCACTGAACACAATCAAAGATGTTTGAATTGATAGATCTTATTGATTCTCCAACTTAAGAAAAATGCTGACAAAAGTTAGATAAGATAATCTGAAATGGTCACAGTACAGTAAAGTATAGTGTCATGATTGGTAATGGTCATCAATGAGTCATCAACCCTCAAATGAATTGGATTTTCAAACACTCACAAAACTGGGCCACCTTCTAAGAAGATATTATCCTCCAAAAACTAACAAAAAATATATTTTTCGTCATTTATGAGATTTTAGGACATTTGTAGATGTCGGACATCATTTTATATCTATTCATTCATTCATATCTCAGTGTAAACAGATACACTCAATGTTAATACTGTTAATACACATAAAACAATTAACCAAGGTACAGGGCCATCGTGCTTCTGTACCAAGAAGCCATTACAAATACGCTTTTCCATTATTTCCCTTATTTATTCATGGCACTGGAAAGTCTCTGGTTTTCATATCTGAAGGACTAACTGAGAAAATCTGGACAGCGAATCTTCTCTCAGCTGCCAAGGGCAAATGGTAGGGCTGTGTTGTTGGAATGGACAGCTCTCTGTGTGAATGTGAAGCACGCTGCTGCTGAAACAGTATGGTGCACCGTCAACTTTCCCTGAGTAAACACAGTGCCCAACGACTAAAGCACACATTTGTCTGACAAAGCGTCACCTCCTCCTACACTGTAAATAACCCCTGTTTGTCTAAGGGACATCAAACAGCTGGTTACCAGCTAGATGAGCAAACCAACTGGCCTCCTCCCTCCTCCGTCAGCAGGGCTTCGCTCACCTCCTTTCACCCTCCACCCCCTTCTACGAGCTCACAGCTCCCTCTCATTTCCCAGCTGCGGAAGTCATCATACCGTACGCATGGTGTCATCATCTGCCTTCACACACACACAGGTTTGACCTCTGACCTGTATAGATGAGAGACCTGCTAACTACAGATCCCAAACTAGATAAGATCCCACAAACACCAGTTAGTGAGCTGCACAGGCCCCCTTTACACAGATAAAAGAGTTTTGATTAACATGAAGTTCCTGACTGTGTCCAAACTGCAGGGGATCAATGAAATATATCTTCACAAAAAGAAAGCAAATAAGTTATCCAAAGTGCTGCTACAAGTAGCAACTCCATTTCCCACAAAGCAAAGCATTATTGGGGCAATGGTGTCACTTACTGGTTAATAATATTGAGTATAATTTAGTGATACCAAATAATATAACCAGTTACTTGAAAGAAACCCTTAATCACAAACTAAACATTTCTAAAATAAAGGTATTTAAAATTTTCTTGAGTTCATTTATTAAGTTTATTTCGTGGCTCTACAATACAAAAAATATAACCTTAGTGAATAGTTACTGGTATCCTGAAACGTAACATCTGACAATCTATATATATGTGTGAAACAATTTTTTTCATCGACTTCTTAAATGTATTTTTTCTGCTTGTTTATTAAAAGCAGCAGGAATGAGGATCAGACACATGCTTCAGCACGCTACGCCTGGGTGCAAGATATTTTTATTGAAAGGGCCTAGTTATTATTAACATCAGGATGTCAGGGATTGGTTTACGCAACTTCCCCACCATGGTCCCTTTAAAAGTTGACCCTAGTCTGGGGGGCATTTTGCCCGTCTTTTGAAGTGGATTTGATGGCAGCATTCTGGGAAGGCTTCAGTCAGCTCCCAGCTCCATAGTCTGACTGATGCGTTGCAGAGAAAACACCATACTATTCTTAGACGGGGGGGCTTTGGCTGCAACTGCAATTGATAACTGTGTGCTGGAGTCTGGGAGAGGTTTGATTGGGTTCTGGAATAAAGCTCAAACTGACTGCAGCCTCAGTCTTTTCCTGTGACATGGATTCCCAGACTTCGCCATTAGTAGAGCCAACTTTTTCAGCTTTTCAGAAGGGTTGCTCTAGCATTTGTGACCAGGAAACCAAAAAGATAAATGGATTAACTGGTGTGCAGCAGACCACACCAGGGGTGGCTTTTTCCAAGTCTTTAGAATGATGGATTGACAACATCATTCTCTGTCTGAGAGCCTTGCCGAACCTTTCGTCCCCTAGTGCCACATAATGATGGAACCTGAGTGCTGCATTGAGAGTCTCTGTCACTTCTCACTTCTTTACAATAACATACTATATTCATCCCAAGTTCCACTGCTTTGGGATGTTAGCTTCTCGCTGACTAAAGCAGAAGTGTATTTACAAGACGGCAAGGAGCAAAATAGTACCTGCGTGGGAGCAAAGAACATTCTTTGGCTACTTGGAGGAATTTTAGGCACTTTCGGCCCAGATCCAAACTCACACAACAAAAATTCATATTAAAGAGGTGGATACAACTGTCTCCATACACTAAATGGCATAAAACAAATGGATGGGAAAATAAACATTCAACACATTTGATTAATATTTGTTATTCATACAAGCAAGGTGACCAGAAGTGAACCTAACAGTACTGAACCTTCAAGAGGAAGTGCACCGATGCAATAGATCATCACTGTTTGTTTTCACAAGATTATAAACTGACACACTAAGACAGATCCAAGTGCTTTTCCTTCCTCTTTCTCTTCAAGGAAAAAAACAACCAGGTTAAGAAGATGAGATAAGAGCAGTGTCACTTTTCCATGACAAGGGGTTAAAAATTGTGAATTCACAAATAGTTTCAAATAATGTAACAGCCATGACCAGTTAAAGACTTGTCATCAATCGGCATGTATATGTGGTTGAGGATTATGAGGGTGGTAGGATGAAATGTTATTTAATGGCTCATGCGATAAGTTCAGCCAAATGTACATTAACAGGGTTAGGGTTAGAGGTAGAGTACTAATTCCATAAACACAACACAAGCCAGATAACTGAATCAATATTTTATTTTGATTATAGCAAACAAGCATGCAATCTTCCAAAGAGGCAAGAGCATGTATACTATTTAAAGATTTATTAAGATGTCATGTGAAGTTGAACCTCCTTATGGTTTATAGAGCAGTAACTACACATGGGCTTTATATTGATTATATATCAGCATGTTTTCATTTGGTGCCATTGTCAGTCAATAATACAACACGTAAACATTTATATGTAATACTCTATTCTATACTCTACTCTACCACCATCCTATCTGCCAGTGAAGAACCATGTTGAGCAGCAAATAAATGATAGGAGCAAAACAAGAGCTAACATTGGCATCGTTGGAGACAGCTCTAGTAAAGTGAAAGTCTGCTTGAAGCTGAACTTTCTTCTATTCTAGTAATGCTAACATTGGCAATCTAGCATTGGCAAAGACTTACATATAGACTACTGTCTGTATAACAGATGTTTCAAATTAAAGGTCTATTAGGTCTATTAGGCTTTTAATGGGTCAGCAATACTTCTTCCAACAGGAGAAGAGCTGGAAACACTGAGTCTGTTTACTTAAATGTGAGGAAAAACCCATTAGAGGTGAAGGCCTGTGAGCCTGTTTTAAAATAAAGACCTGGTTGTGTTTGCTCTGAGGTAAATACATTTAGACTATCACTGGTCCCTACCCAAAGGTCTGCAGATATGCAAAAAATACTGATAACAACTTACTCTAAAACACATTCAAGGTGGATAGACTCTATTTACGCCATGGCAGCACAAGCAGATGTCTGTAGCCAATATGCCTACTTACAGACAGGGTTTTAGGTTCCCTTGGGCTACTCAATGAGTCACATGGGAAAGACCTAAACATTATGATATGGTCTATTTTAAACCATATATTATTATCCTAAACCTAACCAAGTAGTATTAGGGTGAAAGTCCTGTGGTTGATCCATTCTTTCACCTCATCTATTTCCCCATACAGATTTTGTCACTGACTTCCTGCCCGTCATTCTATGACATTCCGCTTTTAAGGAAAACACATCAGTTAGGTAAAGATCAACCCTTGGGAGTTCCATACAGGTGTGATTAACCAAAAAGCTGTGAATGTCTACACCTGGGTGCAAATATACACTGAGTTATAGCTATGAAAAAATAGCACTAATTGAGTCTTTTTATAGGACTAAATCGAAGTGAACTAGTGCATGTTCACTTCGGCCTAGTCTTTCTACTTTCCTTAATTACAACTGATCTCTGACGGTGGTGCGAGACCTTTTGCAAATGAGCAACTACTTTTCCCTCTGCCCTACTGAAGAAAACTCAGATCCTCCACTCCATCCCTGAATATGCCACTGAAACGTGCTGTTGTTGGCAGGCAGCCCAGGTCTGTTAACATAAGAGCATGCTCCCTGTGGGTTTGCTAAATTGCTCCGATACTGCTTTGCTCCAAGACGTCTGGAGCAAAGCAACAAAGGCCTCATAGACTGTGCAACTTTGGCTCAGTTTTGTTTCCTGTAAACAGCCATTATACAATAAATGTATCTTAATGATTCACATTACCTTTGAAAGGAGACCAGGGTTATGAGGGTTATCACATAGATTGAAGAACAGTAACCTTTTTATTTTTAAGAACATTGGTCTGGGGCGGGGTTCTCGCAACAGGTTGACAGAACTGAACTGGTTACACAGAGGCAGCATTTTTCTGAAAGGAGGGTCTATGCCAAATAGAATGGTGTTAAAGTGGTGTTAAATAAGCTCTGTGGTTGTTTGGTACATGACATATTACACAGAATGAAGAATATGGTTGTCTTTAGTTTAATCCTCATCAATTAACCAGAATTGAAACCAGAAAACTTTTAGCTCATCATGTTACTTTTAAATTATTTTTAACTTGTTCTAAATAATACAGTACTTTTTTTAGCTGGCCTTAATCTATAATAAAGTGCAGTTTTTTTACAGTTTACGTCCTCTGTCACATGTTGATTACTGCTTACAGATACTCCTATGCCCAACCATATGCAACAGTTTTCTTTAGGTAAAATATATTCAGGGGGAAATGCAAGTTACAAAGGTTCTTGTATCAAATGTAAATATTATTTTAGGCTCAAAAGCATAACTGAATGCTATCATGCTGAGTTGGCTCAGTTAGCTTTGAATAAGTGCATGTGCAGGATGTTGCTACAGTAGTAACAGTGTGAAACTGCATGTGTGATATTCACACAGAGACTAATTGACACTGTAAAAGGTCTGAAGTGTGTGAATATGAGCAATGTGTGTGTGAAGTGTGAATTCATCAAACACAGCTTGTCTGACAAAGCCGTAAACTTTTTCATTCCCAGGTTGCAGATTTGTGCTAATTTGCCTGTAAAAATGTTACTTAATGTCGCAGTGTGAAGAGTTCATACCGGCAGAACACCAGCTCGACCAGCGGTGGAGATAGAGACCTCAGACCTGTGAGCTGTTAAGTTGTTTTGCTGCAAAGTTAAGGACCATCTGGAAAACAACTCAGCTGTCCATGAGAATAACATCTGACTTTGAAAGCGAAGCTGAGGAGCATGTGTGTTTGGCCCTCTTCGTCCAATGCAAACAAATGTTGCTTTGCATTCACATACTTCAGTTTTCAGCTCTCACTTCCTCTGCTGCATGTTTACAGCAGCTTTCTGCCAAGTCGTCTTCCCGTGCTCCTACAAACTAGCACTTGATGACAGTGGAAAAGGTTGGACTGGTCCACATATTAAGAATTGGTCCCACACGAACATTAGACTCAAACAAAATGAGATAACATTTTATAAATGTCTTCTTCTTTTTACAGGATTATTCTGATTTATTACAATTCAGGTATTTATTTCTGGTTTGAAAATCTATCTTCTCTACAATACGACTGTATGCAAGTTAATGGTTACGATGTTAGAAGTCTGACATGAGCAATGATCCAATAATGACCCAAACCTTCTGGTGTAAATATATCAAACTTTGTCTGGAATTAGGATTGTTTAATCTCTCAATACAGAGTTTTAGATAATCTGACTAAAACACTTTTGGACCGAATTGTGGCTGTGTTAGCTTGACACCTCTCAGCTGCCACCCACACCTCTTTATGTCCTCGTCATAATCAGTCATCTTGCCCCTGAGACCGACTCCAAAGCACTTAAATATGTTAAAACTCCTCTTGGAGGCTCAACGTTGGCTGTAAAACGGCCATTATCAAATCTCAGTTTTGAAAAAGCATCTTTGTTGCTGCCAGATGTCTGTAAATGAAGATGACTGCATAATAAATACATGTTTTTTATTTGACAGTTTAACAACAACACTGCCTCTGTGGGATTTGGGATTCTAGTATGTACAGGTTTAGCATTATGTAGCAGTATTATAGATGTTCAATTTAGTTATATTTTAAATACATATTAAAGATTGGAGGACAGGGTTGTATTTCAATGTCATGTTGATTTACAAATACACCTGTAAGTGGCTATATATCCAAATTGAGCCCATCTCCAGGACAGTAGTTCATTCCTGACATAAACTCCAAAAAAATTCTCCACAACTGAGTTTTCACATTCTCCAGTGCTTGTCTTTTACATATTCAAAACTCAGCAGAAGTCAGAGGCATTCACAACAACAGCAAACTCTCCAGAGCTTTCAGGTTATTGTATGCAATGTATCACAACTGAAAACACTTTAATGCTTCAAACGTTTAACCTGCACTTTTCTAATGCATACTCCAGCCTGATCTGCAACAGCCCACAAAAAACACTGGAGAGACATGTCAATACATTTTGAACCCTGTTTAACCCTGTGGGACTGTAGGTCTGTGCCAATTCACCCTAACTCCATTTGTAATCCCTTTCTCCTATAAGAGGCATCTGAACAGTAATTGTACTTTGGAGTGGGGGTGTTGGGTTGGGGGGCACTAAGGGGCTAGCTTAGATTGAGTTACATCTAATTTCACCTTCACTATCATGCTTTTATTTGGAAATGCCGCCGGTCTGCGGTCAGTTCCTGCTGAATGACTACGCATTTCCTAAGTCTCATTCACACAAATATGCGCTCAATGTGCCAACATGAAACGAGATACAGTGGAGCCTTGGTCTGGAAAATATCTCATTCACATGTGCCATCATGCAAAAGACAAGAAAATAGTTTTGGTGTATTTCAGTTTATTTGACTAGAATTTTTTTTGTTGTTTTCAATTTTCCTCATGATCAAATGTGAGCAAACTGCTTTCTAGATCTGAACATACTAAATAAATGCCGTCTACATGCACAAGTGCACGTTCCATCCCTATTTGCATTTCTCACATTCAATCCTCACGAGACAGAGCTGGCTGTGAACACTTTCCAATAAATATGCTAACAAGTTAAGAGACGAGAGTGGTGTGCTGATTGAGTGTGTGTGTGTGTGTGTTGTGTTCAAGCTGGAACAGTGGGAGCGAGAGGAGATCAGGTGGCTGAAGGCTCGCAACATTTATGGGGAAACCAGATGGTGCATTTTCCTCACTCACCTTCTGCAATCACCTCCTCAGACTCGAGTTCCCCCTCAATGCATGTGTGATTGTGTAAAATCATAATCATAACCAGAAGGAGTGATGGATAAAACCAGGGGCAGATCTGCAGTCTGTACTTAAGCTTGACCCTAAAATTCTTGAATAAGTCCAGGACCCCAATTTACACATATTCTAAAATAATGAATTATATACAAGAGTACTTATTATTATTATTATTATTATTATTATTATTATTATTATTGTTGTTGTTGTTGTTGTTGTTGTTATTATTATTATTATTATTTCAAGCACAGTTTTCCACCAAAATGAAACTTTTGAGCAAGGGTAACATTACAATTTCACTGAATTGCTATTTGATTTCACCACATTGGTTTAAGCAGGAAGTATATTAGTCCAATATATCCATTACACAAAACAACCAATCAATCCAAAAACCAACCAGCCAACTACCAAACCATTAAAATATAATCAGCATAATTAAAACAGCCACCAAGTCAGGACACCATATATTTACAATACTACATGACAATTTCAAGCTGTGCTACAACTCTAAATATTGTAATTCCTACCTATCACAGTCAGAGGCTGATACAAATCACAGTAAACTTAATGCCTCTTTACCCTTCCTGTTTCTCTTCTTTTAATCATTCCACTTCCTCCTCTTTTGTCTGCTTAACTGTCAGTATCCTGTCCTTCCCATCTCCCGGCCTCTGACTGCCACATTCCTCCAAGTATGGCCACACACTGGCAGCTGCACGGTAAACTTATCACGAGTGAAGAAAGGGGATCTGCCGTGCTCTCTTCCTGTCAGCACAGATGTCAAGGTGAACTTGGGGGACTCCTTAAATAACCGGCTCCAAGACCCTGGGACCCTGCCGCCCCCCTGTCAGCTGCACAGATTAGAGGAAGCCTCTTGTTTACAAGGGCATCAGAGGGCTTCTTTTTTAGCTGCAACCATCTTACAGCAAATAGAATATTTATACAGGATTTTTAGAAAAGGTAAGGCACTGGATTACCTGCAAGGATAATGTCAGTTTGATTAAAGTTTTTACAGTTAAATGGTTTTTAATGACCCATATGATAAGAAATTGGAGGCGGGGACATTTCATGATTCTTAGATGCGTGGCGATCGGAGACTTGGATGATGTGCATCCATGCAGAGACAGAACATAATCGATTCATGTTTTCCACTGTGTAAATTTTTTTTAGCGATGATCAGCCACAGCCCCCACGCTAACCAGAACCATAAATGTGAATTCATCAGGTAATTGAAACTAATCGTGAGGTGCACAGAGATTCCCACCCCTAAAAAAAATAGGAGAAAGTTCAGAAACGAAAAATAATGGGGGATCAGGTGATGTGGTTAAAGATTCCAGAAGAGAAGATGATTTTTGTTGTAAAGTCGAAAATGATCTTTACTTATGAGGTTTTAATAATATGTCACACTGAATCAATACAATTAGGAGACAGGGTCAAAAATAACGGATGGCCTGACAGTCTGGGCCCAGTAAGAGTTTATACAAACCAGGATGATTTACGATGATGAGATTGACTTATGAAAAGATGGTAATTCTTCTGTGAGAATGGATTGGACATGGATCCAGATATAACATCATGTGGTATGTCAAAATTAACATTCAGAAATAGTCTAAATCTCATTATTGTGTTTAAACCAACCAGTTGATTATTATTATGAGACAATATGTTGAGGTTCTGGTATTTGGCAGGCTAGCAACATGGAGCCTGCTGTACACAGCTCTGATACCTTCTGAGGATGCGTACATTTTGGTCTCTGGTATTTTACAGAATAATAAACATTAATACAATCTACTACCTACTAATGTTAGCTCATCCCAATGGACTGCTTTAATGACAGGTTCCAGTGTGTTTGGGTTTCAGCCGCTCACTGCTTCGTGACAGCATTGAACTAACATCTACTGCGCTGTGGGTCGAGTCGAGCGCTGTTGATTTTTATCCAGCCGTTGTTTCCAAGTAGATGAAGATGTTTCATATTGTTACTCAAACAACACAGACAGCAGTCTAAACAGAATGCCTGTATGGGTGCGTTTGATTTGTTGTTCCCTTCCTAGACAAATTTGTGGGCGGCCTCACTATTCAAGATGTTGTTTGCATCAGGCAAGAACAGACAATAACAAGAACACAAATAATAATGATCATGGCAGCCCTACAATGTACTTCACTGTAAATATTTATCTAATTACTCAAAGTGTACGGGAATGAGAGAAACTTATTTTTACCATAAATGTTGACGTAGAGGGTCCTATGAATATTTACTTATGGAGAAAAAAAGAGCAAGGCCAGTATAACTTACAAGGGGCCAGTAAACCTCTGATCTACTGGCAAGTTGCATGGTGAAGGATGATTCTCACACTCGCATTTTCAACAATACAATATGAAATGCAATACAATAAAATATCACATGAAAGATTGCATTTTGATGGTGATATAAATGTCCCTTAGTTGAGGTCTGTGGGGGTGCATCATTCTCTTGTATTTGTCGATACTGTGGGTATCAGTTCAGATTTACACCCCTAGAAATCAGATACTGGGTGGTTGAAACTTTATTATAGGGGCATGGAGTTCGATATGTATCTCTTACGGTGCTGTTAGTCTACCTCGCCCATGGAAGACAGTATACACAGACACACAGACACAGACACACACACACACACACACACACACACACACACACACACACACACACACACACACACACACACACACACACACACTTAAGCTTGCAGCTCTCTTTGATCCCAGGCTGGGAGCCGTTGTGGTCTGTCAGCTGGCAGACTGTGAGGAATACTCGGAGTGCCCAGAGATCTGGTTGCCCCCATCCCACCCCTCAACCCCACCAACTCACCTAGGCACCCTCCCCCCCAGTAGCACCACCTTCCCCCAATGCAGGGTTTGTATCTTCGGGCTGTAAAAAAAGTCACATTGTTCTTGCATAGCGTTGTCCTCACAGGTTGGCCTGCTGTCCTAACCAGTGCGCTATTTACATCTCACAGATACAAGTACAGCTAAGCTCCTCTGGCTTTATCATGAAATGGCTGAGAATAGATCTGCTTATGATGATGAGATATGTTTCGATGGAGCTTGTGGGGGAAAATTATATATGGATTAGCTATAGCCAAGGATTTCAATGTAATGTCTGGGAATTTTCGCATAATGTAAACAGATTTATTTAAAGGGCTGTGACTAAATGACTCTTAAAAAATTTAAACCCAATCTGATTCTAAGGTCCAATTAGGTTTTCAGATATGTCATTTGAGAGAAGCCTTTCCATTCTGTTATCATTTGCTTCGCAGTGTACCTGGATGCAGCAAACAGCAAACAACATGACAATTCAATTGATGTATATATTTGAAGTCCGGATCATTGGTGTTTAAGGTACTTCTACTATTCTCGGGAGCAGATGACTTCATGTTTCTTCATATTTTAGACTATACTAAACTAGACCAAAGTGATAAATGATAACTGGTCAGTATTTTTATAGTGCTTTTTTCTATGAGGGGCAATTCGAGGTTAAGCATCTTGCCTCGCTGGACGCCCTCATCCAAAGCCGCCCACAAGCCAGTTTACACACAGCGAGTCTGGGGCTGTCGTGGCCCAGGGGCAAGTGCCCATTTTTCGCCAGGTTGAAAACTCCACTTATATTATTACTCAGCAGAGGAGTGACACTTCCGCACATGCTACAGTCCTGATGACTGAAGTCGTAGGCCGCACATCTCAGCCTTTGTGTGTCTGTGTGACTGGTCTGAATGTGGTGGGGGCTGAGCTATGCTAGCGATGCCAGGCTGCCAGGCTGCCAGGCTGCCAGGCTGCCAAGCTGCGTGGCTGGCAGGGATGGGGTGGAAGGGATTGGGGGGGAGGTCATAGTTGCAGGGTCAGATTACATGCCTCTGTTCTCCCTCCATGGCTTAGCCTGGGACCAAAGCCAGGTAAACTGTCAAAGCCCACTTCCTCCCTCAGAGGCCGCAGTCTTTACCTTCTCCCCCCCTTCTCCCATTCACCCTCTCAGTGTCTTTCCTGCTGAACCCCCTATCTCCTATTGTCTTAACCCAGGACTAATCTATCCTCACAACAACGCCACGCTCCATCCATGCCAGAGTGGGAGGAGGGATTTTGGCGAGCCGTCTCTGAAATGAAAACTAGAAGCAATAAAAAAAAGTGTCCCAAAATTTTGTCCCAAAATAGAGGTATGCTCATAAACGTGACAATAGTCAGGGAATAAGAACCTATCAGTGTAGGTTTGAAAACTACGACCAGTTTGGTAAATTTAGTAAACGTATGCTGTAATTATATAATCTTCTCTTGTTTGTAATTTGTAACACCTTTGAAGATCTGGAAAAAATGCAACATTGGTTAAGTCCAACAGGCAGAAAAAGCACAAGCAGTCAGATGATCGGACAAGCCCCTTGTTAGCCAGACTAAATCCAGATCACTTCAACTGGGGGTCAAACTGAGTGTACCCGAAATCTGAGCAATAATCCCTGTTTGCACAAGAAAACTGTACTGGCACAACTCCACAGCCTATTATCACTGGGATTTATGTTTTTTAATTCCTACCCCGGTTTGTGATTGCTGGGATAGTACCGGAGGATGTGGATTACAATTTAATTTGGCTGAGCACTTCTGTCAACTATGAGAGTATTTGAAGTTCTCAAACAATGTGCTGGTATTAAACTATAGGTGAAATGGCAACAGGTGAGCCTTAGCGAAAACTCCCTGAACAATAAACCACCAGGATAAATGGCCGTTCTGTGAGAAACATTCATGTAGCATATTTGTGTGAGTCCCCATCAAGTAACTGTAAGCAGAGGTAAGAAGACTCAAGGGTAGCTAAATGACATTAACCATGGTGAAAATGGTAGCCTGTACCCAGGGAACAGAGAGATGACCAGAGAGGAAATGTTACCAAACTACACTAAACATAAAGATATGTGGAAATGGTCCAAGGTAAGGGGGAGGGAGTGAGACAAAGACAGAAAGAAACGGTCCTGTCTATGTGTCAGTGAAAGAAGATGGAGTGAGGCAGCCTTTGAGAACCAAATCTATCATGTAGGTGATGATTGAGATTAAGAGTAAATGTTGTTCCTATTGCAATACAAAAAACTGTTGTTTGTTTTTTTCCACTTTTCACTTACTGCACAAGCGATGTATTCATTATATAAAGTAACCCATAAGCATAGAAGTTAGAAACTGACACCTGTGACATACCACAACTACCAGTATGTCACCAACTCCAAATGGAGTATCTGGGTCACCATAAAGAGTCTCTTATCTGGTCTTCTGATTCACTAATCATAAACCTAACTACAAAATTAGATGCACATTGGCCAATTGTGTGTACAAAAACAAAATAGAACTACACAGGTCATTATAAGAAACAGCCCTGCCAGTGAAAACAAGGATGGAATACTCCCATCCTCAGGGAGGACTCTATTCTTGGCAGCAGGGCTGGTCAGCTTGTGATACTAAATGAGAGGTGACATATACAGTACATAGTGTTACTCATCCGTACAACCACACCATGGTGTTCTATACCACATAAGCAATGGTTACATTGCTGTGTGGGAATATTTTAGGATGTGTCACATACAAATCAAATTGACAGTGTATAGGCTGAGGAAACATGACATTAAACGTTAAAGTATACAGAGTTTGTACTTGACTTGTATGTGTAGTCACTACCAGCAGATAAGATGTAGAAAGCACAAAGGAATAATGGCGTAAATCAATGATAAGAACCGATAAACCAAGAAAGACAAGATACAAGGTTCATGCAGCAGTTGACTTGGGGCTGACTTAAATTATACTAATATAATGACACAAATTGCTGTGACAAAAGGATGGAGGATTAAACAGTACATCCACAAGATGGCAGATTTTCTCCAACCAGTACTGAACCCTTGATCATTTTTTATTTTATGGCCACTCAATTTGCAAATTATTTCCAGACATTTTCTGGAAATGAATGTATAATTCCTAGAAATTAGGGACATTCTTCAGCCAAAGCTCCATTTAAAAGCAAATAAATATTAATTCCCTGTTCGTTTCTTGGGCTTGAATTGTACATTGTGGAAATTATGTCTAGCTTTAATAGCAACATAAACTGAGTCTCCACAGAGACCATAACGTTAAATCAGCACCTGTCTGAAACAGTTTAAACACAAACTCAACATTACAACCTTCCTCAAAGAGGATTTAATGCCGAACTGCTGTATTACACTGTTAGTTTTAGGTCTGTGTTCCTAATAAACAGCCAACAGACATTGAGTGGAACAGCCTTCATGTTGAAGCAAGTATAGAAGTGCTCTAAGGGCACCGGAGAAGTGATGGTTGCCAGCACTGACAACACAATATGTTACAACAAAGAGTGTGTGGGGTGTGTGATAAACAGAGTGACTCCAGTTGTCTGCCTGTTCCGGCTCAAAGGCTTTGTTCTATTATCATTGTCCTGGTCAAACTCTAATAAGGCATACCCAGCATGCCCAGACTTTTGATAGGAGGCCCACTCAGCCACAAACAACGTGTCTGGTGAGTCATCCACCTAAAGCATCATGTATGTTACATATATTTTCAGGCCGACTGCTCTGTGTCACAGGCAAGATAAACATTTGAAAGACAACACACTCTGTGGCATCCTTGGGTCCTGAATCCACCCACACTCTGCCGCTCTACTTATAGCAACTTACAAAGTTCATTTTTCACAGGCTGCTCACAAACATGTCAAGCTCAGAATAAAACAGACACCCATGGCACTTAAAGACACACACTGATCCAGAGTTTCTCATTCACCGAGCACTTGGACAATAACAGTTTGGAATAGCTGTACACCTTTGTATTTATGCCATTAAACAATCATGTGGCAACACAATAATATACAAAACCCTGCAGATCGGGGTAAGTAGCTTCAGCTAATGTTCACATTCTTTTTCCCTATTGTCATTGATTATTCAATTATTTTCATCAATTGTATTTGACAACAATTAAACAACATGAGCTCACGCCGAGAGACTCACCAGCAAACAGTCAGATCCTGCTTACTTTTCAAAGACATCCAGATTTCTATTTGGATCTGCATCCATTGTAAACTTTTCATTAGGACCTGTTAATTATTCTCTATGAATTCCACAAAACGTTGAAATACACCAATAATTCTAAACAAAGAAAAACAATTCCTTGATCCACCCCATTATCCAGATCTGCATTTAACTCTTCTCAGCCTCATATGACATTAGTCCAACAAGATTCATTGAAATTGGTTCAGTCATTTTTGCTTGATCCTGCTACCTTACACACAAACGTTCAAAGGATGAACGCATAAGACATCTGTGAAAGTGTAGCAGACAGGGTTGGGGTTCCTTAAATCTCCTGTTCAAACATTTACAGCAGTAGAAAATAAACTAAATAGAAAACAGTGCTTTTAGGGGGTCCGTCAGTTTCCCTGACAACACATAAACCTCCCGCTCCCGGACTCCCACTCACTACCTGTTGTGGGAGCACAGAAAGTCACATGAAGCTGTAAAAGTGTCAGACCATCTGGCAGCTCGAGATGAAAGACTTCCGCACCTGGAGAACTTCCTCTGAAGCTGCCTGCAAACTGCCACCTTAACCGGCGTTCACGGGCCGTCCCACAGACACTTACTGCCATGTTAACAACACTAACATCCTATTGTCCAGACTAATTAACACTAATGTGTGGCGAGCCCGTTCTCACAGGGGTGTACCGTTGCATATATATATATCTGTTTGTGGTGTTGGTCCTTTTATAGAAGTACAAAACAAGAATAGGTTATGTTATGTTATTTCACATTAAGTAAATAGTCACTCACTTCAACCTCAAAGTAATTTTTACCACTGAAGTGCATATATCCAATACAAACTACCATACCGAAGGCAATCAAAGATCTGTCATTGAAGGTAATTCCACCCTGTTCTACATTCTATCAACAATAATCAGTCCACCAACTGTGCAAATGTGACATGAACACTCACAGAAATGAGAGTCTTTCCCATCTCTTCATCTATCCAAGACCAGTACACAGTGCAAGAGTCAACACACACATACGCACAGAGACACACCGCTTGTCTAACTGACGACTTAATTACGACTGTCTGGGGGCTGCAGCGGGGAAACAGGTGGCTTCAGACACTGAAGGAGTTACTCAGACATTCTCAAAGGTTTAACACTTAATGAGTATTTTTAGTTACAAAAACCTCTGAGATGTCATAGGCCAATTTGATTATGTCAGACAAGGGCATTGAATCCAGGAAGAGACACAGGCCATCAGAGGTGGAGTGGCAGCAACATGGGCTGCCTCGCCAACACTCTTCACAGCTTGTACTCGAGTTCTTATACTGACTAATGTGGATGCTCATCCAGGAACGCCTCAGTCACACCATCTCATCACGCCAGCCTGTGTGATGACCTCATATGACACAAAATGGCCTCCAGCTGCCAGCTGAACAGGAAATGCACCTCGAGCTTGTCATCGTGCGTGAGTGAGCTGAAGGGCACGAGTGTTAGACTGAGGTGCCCAGTGAACATGTTACACCATCAGGTACATCAACAAAAAACGTAAATAAGAAATGCAAATAATATCCGTTTTGTTTGATTCTTCACATTACATTATTATCAACTTATATTCTGATATTTAAATGTGGAGCAGAAGCCATCTCCGCAGCTTCCAACCTTTCACCTGTCTGTTTCTATATCTCTATTAAAACATCAAAGATACGTCTCAGTAATCCTCTGTCACTGCACTGATGAAAAAAGAGTCAACACCAATCAGAGTTGTATCTGAAAAGTGGAAAAATGTTAACCTCTCATGATAACAAGTAAAAGTACAAATGTCAAAAAAACTAATGGCTGGTGAAAATCTCTCCTGGCCTTTGGCAGCACTTTAACTGAGCTCTCGTTGATGCATACTTGCTGGAACTTGGTAGGGACCAACAAAAAAACTACTTATAAGGAGACCAAATACAGAAATCAACAAATATTGAATAATTGATGACTAAATATTGAATATCCGGTGGAAAATCAACATTTGGAGGCTAAACTTGCACACCTACAATCGGCGGCCCATGTGCTTTGTGTGTGTGAAGTCAAATCCTTCAGTAAAGTAAGAAACGTGTGGGTGGAGGGAGGTGGGGGACTTACCTGGGGGACAAAGGCAGTTGTGTGGCGCTTCTCTCACATCCCTTGTCTTTGGTAGACGCGCTGCAAGCTTCTGCACAAGAGAAGGACAAAATTAGAATTAATTTTAACATTACAGTATCATGTTTCACCTGATGGGAAATTTCTATTGCACAACAAAATTAGAATTCATCCACAAAGCCCTCAACATTAAAATAATCAAATTATCACATTCACACCGCAGTGTTACTCATACAAACCATTTATACACTGACAGCACAAGCAGTTGGGGATTCAGTTTGTTTTCATGACAGTCCAGTTTCACCTGTGGACTGAGGCTACATACACACTAGTACTTTTGAGCTTTTACACAAAATTATCTCAATCCTGACAAGTGCTTTAGATCAGCATCAGAAATAACAAATCTTGAAAATGAATGACCGACGATGAATTAGTAAGTGTTAGCAACGCGATGCATCCACTGCTGCTAGTTCAGTGAAGACCGAGTCTTCATTTTTGCCTGTTGAGATTAAAAAAAGGGCCCCAAAGTTTAAAAACTCATTTGGGTCAGCAGGTTTCCAAAGCTCCCAGCAATAGGGGTTTGAAAACTGTGGAGCAGTGTGGACGCCAGTTCAGTCTAAGGAAAAACATTTAGTTCAAGTTTAGTATTGTTTTATTGTTGGGCTAATGGGCCTGCTAACGCCTTTTAGTCTTTCTCAGTATCAGAGTGTGACAGTTGATCTCATTAGACCAACAAAAGCCTGCATGCGATTTGACCCTGAACTGAATACAACGGGTATGGATCGCAGTCAGTCCCAATGGAAGAGGTTACAAGCAGAGAATGTCAGGGCAGGCTGTTCAGAGAGCTGCGACAAGTGCTGAAGGGAATGTTATAATGACACTGGGATTCTGAGCACTGCTGCAGTATTCTGGGTACTAGTTACCTCTCCAACGTCATCCTGGTCAAAGGCCATAGATCAGGGATCACTAAGCATGCAACTTTTCAATGGAGTAAGGGTCCTGCCACAACTTCATAAATGTTTGAGTGGCAATACTTCACCTCCCTTTCACTTCTAATCTGTGCTAGTGAGGGGGGGAATAAAATGTTTGCTTCACAACTGTCAAGGTTGACATGATGGTTCGATTGTCCAGTTTAAAAAGTCACTATATTATCATGATTTTTTTAGGCTGACGCTGTTCTCACAGCTGGAGAAGCCTTTAGAAAGACCAACCCAGAGAGCTTTGAAGCCAGATCTCTCTACCGTCCAAACTGAAGCCACACGACATTGAAATGCATTTTCCAAACCAGATAATAGAGATAGGGTGTAGGCTTCGTTCGACTAAAGCTGTCAGCGATTGCAAAAGGAGCTGCAGCTATAACTACATAAGGACACAGTACTAGCAGTTTGCCAGAGGGAGAGAATCATAATGAGCCAGCATCAAAGACTGTCATTAGCCTTTCATTTATGCCTCCACATATTCACTGGCCTCAGAGAGTACAGACGTGACCACAGTAAGAGGTACCCTTCTACTTAAAAAGGAAAAAACTGACCAAAGGCCATCAACATCCACTGTTCTCTATACCATATTTAAAGGAAGTTGGAACAAATGTGTTGCTTTGATGTAACATAATTTAAATAATAAAACAAGTTGCAATAGCATGAACTAACATTGAGGGACCCTTAACCTAATAATCTATAGCACATATAAGTGTTATTTTCTTACAAGTCAAAGAGTTCTGTCTGTGTCTCAGAACACCAGAGTATCTTTTTCTTTACACACCATTTTGCCTCTGAAGCTCTGTCAGAGTGACCAATTGGGCAGCAGGGGGTGAGGCAGGGTGAGAGGGGGTGAGGGGGTGTCATTGTCTGCCTCTCGCTTTAGAAATCGTAACCCGATGCCAGTTTTTGATGTGGTTTTAACATTCTATTTTAAAGGGATAACTAAACCTTTTATTATCCTGGTGTCTGATGAACTTTAACACCTGGTGCTGCTGCTACATGCAGCACGCTCCCTTCACTTCTCCACCCTGACATCAGAAATCTAAATAGAAAGAATAAAAAAAACTATACAAAATATGACAGTATAAACTAACCCTTTTCGAAATTTGGACAAAAACTTTTTTAGAACTTAGTTCATGCACATTTAGAATGAAAAACGCATAATAAAAGTAAAGCTCGAACAGAAAAGATGGAAAAATTATGAAAAGTAAATTTCACATAAAATTTAATTATCATCATCATCGTCATGGCAATAACATGCTTTACAGACTTGAAACTGTTACATATTTTCATCTCAGTTTTCATTTCAAATTTGGTCCTAATGAAACAAATTCTAATTCAATTTTGAGCAAAACAACTAGAATCAATATTTTGAATAAATCAAATTGAATATGGAATCATCTGACTTATGATTCCATTTCATAAGTCAGACACTACCTGCTAAGTAAAAGATATTTTTATCTGGTGTTTTTAGCTTTTTATTGTTAGCAAGCTAGAGTTAATTATAATCACAGAGTTCAAACTCGATTAGTAATTACTGTTGTAGATAGTTTAAAAAGATAGTTTATGCATAACAACTCAAAAAAAGACAATAAAAAGAGCCATCAGTTAAAGAGGCAGAGAGACAGCAACGTTTATTTTTACCTAAATGCTAACGTGGAGTTTTGAAGCTTGAATTCTACACCCCCGTTTCACTGAAGCTGATTTATCCAGCAGCCTCATTATAACACAGAGGAATCATCAATCACACATTTCCAAAGAATTGGATACTGTATATAAGATGTCTTCTTAATTCATCTTTTCACAACAGTGGGCTTACACTCATATACTTAATCTAGTAAATCCTGACTGTGCAGTAAATCTTCTCAATTTCTACAACTGTCAGCATGTCTGCTTTGTCTCAAGCTCAACTGTAACAGATCAACATATCACTCTCATTGTGTGGGTGTGTGTGTGTGTGAGTGTGAGTGTGTGTGTGTGTGTGGGTGTGTGTGTGTGTGTGTGTGTACACAGTCATCTCTAACTGTGCTCTGACGAAATGCAGAGGCAGCTCAAGCACTTCTACTTGAGTGTGCTGTTTGCATTAGGCTGTCTTATTAGCACGTGTGTCGTTTATATTCACACAAAGACACACGCACACACACAAGCACACACACACACACATAACGTAGGGGATGTAAACATGTGTGTGTGTGTGTGTGTGTGCAGACCTCACAGCGTGTTGGGTGACAGCTCTGCAGAGCATAGTGAGGACAGGAGGGCAGAGGGAGACTATATTTTTCACATTTCCACAACTCGCAATGTGGCCTCCAGCTCCCATCAAGCCTCTGCACTAACTGTGTGCACCAGGCTTCGACCAGCTCTGCAGAGAGCACTTAGTGGTTAATTGTAAATGTTGAAGGGGCCATGTTTGGAGAGAGCGGGGAGGTCAGGGGGGGTCAGGCTGTTTTCTGTGGTGTTGTTAAGGGTATGGTTGTTATTTAGGGGGAGGAATGACTGAATTCAAGCACCTCACAAAGCTTATTTTTAACTTGGACACCTGTTGAGAATTTGCAGTTATGAGGGGCCATGAACTCTCATGCATTAAAAATGTTTCTCTTCCAAATAGTTAAATATATTTTGCTTGTACAGATCTTTTGTTAAAGTTTTTTTTTACATTATTACCAATACATTTCCACAGATTAACCATGAGGAAAAGGAGGGATTTGCAAAACATTCTCTGAACTTTTTTCAATACTACAATAAACTGTGAAAAAAAGGAGCCATCCCAAAAGTACTTGTACATGAGCACTTGGAAATCTGGCGGCTATGTGGTTGTTAATGGAATATGACCTGAAAAACCTGGTTTGTCTTCACAAAACTTTTAGGAATATTAGGTAGTTGACACCATTAGGTCCCTGCAGTTTTAATTGTGAGTACAGTACCTTGAATCTGTACAGTACCTTGAATCTGTACCTTATTTGATGCAGCTACCATCACTTCTGTCGCTTCACACAAATTGAAGCATAGGCCCTAGCTATCAGAGTCACGTTGATCACTGGACTAAAAAGCTGGGGGATCAGGTTGAGAGCTGGTTCTCGTGCAGCAGCAGAAGCCTCGGGTTTAGCTCCTTTATCATGGCTAGTGCTGGCTCTTCCTTTATCTAAATGCCAAAAGTTTCACTGCACAGTCCATGTTTTGTACGTAAACTCTGTCATACAGGTATTTCTGAGTAAATTTACACAAGTTTTCCAAAGCTTTCTCGATTCATACATTTTTTCCGAAACTTCTCCATTCCTGGAAATTGTTACTTTCAAATTCCATGAGTGTTCATCACAGTGTGAACCCTGTTTTTTTTACTAAGGTGGGCCAATGAATAAATGTTAAATGGTCTGTATTTATATAGAGCTTTTTTAGTCTTGATGACCACTCAAAGTGCTTTCATTACAGTTTGCCATTCAGCTATTCACACACACATTTATACAGTACAGACTGGGAAGACTGGGTTCGACCTGTCGACCTTCTGGTTGGTGGACAACGGCTCTCCCCCTCAGCCACAGCCTAGGTGAACACTACTGTATTGACTGACTGACTATTATATAAAGCTTGCAGTGACTCATTCTGCTTTAAAGCGGGTAATCCTCCTTTGAAACTCATAAACAACACTAAAGAGTAATACTGATATCATGTGCATTAAATATATTGTTAGCTTACTTGGTAAAGGCCAGAAGCAGGGACATGCAGCTCTGTCTGAGCAGCACTTGTGAACTCACTTTGTATCGCATTAAAATGTTACACTTCATGAATATAAAGTATATTACGTGCTGGAAGTTTTTTTTGATGAACAGCAATTACGAATCTGCCAGTACCTCTGTAAAGGTTGCTGAGTTTCTCAGGTTTTAGGTTGTTGAAGAACAACCTAAAGCTTCATCTTCTTGAAGATGTGCTCAGTTACTGCTCTGAATGTTTTTAAAGAAGTTTTTATCTCGATATGACATTTAATCAAATTAGTTATACAGTTTAAAGCTACAATCCATATTTCTTGTTGTTTAACAATGAAAAGAGTGATGTTCTTTTGCTCTAGTCTTCCCTCTGCCGCTCTCTGCTCCAACTCAATTGGTTCCCTCTGACGACATCAATCTTAAACACAACTCAAAAATAAATAGCTTATTTTAAACGCTCAGTAATGTAGCAGGCCTCTATAGTTTTTATAAAAAATAGTTGAATGGAAGTTAGCATGGTAAATTTGTCAGGGACTATTTTCAGTGGTGAATTAGTACAGATTTAATGTGGGTGAGACTGCGGCTGCCGTGAGGGCTGTTTTCTGGTACTGATAAGTCCAGTATGAGTTTATAGTAATGAGGGAACACAGTGCAGCCACACAAAAACACATAAATGAATGTGATTTTAACACTTTGGTTTAAAATGTGTAAAATTATATGTTAATTATAAGGTGATAAGATACACAAAGCCCTATACAGGCCTGAAAGGTGACAGTATTGATTGTGAACAAAATTTACTGGAAACATCAGTGAGCTAATGGCTTCTGCTGTAATCCAAATTTGACTAAGGACCAAGTCTGTGTTGCCGGACCGGTGCACATTTTCCATAACAGAGGAAACTGGACATCATTGGAGGAGACAAGGCAAAGGACTCTGCACAGTGTTTGGTGAAAGCACCACAGACGTCTGCTTTCAAAGGGCCACATCTGTACTTGTGTCCCATTAATAATGACTATGTATACACAGAGAGCTAAACAAAGAGGCGGGCTGCATTGCCCCCGGGTCCGATTGGAGACGAAGACAGAGGGACTCTACCCCCACTGGGCACTCTAACAGGACTCTATCACCAGCACCGTTGATTGAATACTACATCAATCTCACTATGTTCTATTTGCGAACATGTATGTGAAGTATGACATCTGAGTATCGGACTCTCTTTCTGCCATCTCAGCTTTATTCTGAGCATCTGGGTTTGTTCTGTCTTCTCACTGACAGTCATTCAGAATTACTGGGGAAGTTGAGGTGACTTGGGCTCATCACCTCTGTAATTCTAACATCAGGGATGTTGCCCTGTTAACACTCTGACCTCAGCTCCTCTACTGGTAAGTGCATCACCCTGGTCCTAGTGAAGTGGGTTCAGGGTGGAGAGAGTGGTGGGTGGGGTGTGGGGGTGATAAAAGTTAGGTCAAAGAAAACGGAAGAAGAAAAAACAGGGTCCCTGCGGGACTTCAATCACCATGGAAGAGCTTGTTAGTGTAGCTGTGGAAGAGGTCAGTGAAAGGGCAACACAGAGGGCAACTCTGGGAACTACACGGGCCGAGGTGTCTCGGTGAGGCTGCACGCATGATGTCTATAACACACGTACAACTTGCTCTGTAAAAATCACTAATGTGTGGGAACATTGTTGAATTGGTCTTTGTACATCAGTGGGTCATCATTAAGGAAATATGTTTTTGGTTTTTAAGCATTTTGGATGGTGTTTACAGTTTCACTTTCAAACAAGGCAGCCGTCAGCAAGTGTTTATAAGTTGTTTCTAATGGCTTATTAGTGGTTAACGACAAATTTACTAATGTGTTGGAAATCAGTTTGCAGTTACTTAGTATTTATATTAAGCTTGGCCAAGAGGGTTATGTTTTTGCTCATGTTTGATTGTTTGTTTGTCTACAGGACTGTGAAAACACTACTGGACATATCTCCATGACACTTGGTACATGGGCTAAGAAAGTTAGCTTTTGGCAGGCATCTAGGATTTTTGTTATTACTTGCTGAACGTTTTTTTTTACCTTGTTTGGCATTTACACATATTTCCCAGGGAAAATGGATATAAATGAACGTTATATATCACTGATTGATATGAGTTTCTGTAATTTGGTGCAGCTTGATTGAATTTAGTTCTCAAACCTAATAGACACACCTAATATAAACTTTTTTAAATTGTAAATTAAAAAGAAACCAAATCATTAAAATCAAATCAAGGTTTTGAAACTAAAGCATTTTCTATTTGTTCAGTTTTTATTTTTATAAATTATTGGGCAAATAAAGGTATCGCTGCATTAGTGGTTATCTTTATGTTGTTTTTTTTCAGGGAAATATAAAAGGGAATTAATTAATGATTTTTTTAGGGATGCTGGTTTGAGGGATGACCCACCTAGGACACCACCAGCTGAAGAGGGGCCAAAGAGGAAGAAGACATATTTTGCTGGTTTATTTTCTCCTGATGTAAAGTTAGATGTCTGTCCCTGACCATGGTGCTTCCTTTACATTGTTAAAAAATATATAACTGCTCCCATTGCACTAAACAGCTGGCTCTCAGAGGACTCTATAGGCGGACTGCAGAAGGGCACTGCTGAGGACTGAGTCCCATAATCCACCTTTCTGCTGCATGAATGACCAGGTTACTTATGTTTAATGAACATATCAAATATTATTGTAGGTTTAACAAAAGAAAAAAATAATTTTTGTAATTATAAACAGTTTAACTGCCCCCTGATATCACATTTATTTCCTTGATGTTAGGTCCCGGGCAGCGGACAAAATCTCACCGCTCTTAAAGGCTGAAGGCTTTGAATGCGAGTGAGCCACAGAGTCACAAAATACTGAAACAGTTTAAGTTTCAGTTTATAATAGCAGCAGGATAAGTAGCCAGCAATCTGATGTTCTGGTTATTTCAGTGGCATTTAGGTGCTAAACACACATGCACAATGTTGCTATGTGGTTGTTGTTTCCAGACCTTTCTTCTCCAAAAGAGTGTCACACTGACATCCTGTCTCTTATAAACTGGCCAGAATGCCTTAAATTAAACTCCAGAGAAGGTCCATTACAGATGGAGAAGCAGCACAGACACAGATGAACAGTGGCCTGAATGTTAAATGATTCTGTATCTATACAATGCTTATAGTCTTGATGACGGTTTACAGTCCAGTTTTGCCACTCACCCATTCACATACACATTCATACAGTGCATCTATGGGCAGAACTTTCTCTATGATAGATCACTTATACACTGCTGGCACAGAAGTCGTAAGGGACGATTTGGGGTTCAGTATCTTGCCCAGTGCGAGATGGATGGGGCCAGGGATCAAACCGCTGACCCTCAGGTAAGTAGAGGAAACTCTCAACCTCCTAAGCCACAGCCTCCCCCTATATGTCATATCATGACTATGGTTAAAAACCAGTACAACAAGCGATATACATGGTGGTGTTGAAGTCATGTCACGGAACAGGGAATGGAAAAAGTCACATTTTCAACAGTTATGTGTTTTGCAATTAATTAAAAATGTCAACATATTTAAATTGTAAAAATTTGACACCCTCCCACTCCGAGGCATTCTGTGAACATCTAACCCGGGAACCAAAATGTCCACAGACGGCCCTGCGGGGTGCTCGTCTCATAGAGACCACTTGTGGATTCTAAACTGAAACTTGTGTGACAAAGCACATCTGTTGCTCTTTTTTAATTAAATAAATTGTGCTGATGAATGGTTTGGATGCAGTGACGCGCTCACCTCCTCCAGGATCTGGTCCAGTCTACCCAGGATAATGGGCTCCACCTGCTCCAGAGACACCCTCCACGCGGAGAACTGCGCGTCCCGCTGCTCCAGACTCCACACCCTGGACTGCAGCTCCGAGGCGCGCACTAAAACCACAACGCAAACTCCAAGGCACAGGACGGACGCGGCGATGCAAATCGTAACGCCGGACAAATCTCTCCAGTACCTCCAGAGAGGCTGATGTGAAGCTTTCTTCTCCTGCTGATCGCTGCCACTCCTCCACTGCTCAGAGGTTTGTCCACAGACTCCCCACTTCTGATCCTGTTCCATTTTAGACTTTTAACTTTGGTTTTATCCAAACAGAATCTCCTATACGCATCTGGTGAAGAGCTGCAGAAGAGGACCTGCAACTTTGGAGCTAATGAGAGTCTCTCTCTCTCCCCCTCTCTGTGCGTCTTCTTCAAACTGTCCACAGAGTAGATACCTTGCTGCACTCGGATGAGTAACTTAGACTAAAGTTAAAATAGAAGTCATTCTGTGCAGTGTCATCAGTCAGTCAGTGATGATCCTGCTTTCTCGGGGATGTTGCGCTTATTCCTGTGCGTCCTGCTCCGTCTGTCCCAGTCGCTGCTTCACCAAGGAGCGCTCCCACTGTGTGCCGCAGGTCAGTCCGTCAGTCAGAGCGCGTCTCTGAAACCTGAGCCAGCCTCCCCCTCTCTCCCTCTCTCCTCTGCTCTGGAAGCCCCGGGCCCTGCTCCTCTCCCTCCTCTCCCTCCTCTTCCTCCTCTCCCTCCGCTCGCTCCTCCTCTGAGAGGCTTTAGGTTAAATGCCGGGGCGGGATTCGTGGCGGTGTTGCTGCCCCCTTTGATCCGCATGCTTGGTGCGGGATATTTTTAGGATGCTCAAAGCCGGGACACAGCCGCGCTGCCGGTGCACCGCCGGCCTGCTGATAGTCTGGATCAAAACACGCTTGGTCTGGAACAACGCTCTGTGCGCAATGCTCAGAAGCTCTATTGAATCTTGGAGTGCGCTCCAGGGCAAAAGAGAGAAAGACAGACCCCCCCAGTGCCCATCTGCCTAGTGTTGGTGTTATGTGTCTTGATTTCTTTCCATCCAGTATTTTCATTCCATGCTACTTTATATTCCCACTGTGTTTTCAAATGAAGTTGTTCCTGTCGAAAAGCAGACGGTATTACAACAGCCTTAGGAAATAAAGTGAAGTATTAAGGATTAAACCAATAGTTTCTCTTGTTACATACCAGGCAATGTCTAGTTGAGGCCCCATATCACATTTAAATGCCTTTGCTAAGGATTGAAACCCCTTTATATTATAAACTAAACTTATTTCATTAAGAATCGGTCAATGTGACCTTTATCGTTCACCACAGAAATTGATTCAGTTAATCTTTGAATCCAAGTTAAGGTGATATCAATTACTTTGATAGTCCGAGTTAACATGTGCACCAATTTTGAAAGAATTCCATTGAGGTGTTCCTAAGAGATCACATTCACAAGACAAAAAGTTTGTTTTAAGAGGTCACAGTGACCTTGACCCTTGACCATCAATTTCTAATCAGGTCCATGAGTCCAAATGAACTGTGCCATAAATTATGAAATTCCCTACGGGAAGCCCTGATATATCACATTCACAGGAATGTGAGGTCATTTTGACCTTGACTTTTTACCTCCAGATACCAAAATCAAATCAGTTCATCTCTGAGTCCAAGTGAATGTTTGTACTAAATTTGAAAACATTCTCTCAAGCTGATCCTAAGATGTCACGACCAAGAAAATGAAAAATATTTTATCAGGTCATTGTGACATTGACCTTTGACCTTTGACTACCAAATTCTAATCAGGTCATCCTTGAGTCCAAATTAATGTTTGTCACAGATCTAAAGAAATTCCATCAAGCCATTCTTGAGATATTGTGTTCAGAAGAATGGGACAGATGGATCACCCAGCAAGCATAACATCGGCCGTATATGCAGGATGATAAGAAGCAACAATGAGAGAAAAAGTCCCAAACCATTTGTTTATCAAAAATTTGTTTTTTCCTCTTTTATAAATCATCTCACTTCTTGATACCCCTTGTGAGGACCTGACTAAAGAGGAACCACTGGACTGACCTGGACACTGCATATAAAGGAGTAAAAAGGAGTTCTACATAGAGTGGCAAAGGTGCCACATAAGGGCATCGGTATTAATGATGAGGTTTCACTGGAATTTTTTCCTGATAATACTTATGTATTTTTAAATACAGATCTTTTATTTGTAACAGACTATTACTAGATAGACATATTGATACTTATACTTCGGATCAGATTATTACGGTGGCCCTGAGAGCTCAATGAACAGCAACTTAAGAAAACACATGCAAGTTGACAAAACACATGCAAGTTGACAAGACAAAAGCAAACTAAGAAAACATCTTCATCAATTTCACAACACAACACAACACATTACAGAAACGCACTGCAAATAGACAAACGCGCTGCAAATAGACGAGAAAACACAGATGTGATTTCCAGATGATTCAATTAATAAAAAAAAATGTTTACACCATTTTAACTTTGTGTCTCCATATGAGCATACTACTATGTAGAGTAAGCTTAAAGGGACATTCTCAATTGAATATGACATTTATACAATAGAAATCATGATTTCTAGTAGATTATTTCCCTGTTTTTTTCCCTGTGTGGGTTGCTGTGACAGACATGTAGTTCTCAGCAGGTGGACAAAACGTCAGAACTGCCAAAACCACACAGGAGGGGACCACTTCGCACTTCACTTTGATACACGAGTGAAAACAAATCAAAGATCACAGGAGCATCGTACAGAAGTGAATTACTCTCCTAATTTTCCCCTCTTTTGTTTGTAAATGTATTCTTTTTAGTCTTGTCAAGGCCTGCATTGTACATTAGCTGTATGGAAATGTTGCTTCCCACCCTTGAGATGATTTGCCAGGCCTTGGTTGTGGGTCTTTCTCTTCCAAAGTTTTGTCATCAGTGAGTAAAAAAACTATTTAAGTGGGTTGAGGTCAGGTCGCAGTCTACGCCAGTAAAGAATATTTGATTTCGTTGCCTTGAGATGCTCTTGGGATGTAACTGCAGTAAGTTTATCGGTTTTCCATCACTTTCCATCAGTTGTGCAGCATTTGGCTAAATCTGAGCAGATGGTGTGGGGCTGTACTCGTCTGCCTTTAACCTGCTTCTTCTATCAGCTGTTACATTATTGGACATCACTTACACATCACAGATAAATAACAACCAAATGCAAGTTCACCGCTTGAAATCAGCCAATACATCAGTTCGTTGTGACAGTGTACAGAGGCGAAATTCTAAAATCTGTCCAAATACAGATTGACCCAACTGTGTAATATTAACCATTAGACATTTATTGCCATCTAATGAAGTATTTTGCATGCTTGTACACTTTGGAGCTTGCTTAGATTGCCACTAGAAAGTTAATCTTAGTTCTTGGAAATACGGATCCTCTAATGGAGGAAGAAAAAACAAGGTGTTTGAGGCGGGTCCAGCTGGTTCATCTCCTCCAGCCCGAGCCTGATCATTAACAGTCACTTTCCAAGTCCATATTCCAATGTGTTTACCGGGTTTAAGTTTTATGACCTGCTTAGCTCACCACGCTACAAAAATACATATGATGTAATGCAGCCTTTACGCTGCCAACATAGACCTTTAATTGGCCTCTCCCATCCACATGGGAGAGACGAAGATCTGCTGGGTTAAGGGGGACACCAGTTCAGGTGGATTCAGTCACCTCACATTCATCGAGTGCAAGCAAGTATCACTTCAGACGATTAGGAATGTGTGCAGATAGTTAACATGTTTACTATGGGTTAGGGTTAGATAAGGTGATAGTAACAGTGTTGTGTTAACAGTGTCTTCCACTGCCCCTGAGCAGACAAAAAGTTTTAAATAATATAAATTCTAACCATCTGAATAGCCCTCATTTCATCCTCTCTTTTGACATGGCTGTGCAAGATGGTGGACTGTGGAAGTGAACCTGCTCCTATACACAAAAGGCTCATTCAAAGAAAACACAATGATTCTTACTTTCGGGTGATAGTGGACTAATTAAAACACTAGAAAACATTAATCAACTTCTTTGTAACATTAGCTCTCACTATCGTGCTGTGGAGAATTTAAAGCTTTTAGATAGTTTGAGCATGTGCTCATGCTCTGCATGTTCCCTATGCACATAAAGGATTGATGCTTGTTCACTGACCACTAAAAAGCAGACTTCAAATTTACAGCCGTGTTGTTTTTATGTGGTGGCTTCTCGTTACACCATGTTGATTGATCCCTGAAACCAAGGAGTGCTCTAGCTTTAATACATTTACAGTTGCCTGTTCTCTTGGAACTTTGGTCATGCTGTAAGATGAGTGAAGAGCCAAGAAGGTCGACCTTGTGCAGGGGCTCATCTAATTTTATTTATTAAAAAACCCACATGGGTGGTTTTCTTCATGGTCCCAGGCCACCACAGAGGGCCTTTTAAAATGCTAATAAAGAATTTCCTATCTTGTGGCTTTGCACTGTAATTGTATAATTTTAGTGAGACCAAGAGATGTCCCCTTGACTGTCAGCCACATCTTAGGACGCCCTGCGCCTGCAGAGGTTGATGACGACGGCTGGATGGGCCAAAATCACTGCGTAATGACTGTGTGTGCTGCGAGTCCTTGTAATTACTACGTGGCTCGGTGTGGCCAGCTGGCTTTGTGATTCTCCGAGCTGAAAAACAGACTTTGAAAATGATCCACAAAATGAAAGATACATCTTTTGCAATCACGGGATTCTTTCAAATTAAAAGTGATTCATCCTGTTGTAACAGCTGTGATAGAGATTGGAGTTGTAAAGTGAGTCAGGGATGAGTTTACCACCACCTTGTTTGCAGTTGTAGTTTGATGCTTCAGTCTCACTCTATTTGTTTGATCCTCACTGACCTACTTCCTCTCTGCCATGGCTTCACTCTTCTCTGTACCAAATATTACAACTCTAATGTTGCACTATAGAAATGTGTCCTAATTATGGTACACTCTTTAACATGATGCTTACTTAAGTAGGCCACTATACTGGAGTGTCACAACACTGACAAGACAAATTTTACTTTTGTTCCAGAGCAGCATTTTATATACTAAGAAACTTGAACGCTGTTGCAGTTGCTTCTGTACTTTGCTATTTTCTGAGCTTTCATTAGTCCCTCTAACCAAACGCAACTCACCAGCCCTTCCCTTTACGTAGACACCTGAAATGAGCTCAGCCTTCAGGCAGAAACAATTGTTCACCTTCCACACCCCTGCTCTCTTCCTCTCGCTCTCTCCCTCTCTCTCTCTCTCTCGCTCTCTCATACACACACACACGTTTGACCAGCTACCTTGGTGAGGACATTCATTGACATAATGCATTCCCTAGCCCCTTACCCTAACCGTCCAAACTAAATGCCTAACCCTTAACTTAACCTAAACCTAATTCCAACCCTAACCCTAAAACCAAGTCTTAACCCCCAAACAGTCCATTAAAGCAGGGTCACAAAGGGAGGACCGGCCAAAATGTCCTCACTTTCCCAAATTGTCCTCACTCCCTTGGTTTTATGCTCAAACTGGTCCTCACAAAGATAGCTGTACAAACACACACACACAAAATAACAATGACGATTGATCCATCTGTCAAAGCTGGACCAAAAACAAAAGTGTATTTAGTCTCTGCAAACAGAAATGATGCACATGTTTAATTGTATATAAAACAGGCAACTGCGTTCCGATCACAAGAGGTCACAGAAGGATGTACATGTGGAGAAGAACTTGAATGCCAGGTGTGAGCCGATGTACTTAGAGATGTCTACTTGTGATTAGATAGCCAATAGCAGAAGCACATATTGATGCCTGGTAAGAACAGGGCCTTAGTTACTATACCCCAACTTTCAGTGTTGCACTTAAGGTTAAGGTTAAGTCTCTCTGTGTATATATTTTCTCAAGACAAGGTTTGTCTGTTTGCAATTATCCACCCTCTGAGACAGAGGGACAATATGTCTTCCTCCTCTCTGCTCCACTATTCATTGATCACCCTCCCAGAGGTCAAGTGTTCAATGGACATTTAGCTGCTCCTCAATTAGTCATTCATGGGAGGTAACAGACAGTAGTACAGTAGTACTGACTAGAAACATGTCCGCTACTAACCTGCATGCTTTAATTCACTCTAATGAAAATTATAACATCCTATAAAAAGCAAAAATGTCAGTCCAATGTGGTTTAGAATCAACCCAAGCACTATATTATATATATATACTGTATATAAATATGCCAACAACAACAAAAGTATGTTACACTGGTGAAGATGTGTGTTGTGTGGCCCCTCCATGACAAGAGGCAGAAGCATGGATGGATATCAGTGAGGTCTAAATCAACACAAGAGTGGGCTTTTGTGAGTGCAGTAGCAGCCACTGTACTCACCATCCATCCGTTATCTACACCACTTAGGGGAGAGGGGAACTGGGATATGTTAATCAACATGAATGCAGAAGAACCCAGGCACTGACTAATCACTCATTCTACAGACATACCAATTATTATTTTAGGGTTACAGGGGGGCTGGAGCCAATCCCAGCACACACTGGAAAAGGGGCAGGGTACACCCTGTAGAGGTCATCAGTCCATCACAGGGCTGACATGCAGAGACAAGCAACCATTCACTTTGATAGCTTTGGAGATTAACATAGACTGACTTATAGGGATTGTACATTTGAAAAGTTAGTAGTGTTAGAAATAGTCATCTAAGCACAATATAATATTGTCATTTTCTCTGGGCTCTACAATGGAGAGTGGATGTCTAATGGATGATGCTGTTTCTCTTGGTGGATCAGGGACACTGTTTTGCTGCAGCAAATGCACACTTACTGCAATTGGTCTTGATCTTGTGGAATTTGGGTAAATGCCTGAAGGTCAATGGGATGAACACAGCTCTGGAGGCAAACAACACTAATAACCTGGGGCGACCCATCTCGTTAAAGCGGACATGTGTCCACACCATGATCTATTTCCATTAAACCATTAGAGACCATTGACAGAGTGAGGGGGAATGAAAGAGATTGTTTGTCTCTGATTGGACCACCATGTAAACTGCACTACAAATCAATGAAAACTCTGATTTGGGGGCTAAAGGTTTCCCCTCCGTAATTTGACTAATAAATTAGGTTCAAGTATGTGTGTCACATGTCCATCTAATGGATTGAATATACATCTAGGGAGCAAGTAAATGCACTTTGGGGATCTCATTTTACGTCATGCTCCATCTTTATTATTGACTTTTTATTTTACTCTAGAACTACTGCACCTCCACTGCGGCGTGTCTTTTAAAGACCCAAAGTAATTGCTACTCAGAAAACCTGGGGCCGAAGATATTATCAGACAGGAAAATAAATGTTTTTCTAAAATCTTTTCATTCCAAAATCCCCTATTTCCACTTTAACAATCTGGCCACAATTATTCTCTGAAGAAACTTCTTTGTGCTGAGGCCCGATCACAAGCTATAAAAAGCTCATACAGGCCTGGATGCATTACCAGCTTACTTCTATCAATACATTTACTTCACAAAACTTCCACTGTTTGCATGTTTTTAATAATGCATGCAAGGATGGAAAACTAAGAAAAACTAAATAATATGAAGACACTACAAAGACCCAGCCAGCCTGGTTCTCTCCAAAGTTCTAAAGCACACATACTAACAGTACTAAATCTGAGTAATTGTAACTTTTAGTCAAATTTTCCTAAATCTTTTGATCAAAAGAATGAATTGAAAATGCATAGTTTTAGGGGGAATTTAGCAATAAATTATAGACTCAGAAACTTCAGTTAATGTTTACATCTGTCAATATTTACCAGTGACTGTGATGTGGATATTTCTGAAATTGTTGATCAGAAGCAAACCATGTCCACTAATCAGGAGATCTGTGAGCTGACATAAAGTATCTCTGGTAACTTAGATAACTGCTCTAAACAACTGTGGTGAATACAGAAGCATTAGAATGAGAGGTTCCACTCTTGTCCGCCAAGAACAGAAATGTGTGTATAGCTGATATCAGCTCCTTACAGTATTATTTGTATAGTGTCAAATCACAACATATCCAAACTCAAGGGACTTAACAGAGTAAGGTAGGAATGACAATATTATAGAGAGAAACCCAACAGTTGCCACAAAGAGCAAGCACTGAACGACAGTGAGCCTTGTGTGGCTTGCTCTTTGTTATAATGGTTTCTTCCCTTTTAACAGGAAGAAACCTTGAGCAGAATCGGATGTTGGAAATTGATCTAGGGATGAATTGTTACTTATTTACGTCTTTCACAATGAATATAGAACAAGTTCAAGTCTCCTGCTGGAAATGAGAAATCCAAAATGCACTCTGATCTACAGGGGATTTCCATTATCAGTGTCATAGCTGAAGTTGGACACACCAAGAAAGCCCTTTGGTTTTTGTGCCGTTAGCTGTTCGGTTGAGTTGAGTAGCTTGCCGGCGCTATTAAACTGAAGCGCAATGAATACTGGGATATGCTGGGCCGGGAAGGATCCACCCGGTTTAGCCTTAATTGGGTAGCTTTTAAAGGAAACTTAGAAATGGGTTATGCTGCTGTGACGCAATCGGTCTTTAAATGTAGCCTCCGAATGCCTAAATTGAGCCTCAGCAACAGTATGAATACCGTTCCCTGATGGATTGGAGGCCAGCCCCCAAATTCTTGCTTGAAGCTATAATCTATTCAATCATTACACAAATCTCTGTCTATATGTCTGTGTTTTCGCACTTGCCATGTTTATTGTAAAAGGGACAGTTCATCCAGAAATAAAAATTCAGTCATTACCTACTAACCACAATCGCGATTTGAGTCCACAAAACACTTGTTTCAGGGGTAAACAGTTTTTGCAGCCGAATCCAATACAACTTAAGAAATTAGTGAACTATCTACATATGTAAAAAGCAACAGAAAAAAAAATAACATGCCTCCATACTGCTCATGGAGTGTCCGGAAGCCCCGACAATCATATTCGGCTCAAAACGGGGTAATTTACACCGTGTTTTAGGCCTAAAAGTCCTCTGATAACTACAGACAAGGTGCATTCAGGGACCGTGCTAACGTCCGCTAGATTTTTGCTGTACTTTTAGGCTTAAAGGATGGTGTAAATGACCTTGTTTCAAGTTGAATATGGACTCAAACAGATCATCCACCCCTTCATTGGTTTAGGGGTGAATAGATAATGAGTGAATTTGTATTTCTGGTTTAACCATCACTTTAAGGGCCCAGTTTCGAATTTGGTGTGATTTGGACAGTGATACACTCAAAATTCATAACATTTTATGGCAAACAGTGCTGTACATAGTGACAACAGGACATTCACATGACAACTGGTTCTCCAGTCCGGACTTTTTGTTCTGAGTTGAGCTGAATAAACAGGCCAGCAGCTTATTGTGGACTGAGTTCAGCAACCGGTGTTTACTTGCAGGTTACTTTTATAGTTTCAGGAAGAAAGCTGCAACCAATATTACCACAGGACAAGGAAACAGCCCATTCTAAACAGGTATGTTTACAACAGGCACTGCTCTAGATCTTTCTCTCTCAGCCTCTTTGTTTAAACTTGAAGAGCAAAGACAACCTTAACCTTCACAAACCACAAAAACCTGATCCATGTAACATATTAAGCCTAAGTGGTTTGAGACCTCATTCCAGGCCTCTGTTGGTTTGTGTGGTTTTCTTATTCTTCTGTAATTAGTGACTCGTTACACCCTTCACATTATTTTCTTTTCACATATTAAAGTATTGCTGACATCCTTCGTAGGTAAATTACAGGGTGTCATATGCAGTTCTGGTTAAATCAGCTGAACACTTTCAGCTCCAGCTCTGCACCTGCCAGACCTGGGAAGCACTCACACAACTGGAGAACTGTAATAAATATCACAGTTTTCACAGTATTTTGCCATATATTTTCTTTACTGAAATTCTTTGTCGGAAAGTACAACAAAATGGAACAACAGTTCGCTGACCAGCTGGTCGTCTGACACAGCAACTTTTATTTTTTTATCTTGAGGGTTTCTTTCCACTATTATTGAAAAAATATTTCTGACATCATGTGACCTGCGATATCAACTTTAGCCACTACTCCAGAGATCGAGCACCGAGTTGCTCCTATTGTTTCATTCACAGCTGAAGTTTGCATCTCATATCAGCAGTATAATGATTCACAAAAGGATGCAAAACCATTTCAGACAGACACAAAATGACCAGAAAAAAGCAAATACAAAGAGATGCAAAACATACACTTAAATGCAACTTAAAGAGACAAAATATCCACCAATAAAATCAAGCAATATTGTGCATTTTCAAAATATTAAGCTACAGGCTACATAAAGCTTAAAACTAAGGAAAGCATGAACATTTTTGTTGACTTATTAGATACAATTATTATTTATGTATTATTTTATTTTTAAGTAAAAAAACAAGTGTGAACTCAGACATACTGTATGTTTCTATCTATAACAATGATTTGATGACAACTAAACGTGTGGTATAGAGGTTTGCCAGTAATTATAGAATATGTTAGAAGGCATATTGTATATCAAACAGTCTTGTTGTAATCATAATCCATGATCAACTGCCACCATGATTATAATCCACCCTCACGATCCATCACCATGATGACGATCCACCATCACTATCTCTGAGTCGCAATCCACCGTCATGATCTATACCCGCAGCGATCCTGGATCTGCAAACGATAAAGCAGAAGGTCTCCGGGGAAGAAGTCAAGCCAGTAATATGTATGTCTTTGCACATAGTTTTTATGGATCATGGTAAGATCTCTAATTTAGCAAATGAACAACAGTAAAATGATGGTGAAAGCAGCAATCAAAACTACACCTATGCTTTCAGGGTAACCATGTCCCACATGAAAGTCCTTGAATATATGTGATGTTTTAAGTGTTGTACATCTTTTTCTCTCTGAAGAAATAGCAAGATATAGCATAATTTACATATGACTACTTAGACAAGGTAGAACATAGTCTAGCTCTCAGTAGGGTAGTCCAAGTGAAATCAACTTCTTTGTGACATGTTTTCAAATATATTTGGTTTGATTGACAGCGGCTGGAGGCCGAGCTGAGATGCCAGTGGCATCTGAGTGGGAAATAAGTAACCAAGAAAACAGCACTTAAGATTACAAGTCGTGGGTTTACAGTGTGTTGTCAGCAGGGGTGCAAAAAAGTTTGAAGGTACATTTACTCAGCACATTTGCCCCATGGGTAGTTTCTGCAATGTCTTTCCGAAAGATGTGTTGTTCTAGCTCCTGCTGTTTGCCATTACATGTTAATAAAGAGTCTGTACCATTGATTGTGTCTTTAACAACTGACAAACTCCATAAAACTTGGCATAGTCCTTTAAGGGACGGCTCAACAAGCATGTGGCCTTCTCACTAAGCACTACCTCATGCCCAGAGAGAAATAAACCGGGTGCTTATTATACCTTTTGTAGTACCAGATCCACTTGAGGCTTTAATACGTTTATAATGTATACGAAAGGACAAGTTACAAGCAGCTAGCCTGAGGTTTTACGGCAGAGAGAGACCCATGTGGTAGCTGGCTATTCACTGAAGCTTTGTTTGCTGAGAAAAGCTGAAACTGGAGTGGTCACTGTATCTTCCATATGCTGCCAAAGTGTGTCATTGAATAACACAGCTTGTTTGCCTAGTTGCATATGATTTACTACTGATTTACTCTGAATAATTTTGCCACAGTTTTGGGTCACTAGCTCTTTGTGTGGGCTGATGGATTTCCATCCATCACTGGTCAATATTAAGGTTATTTATTTACCACTATAAGACGTAAACTTTGCTAAGCATTGGATTTCTGCTGATACGAGTCCCTTAAGGATTTATGGACCTCTGCTCTGGATGGTGATGGTGTCTCAGTCAACTACACTTTTAGATTTACATGAATTTAAACAAATCGCTGTCAGTTCAGCTCGGTGTGCATAGGAGATACGTCCATGCTGCATGAATTAAACCAAGGTGAGAAGGTAGACGTAGGCGTGTGTCACTGGTGTGTGGTCTGTCCAGCCTCACACAACAGGCATCCAGAGCAGGCCTTCAATTAACATTTGCTTTTCCTTTATGTTAATGCTAAAAGTCATCTTTCTAAATTTCCTTATCTCTGTCTTTTTGCTGCAGCTTCGATCTTTACACTTCAGATTTTTATGGACTGATTAAGTCTTTAAGTGATGCTAACAGATTGCCAAGTATTTATGGTACAGACAAGAGTTTTTTTTTATCTTTTCATTGAAATCAAAAAAAGAAAAGAGAATGAGTGGGTGGCCCAATAGTTCACCTGGTTGGGCGGTTGTGCAGCAGTTCAGACCCTGTCTTTTACTTTACATTTTATTCTGTCTTACAAATAAAGGCTTAATGCATGGAAAAATGTCTGTAGGGAGGGAAGAATTTTAAAGCTTTCCCCGACCTTATTTTAGTAACATACACAAATATCGTAGAAAGGGATTAAAATATGTAAGCAATCAATCTAACAAAAAACACCCTCATCCATTATAAGCATGTCTTTCTGGTGATTGGGTTGTTCAGAAGGCCAACATGTGAATGCCCGGTTTCAGGTCTGTATTACTGTAGGTGTACTGTATTCTCCAGTGTTGTTTTTTGAGGGAGTATTAATCTACTGTTATTTATTTGGCTTGTGTAGATAACTGTCTCATGATTTCTGCCACCTGTGGCACACTAAGTTTAATTTACCAAATGTAATTATGATTTATGAAACAAAGCAGCAACAGAGAATGAAATGAAAACAACCCCACCCCCCATCATACATCATTACCATCATTAATGAGAAGTTACTGCGGATGATATTTCTGGACTCTCTGCATTGTGCGGGATTGGTTTTCCAAATAATCCACAGCTGCATGGTTTAATTAGGCTGACCACAGAGGTGAGTGAGCTCATTGGACTGAGGTTTATTTTTGGAGATGAAAAGTGCTGCCTCAGGACTAGGTCTTGCTCACTGAAGCTTACAACCACTTTTGTTAGGTCTTGCCTGCTGGCTGCAGAGAACGTGGCTAGACCATAGTCAACTGACTTTTTTAGAAGCTGTGGTTTGGCCCACTCTGAAACTGAGACTGAACCAGCACAGCGTAGATGGTCCAGATCCAATCCCTTGACCATGTTCAAGATGTCTGGTCTTAAAGCATATTGGAGACAACTGCTGTATGGGACTGCAGGTTGTTTGTTGTTTGTTTAGCAGGTATTCCTAGGACACCTTATGTTTTTTGATTCCAAATTAGTCTGACCCTTAGATTTTGCATGGTCGATTTTTGTGAAATTACAAAAACAAGCAAGCGGAAATAACCAAAGTCATCCCTTTTATAGTCACAGTCGTTATTGGGGCGCCTTCAGCATGTAATGTAGAAGACTGGGATCTAACCACTGATCTGGTTAAAAGATGACCCATTCTACACTGTGACCTGTAATGATAAACCTACATGGATCAACTCAAAGTTTCTATATGCTTTATGGAGTATTTCAGCTTTTTTCAGTGTATTATTAAGTTTTATTGTCTGGAACATCTAACTGCTCTGATCACTGATGTTCCAAGCAGCAGCCCAAAAAAGTTTTTCAGGAGGTTTTATTTGATAATTTGATTCATCAAGGAAAAGCTGTGGTTTCTCTGCTCGATATCCCTTTTTCCACTTGGCCCCAGAATTATCAATGTACATTTGAGCAAAGCTCTAACTAGACCTACATTTTATCCACTAAGGGCTATGAAGGTAGTTTTGGCATTTCATTCAAAATCTTTTGAGATATTTCAGTCTGGACCAAATAAATTAAAACAAATTATAAAAGAAACTGAGTGAACATGTTTAGTTAATAAAAAATATTATCTCTGTTGCAAGAAAATTAAAAGTCACATCATAACTACAGTTCTCCAAAACAAAGTAATTCATCACATAGAAAACACGCTCTAAGTAAAAGGTTTCCACCAAGAATGTTAAAAATCTCAGCTTCATAAAGAGGTTTGTTGGTGTGTTGATTCCTTCTAAGTGCCAGTGATGACCTCTCACCTCTTAACATAACTTATCTGGTCACACTACTCTATTTGGATTCTTAAGCTTTTAAAGAGATGCGAGTGAACCACTAAGTGTTTATGGTGGAATAATCTATCTAAACAAACTTCTTTGCGTTTATAATGCTGCGTTGCATAAATTTGACCTTGGCAGATAGCAGGGGTCAGAGTTGGCACAACAAAGCTTTGTGCCAACTACAGCTGTTTCCTATTACTGACTGCAAACCCTGTGTGTCGCTTTGAGTATAAGTAACTCTGTCTGTCCACTAGCAAAGTCCACTGCACTCATGTCACAAATGTGGAACAAGAGCCTGTCGAGTTGTCCTGAGAATGTGAGGGCAGCAAAACGCTTGAGATGGAGCCAGAGAAGTGTTAAAGTGGCGGGCGGCCGCGCCCTGCACCACTGTCCGCTGCACCAGCTGCCTGCTGACTGTGCCAAGGAAGCTGGCAGAGCAAATCCTTGACTGTGGGAGATAAATGAAACCAAGCACAACCCCTCATCTCCTCTGACTCGCTAAATATGCTGCTCACTATTTGGGAAGAGATGGTGCAGATACCTCCCTTTAGAGTCAGATATCTTATGTTATTCCTCCCTGTCATCTGGACACAGGCTCAGCTATAAAGAAAGATGCAAACCACACTAGGTTTTCCGGAACTTTCATCTCTAAGTTCCTATGCACCAGCAGGCAATTTGTTTATTTTTCCCAGGGTTGGTAGCTGACATTTTTTACCATATAAAAACTGACACAATGAGCATTGGTCAAAGTTGAAAAATAACGTAGACTTAAATAGTCAGTTAGTGTGTGTGTGTGTGTGTGTGTACAGTGTGTCAGGAATGACAGGACCTCACTGGATATGATGTGTGATCTCTGACTCATCCTGAGCATCAGCAGAGCCAGGATCAAGTAACCTGGTGTCATATTCACGAAAATACAACAATGAATCCTTAAAGGACCAGAATGAAAAAGAACAGAACTAGTGAAAAAGAAACACTAGTTAGCCAGAAATAACTCAAGATCACATGGACACGTTTTCACCCAACTTGGTGGGAATATTACTTGGGAGGGTTTCTCCAGATGATCAATGTTTTGAGCTGATTGGTGAGGAGCTAGGATGCCACTCCTGCAGTAGAGAACTGAATGCTTGGTGCGTTAATGTGCATTGTGAAAGTGGTATCTACAGATTTTATGCTGAATCCCACCTGTCTGCCAAAGACAATAAAATATTTATGGATGTTTTACAGCTGATGGTCAATCGAACTGTGACAGAGTAAAGGGGAATGGCAGTGAGGCAAAGGTTGCTAGACTTGTCTGTGCCACACAGGGCCGAATTTAATGTGTGCCACTGTTCTGACCTCTTACTGTTTTGTTGCACAGAAGCAGGTGGTTTCAACTTTTGAACCTTGATAGGATGCATACCTGTACGCACAAATACTATTTCAAAACATGCAGCACTCTCTCTCCGATAGGGGATGGGATGATGGCTGACAAGAGATGGCGGAATTGAAAGAAGATCAAGTTGGGTTACTTGAGAGAATGATAACCATCACCCCTACAAATTGTCTATTACCATACGTACACCATAATACAAAATGTCAAGAGCCATGTTTTCAAAAAACTATTCATCAAAATGCATAAGGACATGTTTTTTTCTCACGATTTGTTAAAATGATTCATGTGTCCAAGCAAAAGTTCCCGTAGTGGAAACAAGCAAACATTTCACTCAAGTTCTACCTCTCAGGGTCCCGCTTTAACTCTTTAACCCTGAAGAGGTTGAGCTCATGTTCAGAGTTCCTCCCTTAGTCTACAAAGAGCTGCACACAACTGTCCACAACAGTCTTTTTTATATCTATAAAAGTGGTTTAGATGTCCCTTCAAGTCCTGTGATGACAAGGTGGCTTAGAAAAAGAGGTAGCTCCCTGAAACCTGAGTCAAAGAGGAAACACAGTTTTCTAGCTTGGCAATCGATGTTCCACCGAATCCATCCCTCAGGACCTGTGAGCGTGCAGGAAGCTGTTTGTAGCAGCCTCCAGCAGCTCAACAGCTGTTGGAGTGTCTTTCTGGAGGAGAAAGTAGAAAGTACTCCCCCCTACATGGTTCATGTGTGACATGTTTCAGGTGCTGCACAGGGTTTTATATCACAGTGACTTGGTGGAAATTCAAACTGTAATTGGAGAGTGTTTGACCGCATGCAAATTTGTGTAAATAACTCACAATGAATTTTCATTCCACATACAACATCTACGTGGAAAAAAATAATAAACATGAATGTTCCAAACCAGCATGACAGAAATAGCTGGCGACCATTAGCCAGTAAACACAGGAAGCAGTCCTCTTCTCAACTGTGGATGGAGTGAATCAGAATTCAGGAAAACAGGATAACACAACTTAACAGATGGCTGCTATCTTCTTCTATCTTCTTTTGATGTTTTTTGGATTTGCACGAGATGAGGATATAATGTGAACTAGACAAAACCCAGGTGCAAATGTAATCAGGGTAAAACCATATCTAGATCATAAAACAATCATAAAATGTTGTCTAAACTCTTTAATGCTCATTGTAAATGGAGTCTAAGTGGCGAGAGTCAGTGTGTTTTCACAGTCCTACACCTGCCTATTTAGAGCAGGTGGTCATGCTGAGAACACTTGTGTCCCATAACATTTTCACTTCAACCAAGGAAGTTATGTCTTTGCCCCTGTTTGTTTGTTTGTTGGTTTAAATGCTTGTTTTTTTTATGTGAAAGGATTACCACAACACTTGGTGGAAGGATGCAGTATGAGTCAGGAAGAACCCATTAAATATTGGTGCATATCTGGATCAGGACTAGATCCGTTATTTTTGGGTTTGAGAATAGTTTCAAATCTTGTAATGTGTGCATGACTGAGATTATATACAAAAATATATGGGTAGATTCTCCTCTTATGCGTGACAATGTCAGATTTCCAAATCAGTCAGGAACTCAAAACTCCTGTAGTCTGGGATTCACTTCAGGTGCCTAGTTCCCTTTTCCGTCAGAGCATGGATGGATTTAGTGGATTTTGATCTTTAGGAAGACTTACACAGTAAAAATGGTGTCAAAGAAAAAGTCCCTTTTTATTAAATATAACAAAATGTACCAGATCAACAAGCTGTAAGACCCTTTTGTGTTAGTCCTGTTATGCCATCTCATGTAGGATCTGTCCTGTGCTGTCTCACCTCACCTGTTACCTCTCATCTCATCTCTCTAGATAAAAAAGGGAAAAAAATGTTGGTCTGGGAACAGACCAGTTGCTCCTCGAAGTCACAGCGCCAGGAGCGACCCCCGGTTGAAGGCTGCGCTGGTGATTCTCTGGCATAAATCTCAAATTTAACCCCAGGAAGCATCGGGTCCTGCCCTTCTCAGCTGTCTCTGTTTATATTTAGTGCTGCAGGCATAAAGATGGAGCTGTGGTGTAGATTTACTCTGAAACGCAACCTGCTAGGCTATTTTATGGTTTGGCCTATATTTTTTCGCTCAGTGGTTCCTTTATGTTCTCTAACAGATAGTGTTCGTTTTATCAGCTACTTTTAGATTTAGTCTAAGATTAAACGTCCACTTTAGTTTTACTCAAGACCAAGAATTTCCGAAACTTTGGCAAACATATCACCGGTTTCAGTGCAAAACACCTTCAGGTCTTTTACAAGTTTGTGTCAGTCTTCCCAGTAATTTGTTACTATGTTACACTTGATATCAACCTGGTTTTTCCAACCTGTTTTTTTCTTATTGTTGTTTGTTGTCCAAACTCCTAAAGATGCTGCATTAAAGTAGGTGCAATTGGTTCAGGCTTGAAGTCAAGAACAAAAATTAGCTTTCTGCTTTCAAATAAGATTTAATAGATGTTAGGCAAAAACAAATAAAAAAAATACAAAGAAACCCAAAAAAGTTCTATGAATTTGGAAGGTCTGTTGTTTCATCACATGGCAGAAAGAAACATTTTCTTGAAGTCTCTCAGTGTTTTTCAGTAGTAGAGCCTCTCTGCAATCTAAACACACTGGTTTATACTTCAACAAAAGAAAAAATTGACCATTTAACCAATTCCCTGGAAGAGCCCAACATTCTGCATTTACTTTTCCCTTCATGATTGTCGCCATGATGTCTGTCAGTGATGACACTCAACAGCTACGTGTGTGTTGCATTCACCCTGACCATGACCTGACAGGAATACAGCCAGGAAGGACCACCCTGAAGGACATGTTCATTTACTATTGTACATTATTGTCATAATAAATTTGTTTGCTCTTTTTGTATTCATGAATTATCTTGTCGATCAGATCACAGGGTGTCACGGGCGGTATACGGCCCAGGGACCGGAGGTTTCCCAAGATAACTTGTTGTTTCCTTGAACTTTATTCTTTGACTTATCAGGGGTTCTTCTGTTTTCCTTCCAGAACATGCTTTAAATAAATTACTGGATATCTATCTATCACAGACCTTTTACTACCACAAAATTATGAGCACAGTATTCATGACAAAAGAAAACGTTTCTAAAACATCTAGCTGGATTATCCAAAGTAACCATTTAAACAAGGGAAATCCAGATTGCTAAATGAGACCATGAAGGTGATTCAAAGAAAAACCTCCAAGGCCAATCAATGTCGGTGACCTGCAGACAGAAATCACAGGTAAGTAAGAGGGTTATATCCTCTTGGTTTAATAGGGCAATCCAATGTTTTCAACTATATATAAAGAACGTATTTCTGATCCAGGCAGAAGCTCTGTTGTTTCTGTACCTCTGTTCTCTGGACTGCTGGTCGCTGACCCCGCTGACACTGCAGGGGATTGGTGGACATGGCAAATGGTGTGTAGGTAATTGTTACAAGGGTTTTTATCTTATGTGATTTTATGTTAATCCAAGTCAAGTAATACAAATTATAATCTGTTTTGTCTTTGTGGAACACACATCCAATATTCACATTGCTGTAAGTAAGTGAATTTTTGGATTTCGTAACTGGTTCAACTTCCTTTGGCATGGATAACCTCAAACAAGAGCTGCAAGTAGCTGCAGTACAAAGTTTATAAGGAATTTTGAACCAGTCTTTGTCTTAGAAACCCATGCAGAGATCAAGATCGTCTGTAGTTTTACCCAATGATTTGGAATGGATGGGAATCTGTCAAACTGATAAACAGTGTTTCGTGAATGTGGTCACGATTGTAAAATGGAGGACCTCTCCCTGCATCCAATCCCCCTACAAAGTTTTGTGACTATCCTCTATGGTTGTGCTACTCTTACTGTAACAATATCTGTGCAGACGGACGGACAAACAAACATGTAAACACCTGCCAAAGGACTTATAACCACATCTGTGGTAGTGCCTGCTACAGTTGGGGTCACCACATTGCCATGATTACACACAGATCTGACTGTATTTTTTGACGAGTTTGTACATAAATGCACATGATTCTGAAGTGTTCACTGCCCATGAAACAACTCAACAATGTGGGTAAGAGCAGCCCTATCTGAAATAGATTTTGGCTTAAAGTTGACTGGACAGCTGATCTGCAGATAGAGGAGGATTTATAGATGGATATAGATTTATGGATGTCCAGCTGTGTTACATTACACAATGGCCCAGGTGGTCAGGAGTTAAAGAATTCTACTAATTGATCTGTCAAATGGCAGAAAGTGAATTTTACAGAGTTTCTGAGTTGCCAAAATCCAAGTCTCTCAACAAAACTGTCAACTGGAAAAACAAATTAATTGAATCAATCACACAGTTTGAAAATTGTAAACACAGTTCCTCTAGTTAGACACACTTTGCTAATCTGAATCACAAATTATGCTAAACTCTCACCACATTTTCATTCACTAAACACAGGCCCCAATGGTTAAACATAACTAACACCCTGTTTTCATCGTTAACACACAACAACTAAAAACTGAACACACGTATCCATATCATGTTACTTTAGGACCAACAACACCTAACGCCATCAGTATCATCAACGTCATCCTCAAGGTCTACGGGATACATTTGGTCAGACATGAGCAGAGAGGTCATGAGCAGGCGGAACATCCTGTTTAGGTTGTCATTTGGGGCGTGAGCTTTCATTGTGGTCAAAGAGCATTTGAATGATTTATCGATTACCAAAATTTGCCTTCTGTCAAAAACTCCCTTCCTATACCCTGTAGAATCATTTTTCTCAGCGTGGTGGTAGAAAGTGTATACCCAGGAAATTCTCCTCCTGTCAATGGGTACAGCGTGTGATGATATAGGTTCTATTGGATCTATTCTAACTGGATCTATTCAATGCTGAAGCTAACTGTAAAATCATGAAGTGCAGATGTTTTTTATTACATTTTATTCTTATTTAAACATAAGTTTCATATGTGGAGGAATGTTCAGATATCCAACAATACATATTTTTGATTCATTTTGCATTAGAGATAAAAAGAAAATCTGCAATGCTCAGAGTGCAGTGTTTTGCATTTATTTATGTAGTGTGTTATGATTGCTGAGTAGTGTCTATGCAGTAGCTGGCCTTTGTGTTTATGGAATTGTTTGGTTTTGGTTAAAGATTAAAAAGTCATAGGTTTTGTGAGTGTAGATTGAATTTTTGTGTTTGTGTTTACTGAGGTGAATTTGTATTAGCAAAACATCCCCAAAGAAGTCCAGGGGAGATTGTGCAAATTGTACAACAACCATCGGCAACAAGAATGTGTTCCATTCTAGACCACCAGGCGGTGGTGAGGCAGGAGACGTGGAGGAAATTTAAATTGTGAGCTAGTACCCAACTGTTTTCAAAACACCTGAAATGAAAAGGTTTAACAAGCTGAGACTGACAGGCTGAAATTAAACACAGCTTGACGAATCAGACATCTTGAGTGCTGAAACCCCACCCTAATGGTTCTTGTACTTTCCCAAGCATGGGACTTTTTGGACTGAGGGGATGCATTTCACCAGACTTGAATATAGACCCTGGTTCCTGCAGTGGAAAGGCTAAGAGTTCTTGCAAAGATTCATAGTTCCAGGGACAAGTTCTTGCAGTGGAAACACAGCTGTAGTGGTCATGAGGAAACCGGAAGGGTGGGGGTGTTTGTTTTTGGGGTTGCTGTCCAAGGTAAAACAAGGGGTTTTATGAAAGAAAAATGTATCTGTTAACCCTATTCATTTTTTAAAGCATTTTAAAATGCTTATATTTTAGGGATGTCCATAGTTGATGTAGTTACAAAATATAATATTTTGCCATAGGCTACAAATCTAAGTGATGAGGCTGTATATGCGTATGTGCCAGCACAATATACAGATCAGTCTGATGCAGTTCTCCGTCTACCCTCACGTCCAGTCTGGTAAATGCCGAGCTTACTGTAGAAATAACTGGATGAACAGTTGTATGTAATTTTTTTTATTTCATATAGTGGGGTAACAAACACATAATCACATAGGGCACCTTTAATTCCCCCTTGGAGCCTTTGTTTCAAGCCTTTTTTGACTTTGTTGAATGCATGTGCAAAATGAGCCAGCGTTTGGCAGGGAAATGGGTTTTATTTACAAACTTGCAAAACAACATCTTGCGATGTCATCCCATCCCAACAAATGGGGACTTAGGGGTTGGGTTTAGGTCAAAACAACCCCTCTTCCAAAAATCTTGACAGACAAACAGAGATTTCAGTAATTACTAGTAAGATTCAAAGACCTGGAAATGATTAAATTCCCCAATGTTCCAGACCTATATATTTCCCCTGGATAAACATATAAACTTTATTGAATGGGGTTGTGCAGGGTTGTGTTAAATTAATGTCTATGTCGAGTAATTGCATCCGTACTGGAGAGTAGTGGGTGCTCTCAAAGCCTCTCATTACAGCTGAGCACTTGCCCTGTTGACTCAGGTGCTGTTCACTTTATAAATTACCATTGCAGGAGTTTGTGGGTGGCAATTCTGGACAAGGTGGGTCGATTAATTTGTCCACATGAATGCGTAAGTGCATCGCTGACAAATGTGGCTCTTTTAAACGTAAGGCTTCGGGCCAAACAGAATCCAACGCAAGTGATGAATATGATACAGTGCAAAGGGCTTGTAAGTGTTTTGAATAGTAAAGCCCTGTGACTGGTGTGAATGGGTTGTTTTAGTGAGAACATTTCTCTCCTCACCTCCTTCCCTCAGCACTCAAGATGCCCTGGAAATGGACCACGTCCTCCGGTGGGACAGGTGAACATAATGCTTCTCCTGCCTGAGTCAAGCTTGATAAATTGCCAGCATGCCGTTTCAAATGGCAGCAGCTCTGCCATGATGTTACCAACAGCATGTCCAGACAAAATACAGTGGGACACTGGTAGACTGAGCCAAAGCTCACACTGCTGTTAGCACTTGCTCAGTAAGAAATAGCTTGGGTTCAAATCTTCTTTCGGCCTCGTCCTTTCTGTGTGGAGTTTGTATTTTTTCCTTGTGTTTGTGTGCGCTTTCTCCAGGTACTCTGGGTTCCTCCCGGTTCAGAAGCATGCAGATCTGGGATTAGGGAAATTAGAGACTCTAAATTGTCCATAGGTGTGAATGTGCGTGTGAGTGGTTGCTTTTATGTGTTAGCCAGGTACTACAATGGAGACCTTTCCAGTGCCCCCAGAGACCCTTAAAGGATAAGTGATAATAATAGATGAATAAATAGAATAATAATAAAAAAAACTGGAAAGTCCCAAAAGGGCAGAGGCACAGCGATTGTTGTTTGTCTCGCTTTGTTGGCTCTATGATGAGCTGGCAACCTGTACACACACCTCAATTTCAGCTGTGATTGGCTCCAGCTCCCCTGTAACCCTTCAACGATAATTGTTCTTGATAATAGACAGCAAGGACATGAAAAGAACCTTTGACAAATAGGTGATAGTACCTTGTACTACATAGGAGAATTGGGTAATGCTTAATGTTTAGGTACTCTGATTCATCATTCACTAGTTGCTTATTAGCATATTGGCTCCTAATTGTCATATAAACCATTTACGAATGTCATTGTGCATAACCATATTCTAACAATAACACTAATTCTACCACCACCTCTAATAGTTTTGATTATAATAAAAAGATGAATCTATTTCATATAATCAAAAGCTAGTCAATGACCAGTAATTTCAGCCTTCACTTTCAGCTTCATGCCAACAAATAGATACTTATGTTTTACTGAAACCTTCTAAGTTAAATTGAATTAGTTAACCACTAATTTCAAATTGAAAACATGAAATCTGTTTTTGCTTTGTTCTAATTCTTTGAAAATACATTTTTTCTGTGCATCCAAGTCATTGTATATCTTACATATGTGCTTTAAAAAAAAAGGTCAACTCAACCAAGTCCAGTTAGCACTTGGGTAATTCATTTTAATTCCACATCCTATACCTCACTTGAGTAGAAATAATTGAAGGAATATAATCAGTTTGTGAAGTTACCTGCGATTAACTTTACTTTGTCATACCAGAGCCTTCAAGAACCTTCCATGATCAAATATAAATATACTGCATATCTGATATATTCATATTTTTTAGCTATAATTTGCTTAATTTATTTCTGTTCCTCTATTATTTAATTTATTTGTTTATGTTGCTCCTTAAACTATACATTATTATGTTCTGCCTCTTCAAACATGCACAGATGACGGCAGTATCACTGAATATAAATAAATGAAATACAAATTAATAGCGCAAACAAAAGCTGTGTGCCAGTTTTAAAAGCCACGCACATGTGGTGCAAACCCTCTGATCCTGCTCAGTGTACAGATGATAAATAGCAGCAGCAGTAACAGAGAAGGATGCAGCCTGAGAGGAAACCAACGCCTAACATATTGTCCTTGAACTGACTGTGCAAAATAATCATCGTATTGTCCTCAAAGAGACGAACAAATGCCACCTTTTGTTAAGAAAAAGGCTAATGACTTAAAATTGTCACAATATCAGAAGTAGACCAAGACTGATAACTTAGAGCCAGAAAAGCACCTCTGAAAGTCTGCATGTGACGCACTGAAAGACAATAAATACCCTGCTATTACAAAAGCAGTACACAAACATTGGATTTCCTGAGTGCTTGTGTCGATAATGTGGATATCCTGTTGATATAGATACCATAAACTTCTCTTTCACTTCAACTTCTATTTAAGTTCACAATCAACCATCCAGAGGTGGAGTCAGCAGGTCTGTAAACAACTGCATTTAATTTCCTTTTAAACTAAAAATACAAATTGATAGCTGGACATTTGTTATGATTGCCCCTGAGTTTCAGCCAATAGTATGTTCTCACACATCCTATGATCCTTAATTTAAGAAGTCATTCCATTATTTTTTGTTACAATTTTCTCAACAAGAGTTTCAGCCATTGTTGTGTTTACAAGACAAGGGTCATAATGTGTCCCCTCAGCAGAACCATTTCTTTAGGGCAGACTGGATGCTACAGTTACCCATTGCTTTTGATATGAATACTTCTTACATAGCTTGACATATAGACAAGTAAAATCCACTGAAAGTAATGCGTGGGTAACTCAGCCTTGACACCCATATACACTGCACGCACTGTGGTCCAGGCCTTCAGCTAAGAAAATGAATACATATTTCTTGGTAATGAGTGGAAAACTGCAGATAAGAGAGACCAATAAATCTGGTCTCGGAGGGAAGGTTTGTGGTGATGATAGTTAATGGCATTATTTTCAAGGTAAACTCTCAATTGTTTTCCTTGTATCTCAAAGTTATAAGCACATGGGGAACGCATTAGCCCTTAATGCACTTTCTAATGACTCTATAGGCCTGTGTTCCTACTTTAGTAATTCTCTTGTGTACAAGTTCATGTCTTCTCTGCTTCCTGAGTAATCATCAGTGAATTTTCTTTTTGTAGAAGGGCAACATCAAAGTAGCCATGGCCATGTCCCACAAAGGACCTGTGCAATTTGGAACACAATGATCTTTGACCTGAGTACTAGTTGGCATGAGAACAACAGGCTATCACAAATCTTCTGCACACAATTATAGTTAAGAGACTGAATCACAAACAACACAAAAGCGGGTAGAGTGAACCTGAATTTTACAGTGTGTTATGCTGAGTTAGATTGTATAAAGCTACAAAAATATAAAGATATTATATAGCCTACCTTATCTCACAATTCCTATCTCAAATGATGGGAATTGAACATGTTGCAGAACCAGGGACTTACTCCTACTGATTGATTTGTTCTCAGGATCTTTATAGGGCTTAAGTGGAAACTGAAGAGATATAGGTTTTAGTTGTCAGGTTCTAGTGGTACTTCAGCATGTAATACATTTTATGGAGATTGTAAAAATCCTCTAGAAGGACTCTGTTGGTGATTGTGAAGATTTTACATGTAGGTTTTAGTGGTCAATGACAAGTGTCTAGAAGCACTTTCAACGATTAAGGAGTCTTGGAGTTTGCACAGCGTCTTTAAAGTAATTCTGGTGGTCATTAAGGAGGTTGACGGTGTCTATTGGAGGTTGCAGTGGTAAATACGTCTAAAGGCCGGCGCATGCTTCTGTGTTTTCAGGGACACGCAAGCGCAAGAGCCCCTTGCGTGCCCCTTCTTGCTTGCTTGTGTGCGTCGCCAAATTTTTCTAATTATACGAAAAAGTTACGTAAGCCTCACGCAGCTTGCAAGGCTGTGATTGGTCTGCTAACTACATCCTTTCCGGAGTCACATTTCCGGTTTCATGCCCCCTAATACCGGCAGAAACCACGGAAGATTAAAAGAACGAATATGGACCAAATAGCAGAGCGTTTGGCATAAGAGATCCGAAAGTATGACCACTTGTATAACCCGTCATTAGGGACAAATTTGTCCGCCAGAAAAAGGCTATAAGGAGCAGCAGTGGCAATGTAAATAAAGAGTTGACGATGACTGCCACACACAAAGAAGGCGTATCTAAGGTCGTCTTCGACAAAAAAAACATTACTCCGCCTAGTGTTCTGGCGGTGAATTGCTTTGCAACACGTGCAACCTTTGGAGAACCATAAATTAAAACGAGTCCGTCAACACAACTGCGTGAAAGGCCGCAGCCGCAGTTGAAGAAGCATGCGCCGGCCTTAAGAAGTCCTTCAAGAATTTCTCGTGGATGTTTAGAGGATTGAGGGTCATCTGGGTCTTTAAATATATATGGCCAAGACAGCTTCTCCCACAGGCATTGACAAAACACCAAATTAAGGAATGTCCTTAAGAAGTACCCTGGTCATCCCTCACTAGAATTGCCAATGTGATGGACTGATCAACCAGACTTTCCTTGCAAGGCCGTTAAGACTGCTTGCAGATGAAATGAAATGAAGGAAATTTGTAAAGATTATAAGTTTTGAGCTATAGTCTAATTCCCTGGCCAACGTTCCCCAATATCGTTGTTCGCGAAACAAAATTGCACATAAAACCTTGAAACCAGGATGGGAGTTTACATTCATCTGTCATGCTTAGTCATGGTATCTTTGTGGAAGAGGCCTAAGTCTCTTAGCTCTAGTAGTTGTATATCTGTGTTTTCTGCCAGACATTCCAAGGCTAACACAAATATTGGTGAGATGACTGGAGAGGCGCAAACTTCAGATGTGTCCCATGAGTGCCTTATCTTTTTGGTTTGTCTTTTTGAGGTTGAGAGCTTTCCAAGATGAAGTTTAAAGTCCTGAGACCCTTTGGTTCCTCTGAGAATACACTGGCCAACTGTTTGGATGTTCAATGGTGCATTGGAATGAGTAAATGTAGCTCTGCAGGAATGCTTAGAGCAAATGGCTTTGTGAAGAGTGTACAGTACTCAAAGTATAGCTATCATTCATATTTTTTTCTGGCTGCAGGGTCTTTGTCCATCATACTTGAAATCATTTTTTCATGGTGCCCAGAGGTTGATTCTTACTGACTGGAGATATTGAATGAATTTGGAAAAGGACAAATGTCCATGATATCTGCTGCGGATATTCATAATACGGAGAGGATATATCTTAATGTTTTTGGTACTGCCCTAATTACTTTTCTATGTCACAAGTACTGTCAGCTGTAGATGTTGGTTAATTCTTTTCATTTATCAGAAACCCCTTCATATGTTTTCTGAACATGCACAATTTCTCTGATTCATTTTCCAGATTTACAAAGGTTGATTTACAACCACAAACTTTGGAACATCTCTTTATAACTCTCCATGCAGGATGAACAGAATGACCTGAAGATATATACACAGTTACAAGTAGTTAGGTCAACATATTTCACTCTGCAGTCCATCACTTAAAATTAAACGACACATGGACAATTCTGCTTTATGATGAACATGAGAAGCTGTTGAAGGCTATAGTGTACCTCGAGTTAAATTGTATAAGTAAACATTAGTAGTGTATTAATTAACTGAAGGTAATAAATAACTATTTTAAATCGGAGTGTATTGTGCTTGTTTTGCAGTAAATTAAAAGCCTATTTTCTATCACCTAGAGTCTATCCAGGGGAAAAATAAATCAGCTCCTATTGTTGACCATCAAGGGTGCTGTAAAACACTGCACCCTTGTAAATCCAAAGTAAACAATGTGGAACTGACTCTTCAAATATTATTTCACATCTTCTGCTTTAGCACACTTTGCAATCACTGTTAGATTTACAGTAAGTCCTCTGTGAGGTGTCGTAAAAACCTGCTTGCTGAAACATTTAATGGGCTGCTCAGCGTTTATGTCCGGCCACAACGTCCAGTTAGAGCAGTGGTTCTCAAACTTTTTCTGTCCTGCCCCACTTTGGAGGAAGAATATTTGCCCCAAAATGATGACAAATGGGCCACGTTTAACCTGTGCATTGAAATAACATACACATGAACATTACATTCACATTTCTTTCAGTAAATTCTGATGAGCAAATTACTTTTTTGTGACTGCACTAATTTGCTATATATCAGTCATCGTGCTTGTTCAAAAAGTAGTGCAATCACTTTGCTACTAAGATAACAATAGAGTTCAATGTAATTCAAGTACTTTTTGTGACATTTATCAGTCTTTACTATAAATTGAGAAAATAAATGTAAATCTTACAAAAATGTATAGAGTTCAATCAGTAACCAAAAATAACACATGCAGAAACTTGGCAAGAAAGATTGGCAAGTCACTTTGTGAGAGTTCTATGAGACTGTTTTGCACGGCACATCTTTTCCAAAAGGGGTTGCAGGCTTGATAATACTACTCTTAAGTCATGTTCATTGTTGAGCCTAGAGCTGTGTTTTCAGTGAGGCAACAGCAGAAAAGCCCATCTCACAGAGATAGGATGTGGCAAATGGAAGCAGAATCCTAACAGCCCTCTGCCCTATGAGTGGATTCTCCCAGAATTCACTCAGTGTCTGTGCTGTCAACCTCAGCCTCAGGGTGGAGTCAGACGTCATCTCTATAAACTGGTCACCTTCAGTAGAGCTGAAATCAGCAGGTGGTGCTGCATTGAATGGATCTCACCCAGTACCGAGCACTGTTGTTTGGGAAGTGATTTGGAAAGAATCCTCTAAGTGAAGAGATGGGCTCCTTAAGTCATGGAATAACTGGTGGCTCAAGTATCACTGGTTTCAGCAAACTAAGATTCTCAAAGGAATCAGTATTTCCCTGACCAAGTCGCCTGCCTCACATCTCAAGCTTTCGGGTGAATGCACTGATCTTGTCAGCCAGGTGTGGAGATATTCAGCTTTCCAAATACATTACTTAGGTAGGCCAGTTACACTTCATGTCCTGCCTCCAGCAAGTTCTACCCAGACGTCTCCCCTATTCTTTCATGTGAGAATTCCTGTAAAGCCTACAAGAATTTCCATGCAAGCAGAAAAACTAGAACCTTTTTGATAAGACAGATGGTTTTAGTTTTTAATGTAGAGCCAAGATATCACCATGAAAACTTCTGGAGGGAAAACAGGGGCTTGTAACCTCACCTACATGTTAATGAAGAGTCTTCAGTTGATGGGTGAAGACAGTGTTTGACCTGTAAAAGTGGGACAGAGGTTAACCTAAATTCATACCTCAGCTCTCTGATACAACTAAGTGGAAATATGTGTGCTGTCGACCTGAGGGCCTCCCAGTTTCTTCAGGGCTGTTTAAGCCTGCCAAATTGCTTCCTGGTCATGGTCACAGTTCCTACGATCAGCACTGACATGGGGGGGCCGCAGTACGACCATCAGTCATGGGGAAAATCAGGTATGTGTCATTTCATGCTTTTTAACTGAGACCTCAGGAGAGTGTTAGAGCAGAGTGTGGAAGCCAGAAGCACTGCAGACTGAAGAGACCCGTGAACAGGGAGACTTTCACAATCTCAGCACAAAGTGTGGGCCAGAGAATGAATTGTAAATTATATTGCTGTGTGTCCATGATGTGCAGAGGCATGCAGTGACTTTTTGGAACGACGACCAGATCCAAACAAAACATAACTTTTCATGACAGTAGTAGCAGCAAGTCTCTTTTGAATTCAGCTCCTGTCCTGTCTCATGATTTTGTGCTGGTTGTCTCTCCTGTTCCAGATGTCTCTCGCCTGCATCTTGCTGTGCTTTACCTGGACATCCCTATGTGTCTGCACTGCTTCCTGGCTAAATGAATAAAGTTGAAACCGCAATTAGTGATCACGGATAAAGTAATTGTGGCAAATGACGATGCCACCGGGGTCTCCCAACAGCCGCCAGAGATAAACCATAAATTATAAAACTGCTTTATTAATTAAACCGCACCTATCATAAATTCAAAACACAGATTTAAAATTGGCCAGCAGTTTATGCTGGCGCGGCAGCTCAGTTCTGTTCTGTCCATGTGTCTCTTTCCTGTTTCATGTGTGTCTCTCTTCATGAGTCTCCCTCCCTGCTGTTGAGCTGCTGCCTTTTGAATCCAGGGAGAGTTCAGCTAACCTCAGCTGTGCCAATCAACTCTCCCTGCTTCCCCTGTACCAAAAAAGTAATTGAGTAGTCTAAAAGTTTTAGTTTCTTACCAGCCAATTTACTGCTCCTCTCTGTGTTTCCATCATTTGCACTGTGCACAGGTGATTCAATGTTGGTGTGTGTGTCTCTGTGTGTGTATCTGTCAGTCAGCACAAGAGGGAGAGAGAGAATTGTGTGTGTGTGTGCACGCACATGCATGCATGCGTGTGATACCTTACAAAAATGTGGGACAATCATTCAGGGGCTAAGCTATTCGATAATAGTTTCTGTATTCTCCGACTTCCTGCAGATCTTGCACAGAGAAACCAAAGCCTTGATAAACACAGACGCAAAGATGTCACACATGTTAACCAAAGTGATCCTCAAGGCCAGAGCCAGTCCTGACCCTCCTGGGGCCCTAAGCAAAATTGTTCTGAGGGACTCTCCTGCCTGATAACTGCAGTTCTCTCTCCTTTTAAGCAGCTCAATCTTAGAAAAAGTAGACTTTTGCAAAATGGTACAAACAAACAATATGAAGTAAATAGGGTACGGTATTATATGTATAGAATGTTAAGATAAGTGAATATTAATATAAGCATGAATAAGAAATTGTAGAGCAAATGAAATGTAGAAGTTAATTAATTATAACAACTGGCTCAGTTATCAGCCTATAGGCTAATTTAATAACTTTCAGCATATTTGACTCTCAATAGTAAAATCCAACATACAGTAGTGTATGGTGCTAATGTAAACTATAACACTTTGTATTTCATATGTTGGCATATGAACATGTGTTCATGGGTGTCTTGTTTTTTTTGAGCTGCAGTTTATAAACACTTAGCCTATCGGTACTTATTCAATAAATAGTTGTGTTTCTTTACTTAATGTTATTACTGTTAACACAGGTTTGCTTGATTGCTGTTGCAGTTCATTCACAGGGTGTGTCTTTTCTCTTTTTGTGACCCCTGTTTAATTGGCTGGACCCTATGGCTCTTGCCATGTGAACATTTCAGGAGCATCCAGCTATGAAAGAGACAATGTCACTGATTTAAAATGATTAAACCACAGTGTGAATTTGTCGTTTTCTAATGTCCAAGTAACGTTTCAGCCTCCCTTACAGTCTTTTAGCTTCACCTGGCCTTCCAGTGCCAGAACAATGAATCATTCTGAAAAGCTATGCTAAATTGTATAAAAAATGGGGTCTGATCTTATGACCACAATTTTGAAGAGTTGCTTCAAACTCCACAAATTGCTTGACCATTCCTCAACATTTCCGTCACACCCCCTCACCTTTAAGTGACCCACAGCCTCTGGCTTTTAACAACACTTCTGAGCACCATCAGACACAGGGCTGAAGGGGAGAGGCCGGAGACATTGCAGCTCCCACGACAAAGGAAGCATAAAGAGGATTTCTCGCCAAGCAAATCAAATAAATATTCTTTGGAGAACCCTCATTCCCCCACCCCCTCTCTATGGTATTCTGGCAGATGGGCCAACTTCCTATCCCCAGCTCCACGTACAGTCATGTAGCTGAGTGAGCGGGACTATCAGTCTATCAGTGAGTTGAACCATCAGTGGGGCCCTCATGCTCGGCTTCATCATCTGGCAGTTATCAGAAAAAAATTTGTAGACCAAGTGTTCCAAGTGGTCTGGTACTGCTGCTGCGTTTGTTTGGTTTGTGTGTGTGTGTGTGTGTGTGTGCGCGTGTGTGTGTATTGTTATATGAATGTCCACCCATACAACCACAGAACAAAACCTAAAGTGCCGGAACAGGAAGTTGATTCAAGGAGTCAGACCCACTAGAACCCACAACGTATAAAATACAGGCCTGCAGAGGAGGAAGCACTCGGAGGGGATGAGAAGGAAAAAAAAGATCATTAATTTATCAAATCTCCCTTTCGTCAATCCACCTGCTCATACATGCTCTGTCTGCATGCTCTCCTGTCATCTTTGACCTTTCCCGAGAGCATGACAGAGGAAGCAGACCTCCATCAATTGCCGGCTGTGTAGATGGATAATAGGTGCAATGTGAAACAAGACACAGCCCACAGTGTTTTGAAGCATTTGGCAGTCGCTGAGCATGTGGTTGTAATGAGCCCTGAGCCATTAAAGACCAGAAAGAAGCTCAAAGGGAAGTAAACAAGCCTCAAGTACCTTGATGCCTGCCAGAGCTCACAGATAAACATTATTACCACAGTGACGTCAGCTGCAGTGTGATAGGAGAAGTTAAGGCTTACTTTGGCCAGGGGTTGAGAAGTTTGATCAGATCGTGGTGACTCATACAGAAGAAACTACTATCAGAGCTACATTCTGTTGATGAAGTACGTTTTTTTCATTAGAAATTTAAATGTTTTATTGTAGCACAAATGCCCAGAAAGGAAGACTTCTCCTTCTTTTCCTTTTTCACTTGCATCTTTCCCTCATGTCTCTTCTTGGATCTGTCGGTTTTCTCTCCCTGTCCTGGCTGGTGTGTTTTTTTCCTTCCTCCCCTCCCTGTGTCTCCTGAGGGTTTTTCCAGGGCTCGGCAATACAGTCACCCTCCTCATCATCAAATACACCTGATGTCAATCTGGCACACTACCACACATAATCACTGCTTCTTTAAAACCCTGGTGCTTCACCCAGGTCTTCGTCAGATCGTTTGTTTGCCCTCAAGATACTCAAGCTCTTGACTTCATGGGTGTAGTTCCTTTTTAGGCATTTTTTTGTAAAAAGTTAGATTGTAGCTCAAATGATCTCTCCTGTGGTCATGCTTCCAATCCAGTCTTTCCGTTGTCTGCCCCACCTTGGTTTTATTTGTAATTTTCTGGCTTTTTTGTTCATCTGTAGTTTTTTGCCTGCGCACTCTACCTTCAGTTTTTGTCACAGTAAGTTGTCCCTGATCCCTGCTTCTTTGGCACGACCATCGCATTTTGCATATCTCTCACAACGAGACGGTACGTCAGCTCTGGTCCATAGGATCTCTCCTCAGGTGCACAGTTGGACCAACTGGTCAGGTATTACCAGGTACTGTTGGACTACTTTGCAAACAGTTTGACAGATGCCTGTACATACACAACAAATATCAGTTTTAGGTTTCCAGATCAGTTTAGAGAACAGTTCAGATAGGAAGGCTGCAATGTTCAAAGCTAATAATGTTGTTCTTGTTCCAAGGATAGTGTGCGACAAAATAACATGGATAATTTCAATCAAAGTGCTCAAGCTCAACATTAGTGTCATCAAAAAATGTCAGTGTGACGTGATCATCATCTGTTTGACCTGATTGGTAGTGAAGAACAAATTGTGTAAAAAACCTGAATCTTTGGGATACATTCTTTGAGGAACTTTTTCTGGCCTCTATTTTCAAGAATCACTATTTTGGACCAAAGTTATGGCTCACACCTGCCAGTGAGTGGGTTTTCATTCAAATGCATTACAAATCTAGCTAAAATGTAAATTGTGTATAAAACAGTCTGATAGAAGGCCACTTAAAGGTTCAACTCAAACAGCCAAGGTCACAAAAACATGGTCTCCAGAGGATGATTCCTAAATGCATTTAGGAATCATCCTCTGGAGACCAGACTTGTTAATGAATGATCAGACAGACAGTGCTGGGTTACTGACATAACCACCAGTAGGTTCCACTTAGTTACTCTGAATGGCGCAACGTGGTTGCAACTTTATACTTCATCTTGGATCATTTATTCGTGGTCTATCCTCAGTGTCTCAGAGCCAGTGTTCCGCTGTGTAACTGTACAGTTAGTTGTTGTGTGGGCAGACAGTGGTGGTGGTGGGTCAAATCATCGCCCTCATTCATCACATATGGTTGTTCATCACCATCAATTGGATTTTGACAGCTTTATGCAAACCGTGAACCCAGAGATCAACTTCCTCCCGGCAGAGATAATGTAAACCATACCCACTTCCCTCTACCTGTACCTTCACCCTCTTCAATGACACTCAGTCACTCTATCCATCTTAAGGAGTAACATGAAACTGATCCCTGTGGACAAACCGCATTATTCCAGAGCAGTAACAGGATACAAGAAAGAACATAACTCAGCGCAGATAGAGTACAACTGAAGATGGGAGCAAAAGGGGTCATGTGAAGGTCAGACAATCTCTGATCAGTAAGACTGCAAACTCGATGTTTGGCGGAAGAAGAAACGTGTTGTTCAGCCAATCAAAATTTGGGGGAGATTCCAACTTTTCAAGTGTTGAGATACGAATAGAAAAACCCAACATTACTTAAAGGTTCAGTATGTAACTTTGTCTGAAAACAATGTGCTGTACTCTCCAAAATGCTTTTTAGAAATTTTCAAACCAAGAAAAATCGGTAACTTAATTTGATTGTGTGTCATATGCCCCGTGTGCATACATGAACATTGTTTTTTATGGCAGTGACAGCTGTTCACTCATTTTTCGCCTGTATTTTCTGAGCTATCTTGGTCATGAGGAAACCTTGCTCACATGAAAATGTGTGACAACACTGACTATACGCGTCGATTTGTTCAATATCTTTTGTTGGTGTATTGCTCTTGGTTTGGCTGCAAAGAAGAGAAGAAAAAGACAAAATACAGTGAAGCTTTTTTGAGGAGAGAGTGGGCGAGGAGATTGACCAATACCTTAAATTGTACAACCTACATTTACAGGAATATAAGGACAAACAAATTGGGGCGAATTCTTGGAGAGAAACAGCAATGTTTGGCCATGGTGAGAGTACTTACTCAAAGAAATGGCCGTTGACAAACACCCTCATTACACATTACTGCCACCCGCTGGTTACTGGAATTGTCGGGATGGTAAAGATTCATGGAACACCAGAGCAACACGGACCCTTATTTGAATGGAACTAGGGTTGGTAATGAATAATCGATATTCGAATACTCGTTCATTAAGAATTATTCGAATAAAAATCCAAGCCTAATGAATATCGTTCTAGTCCCGCGCATTATGAGAACAACATCTTCCGGTATCTTGCGGGAGCGCGACTTCCTACAGCAGATGAGTGTAACGGTGCTAAATCCCCATCAGATATCTTAACGGACTATTAGTTCAGTTCAGTGATGTGTACATCTAAAGAAAATATGTATTCACTCTAACCGCCCCATCCTTTTACGTAAACTCACAGATCAGGGTTCCTAAACTGAAAAATAAACACATTTATTTATTGTATATATGTATATTTATTTATCATTCAGATAATGGAACATGTATTTTCACTTTTGGCCACTTTAACACTATTCAATTCAATTCAATTGTGGGGGGTTATGCCTCAGCGAATAATCGATTAATTGTTCAATAACGTTTTGAATATTCGAACATGAAAACTCCTGTAAAGTCCCATCCTTAAATGGAACCATATGTGTGACAAGAAAGAGTACACAAATCTCATTGGATATGGAATGCAGAGACTCATCTTCAACCCTAAACCGTGTGCCCCTGAGATAGCTGCTCCCTCTCATCACAGTATGTTCAGTCCACCCTAAAAATGTTGAGCTAATCAGAACATGTGTTATAACATCTGCAGCAGAGAGTATTTACATACAGCACCTTTAAACTTGTCTGTGCAGTCCGAGCAGACATTGGCTGTATGATTCAGCCAGCTGGCCCAACTTCATGGACTTCCACTCCCACACTTCACACACATATGTCATACACATTGTCATAAACTTATATAAATATACACATTATCAAAAAGATAGATGAAACTTAAGTAAGCAAGTGTGCAAGTATGCTCAATATATAAATGTGTATCTGGCTGTCTGTTTAAAAGTAGAATATATTTTAACGGTTTGCAGTTTTCCCTCTCGACTTTAAGTAAGTGAAATTGTGACAGAAGGAGCCGATTCATAGAACTGATTTATTCGCAACTGACACAGGACAGGAGCTCACCCTTTTCATGAACAACTTTAGGCCGAGTAACTTAAGTCACAAACTGAGATGTTGTCATGTGCACAATTGCATATAGCATTTTCAATGGTGATTTCAATATTTATTGCCCTTGCATCTGTTTTATATAAATTGCAGAAATTGTTGCCTCGTGTTTGATGTGGCAAAATGTTGTTAAAGAGTAAAGTTATATAATATGAAATAAATCTTGAGGTATCTTTGGTCAGTCTGTAAGATAACACATGGTGAGCCAATTTAAGGAACCACTGCTCTTATGTCCAAAACTGTACAACAGTACGAACTTCCTCTGACATGGATACGGAGGTGAGCGAATTTTGTCATGAGGGGAAACCAAAAACTAAATGGGAATGGCAAGGGATAAATGGGAAGACTGTAGGAAAGGAAACACTAAAGACAGACAGACATGTCGATTAAAGCTGCCATCAAGAAACTTGATAAGATTCCCAGTTGCTGTGTCAGTGACCACTCACCACTCATTTCCTTTCCTCGCTCTTCCTCTCCTCTAACTCTCTCTCACCAGTAATCGTCTCCCCTCATTCCCCAACCTGCAAAGTCCATCAGGACCTGAAAAGAGGGAACCCAGTCCCACACACACACATCACAGCCCCTGAAAAACAATCCACCTGAACAAAAGAAAGACAGCTGCTAAGGAGCAGGTAATTTAATCTGAAGAGCCTGGACGCCGCCATAAAAGAAAGGACAGGTGGGGGTGCTCAGTTCAACCACAAGAAAGGACTTCCTGTGTATTTTACAGACTTAAGGTGACTGAAATTGTCTCTCATCACTAAATCCGCCATATATACTCCCATCTGGGAAAGGTTAAAGTTCCTCCGCATTTTGGCGAACAATGAAAACAGGTTGTGTTTGAAACAAATCTAATCCAAAAGCTCTATTTATAACAAATATATTAAATAGAAAGTAAAAGTGACCCATTACCTTTTTGCTAGAGAGCAGAGTCAGGACTAGCTGAGTTACAAATGTGTGCAGCTCTGAAGAAAGATGTGACTCATTTAATTAAAGTATGGATAATTATGTGATGATCAGTGTTGTGGTGTCATTTCAAACAAATCAATGTTCAGGCATCAGCTGAGTTGGTGTCGGTCTGTTTCTCTTTGTGTGTGTCTGCAGGTAAGCTTGAGAGAGAGAGAGAGAGAGAAAGAGAGAGATAGTGTGTGTGTGTGCCTAGTGAGTGCGTATGATATCTTCTTTATCTTAAAAACAGAGTTACCTTTCTTTCAAATTCTGGAACAATAATACAGAATTAGCCAATGTTAGTGAGAGTGAAAGTATGATGTAGAAATTCGTGGTCCCCTTAAAATGTTGCATTTTTTTGCAGAGAAGAAAATCAATCTCAAGTTTGTTTAACTTCACTTATCTTGTTAAATGAGGATTTCCAAAATATAAAGTTTAGCATTTGAAAATATTTAAATGATTTCCCACATCATAAAGAAATTAATTTTAGTGGCAAATTACACAGAGTTTTTTTATTTTTTTTATTTTTTTAAATAAAAAATGAATTTGTTAATTTAAAACAATTCCACCGATGTCACTACAGATATGATGTCGGAAATGGCAACAGAGTTTTTAGTGCTGTTGAGGCGATCTCAGGGTATTCTGCCGTGACTTTATCCAGGACACCGGCAGAGTTGTTTTCTCAAACATACTTTTAAGGCCGCCGTCATTTGCGAACTCCAGCAGCTGATCTTCTTCTTAAACAGACATGCTGGATTCACCTGGTTTGTTGACAAATGGGTCCGACAAATACCGTGTTGGTTTGTGTTCAGCGAAAAAGTGACGTGACCGAGACAAGCGCCTTGAAATGCGTAAAGCATGAGTCATAAAGGAGAGGATCCTAATTTTGTATTTATTTTGTTTATTCTTTCTGTGTGGCCCGGTACCAAATGACCCACAGCCCGGTACCGGGCCACGGCCCGGGGGATGGGGACCACTGACCTAGAGTACCATTTCTCAACCAGTTGTGTGGACATTTGCTGGTATTGCAGGGTGACCAACGTTAATTATACGTAATTTGTTTTCAGTAAAAGACAAATAAGCCACTAGAGTTCTTTACATTACAAAATAATCATGGGATTATGAGATTGTGAATGGGTGTCTGGAGATGCGGTCCTGAAGCCAAAGGCCGACTGCTGATTCTGCACCTTCTCAACAACAGCTGCACAGTGACAGCAGCAGCTTCAGGCCTCTGTCACGGCTCTGCACGCACCAACACTTTCTCTGTTTTCACACTTTATGCACTTATGAGAGTAGACAGCTGTTTTGATTAAATCTAAAATGTATCTTTTAATGCTACAATGCTTCTGGAGTCCAGTACATGATGCAGCTACAACGCGTTCTGTCTGCAGAAAGGGCTCTGTCACGTCTCCATATTTTAAATGTAGCTTGACGTGCACAACTTGTGCGTTTTACAGCCTTCTGTACTAGAGTAGCCAGATGTATCAAGCGGGGAAACAAGTTAAAGCCGTCAACCTAGTATCTGTCGAAACGCTGTTTTGCGACTGCATGTCAATTGTAGTCAGTACTTCCACTACCAAGGCATAAGTAGAAGACACACAGTTGCTGGACCTTGAAGTCTGTTTACCTTGAGGGCCTCTCAGAAGGACACAAGGATGTCCTAACATAGTTGTATGAATGTCGACAGCTCTGCTGGTGCAGATTCTAATTTCCAAGCACAAGAACAGGGCTCCAAGGAACGTGTGCTTTAACAGGCACAACACTGCTCTGCCTTGACCTTTCTGTTCAGTTGTTGTTTGTGTGGATGCATCTATCATGGCAGTTGTTCTTTTCTAAACACCAGAGGTCTGCAGTTTAATGATCTTTGTAGAAGGCCGCATGACCCCAACTATATCATCGGGCTTGACCTCCGCTCACCAAAACAAGTGGCTTGACACATAGCCACCAGTCAGGGAACTTTTTTTAGCTGCCTGAGGACATACTCAAGAGGTGGGAAACAGACCATTCACACCATGACAATCAGTAATAATAGCACTGAGCAATTTTAAACTTCATTAACACTGCATGTAAATGTTGGGTCATAGCCCTCTGCGCTCCTCCCACACAAACTACAGCAACACCTTTACATGTGGGGGCATTGTTGTTCCACCTTTATCCTTGCAGCGAAGGTTGTAACAGCCAAAGCTTTGTCTGTATAAAAGGAAGACAGAGAAAGAGATGGATGCTTTTGTGCACGTTACGCCTCTGGGGCCGCGTTGTCCCGGCTGTGTTTGGTTCAGTGTAAACAACTGAAGCAGACATAATGATGGATCATGGTAACATCTGTATCTCTGTTTAAAAGGGGGTTATAGCAGGCAGAGATAATCTCTATTATCTTCATGTGCAGATGTCTTCACAGAATCAGCCACTTTCTCAGCTGCTTTAATTATTGTTCTCCGAAATATATTTTTCCTCCTGTAGGGGAGATATTTTTTGTGTGCTGGACGATGTGTACAGAGTTTTTTTTTATAAAGGGTCTGTGTTGCAGAGTGAAGTTTCAAACATTGTGTTCATCCTACCTGGTTTATCCGCAATGAAGATTTTATAGTCAATGTTTTTAATAAAGTGAAACTGACTTTGGGTCATTACTGTTCACTTGTTTGGTATATGTGTAAGTTTTAATGATTATTGAACTACTGTTATTTTTCCTTATGTTATGTATCTGCTATTTCAGAGGTCTGTTAAGCAAGCGACTTAATCTTCAAACAAGATAAATGTTTTGCTTTTACTTTGAAGACAAATTCCCAAGCAGGAAGTTATGGTAAATAATAAATTATCTGGATTTATATAGAGCTTTTCTATTCTTGATGACCGCTCAAAGCTCTTTACAGTACAGTTTGTATAACCCCATTCACACACACATTCATACAGTGCATCTATTAGCAGCAGTTTCTTTTTATATGACAGGCAATTCAGGGTTTCAGCATTTTGCCCACGGACACTTCGGGATGCAAATGGGGAAGACTGGGATCCAACTGTCAACCTTCTGGTTGGAGGACGACCATTCTACCCCTAAGAGCAAGGGGTGATTCTATGAATGTTGCTGCCCTAATGGATATCTGCCCCCACGACAACCATGAATGTCTGTGTCATTCCAATATGGTCAATTTAAAAAATAACCAGATTTTCTAAATGATCTGACAGCAATTTTTACCTGCGGTTTGACCCAGTTGAAGACAGCTGCTGTAGTTAATGCAAGTAGGTAGAAGAAGATGTGTTGTACTTGGTCCACACACTAGACGCCCCCTGCCGTTCGCCTGTTCATTTCCTTTATTAATATTGACCGATCTACTAAGAATATAGATGGCAAGTGTGAAACGATATGATAAACCAAATGTATGCATTCCAAATGCAGACATAAAGACAGACAGATGTTTGAGGAATTAATAGATAGATACTGTTACGGTCTGGTGAAGGAGGAGATGGACCCAGGATGCAGAGGTTGTCAAAAAAGGTATTTAATATAAAAAGAGCTTTAAACAAGCCAAAAACAAAACATAATCACTAACAGGTAAGTTCTGCCGACAAAGTGCACGGAGAACAAGGACACAGGAGAAGCTGGTTCAGACAGCAGGTACAGACAAACCTTATCTCACCACTTGTGGAACCTAGAAGAGAAACACCTGACAACGAGTACGACCCGACACCAGACAAAGGGAAAACAGAGGTTTAAATACACAGGAGGAAGGCAGGGGCAATTACGCACAGGTGAGACACATGAGGATTGGAAATGACAATCACAGACAGGAAGTGAGACACCAAGAAGCTGGAAACAAGACACAATGAAAGTGAGGCTACAAAATAAAACAGGAAATAGAAAACACGAGACAGAAAACCATAAACATAAATGACTGAGCGTCACAGATACAGTACTCCAGAGTAGCTGCCAGGTCACATATATTACGTTACATTTCATTTAGCTGACGCTTTTATCCAAAGCGACTTACAATAAGTGCATTTAACCCTGAGGGTACAGACCCAGGACGACAAGAATCAAGAAAGTACAATTTCTTCAAAATAAAGCAAAACTACAAAGTGCTATAAGTAAGTGCCATTTAAGTGCTACTAAAGTGTTAGTTACAATAAGTTGTAGGTATTCTTTTTGTATTCAAGTTATAGTCTGAAGAGATGTGTTTTTAGTTTTCGGTGGAAGATGTGTAAACTTTCTGATGTCCGGATGTCGATGGGGAGCTCATTCCACCATTTAGGAGCCAGGACAGCAAACAGTTGTGATTTTGATTAGTGTTTAGCTCGCAGTGAGGGAGCAAGTACTAGTGTTTTGAACCGGATGCGGGCAGCCACTGGTAGCCAGTGAAGGGAGCGGAGGAGCGGAGTAGTGTGAGTGAATTTAAGTTGGTTAAAAACCAGTAGAGCTGCCGCATTCTGGATGAGCTGCAAAGGTCGGATGGCACTAGCAGATAGACCTGCCAGGAGGGAGTTACAGTAGTCTAGGCATGAGTTGACAAGGGCCTGGACCAGAACCTGGACCGCCTTCTGAGTGAGAAGGGAACTTATTCTCCTGATGTTGTACAGCATGAATCTACAGGAACGTGTTATTACAGTAATGTTGGCAGTAAGGGAGAGTTTGCTGTCGAGTGTCACACCCAGGTTCCTAGCAGTCTGAGTGGGCGTTAACACGGAGTTGTCAAAGTTAATAGTCAGGTCGTGGGTGGGAGAGTCTTTCCCTGGAAGGAAAAGTAGTTCAGTCTTGTCAAGGTTAATGTTCAGGTGGTGTGCAGGCATCCACTTAGAGATGTCGGTCATACAGGCAGAGATTTCAAATGCTACCTGTGTTTCCAATCAGGGAAAAGACAGGAATATTTGGGTGTCATCAGCATATCTATGGTAAGAAAAGCCATGTGAGTGAATGACAGAGCCGAGAGAGTTGGTGTACAAAGAGAAGAGGAGAGGACCCAGGACAGAACCATGAGGGACCCCAGTAGTGAGAGGACAAGGTTCAGACACAGATCCACTCCAAGTTACCCAATAAGTGCGTTCATTGAGGTAGAAAGAAAGCAGGGAGAGAGCAGAGCCTGAGACACCCAGGTCCTGAAGGGAGGAAATAAGGATCTGGTGGTTCACTGTGTCAAATGCAGCAGAGAGGTCTAGAACAGTGGTCCCCAACCCCCGGGCCGTGGGTCATTTGGTACCGGGCCGCACAGAAAGAATAAACAATTTACATTTTTTCTGTTTTATCTATTATCCGGTCATTTTTCAAAATAAAACGGTGTTTTATTTTGAAAAATTACATCCTATCTGTAGTGACATCGGTGGAATTTTTTTTAATTAACGAATAATTTTTTTATTTTAAATAACCAAAAAAAACCTCTCCAAATTCCGTTAAATTAAAAAAAAATCTACCGCTGTCACCAGAGGCCGTACCAGAGGGCCTCCGTAGTGAGGCTCCGTAGACACACCTTAACGGCCGGTCCGTGAAAATATTGTCTGACAACCAACCGGTCCGTTGCGCAAAAAAGGTTGGGGACCACTGGTCTAGAAGGATGAGGACAGAGGAGAGAGAGGCTGCTCTAGTAGTGTGAAGCTGCTCAGAGACAGCAAGGAGGGCAGTCTCAGATGAGTGACCTGCCTTGAAACCAGACTGGTGAGGGTCAATATGTACATTAATATCATTTATTATGGGGTTTGATTTCTGAACTGTTGCCTTTTTTGTCCAATTGAAATTGGCAGGTCTACGCGCATTTGTCATTCACTTAAAAAGTAAATTATAGCAAAAATAGAATAAAATAATCTTTATCTGCAGCCCTTCACAACGCAGTAAAATATTACCTAAAAGAAAAGATTTCATGTACATTACTCCAGGGTTCAGACTAACACAAGTGGCATTTGAGTCTACGTGACGCCTGTTTGAACGTGCACCTGTTTTTAAACACACTGTGGACTAATCCGTTGCTCACGCAGCCCATGTTAGTGCACTGCGAGCTAATTGTGGCTTCAGCTGACTCACAGAGCCCACTGTGTTTGATGAGAAGCAGGCCTGTTAGAGTAAGCACCAGGCAGCCAATCAGTGACTCTGAGGTAAACACCAGTGCTCATGCCGTGTTGTTATGATGGATATCAGCTGTGCGGCGGCACTGCAGTGGGCCGACACAACTCACAATGCACATATGCAATTGTAAGCCACATCGTGTCCTGCAGGGAAGATGATACATCAAGGCTTTGGTCGTGTCCTGGAAGTTTTCCACTGCCTGCTGCGGGCATCAAAGCTTCAAACGCCTGATGTCAAAGAAAAAAAAAGGTGAGATAAATCTGTCAAAAAAAAGTATTTTGCAGTGAAAGTGAGAACAGCTTGGGAGTGTGTGGGTGTCAGCAGTTACAGTGGACACACTCTGAGGCCTAAAGCAGTCAGACCTGAGACCTTTCAGAAGGCTCAGAACGTGGAATATATTTTCACTGTATTACGCAGTGTTGCTTTCAATAAAATATGTTATCCACATGTTGCACACGAGTGTAGTTTTCAGGATTGTAGTGCATTCATACATAGGACAGCGGGTTTACATAAAATGTCTCTTGGTTGATGGAAACAACTTGAATGAGGCTTCATTTTATGAGTGTCATTTGCTAATAATATCCTGGTCTGAAATAATGATGGTGCTAATTATGAGGAAAAATTAAAAAAAGGTTCTGGGATAATCAGTGGCAACAATCATTAAATCCTCTGAGGTTATCATGTTCATTATTTATTGAAACTATATATCATAGAAGTAACGTTTCATCTGTATGGATATTTTTAAGACGGTAGTTTGTGCTTCTGCACTGTAATACATTACAGAGTGAGACATCTATGTTATTAAGCCTACACTACCTTTACTGATATAAATGCAATGGATACAAATCTTGTAAAAAAAAAGACATAAATGTAACTCAACATTATAACACTATGTAGGATTTGACTGTTGTATTAGATCGATGTATATGTTTTGTCAGCTACAGTGATATATATATGTCAACAAAGCTGCTGACTTAATTGCTTTGTTGCCATGACAGTGCGGGCAGCAGACCAAACTCTTTTTCATTTTACATGTCTCTTTCCTGTCTCTGTCTATAACACCTTTATGCAGTGAAACTCAGCTGCAGTTGCATTAGCGGCATTAAGTTGGATTTGCTGATTCACTACAGAAACTGCAGGAAATCATTGTTGGAGGAACTTTGGGTGGTAGACTGATAGTGTATTTCCACAAGGAATAGTGCACTAACTGCTGTGGTTGTGTCCAAAGACTCCGTTCTCCTGGAATAGTTTTTAGAATCATGAGGTGCCAGTCATATTATCTTCTCTGGGAGTTCACCGCTGTTTGTCATTTTAGTGGTCACCCTGTAAGAGTTATGCAGTAATATCATTGGGGAGTTCAGAGTACAGAGATAATAATTCCACCAGCTTTTCAAGTTTTCTACAAGAGGAGAAAATACACAGGCCTTGTGTTCAGGCTGGTAGAGAACAACGCAGAGTCTGGAGGCAGGATCGATGAAGTAAATTGTTTTTTAATGTCTTTTTTTGAGGTGCAAGTGAGACTGCGCCTGAGCCAAGTGGAGAACAGGACTTAGGCCAGAACAGTGTGGAAACCAACAGTGGCTGGAGCAGAGCCTGAAGTGGGATCCAGAGAAGCAGCGTTTTCCTGAAGAAAGCCAACTGAGAAGGTGGACGAGGCAGGAGGGAGTGATGATGCAGGCAGGAAATACCACAGAGCAAACTCTACTGGAGAAACTGGCTGTGGGGTCTGAGTGAGCAAAGAGAGCTTAGAGATGGGGGAGTGCTGAGGAAGCAACCAGGTATTTGAGGAAGAGCAGGGTGAGGATGAAGATGATTGGCAGCTGGTGGCCTGTGCACCTGACTCCACTCCTGTTATTACACACACATACACGCACACACACATACACACTTAGTGAGTTAGTCTGACCTCAACCATAACTATTTCTTACCTCATGAAAACCATAACCTTATTATAACCTGAAAGCATGTTCACACTACTCTGCTCCGCCGCTCCCTTCACTGGTTACCAGTGGCTGCCCGCATCCGTTTCAAAACATAAGTAATTGCGTACCGTGCTGCGAAGGGATGGGCCTAGTCTACATCCAGGACACGGTTAAACATTACACCTTAGCCCGCCACTCCACATCGGACAATCAGGTTGTTGCTCCCTCACTGCGAGCTAGCCACCCAACAAAATGTAATGTTTGCTGTCCTGGTTCCCAAATGGTGGAATTAGCTCCACACTGACATCAGGACTGCAGAAAGTCTAAACATCTTCCGCCGCAGACTGAAGACACATCTCTCCTGACTACACCTTGGTTAAGATAATGATGTCTAATAACCGTTGTCAACTCTGGTGTTTATATTAACAAAAATTAAAAAAAATTATTTAAGTTTAGTTGCACTTATATATTGCACTTACATGTAGCACTTGTAGTTTGACTTTTTGAAGACCAACTGTAATTACATGAAACTTGCTGTTAAGGGTTTGCACCCTCATGGTTGAATGTTCTTTTTGTAAGTTGCTTTGAATAAAAGCTTCAGATAAATGATATGTAATGTGTGATGTTGCGTTTTTGTCTGCCTTATGTGACTGTTTAAACAGATTTAGGTTTCCACAATATTAGGAATACCTGGACCACACACACACACACTTAATCCTACACACATTTCATTAACCTGAGGGCTGATGTAAGGTCTATGGCACAACCTCTTGCATGAGGCTGCACCTAATCCACAAAACAACCAGACTTACACAACATGTTATATAGACATATTGTGCCTTTTCAGTTTTTCTCAACTCTAATTTGTTATGTGGATTTTGTATGTATGATCGAGATCTGGAAAGTTAAAGTAAAGCGAGCTCCTCTTCTCTCCACAATTCTAGCTCATAATTCCTGATCATTGTGATGTCATGTGACATTATGATGCCCCTCATTTGTGAAATGCATGCCTAGCATCAACAGTAGACTGGCAATCAACAATGCTCCTGCCCACACCTTAAGTCAAAGACCAACACACCAACGGATGCTCAGATGGACACCAATACTTTTTTTTTCTAAACAATGTTGGTGCTGGACTGGAAAGTGAATTGTGTCCATCTGAAACTAGCACAGACACTTGCATCGCATTTGGAGCTGCTCTGCAACGGGTGCAACATAGGGCCTTTATCTCATATTTACAATCTAACATATTCCAGTCTGCATGAAAGAAACCAATAAAATCCACATCCAGGAAGTACGTGTGTAGTGGTACGATGAAAGCAGTTCATATAGCGTTCCGTTAACAGCAGTGTTTCACACCTGCCTCTAATGTTACATTGTTTATGTGTTAACTCATCTGCCAGCTGAATCTAAAGCACCTTTCCTCCCCACATGGTTGGCAGATTTTAAAGTCAAACACAGATTGCTTTTATAGGGACATTTTAATATTTGGTAATAAAGCAGTTTTACGAGAAGGTGCTGCGAGTTTTGAGTCTTCATCACCCTGAGGAGAAAGCAGCTGATGTGTTCTACATTCATACTAGAACTGTTTACACACCAGTATTCTCTCTCGGTTTTGAAAATGGTGAGTATACATATTTAATCAGGACTTACTCATGTTATTCAACACACACTTAGGATTAAAGAAATACTCCAATTTTACACAGGCTGGCCAGTCAAGTCATCCATTTAAGTACTTCTCAACACATGGATACAGTTTCTTTTGTTGTTCTGGAGTAGCTTTGTCAAGTCTGTAGACAGTTAGTAAGGTAATAGTTTCATCAGGGATATAGAAAGAAAGCCTATCAAAACTGGGATATACATTAATAAGTGAACTTTTGGGATTTGTACAAAACTGGCTAAACCGACATATGCTGTTATCTCCAATATGCTTCAGCTCACATCCTGCATTATAGATTATCATAATTTACACATACAAACATAAGGGTAAATTCTTCATTGTACCCCTGTGGACAATTCATTGAAGAGAAAACATCAAAACCTGGCAACCTAATGTACATCTTTAAACTTTAAACATTGACATACCTCTCCATTATGCGAAAAACGGTTTATTCTAATCAATGTTTGGTAGTTTTTCCTGACTCTTGTTGAGGATTAGGGACAGAGGATGTCGCACTTTGAGACAAAAAGCTTATTGAAACTTGTTTTAAAACTAAAAACAGTTGTAAAGAAGGCTGGAAGTCTGTGTCTCTGTCTCTGGGTGACTCATGGCATGAGTCTGTTGGTGGTCAGAAGTGTTCTCTGCTGCACAACTAAATGCAATGACGCGCAGCGTAGTGACACACCTTGGTGTAAACATATATGACATCACAACAAGTTGAGGTCTTGATCCAATGGAGGTCAGCACAAACAAAGTTTTTTTTAAATGTCACGTGATAGCGGTAAATATCGATATCAACTTCTCCATGGTACCTTATTGAACACATGCAACAATGAAAGGATGAATGAAAAGGCAGTCAGGCATACACACACACACACACGTGCACAACAACTCATACAAAGGCCAGACCAGAGGAAGGTACAGCCGGCCCTTTGGGGGGAAGCACTCTGGGTGACCCAGGCTTCGAGCCCAGACAGAAGAGCCAAGATGTCTGCCTGCCTCATCTACCATCCCCCCATAGAGGAAGGCCGAAATATTACAGGGCTTTTACTCTGCTTCCTCAACCTGCTACACTGTAGGCTCTGTGGATGACATCACAAATGACAGAAAACTGCACATGTATAAGCAATATTGTTTTGCTTGTTTTGTTCCGTGAGGAGGGGAGATGTCAAGTGTCAGAGTGGGATTGATTGGTAGATCCAACTGCTTGTTCATTCCCGATGCATAATATATAAAGTCTGTTGGGATTTTAAATTTTAGTTTTTCTGTGGAGATGTTTATGGAACGGACATCTAAACAAAGGCAGGAGGGTGGGGGCAGGAGCAGTTTGGGCCAGATATATGGCCTTCACACAAATGACTTTTAATAAACCGTTGCTGCTTAGTGTTAATCTTGAAGTTAGTTAGAAATGTGTGTGCGTCACATCACTGGCCAGTATCACACCTGTCTTGATAAAAGGTCTGAAAAGAGATGCTGCCTGTTGTAATACTATGAATCTGTGACATTCAATACAATGTACTTTAGCTTGTTCTCTTACTTAACTTTTTATATGAAAGCATATCTCCCTTAGCTTATTCAAACATCACACGTACATGAATGCACTGTGCTTATGTAGTGATGGAAAAGCACTGTCAATTTGGTTCATCAAATATATCCAGAATAAGACGGGACGGGAGGCTGAGCTATCCAAAATATACAATTTATTCAATAAGAGCAAATGATTTAAAACAGACTGCTCAAACAGTAAAATGACACGTGCAAAGGTGGACTCACTGGCCTGGACTTGATACAAATCACAGATTAAAAGGAGAGAAATAAAAGGCTCCAGACCCAACTTTACAATGCTAAAATATCATGCATTAAAATAAACACCACACACTTTATAAAACACTGCAAGCAATAAAATACAATAAAATGACAAAAGAGGGCCTATAGTATTTGGCGCTAACAACTCTTCAATATTCAAGTCCTTGAAACTGGATTGCACAATACCAGTCCACCAGATTGCACCTTGCCATAAAACAAAATAAAATAAAACAAAACAAAGAAACAATCTAAGCAATTAATAAGAAAGAAACTAAATCTAAAGAAATCCCAATAAACTAAATTAAATCTAAATGTGGGAAAAAAACAGTGACCGTAACTATTCTGCTGGCAGGCAGACCTATAAAACAGACATGTTATAGTTAGGTCACACAATTTAAAACACGTTTATCATAATATTTAAAACATTTACAACCATAGAACACATCCTTTGCTCATACCTTTAATTCTTTAAAATAACAAAGGGACAGCGTGCATCCACCGCGACGCCAAGATCGTCTCGCACACACGCACACAGACACGCTGGGCTCTAAGGGTAAACTTCAGTTATTATTTGCAGACGCTTTCTTTGTGTGAACATTACATAATTTTCAGCGACTTACCGAGACAAACAATTTTGACCACGTGTGCTGCGCCCACACTAACCTTCCTCACAACACACAAGACCGGCAGTGGGGAGAGAGAGAGAGAGGAAGAGGGGGAGAGCTAAGGCGTCCCTAAATAAACTCCTCCGCCTCCCCGCAGCCTATAGGAGTTGCCATCCTGTCAGGTTAATTAACACATCCAGAACGGGGACAATGACTCTGCTAAAAGTATAAAACTTTATTAAGAATTGACCCATTACACTTATATAAACCTTAGAAATTGGCTGCCCCAGCTTCTGTAGGGATGATAGAAAGGCATTGTTTTGGTTTTGAGATGCGAATGTTTACACAAACAGAACATACAGCCGATAGAGCAGTAACACAATATTCTTTACACCAATAAACAACAACACTGACCCATAAGGCGTCAGCCGAGTCAAGGCTTGTTTATGAAACACAAAATCAAACCAGGAGCGTGACTGGGAGCTCTAGTTGCAGAAGTAATCGTGCCCCTAATGTAGAAACGCCACTGGACAAATGTTTTGCACAACTTCATAGCAGAAAAATTCAAGCTGATAATATTTGGTATAATCATATAAACGACAATATGATAAACTTGACAGTTGGAATGTCTAATTGAAAAGCTAATCTCCCCTGAAGCCAGTTTCTTTTTCAATCTACTTCAAATCCTTCTTATTATAGTATTGCTAGTGTAGTGGCCATGCTAAACCTTGTCCTGTGTTAATGCTCCTGAGCTACTTCAGAATTATTCCTTATTCCCATTAGATAGTCCTCCTCAAACAGCTCTTCAAAATACTGACACTTTTTTATTGTGTGCCATACATGTTAAGCGAAGTTAAAAACGTTGTGTTCATCATACCTGGTTTATGATGACATCTTTTTTTATTACTGTTGTATGTGGCATGAATGATCTGTTTTACTGGTCTCACATTTTTTAGTAGACAGTTAGTAGACTTAGTAGAATTTGTAGGTAGATAGTGAATAAAGGGACTTTTTATAGAATTACATCCATCCTTTCTTTTTTGAGTGACAGACTGGGACACTCCACATGTCCATTTCTTTGTCTTTGCATGACATGTCATGAAGTCATGATTTAGAGTAAATGTTTGGGGTATCACATTCAGGGCACAGATGCATGGCTTTCTCATGAAAAGTTTTTATAGCACTGGTACAATGTTTCACAGTTTTATCACCCAATATAAATTTTGATTGTTGGCCTACCTTTGTTCATAATAGTGAGAGAAATGTGCATGGGGACAAAGAAACACCATGACTTACTCTAAGCAATATTCTGTATATATACATACACAGCGTTATATGTGAACTGTTATTCTGTAACAAAAGTTTTTTCCAGTTACACTAAAATAAACTTTTCATATGGTCATCTTCATTAATTTGTTCAATACTTTGTTTAATGATGAAATGTCTGCAAACGTGACAAACCCATCAGCCTCAGTTATTGACAGTATATATATATATATATATATATATATATATATATAAATATCATTGTGCTTCAAATTAATTTTAAAAAGGAAATCAATTTTAGATTTGTAACTTGTAAATTAAATTAGCAAAAAGTGACACTTTCCAAAGCCATTTTTACATACACCTACTAATGTTCAAAAATGTTGTCATTCATACTAATAATGTTTATTGTTTCCATGTATTGGAGTATGTTCTTTTCTGGAATTAAACAGTGTCTAAAGATTGAAATTGAATCAAATCAAATTAAAAATCCCAACCTGCATACACATGGTGGTTGCGTTGCTTCTCAGTGCGCAGGCTAACTCTCTCACATCGGCTCAAACGTCCCTTCTACTCTCTCAGACTGTCTGTGAAATGATTAAAGGACATCTGCCAAACCACTCATGATACACAGCTCCCCTATTACCCACAAGACCACTCACCACCGACCTACGGAGTTCAACTAATGAACTTTCATCCTCCCAGTTTGAAAAAAATACAGAAATTGTTTAAATCCATTTGTCAAAAACCACATAATTGCCTCCCAGAGGGATAGGCTGGTTAATAACATCAGAATTTTAGCATCTCTGAAAGAATGTCTTGTAAAACAGATGGGAAGAGCTTGGATTCTGCACCAATTTGATGGCAGTTTTAACTCAGGCTCAAGCAATAGGAATCACAGTCAAAGTTCATGAACATTCAATTATATTCAACTTGCTTTTCTCACTAAACGACTCTTTCATCTGCTCAAATAAATAACTTCCACAACAACAATACATAGCAATAATACTCACATTATGTCATTAGCTCAAAAGCCCTCCTCTTCCTGAGCTGCCTGCCATCAGGAATTGTATTCAAGAATAAAGTTTATGACATGTTTTTTCTATCAGAGTCCCACGCTCTGGCCCCATTCTGCTCCCAATGTCTACTACTTGCACGGTCTTCCCTTTTTCCCTCGCCCACCATTTTCTGTCTGGAGGAGCAACCTCACCAACAGACTGATACAGTAAGACACTCTAATGATTGAAGCAGGAGACCCATCTCCCTGTGTGCCAGTTGTACATCTCACGCTGCTGGACACAAACATTATTGTTACACACCAACATCATAGACCTCAAACTCATTCCACTGGTATCAAATCTTGTGTCTCAGCTTCTTTCACTGGTTTCACATCTTGCCAACTGACATGCAGTCCTATGGTGTGGTCATCTCTCCTTTAGACATCTCCATCGTGGTCGTTTGCCACCTCAGAGTTCTCATCAATGTGCCCTGCCATCTGTTTATCCTCTCTGGTCAATGAGGCCCCCCTTTTTCCAGGTCAACTCTTCCCAATCCTCCAGTTTACCTGCCTGTGTCTGAAATCACCTTCTCCTAAACTCCTCAGCACCAGGGACCTCCTGTAGGGATTCCCAAAAATGTCACCCTCTGACCCCCAAACTAATGACCCTAGAATATTTGAGTGAGCTAGTTTGCATTATCCAACGTGCGTATGTCTTGAGTTTTCCTGTGATGCCGTAAATTGTGCTGCTACTAATGCTGTTGCCACTCTGTCATAAACACTTTAGGGGTTACTTATTTTAAAGTTTACTCTTTTTTATTACTATCTTTTCTAATAGTTATGGCTAAAATACTCTTATTACTAATTGCAATATATTTTATTAGGTGTCTGGAGATCATCTTGCGACTTTCCCTCTCAGTGGCACATATGTTACCACTTGGGGGGTCCTGACACCTAAATTGGGAACAACTACTCTAGAGTTTTCCTTACCTGCTGCTCTCCAGGCCTGGTCTGCTCAGCCAGGGTTCCTGCACCCAGTCCCCCTGTGGCTTGTTTGCATCCAGTAACCAGTTACCTGCCTGTAAACCATACCTATCAACATGTCTTGACATTAAAATCACTGCAATCTGGAGTCCTCCCTCCTGTTGCCATATACACACTGTAACAACATCCTGCAGTGGATGTGATATGCAGTGGGATGTGCTCCTTTTATCTATTTGGTTTTTCCTTTGTCTGTCCAAACAAGTGAGATTTATAGCTGTTGAAGACAGTTCATGAAATGAAAAGCAGAGTTAGTCTGAAATGTGGAAGAACATGATTTGTTGATTTACATGAATGATTGTTTTAGAAACCTGGTTACAGGCTGCACTGTGGCCGATTGCCTTTCTTTTTTCAGTGTCAACCACCATGTTGACCTGGGCCAACAATACTTAATGTTTAATGGTTACTTTACAGATTAGAATTTTACATCAAGAACATATTAACTTGTTTCCTGACTGTGGTGCTTGAGTTTTTAAGGTGCAGGTCAACACATGGGTGTATGAGACGGATTTATGAGATCACAACTTGGTGTTTAACTCACACAAACCCCCTGTGTATGTGCTCTTAGAATGGTCCAGCTGTCAAACTTTAAAGTAAACAATATCTACATTTTCATCGAATTCTGTATTTTTCATCTAGGGAGAACTCTTTAGAAACTCTTTAAGTTTTTGAATGTTTGATTTTAATGTTTTGTAGATGTAGATTTTGTAGGTCCAATCTTTTGAAACGGTGCCAAAGCCTCATGATGTCCAAGGTGAGCAAAGGCTGACCCATATGGTCTAATCACATTTATTGATACTGTATAGTTGTAAACTTTAATGCTGGCTGTGAGAGAAAGCTGTGAACACACAGTGGATCACATGTGATGGGGCTGAGTACCCGCAGAAGGCCCACTACAAAAGGCCCCGTCAATGGGCAAGTGAGGGTCAATGAACTGAACCATGGAGCAGAGGGAGAAAGCTGGCCTGATCTGATGAATGCTGTTTTCTTTTCCCTTTTGTAAACAGCCGGCTGAATGTGCATCATTCCTGAAACTGGATGGCAGTCGGATGCAGGGTGGGAAGAAGGCAGGGAGGCGGAGGCTAAGTGATGCTCTGGGCAAGGAACTGCTCCTGACATTTAAGTAGATGTAAATTTAACACATGCAACCTACCTAAACATTGTGGCTGAACACGGCTTCATGCTGTTCCCTGATGGCACAACTTACAGGACTTAAAGGATCTGATGCAAAGGACTTCAATCAATCAAATTTAATTTGTGTAGCCCATATTCACAAATCACAGTTTGGAAGAAACATAGAAACCTCAGAGAGAGCCACATGTGAGGATCCCTCTCCGATGTAGGACAGATGTACTATAGATGCTGCGTGTAACGGAACACATCAACAAAATTACAATATTTACAAAAGTGATTAACATAATGAAAATGTGTGTTAATGTTTAAAGTATCTATTTATACATAATAAACTGTCTGATGGAGATGAAGGGAGCAGCTTGGTGCCCCATGCCATAGGACACCTGTAGAGGTTTTGTGGAGTCCATGCCTCCAGGAGTTAAAGCTGTTTTGAAAGCATGAGGGCTCCCTTCACGATATTAGGCAGATGGTTTTAATGTTCATGTGCCCAGCATCAAACCCATGCTGTCTCAAGTGGCTGCTTCTCCTCATCTCTGCCTCAGCTTCCCCTGTAATCTGTGTCTCTCAGTCTCCAGTCCTTACCTCAGCCAGCTCAGCCTTTATTACCTTTACCATAAATCCAGATGAACCTCTCACTTGAGCCTGTGTTCTGTTTCTGGATCCACACATGAATTGATCTAACACTACTAGTATGTAGCCCTACTTCAGAGGCAGTTTTTAGAATTTTACTAAATGTTCACAAATAAGAAAAAAAAAGTTTTTACTTATTTAGATTGATGGGCCAAAAGACAACTTAATATTAGTTTAACCAGAAAATCCTGGGAAATATTTGATGAAGAAGATGACAAGATACTCAATACAGAACATTGAGGCAGCATAATCATGGAGACTTGAAACCAAGAAAGTCTGTAATAATAAATAAGCAACACAGTCTCATCTCAAACTATGTAGAAGCCTTGTCCACAGCGCAAAACTTAGTAATATCACAAATCGGGAGATGCCTACATTTTTTATGGATATTATTTTCCATTGGCCTGTGTCAACATCAGATGATTATCAAGTTTTGCTGCGAAAATAAATAAAATGTCCGACCTTGTGTTTCCAGATAAAAAGCGTATTTGAAGCATACTTTTCACATTCAAATAAGGTTATTATGGATATTTTTCAGGTCTTGCCGGATGATTGTAGGTCTCCAACGATACATTTTGAGATAAGACTGGGTTGTAATAGGTCAGAGAGCTTGTTTCTTAGCCCAACCTTATTTCAGCTTCCCCGCTGACAAGAAACAATTTCTTGGCTTCTGACTTTCATCTCCTTCTTTTTAGTCAGGAGTGCGACAGCACAGACCATATTGCCTGTCAAAAATGAAGAGCAGGGCACTTCAAAGGGAAAATATCCCTTAGAACATTAGCAAGACATAAATACAGTGTTGGGGGATGACGGAGCGGCTTCTGCTGCAGCAGGTTGTGATGTTTTTGGATCCTGTAAAGAGCTTGCAGCAAAAAGAGGAGAGAGGACAGAATTAGGTGTTTTTTATGATTTAGGTCCACTCCTACTTGATACCTTCCTCATTTCTCTTGAGTAACATGACATGATCTTCTACTGTGGTTGATAAGGGTATCAGATGCTCACAGTGAAAGCTGCTGCAATGGTCAGCTGAGCAGTAGGACAAAATCAGAGGTGACTATGCAAAAAATAAAAACTCCTTCCTCCCATTCAAACAGTGGCACAAATTAGTCATCTGCAAGCATTCATCTCAACCCCTTTAACATCTGTGACCACTGAGCTTTTTTCTTAGTAGCACGCAGGATTTCCATGTGTCTGGTGGAGTCATTTCAGAATGAGGAGGAACACACAAATTGAGGCAAATACAATTCAATCAGGAGAGACTTGGTTTTTAGTTTAACACGTTTATTTTTCAGTGTACAGAGAATGGGAATATTTGTAGTCTTTGGCATTTTAGACCCCTGTGTGATGTCATCGGGATTAGAAGGGGGAGGAGCAAAGCTTCGTACAGGAATACCCCCCCGGGGTCTAGACACTGGTGGTGGTTCATTGGTCAATCGTTGTTCGATGGTCCATATGAGTATTGTCTTGTTGGACTTCCTAAATGTGACATCCTCTGTCCTTAACCCTCGCAAGAGTGAGGAAAAACTACGAAAAACCTTTCTTTAGGGAAAACGTAGAAACCTCAGGAAGAGCCGCATGCGAAGGATCCCTCTTCCAGGATGGACAGAAGTGCAATGGATGCCACGAGTACCAAGTATGTTTCCAGGCAGTCGGCTGCTGCCTTATTCTGTGATCGGTTGACATCGGGATCCAGAAGAGGTGATGGTGTTCTTCTCGGGACTGGAGGAGATTGGGGTGGAGGAGGGGTTGAGTGAGTCGCTGCATTGACACTGCTGAGGGAGAGAAGAGAGGGGATTTTTAAAGTTTGACAGCTGCTGTGTGACTGGCTGCAAGAACCCGCGCAGGCCTGATTGGATGTTTGGGGACGCCCACAATCGCTGACAGCACGCAGGTTAAGCCCTCCTGTGGGCGTTCCCGATGTTTAGGAGCACCCTCAGGCGGCTGATCTATAAGGGGTTTTAAGTCTTCCTTTTTGAACTTACGCTGAGCTCCATTTAAATGTGATCCAGATTGACAGTTAAACAGAAGTACAGTTAAATCCATCAGGATGTTGTTTTTTCTCTGAAATAAGATCAATCTCACAGAAGAGTCACACAATTTGAAGATTTGTAATATCAGTTGTAGAAAATACAAAGATATAAAAGGATGGAATAATTTCAAGTAACACATAAAAGGTAGTCCTTTTCCTTCCAGTATTGGATCAATCTGCAAAACACAGGGTTGACCTTTTAAAAAGTATTTATTACACTCATGTCAACTATGAAATATCTCATCTATAGGGAAGAATGTCATCACATTGTAAATAAACATGGCTGAGGTTTGGTCAGGGTTCAGCAACAAGAACACTTGATCAATCTTTTTATAATGACACTGCAGCGAATGAAAATAAGAAACGGTTAACTCGTAGATATGAACCCTGAGAAAATGATCAACTGAATCTCCACTCAACTTCACAGCACCTAACTTTTTAGTTTTTTGTTTTCGAAAAGGGAAAATATTCCATACGCATTCAAACATTATTATACATTTAGCTATGACATTGATTTCCATTGCAAGACAGATGACACCCAGCTGTATGTCCCGATAAAGCCTGGTACCACCGACCCAGTCTCTCCTACAGTCTGGGTACCTTATCCAATAATGTTTGTAAGAGGCCCACAATGGGTGTTATCTTTGACTCTGATTTGTTGTTTGATGCACTTGTGACCAAAGTGGTTCAGTCATGATTTGCCCAACAGAGACAGTTGAAGAAGATCAGGTCTTCCCTTTCCACTGCAGACCTAGAAAAGGTCATCAATGCCTTTATTTCTTCCATGCTCGACTACTGCAAACCACTTTGTTCAGGCATCAGTAAGAGAAACATTCAAAAAACTGCAATGAATTCAGAATGCTGCTGCCAGGCTTTCAACATGTACTAAAAAAAGCGAGCACATCACCAATCCTTGCTTCTCTCCACTGGCAACAGTGAGTTTTATGATTACGATTTTACTAATTGTTTTTAAAGCTTTCCATGGTCAGGCTCCAGCTTATATGTGATTTGTTAACCCCCCATGGGCCTGAACGCTGCCGAAGATCCTCCAACAGGCTCCTACTGTTGGTTCCTAAATCTCGACAGGTCAGTAGAGGTGACCAGGCCTTTGTTGTCCGGGCTCCTCAACTCTGGAAAACCCTGCATGGCTCAGGCAAACTCACTATTTTCTTTCTAGTCTCTTTTTAGGACTCAGTGTTATCGACTGGCCTATTCGTTTTGGGAACATTTTTATATTTATTTCAAATTAGAGTCTTTGAATATTCCATCTTTTGTTCTAAAGCATTTTGTAACTTTTGTTTTGAAAGGTGCTATATAAATAAAGTTATTATTATTATTATTATTACCCATAGTGGACAGCAAACAGATATTGCAGGTTTAAGGTGTTTGACAGTTCAGAAAATAAATGAAAGTCTGCGTGCTGCACATCCATCCATCAGCACAACCATTCATAACATAAATAAAGAGGAGGCTAAACTTCCTGCATTGTCATTGAACATTAGCCCAGGATGTATATATTGAGCTATGGTTGTATTTCCTGGGGAAACTGGGTTGTCCTTTGAGAGGATCATCAAATATATTTGATTGCTTCATCATTCACTGCACTTCTGACTGAAACAAAGACACAGTCTGTTATATGGGACCAAGACTTCTGATCTCTGCAGATCAGTATTAATGTACTTGATGGAAACCAGGTCGGCTTCACCTCACCCTGACTCCCAATCTGTTGAACCTGACTGTCTCTAACGAGCTCAGTTCCATTACATAATGTTGGGCTCAGCTCCCACTGGATGTCAACACCAGATACCTGCTGAGAGGGACTGATTCTACGACCTGATCAAAGTCAACAGCTCTGCCATTGAGAAGTGCAGCCAAGTTGCGTGCACATCTTGGGCTACTGAGGCAGTGGCAGGGCACTGCTGTCTCCCCATTATTGCTCCTCTGTGTGGAGTGTGGGACTTGGCAGTACGTGGCAGGAGAACTTCAGAGTGATAATCTGAACTGTGATTGTGGGAAAAAGCTCAAAGCTCCCTGGCTCAAGGATATGAAGTGTGCAAGGCTTTCCTGCGGCAAATGAGAGACTGATGGTCCAAGTTTTAGGGATTTTATTCAAAGTAATGGAATAGGTGTTCAGGGACTGGAAGCACTTTGATCCTACACATCACAAAGCAGAGGTGGAAACACTTCCTGGAGGCTTACAGCCTGGAAATTATGAAATTATGCAGAATTAAAGTAACAGGTTGATATTTGCCTGGGAACCACACATATTTAATACACCCAGGAAATGTTGAACCTCGTTTCAGAAAGGCATGAGGCTGCTGCTATATCTAGCTGCATCAAAAATGAGAAAATGGTCCTTGCAAAAACTCCAAAGGTATCTGAGATCCACATTTGGAGTTGCAATGGAAGTTTAGTATAACTTAGCTTTTATTTTTGTAGTCTTTGCCTTCAGTTTTATAATGATATACAAGTTTCTTTAACTGCTGAGTTTTCCTAAAATAGCACCAACAGTGTAAGAAACCAAGGCAGTTGGATATGACACAGCTAATAACCAACAACTCAATAAGGAGAGATCAAATGTAGATGAATGAAACATTTTATTGGGGCGATGTCAAACATCATCATGAAAAATTGCAGGCCCAGAGGCATTTAGGTGAGAATTACTACTCTGAAACTAATTATTGCCATAAGTTAATGAAAACTGACAGATTGAAATTTGTCCCCAGACAATTTTACAATAGGGAATTGAGAAACTGAAATCGCTAACCACCTGTAAAAGCTTACCTGACAGTGAGCCTACCCACTCCAAAGGTAACCATTTCACTGTACCTTTTAAGATACGAAGGCAGGGCTGGTTGAGAGGAAATGAAAGGGTGGCCATGCCTGATGACCCAGCAGAGACCTCATCTGGAAGTGAAATGAATGCTTAATGTGTCAGCACATGCACATATGCACACATTTTTCTAAACAGATCTCCAATCTGAAATGATAAATTGATTCACCACTGATCAAATGAAGCACTGGAGCTCTTCACTGGTGACTAAGCTTCACATAAGCTGAACAGTATGTTAATAATCTCTCTATAGAATCAATAATGATCTAATAACTCTCTCTGTAAGGGGAATTTATGACAAACTGTGTAACCAGCTCCAGGTTTGTTGGAACAGTCCCCTCTCTAAAGGATCCTGAAGACCACGTCATGGTCCACATTGTTGAAGGCGTTACAGCTGGACGTCCTCACAAAGTTTAGTTTTAAGAATAAGAAACATATCTCAAGCTTCACTTTTTTACGTGTAGCCTTCTCACTACTCCTGAGTTTTTTTTTGTCAATGGAACCCTTTGGAAATGCTGCCGGCCCCTTTACAGCTTGTGTTGTAATTTGGCCAGAAAGACACAGATGAAACAGATCTGTTTGTTTCCTGTTTGGGTCTTAATAGTCACAACTTGACTACCAGCGTTTTACAAGCATTTCTAACCCAACTTAAATAACATTAAACATTTTCATCTTTCTTGTTTGTTCAAGAAAAGAAAGCCCTGCTTTTACTTTTCATCATTGCTGCTACTCATTTGTGGTATTTTCTGCAAAGCAACCAGTTGCAGATATGCTTCCTGTTTACACTGTTCAGGCTTGGACCCATATTATAGATTATTGGAGATTTTATTCTAAATAAGAACTGATCATCCTCATCTGGGTGGGAATGTGTTTGTTTTCAATTGAAAACGTGTCAATGTGAAAGTGAATGTGAGCGCAATTTTGTAACCATGGGACGTTAATGTGGAGGAAGCAGCAGGAGACTAACTGTGGAGTTGAGGACAAGAATCGCAAAGGTCTGTTATACACCAAGCTTTTTTATTGACTAAATAAATAGGGAGGAGAGCATTTTTTTTTATCCTCTTCACTCTTCATCATCTTTCTCAAGCTCTTATCCCTTTATTCTCTCTCGACCTCTAACTGCCCAAGCTCCAGTTCAAACCTCTCCTATTTCCAGCGTATCCCTTATAAGCTCCTCAACCCATTGTTTTTGTGCGGTGGACATTGTGGATGTTATGGCTGTGTCCCAATGTTGGGGTCACCACAGAAGGGAGTGCGACCACCAACGCATCCTCGGGAAGATGAATCAATGAGGAAAGGCTCTCCATACACTCACCCATGAAACCGTACCACCTCTCATCTCCCTCTGTGCTCAGCCCAGGTCTGGAAGACTTCCTGTGGGGGAAGGAAAGCAGGGAACTTTAAAAAAAAATAGCCTTCCACTACATATTGGATGTTAACATCATTGTCTGTGTGAAAGCACTTATACATTCACTTATAGGTCTGACAATCTTGGCTGTTATACATTAAAGAAGAATAAATAAGTGCCATATAGTACACACGATCACACAGACAAAATAAAAAATTAAAGAAGCAGAGGACGTACAAAAAATGACTATGATGTAAATCTAAAAAAAAAGTGTTGACTTTCTTCAACACTTTTTTCATTTTACAAAGTTTTCTCTCAGTCAGCCATCATGCTGAAGAGAGTCGGTCTCCAGGAGGCGCACTCCTTGCTTTGACAGGTCCCAGCAATAAAAAAAATGATATGATCAGTTGAACTCTGTAGTTGTGCTTATACCACTGACTGCAGTAATTGATCCTGATGAGAAACACCTAAAGTGCATGCATGTGTTTGAATGTGCGGTGCATTTAAAAGTTTTACTTTGAGAATATGGTTGCACAATCTTTAACTCACACAGTTTGGTGCCTGGTTGTATAGTGGGGGGCTGAGGAAACTGGGGACATGTGTGTGAGTGGGCAAGGAAGGTCATGTGACTGGGACTAGAGGGAAAGTCTGGGGGCATCTGGTGGCTGGACGAAGAATGTCACCCACGGGAAATGACCATCGCCTGTTGTTCCTCAGGAAAGTTGTGACGTGGTCGTCATCCTCATAACTTTGACTGCAGACTACCCTGGCAGGACAGGTGAGGTGTGGTGGGTGACGGCACAGCGTATTCTTGACCTTGAGGTTACCATGGTAACATTCCAACCCAGGTTAGCAGACGGGCTCTTCAGTGTGGGAAGGAAGTGCGTCTGGAGGAAGGGACAGGTGTCTTTATCACCAGCACACAGCTGTATCCATAAATCAAGAGGTACTAAAGCCCGTTGCAACCACAAGTGAAGTGGAGGGACTGTTTTTAGAGCGAAGTCAAAGGAAGAACGTTTCTAAGGCTGCATGAATGGCAGCATATGACACGGCACATTATGTTAAACCACAATATCAACACTCCAACCATGGAGAGGATGGAACATGATCGGGCTGAGGACAGGGGGCTTACATTGAGCCAGGCAGGAGCTCAATTTTATTTAAGGTTTTGTTTGTTGTTTTTATCTCTACCTGAGCCAAGCATTTAGGACATATTCGGGATTATCTGAGGGCTGTTGCTGCTACTGTTTTTATTGTTGCTTTTGTCGTTCATCATATTGTGTGACTGTCCTTGTGAATGTTGTTGTAAATGATGTAAAAGCTTTTTCTGCCGCTGCATGTTTCCATTTATCATTAATCATCACCGTCGACCAAACCACACAAGCGATTCATTTTTATAATTTTTTCGGACATTCAAAGGAAACAATCACGAATAAGCACAGAGGAAACATGTTGCAGAACTGATCTGGGAGCAGCAGAGCGGAGGAGCTGGCGTGTTGTTGATGTTCACTCAGCCCGTGGCCAAGGACAGAAATCCTATTTTAGCTGAGGGAAAGATATGTGCGTCTGCAACCTGATGCTTGTCCTACACTCACTTTATGTAATCAGAAAAGATGGCGTTTGAAGTTTCCATTTTTGTTTGCAAGAAAAAGTATTCAATTTGTATTGTTAGTAATTGTAATTGTCTGTTATCTGATTTCTTCATCCGTCCTTTCTCTGTTGATAAAAGTAAGATCCCTAAATACTGTCACATTGAGAGAACGTTTAATCCAAGGCAACGGTTCCAGGTCACAATGTGAGATACGTCCAACAGCTGATGTAGTTTGGCCTAAATATTTGGATTTTTAACATCAGATTTTCACACTGTTACTGCTTTTATGGCTCAAGAGTAAAAGACTAACTTGTGAGTATCGCATGACTGTAATGATGGTAAATATAAAAAAGATCCCCTTTGGCTCCTTTTCTACCCTGTGTTACCACATTAAACACAAGGCTTTCTATACACAATCTTTCATGACTCAAAACTGACAGTGTAACACATCTCCAACAGATGGACACTCAATTTTTAGTTCACACCTATTGCTTATGGGCCGGTTTATGGTCTGTGTTTATACTCTGAACATTCAAACTGAAGTAAAAAGCTGGCCATATTAAAGAGAGAAATTATGCATTTTTTCACACAGTCTCTCCAAGGACAGATTCATAGTGTTGAAGTGGGTTGCACATATGGAAAGTGTCACAATTCGTTGTGTAAGAAATGACAAAAGAGACCTGGAGAGTGGTGCATTCTTTGGCTCCATTCTCAACTACACACAGCTGGCCAATAACAGCAAGAGGTGGGTGTTGATGTCAAATAGTTAATTTTGGAAGGTTGCAGAAAAAGTCAGAGGCAGGTATCCTTAATCTGACATTGGAAAAATGGTTTAAAAAGCTGTCCGACCCTCAGACTAGCACTTCATAAAGGAAAGTAGACAGATTAATACTTTGTCTCAGTCCAGTATACCTCAATGTATGATTTGTGGCATGATGATTGTGCTACTATTATGTGGGATGCTTCAAGGTGAACTACAGCATCAGTCCTCCAGATATGATTACATATATATAAGCCCTATGAGATGAATGTAATTTGTGAATATGGGCTATACAAATAAAATTTGATTGATTGATATATATAATGGGGTGTGATGAGCAAATAAAAAATTTAAATAAGCCCCTGAGCTTGAGGCGGATGCTGGGGTAGTGGAGGGGCTGAATCCTCTGACAGCCACTCTGAGGCAGCAGCAGTGTGGGGCTAGCAAAGGGAGTGATGCAACATTTTTGCACCCTAAATAGAACGCCTAATTGGGAGGGTGTGTTTTATAGAAGATTGTGGAGAATGAAGCATATCAGATGATTGGTGCAGCACAGCTCGAGTTGGCTGCCTGAAGTAGCTTGCAAGCTTTGCTCCATTAAAAGACTAAAATGTGTTTTCTAAACACACATTAATATGTTGATTTGCAATTAGTTATTAAGCTCAATTTTGACCCAGGCTAGAACACTGATCTGTGTTTCTAATGTACCTGCTGTACAGTCTTTATATTTACCTGGATTTGTTTTGATATCCAGAGCACCAGATATGGGCTTCAAAGGGATGCCCACATAAGAGCCGGGCATGGCGTCAGAGCCTTTGAAACCCAACACTGTTATGTGATGTTGCTGGGTCGACTGTCCGTCATCCTGACACACTCATAAACAAGCGCTCCCACACAGGGAGACGCATGTGATGAGGAGGAACTTTCTACCTCATTTGTCGTGCACTGTGTTAACATATGTACAGATCTAGATATGTTTGAGGAGTGTGTGATTAATATTTCGGATGACTGCTAACTTTGTTGCCACCTGCTGTTGAATAATCAAGCATCTGGGTTAAATCCCTAGAAACTTTGACTTCAGGCGCATTTTGGTTGAGATGAGTGAAGATAATTTAACATAATTTATATGCAGTTTGAAAATTGTAATAATTGTCCTCTACAAACAAATACCAGAACTTTGGCCTTTGTCTCTTTACCCTTCAACATTTTAACAAGTAATGCAGCCGAGTCAATTACATATTTAATTCTTCCCGACCTTCTGATGTGACCCATTTTCTGATTTCACCACAGCGGCATAATATAAGTTTCAGAGAAAGATCATGGTCATCATCACAACAGCAGTGAAACATTCACGTTCCAAATAATAATAATGATGATAACGATAATAATATTAATCATAATAATATATAGAGCTTCTGACAATGCTTGAACAGACTTTACATGGATACAAAAAGCTGAGAAGGCCAATGATTAATAAACATAAAATACAGATTGGAATCCCATGTTCAAAGCAGGTCTAAGGAGTTGGGTTTAAATTAATGTTTTGAAGGTGGAGAGGTCAGAGCAGTCTCTGATTGGTTTGGGGAGAGAGTAGCAGAGGGAGGGGGCAGCTGTGGAAAAGGCTACGTCACCCTCACCTCCTGTGCGATGTCCTGAGTGGGGGTGACAGGAGGTTGGCCTGAGGAGCGGAAGCTACGGGATGGAGTGGTGAAGCATGTCAGTAATCTACCAGTAATCTACCAGGAATCTGTATGTGTTCCATTGGCCATTACAATGCAGTGCTGAATGGCAGTTGCATTTGCAATAAACTTTTTGATTATATTATTAAAGTCACTGAGAGGTGATTGTGAAAATTATGAAAATAAGATGCCTCCATATGCAAATGCATTTCTGAATATTCCCAAATATACTGTTGGTTCACAGTTTATTGTGTATCCATGATTCCATGACAGTGTGATACACTGGACCTTGGTTAATGCTGACAACAGATGCTACCAGTCTGAGAGAAAAAGAGTCTCATAAAAGTCCTTTGGAGGAGTTAAAATTAAACCAGGGAAAAATAATCCATAAAATGGAAATAAAAGCACAAAGGGGGGATTAATTAGCAACTCAGCTCAAACGAAAATGTACAACAATATCCACTGCAGAAATTAAGCTTCCCATAAACTGGAGAACAATCTGAACTAGATGTGCACAGTGTTGACATAAAGTTCAATAAAAGTAAAGTGATGAAATAAACATAATACACAACCTCCTTGCAAAGAAAAGTAAAGAGTATACACACTAGAGTCGGTGAAAGCTACGGATTGGTCCACTGGCACTGCCTCCATCACCTCTCCAACTCTATGCCCCTGAGTGAGCAAGTGAAAATGGGGAGGAGCAAAGGGGAGGAGAGAGCCGAACAAATCACAACAAGAAACAGACGGCACCGAGCCACATGTGCGTCACTTCTCATCTCCCCTCTCATCTTGAAGCTCTTTTCATCTTTGAAAGCAAACACTGCAGTTTTTGGCTCAGACGTAGTCACGTCCCACTTCAGCAGCTCAGACTTCTCCACAGTTAATCTGCTCATTTTTTCTTTATGTTCTCTTCATCATGTTTGACTCTTAGTACCTGCACTGCTTTCTTCATTACGTAGTACTGCATAGAGCTATGTTTATTAAGTCTAAGGAAATAGTCTAATCATTATATAGTCAAGTTTTGTCTGACTGTCCTGCTTTTCCAACTCACTACTGCACTAAATGTGGATTCCTCCACAAATTAATACTCTTGTTAATATGTCTGCAGGTAATTGGTCTGTAACTAGTTTTGATGAATACTCAAAGCAATTTGCATTCAAACACACAATTCGTATATACAGTGCAAATATGTGCAGCAATTTTTCATCATACATCATTCACACGGACCAAAGTTTATCTTACATTAGAAATACATAATTGATGTTCTTAGTCAAGTTTTCAATTGTTTTCTGTCTCATCTCTAACGTAGAGCGATACATAAATTAATTCACTGTTCTGATAAATCGACTTGTTGGCGACCCTGTACAATTATCTCTTCTTTTTTGTCCTCAGAGCGGGTTTCCGTTCCCAACATATCTGACAAGATGGGGCTGATTTGCATTTTTATAGTTCAGTGAATATTGCAAAGAGTTTTGAGTCATTTTAATAAAAATAACAGATTTTTTTCAATGGACAATGTCTGACTGTGTTTTGGATGAACAAAGGGGATTTTATATGGATTTGATCAATACCAGGAAAGGAACTTTAAGAAGTTAAGAAATAACTCCAACATTTAACTTCTCCAAAAACCACAAAGTGTAATTTTTTACATTTCGTAAAGGTTGGCCTTGGATAGAGTCAGACAAGCTGTTTTCCCCGTTGTCTTTATGCTCAGCTTAGCTAACCTTCTCATGGCTGTAGGTAATGATTTTGCATTCAGACATGAAAGAGGCATGGAAATAATACAAGTCTTTCCCAAAACCTATTCTTTGGAGGATTTACACTGGGCCAGACAGGATAGGGATGTCAGGATGTACTGAGAGACGGACAAACACACTTTGAACAATGCCAACCTTATTTTTTACATTTGTCAGAAATCCCAATCAATCCTTGCCCCACAGATGTCCATGCGGTATAAATACTGCACATGCAGTGGGGTGGTCTCTGGGCTTTTTAGACCCCACTGTATATACATCATCATCATACAGACATCACTATACATCATTCCTCTAAAGCATGTAAAGCCATTCAGTACACACCAGCAGAAAATTGAAAAATGATGACAAAGATTGGACATGCAGTGAAAGACACGAGAATTGTTCTTTAATTGTCTTTTCATTTGCATGCTCCATACAGGTCCGCTCCATACACATCACACTGCAGTAGCTTAATTGGGTAACACAGGGTAAGTGCTTTCACAGGCTGCCTCCCTGTTCACTGCTGCTGGGAACATGGAGCTTTGGCTCCTCGACAAACATCTGTATTTGCAAGAAGGCAAATCTGTATGTCGCTGCAGTAAATTATTTCTCTCTCTCTTTTTTTTTCTTCCACAGACGCACATTTACCTTGGTCAAAGCCCCTTGCCAACCCACAGTGCTGCACGTTATGATTTATGAGCCTGACTTCTTTTCCAGACGATTGCCTGACTGCTGAAGGATATTACCTGCTGCAGCTCTGGCCACAACTCAGACTGTTGGAGAAGGTACAAAATGTGTGTTTTCACATGTGAACACGTGTGTGTATTTGCCCCTCACGTACCGAGGCACAGCATGTTGGTAGATAACTCAGAGCACCGTCTCCTCGTGAGCCGCTATCTAGCGGATGACGGGAGGTGTCTGATATACTGCCTTTTCACAAGAAGCAGATGTTTGAGCAGAAAAGTAATTTCAGTATTTGAGGATTAAAGACGGGTAAATCATGAGGCCAGCAAAATGTGTTCTATTTTGAAATATCACAGCTGCTTTATACTTGCATGACTCACTCTACCTTTTTAATCAGCTGCAGTAATACATTTAATGAATAACAACTGCAGCCACAGCTTGAGCACAGCCCTCTGAGGCCCTTCATGGAAGCCAGAATCTGCTTTTGAGTGGATTTACATCTTACTCTATATTAAAATGTATTTTTGTAAATCCACATACAGCACAGGGGATATTAGTCAAATTCTTTATGCTTTATGTCAACTGTGAATTTAATACTATAATTTTACACAGGGGGATATAGTTGCACCGGCAGAGAAGAAGCTCTCAAATCTAACCTGGCCATGCCAACACGCCACTGAACCTATCATCACTAATTACTCCGTGTCATGGTAAACACGGTCTTTAGGAAGCGTCCTGTCGACACCTCGGCTGTGCCAGACAGCCAGAAAATCAGGCTCTTGGTCAAAAATCTGTGACACTTAAAGAGTGTCGTTTGCAGACGGGAAAGCACACAACATGAATCCATTTGACATGCCAGGCAGGCGGTGTGCCTATCCAAAGCAGCTCTGCTCCAGTACTACATTATCACTCTGGAGGAAGTCGTCAGTGTGAACAGAGCATATTCTTTGTTTTGGGATCTGTGGCATGGAAACACAAATGTCCCCTTGCTCCCAAATGAGAGTCACCACGGAGCGGAGGGAGCAGGGTGGAAACTCCACAGCATCCTCATGTGAGCTGGATTCCAATTCATGTGACTGAGGAGGATTATCAGAGTGTTAGCTTGCTATGAACATCATAGAAAAAATAGTCGCTGTATAGCTCTCGCACCACGAGTCAAGGAAAGGTCAACCACTCAAATGTGGAAGCTCAAAACAAACAGGATTATTCTAGGTCAGAGCGAGATTGCTAGAAAGCAGTCACATGATTTGATGTTAGTCATCAAGAATAGGCCTCATAATTCTCCCCATGCAAGAACCGTACGTACTAAAAGATTTGTTGTTGTGTGTAGAGTTGTGCGTACAAGGGATTGGTGAGAGCTTGCCGTATTTACCAATTTTCTCATATTGTGAGTTTTTTTACAGGTACAAACAGAATTAATGGGAGTGAAGGACCTGTCACAGGAATCCCGTGAATTTTTTTTCTGTTATTTAAGTCTTTCACACTTGAATTGTATATTTAATTGGTTTGGAGCAAATAAATAAATAAATATATAAACAAACATACACCATTTAATTGTGTTGACTTGAATTATAATATGGTAAATGGTCTGTATTTAAAAAGAGCTTTTCTAGTCTTCATGACAACTCAAAGTGCTGGACAGTACAGATGTTTGCCATTCGTCCATTTACCCTTTTATCTATGAGGGGCCGTTCGGGGTTCAGTATCTTGCCTAAGGACACTTCGGCATGCAATCGGGTAAGACTGGGATCGAACCCCAGACCTTCTGATTAGAAGACGACCGCCACAGCCACCCCAAAAATTAAAAAAATTATAATAATCAACGTCATGGCTGAGCTACTTCTTTGGATAGGCCTGAGACGTTTTTAAAAAGTAATCTTCAAGTCTATTTCTACTTGACTTCAGCTGACGCTATATCAATACCGTTTTTTATATTTCCCCACTGGGTTAGGGTTGGCTAAATCCAGTCCCTTAATTCCACTGCTGAACCAAATAAAGATGACCAACTTTAGTTTTTTGACTTCCAACGGCAGAATGTTGAGTATGTATTGTAATTTTTTACACACTTTTGTAAACCAACTCACCATTTGAACAAATGTAATGTTTACAGAGAAATAAGAATATAAACATGTTCATGTTTGAGGCCCATTGCTTTTCACATATCATACCCTCCCCCCCACAGACCAATCGTCTGCTTTGTTACAGCCACACAGGAAACGTCATGTCTATTTGTGTTGTTGCATAGGTGCAAGGGAAACCTGCACATATGTATTCAAAGTAAAACGATTTTTAAGACGTATTTTGGAACAAACTTTTGAAGCAGTTTGTATCTGAATCAACTGCTGATTCTATACATGCAGTTTTTATTTTCCAGTGACCATTGAAAGTGCACTTGCGGTTGTCTCCCCAGTCATTTAGACATGAGCCTGGTCTCGTTAGCCTGAAATAACCGCCCAGTGGTGAGACTTGCCTGTGAGGACGTTGATGCATCTGACAGAGGAAAAGTGGACAGGATGATAGCTTGGCTGCTGCGTGAAAAGGGTGAGCCCTTTGTCCTCTGTGGTCAGCGATGATGGTGCCCTCTACTGCTATTTCCAGACGCTGTGGGATTTGGCAGTGATCAGCTGTCACAACCATCAAAGACCGTCTTTGCATTTGGAGCTTTCAGCTAAATGAGGAAAGAATCACACTGAGGTTAATGGACTATGGACAGCTATTTTTTCTGAACTAGCTGTTTTTGTGGTTTGAACTGAAAAATCAAAAATCTTTCAGTGGTTTATGTAATAAACTGTTTAAACAGAGATGGACACTTAAAACCTATCAGAGGCTTCCGATTCATAAATTGTTGTGCTTTTCCTCACTCTCAATCCCAACCGTCTCTCCACCCATCCCTGTTTCCCATTTGCACTCATGGAGGCATGGGCACATCACGTAAACAAAGGCCTTCCTCTCGGCTGAAGTGGAGCTGGGCTGAGCGAGGGGAGTGGCCAGCACCAGTTTCCTGAGTTCTGGCTGCAGGTGGTGGACAGAGCAGGACAGTCTGGTCTCGAAGGAGTCTTGCAGCTAGAGTCCGGTTACATTCACGAGATGGCTGACATATCATGATACCCATTCATCTGGGTGTCACTGCATTCCACTTTCATGTTGCAGGAGCATAAATAACAGCTGCTGTCTAAACAGTGGCCAATGCAGCGGCCCACCGAATTTACAGGTGAACAGAGGGCGGAAGTAATAAATTGGATTCTCTTTTAAATTGAATGAAAATGATGATGGTAACGGCACTTGATTTTTTTCTTAAAGGTTTAGTGTGTAGAATCTAGTGACACCTAGTGGTTATGTTGCGTGTTGCAGTAGAACAATCCTCGCCTCACCCTTCCCTTCCAATTTGTCAGGGTTGTGAGAAGTTAGGTGGACCCAGGAGCAGAGATAGTTTAACAAAATAATATTTAATATAAATGGAGGCTTTAACTACACAAAAACAGAACACTAAAGGAATTGAAACACTGAAAAGACATGAACAAGACCAAGAGGACAAAAACACAAGGAAGCTTACAGGAGGATCAGGAGATCAGGACAGGGCTGGACAGGAACGCAGAACAGATCAGCAACATGGAACATAAATCACCAGAACGACCAGAGGAACAAGAACAAGCACAAGCACAAGAAACACTGGAGAAACAGAGGACGCAAAACAGCAAGACAGCAAGACAGCGAGAAAAGCAACATGGAACATGGCATGAAAAAACAGCATGAAAAACAGACAACCCGACAGCAGACAAGGGGAAGGACAGAGGCTTAAATACACACAGGGAAGGCCGGGGTAATTGGCCACAGGTCCAACACATGACATGAGTTAGAAAGACAATCACCAAGACAGGAAGTGAAGACAGAAACAACCCACATGGAACAGAGACTACAAAATAAAACAGGAAACAGAAAACACAGAGGCAGAAATACACAACCTAAACTGACAGACATGACACAATTATGATTATGAGAACCTTTGGAAGCAATTTTCAGTAAAACTCGAAAGGTTTAGTTTGTCAAGTCTGGGCTTCTGTAAAAACATGGCGGCCTCCATAGAGAGGACCTGTTCCAGATTTAAACATAAAGTATTTAAATATAAATGGTCCATTCTATGGTAAAGAAAACAATCATTTGTACAATTAAGATGAAACAGACAGGGGGATACGTCACCAGGATTATTTGATATTCAATCTCTTTCACCTAGATCTTACAAACTGGACCGTTAAGTTGACATGGACATTGTGTACATGAGGCTCTGTCCCTTCTCGGAAAATTCATCCCCACTAGCTTGTACCAACAGCTTGCTTTTGTCTGCAGTGGGAATGGGTAAAATCTGCACTGACTCCCGGGTCAAATGACTCTGCAGACACAATATTTGTATTGTGCTAGATTCTTCTTCTTGTTCTTTTTCTTCTCCCTGCATTTGGCAGTCTAGACGCTAATGTTGCACCTTTCTCAAGGCGACGTTATTGAGTGCATTAAACTCCCCTGCTAGCAATGGGAAGGAGTGAATCAACCTTATTTAACGTGTTTTACTGTGTTTAATATGTTCGCGTAAAAGAGGAATAAAATATCCTCTAATGTATGAGTTTACTTCAGTGATGCTCATTATGTCTTAACTGTGTTAATGAGGAGGTTGCTCTTCTTCCCTCAGCAGCCTTGACCTGCTTCTTAAAAGAAGCCATTCTTACTAGATCGCCATCTTCACCTTTTAGCAATTTCCTCAAAGGCCCTGTTGACTTTCTATTTAAAGATGCTGTACATAATACTTCATATCTCAGTCCTGAGTGAATCTAATATAACTAATATGAGCTGAGATATTCAGTCAGGTTCGATGTAGAGAATCACACTGAACAGAATTTTGACCAATAGGAACTCCAGCATAAAAAAGTAGACAATGCCATTAGCATTGAAAACCATGCATTTTTAAATGTATATACATTTGTCATTGCAGACCATAAATTGTAAAAGAAAATATCTAAGTTATTTAGGATTGCAATTTATATATGATTTAATTTCATAGCCCCAAACCGACTCAAAAATATTTGTCTTTTTATTTTCCTGCTGCAGCCGGTGGCAGTAGCATGTTGTTGTCTTCTGCAGTTTGTCATGAAAAACTTACTGCTGACAGCGTAATTGACTGTGTACAACAATGGAATTCAGTACTTACTTTCATATTTGCAGACTAACCTGTACTTAGTGCCACATGCCCACAGTTGTGACTGCACATTTTACAATGGGTTTTGATGTGTGCTTGCAAACGCCCCGTCTTTTCACAGGAACAGGAAATAGTGCCGGTGGTATGGGTATGTAATGTGTTGCCAAGTTTAAATGCCAGCACTAAAAATACTCAGCAGGAATGCAGGACTTGGCAGCAGCGACAGATTGGTGGCCCCTGCTCTGTCGCCACTCTCAGAGCCTTTTTTGACATAAGAGGGTCGTCAGACTGAAACCTGACGCCAGCGTTTCGGTTCAGCTCCGCTTTAATCTTCTATTTTGTTCTTGGAGACTTTTCAGGGGATACTTGAAGAGAGTCCTAGAGTAGGGGGATTTAGGCATAGTCTTTACATAGGGTCTCTGTATCATCTATCCACACCTGCACATCTCAGCAGATCAAACTTAAGTGTGATGCCAACACTTTCTTGAAGGAGAAGGGCATTAGCAATTTACAAAGCAAGAGAATGTTCTTCAACAACATACATTTGTCAAGTAACATAGTCCTCTGGCTTTAGAAAAATGGTGTTGTCCTGCCGATAAAGAAAACACTTTTTAATGTTGAATTCGTGGACTGGTTGGTGATGACCTGGATGATTTCACAAGAATACAATGTGATGAAGACCTGCTCTGTCAGACCTCTGTCATGAGTGGCCCTGTTGTTAAACCCTGAGCTTCTCCAAACAAAGTCAGTCACTGATTGGTCCCTCTAGCAGGGGTGGATTTAGTGATTTAAGGGCCTTGGGCAGAGCAAAGCATGGGGCCTCCTTTAACTTTTTTTTCATTCCTCCTCTAGTTGATAGTGCTTTAAGAAGCATTGATGCATGCAGGGTTACCCTGGGTGCGGGAAGGTGTTTATAGGAAGCAAAAAGTGCTACTTTGGAAAGATGCAAGACCAAAAATGTCAGATTTTCCTGGCAGTTTAATATAGGTGATATCTGACCGAACACATTCCTGTACTGTCAGTTTGGGTAATTATGCTTGATCTACTGAGCAAGGCCAATGTTGACTTGCTGAAGTGATTTAAATGGCCTAAAATACACTGGCCTTCTCGTTTGATCTGACTTTTACTCTTTCCGATGCAAGGCAGATAGAAAGATAGATAGATAGATGGGGGGTGATGTGAGGGCTATAGTCAGCAGCAACATTCAACTTCACCAATAGATGTCACCACATTCTACACACTGAACCTTTAAGACCTGGCACTATAATGTAATAATAATATAATATCCAGGCAGAGGGATCTTGTCAGCTCAGGTGTGAACACACCTAAGAGAAGGACGAATAGGAGCTCTGATCACTCGGACCACATTCAGAGGTGGTCTGGGACGCATGTGTCTACATTCTTGTGTGGATGCCAATGGGTCCTGGGCCACATATGAAGGACCACCAACTCAGCCGACAGCCTCTGACCTGCAGTTTCAAAATGAATCATAAATATTTTTTACACCTTTCCAAAGGCGTAAAACATAAAAAAATGTTGTGGTTACTGCCACAGTATTCAAATTATTGTACATTAAATTGCCTCTTTTTCTCCAAAGAACAAATTGTCATTCATTATAAAGCAAATTGATACACTATTCACTCAGCCCCTCCTGACTCTGCTCTCTCCCGCTTGCCACACACACACACCAACAAACACAAACACACACACACACACACACACACACACACACACACACACACACACACACACACACACACACACACACACACACACACACACACGCTTCATACCAGTATATTTGCATATAAAGAGGGAAAGTGGTAAGCTTTGATCACAAGTTGTCACTGGAGGCACGTTCAGGACTCATTCTAAAAGCAGGTGTGAAAAGACGTACTTTGGAGTTGACCAATGGTGATCAGATATCTCAGGACTGATGTTAATCCCAGTTCTGAACTGGGCCTCAGGTGTTTTCCACAGTGAACCAAGGTCTGACCCACATCAGAGACGAATCAGCTGAAGGGTTTAACTTGAAATAAAAAGTACAGTCTTTAGGCCTGGAGCTGCACAACTGTTGATTTCTTAGTTAAACTTTGGGCCCAGGCTGAAAAAATGCTTTGATCATTTTCAGAAGTCATTCACAATAGGTTTTGCACATTACCTGAGTCATGGATGTATCGGGAACGTGGAGCAAACAGACAGAGGATAAACAGACAGATAGCTTTTCCAGCTGTCTGTGAACTGTGCCACCTGAGTGCGTTTTAGAAGATGACTTTTCAAGGGGCTCCTCTTCTGGGAACCGGCTCTGAGCCCGTCTCACATGCTGCTGCTGCCGCTGCTGCTGCTTAAGGGTTTGTCACACGGTGCTGGGTTAACCCATGCTGCATTACTAAATGGCCTCCATCTGACTTTAATTATGGCAAACTTCACAAAGCCACAGGATGTCAGGAAGATCAAACACTGTGAATTGGCTTATGGGAGTGCATGTGACTTCATGCATGCGCATGGAGTTACAAAACAAGAAGAAACTGAGAATATCTGGACTTGTGGGTTTCTACTGAATAAGTCAGAGGGATAGATATGTGTTCTACACAATTAACTCGTGAGCCCAGTATTTAGTGCACACAGAGCAGATCTGACCAATGGTCTGGTTCCACATCATTAGGGTTCCACAAGTGATTTGGCTGTTTGTTTGTTTACCCAGATAACAGAGGAGGTTCCAGATGTCGATATGAATAAGTCTAGTGACACACCTCTGGTTGGGGTGTGAACAATTCTCCAGATATACAATGGGTAATGTGGTGTAACAAGGGGATACAATGTTTTTTGGCTTTAGTGATTACTCTGTCTGAAAAATAGGTTTAATCATTTCCTCAGCACTTTCCTCTGCTAAATGTTTTTGTATGTAACACAATAATAATTTGCATATATGTACATACTTGTGACTCAGCCATTTCCTGGTGTCCTTTAAAACCTCATCCATTTATATGATATCCTGTTGTACAGTGTGTTACTCGCCTTATCTACATTGCTAATTATCTCTATGTCAATGTAGCCGACTGTACGCTAAAATGACAATGCATTACATGCATAATATGCTTATGATAAGCAGGTATAAACCTTACCTTAGTTTAGTGTGTAAGGATGCGACCATGAGGTAAATGACACTGGTTAATCTTCAGCCTCTGAACTGTCATCATGATGACTTGTCTGAAATCACACTGGCTTTTATTTGTTTGTGCAACATTTTATTTGCGTTTGTGCAACATTTTCATAAATTTATTGTTCTCTTCAGTCTTATTACAATTTATCCTGAGGGGGCACACTTCACTACAGTAAATTTGTATGACATTTTAATCTAAAAAAATAAAATTATTAAAATTCATTCATCCTCTGGGGAGCATCAATTAAAATCCATCCAGTACATATTCCCACTCGTGTTCCCTCTGTGTCTCATCTGGTGGCTCTGATTTTTGTGACAGCCAAAATGTCAAACAAATGAATCTCAAAAGAAACATATTATACGTTTTTAAACATCTTTTTCTCTTTCTTCTTGACAGTGTGCTAACACATCACATTTTAATGGTAAATGAGCTGTACTGTTGCACGGCTGTATACAAACTGCAATGTTTCACCTTGACTTGATGTTACCTCTTCTGAATTTCTTCTCGCTGATTTCAGCTCTTGTCTCTGCTTCCTGTTTGAAACAAACGCCAGGGAGTGAGAGGCAACGCTCTTCTGGGACACCATTCAAAAGGCTTCGGGCAGGAAGGTATTTATTGTGAGAAAGACAAAATATAGCACTTACTGTACCACTTGTAAATCAGGTCCTGGCTGGAATACGCAGTGTGGTGTGTCTCTGTAATTACACAACTGGTAAGAATTTGTAATTACACAACTGGTAAGAATTTGGGGTGCACATGTCCACCAAGATAAACATGGGTAACAGGCCGGCAGAACGGAGAGCCAGCCATGTGGACACAGACAGTTAGTGAGCCCTGAGGGTTAACAACAAATTAGCTCAACCACAGCAGGAAACAACAAGCATCAGGCTGCATTATGCCACCGTACCCCACTCTAATCTCTGTTCACAAGGTCCTGCAGTTAGAAAACCTTACAGATGGGACCTGACAAACGCTGTATCACATTCACCCTGAGCTGCAGTCTACAGGTCACTCAGCAACTGAAATAGGCACGGACCCCGAGACCTGTCATGATATATGTCTTTATGCAGCCCAAGGTGGAAAGGCAGGGTTTCCCTCTTATGTCAGATGAGGGCAGGTGATGAGATGGGGAAAAGCATGATAGGAAGTCCCACCCTGCCGGTCAGCAGGGTCACTTTCCCATGGTGAGATAAACAAGGGCGTGCAAGTAATGCACAGGACATCAGGTTAATTTTGACAAAGCAATAAATTAATGCAAGGTTGAGCAAATGTTAATCAAGCACTTGTTGGTTGAACCAAAAAAAACACGCGGATCATTATGCTACTCTGAGACTGGGGCAAGTTTGTCCTGATGATGACCCTTGTGTGATTTCATGAAATCATAGTTAATGCCTTTGGTGGCAACAAATTCATTTAGACAATGCGGTGTCCCATGTAAGGCACTTTTTTTTTCTTTGAGGAGCATTTCCGGATTCAGTATCTGGCATGCAGAGCGGGCAGACCAGGATCGAACTACCGACGTTCTTGTAAGAGGATTACCGCTCTACCCCCTCAGCCACAGACGCCTGACAATGAAAACATAATTATGAATATAACATTTCTGTTGAAAGATCTCTTTATATCCTGCACACTGGTCCTTTGAATTAATAAGTAAACGAAAATGACCATTACCTGAGCATCCATTCATTTCAAGTAGCAGCTTAATAAATCATGAGGTACACAATATGATATACATATGTGCATAGTAATTTCACACAGTGCATACACGATAATAGCAGTTGCTGTTCTTCCCTGGGATTTTTTTTTGTCTTTCTCATCCATGTGAGCATGAGCCTAACTCCATTCAGCATCATATAGATAAGTGGTGGATTAGATAATCCAGTCATATTGGTACTTAATATTGTTAAATCTGTGCTAAAAAGTCTCCTTCCTTAACTGGACAGACATGTCCTTTAACATGATGTAGTCAAATACGTCATTATAAAAACAGGGTGAGAATTGGGTATGACTGAAATGAGCATGAGCCTGTTCATATATATTTCCATTACGTATAATAGGCCTCATTAAACCTAACAATGGTTGTCAAAGATAGTTAATGCTATATGCTAATGCAGGGGGGGAAGTCCATGTCATGCAAACACAATACACACAAAGTGGCTGCAGAAGTCAACTGGAAGTTTCCCATTGTTTTTTTTTCTCTTCAGCCAGAACAATTAGAACAGGATTAGCCTGTACTTGTGAGTTTACAAAACTGACAAATCTGATGATGTGTAGCAAGTGAAGCTAACAGTCTATATACAGAAAGGTTTCCCTCTAGTTTGTTTGTAATAATTCACTATTAGCTCAACAAGCACGTTGTGATTGTGCGAAGATACATCAGTGGAAGGGAGCTGCTGGAAATATTATTCTACGTGTTTACGGTTTGTTGAACATATGATGTGATAAAAGACCAAAACACAGTAGAGAACATTCAGCTTTTCTCTGTTCATCTGGCTGCAGCCCAGTCTTTTAATGGTATTGAAACCCCTGTGTGAACGAAGGGTACATATACAAATTAACAGCAATCTACCATTACAATTGTAAGTCTCCAAGTAACCTATGCTGCATGTCTTTGGACTTTGGGGGAAAGTCAGACTGCCCAGAGAAAACCTGCGGAAGTAAACTGGCAGGTTCGAACATTTGATACGTTAGCTGTATCTCAATTCAGGGGCCATATCCTAGTAGTGTCACAGCGTTGTGACTAAGCTGTCCCATTTCGAAGAGCCCTTCACATGTGGTGGGCAAATGCATCCTTCCATCTCCAAAACACAATGGCTCTGATGGTTGGATCCTTCCTAACCCTACCTTTCCCAGGATTCATTGCGCTTCAGTGACAAACTGTTTCCAAAGAGGTTCATGGCGCCAGTAAGCAACAAGACTTCCAGTGCTTGAGTATCATGCATCAACTCAGCTGAACAGCTAAAAGTACACAATTGCAATTAGGGGCGAGTTGATGATGCTGATCATGAAAGCCTCAGTAGACCAGACGGTTTTGGTTCGGCCTCCACTGTCTCAACGGCCCGTGAAGGAGGTGGTATTTAGAGGAATCCATCCCCCTGAATTTAGATACAGCTTCTAGAATATTTAAAAGAAAGTATTTACTGTATTTACTTTAACTCAAGCAAAAGGTTAATGTGGTTTTTCTACTTTTTGTCTACCTATTTGTACTTTTATTTAAGTTAAATGTTTGGATACTTCTTTTACCACTAACAACAAGAGTAGATGTCAGACAGTATCAGAAACTCAGACATAATCCAGCTCATTTTTGTGTAGATGAGACTGTCTGAAATTTGTACGATTCACCCCTCTCTAGTACTAGTCTTTCTTTAACATAAAGATGTTGCCTTTAGATGTGCTTGGGCAACATATTGTACAACCTGCATGGTTTGTTTGAGGCTCTCTGAGGTCTTTAGAACCATCACAAAAACTTCTTGGGTTGATCAGTACATGAATTCCTTGCTCCATACTTCGAGGAATTTCTGTTTCTGCCTTCACTTCTGTACCTTCCCCATTGCCTGTCACCAGAATAAGATATGTTGCACTGATAAAAAAAAACCTTGTGCTAGATCCATGAGGACTATCATTTACCTTGTAGGACATGCATCTGTTGCCCCATACAAGCTAAGACTAACAGACAGTCAGACTTTATGTTCATACTAAATGATTAGCCAGATACCCAAGTGGGACATAGGATGACATGGGGCAATCCTCTGAGCCTGCCAGGAGAAAATCCTGTCCAGACACAAACATGTAGCATTCTCGTTCTGTTCTCTCTTCAGCAGATGCTCGTTTGTCAAGCTGACTTCGTCATGATGAGAAGCATTTTGGCAGTATTCAAAAATATAGAAAATCAAGGGAAATTGGATATCATTATCAGTGATGTGCCGGATTTAGATTTAGGGGGAAATAATCTGATTCACATGAATGGGCTCCACATAAGAATGTACACAAGAATGTACACATCTTATTAATTTATCATAATCATGTTGTGAATCCCCTCTGAAGGAATCATCGCTCTATTTTACTATTAATTCCTATAAAAATTGGCTATACAACCAATGGTATGTGGCCCTTCAAAAACACTATGCGCTGATCCAAACATAACAGTTAGTGCTGAATCGATCATTCTGACACAATGCACATTAATCTGTTGCTGTAACACCCTCCACTCCTGTGGTTTCAGTCTTTCCACCAGAAGCTGGGTGCAGAGGATTCAATCCTATTCAGCCACAAAAGCAAAGGCAAGGTCCAAGACTTATGTTTGGTGATACGGCCTGGCTCACAGTTTGTGTTCCACGATCGAGGTCAGGGCTCAGTAACATTCCTCTATATAAAAGTGGAAACCCATATCTTCATTGGGCTGGCTTATGAACTGCTGCCACAAAGTTGGAGGCACACATTGGTCTTAAATATCATTGTATACTGTAGCATTAAGATTCCCTTTAATTAAATATATTTGCAAATATCTTGAAGCAATAGTTCTACAGTGGTTATATCAACAAACACGGTCCAATCCTGTTTCCTAGAAACTACACAGTAGGATCCCAAATTGTTTTCCCTAATGACGTTGTCTTGGCAAATATAATCACTGCCTGGATGACGTTGGGAGAGAATGTTTTTTTTAAACGCATGTATCTACAGCAGCGGTGTTGCAGTCGTGGTGGATAATGGGCGTACAATGTGTAGGACCGTGACACCAGAGTCCGCGGCTTGCATCCAGACTCTCATCTGTGGTTTGGTTGAGGCAACAAAAGCTCTTAATTAGGGTTGGTTTCTGGTTCCGGTTAAACATTGTAAACATGTCGTGTCACATCGTGATATTTTTTCCTATACACTGTGTAAATGCACAGTGTATATATATAGTGGGGGCCAAAAGTCTTAGACCACACTCTTTAAGTCACCGTATTGAGGGAAGCTTAGGGGATGAGAGCACATGCACTGTGGAAATAATATTCACCATAACTTAAAGACTTACCCTTTCTGTGGTTGTGTTGGGACATGGCGAGCTGTGAGATTGGAAGCTGTTGCATTTCTTTCTTATTTGTTGTTGATTTACTTGTTATATTTAAAAATAACCATTGCTTGTCTTTAAAAAACTTTCCTTACACTGGAATTAAGAATCTAATCCAAACCATGAAACACAGTCCAGGGTCTTCAGATACGTTTGGCCATTCACTCTAGTGTTTCTTTTTCACTAGTTCTGTTCTTTCTCATTCTGGTCCTTTGACTATTCATTGTTGTTTTTTGGTGAATATGAGAGCAGGTTACTTGATCCTGGCTCTGCTGATGCTCAGGATGAGTCAGAGATCACACATCATATCCAGTAAGGTCCTGTCAATCCTGACTCACTGCACACACACACACACACACACACACACACACACACATACACACACTTCCTGCTCCTGCGGCACAGCCAAGTTGACCTGGACCAGTCTTTTCAACGCGAGGCATTGGGGTTTGTTTAGACTGCTTTTTGTATCCAGGTGTTTTCTCCATCCCATTGGATGTGTGGATTCACACAGTAGAGTGTCCATGCCCCTTAAGCCGAGGGGCTCGGGGGCCTCGTCCCTCCCTGAAGCATCCTTTAGAAGTTCAGACAGAGAGGCTGGGGAAACCATCTGCCAGCCCCCATCTGAAGGAGGATGCTGAAGCAGGCAGCATCTGTTTCAGCACTAAGTCCAGCTCTCTTACTGTATCTATGAACAACACAGGCGGCGTTGATCATATCCTGTAGGTTCAGGTCTTTTAAGTGGAGTCAGCATCCTGCAGAATCTCCCTCAGTGACCGAAACCTGCATGTTAACCGTCACTCAAGTACACAAGTGTCTGCTCTCAGTGATTCCTCTGACATCTGGAGATGAAGACGGCCGTCACAGGAAGATACAAGAATAAATCTCCTCCACATAGCTGAGCACTCTCTGTATTTAAAGCTTTTTGTTCTGTAGATGTGCCCCATCCACTGCATATTCATCACTTCGTCATTCTGCGGTGGGCTACTTGAGGATCTGGATCATAATGTCTATATCAGAAGGAGGAACTTTGCTGATTCCTCCTTCTGATCGAATGAAATAAAGTTGAAGAGGGCTAATTCAAGGATATACATCTGTTTCTGTCATTGCCCTGAGGAGGTAGATCAGAAGTTTTTGAGAGTGATTAACTTTCGTCTTGAGCTACAATGCAGACATCCTTGTACAGACCTGCCCTACTGACATAGACTGGAAACAAAAAGAATTATGAGGTGTATGAAGTTTTACAATCAGGAGATCTATAGAGTAGTTGGACGATTTTAGAGATTTTACAGCTCATTCTCCTTGGAGTTTCAATTTCGTTCTTTTACTTTTATAAATGTAATTTCTGAGTCATTAGAATGAAATTATTTGTCTTATATTGCATAATAAATCATCAGCTGTTTAATCATACCTTTGTTGAATACGTGTCTTAAATTCCTGTTTTTATTTGGAGAAGAAATCACAAAAAAAATAACATTTCATTGTGTGTGTGTGTGTGCGTGTGTGTGTGTGTGTGTGTGTGTTTGTGTTTGTGTGCTCCTGTCCCCACTCTACCTCTGTGGCCCAGTCCCAGTGTCCACCCTTAAGGAACATTTCTGGTATGTCTGTGAGAGACCAAGTCTGTCCCGCTGAGAAATCATGAAGTGCATAAAGTCTCTCTTGCAGAGACCTCATGACCTCTTTCTGCAAACTTTGTCACAGGGAATTACCCACAGTTCATTGCATTGGGACATGGGTAAAGAAACCGAATGGCAATGTTACAATAAACAAGCAAGGAAGGGGCAACCAATGACAGCAGAGACATTGTGAAACAAGTGTTTTTCATGAAGGGACAAATAAATGGATTTGTGTGGACTCATAGCTAGAGGGTGTGTAGTTACTTTTTCCATTAATTCATAATTTTTGCATTATGATGCCAGTTTGACAAAAATGCATAAATGATTATTTTTAAATTACCTATCATCCACTCTGTAACTCAAGAACCTGGAACATGTTGATATCAGCTTAATCATCAAGCATCTAAACAGAAGGTTTTTTTAAAAGCCCCAAATTCAATTTAAAGCTCTTGTTTCCTTTAAAACACAATTGTGTACCAGCTGATGCCAAATAAGTCTTGTTCAGCACTTGAGTCCTCTTGAGGCAGAAAGTGTTTCTTGTAATCATTGTTGCAAATAATGTTTATTTTGAAATTGTGCTTTTTTTCCCACAGTTCTTTATCCTTCCTACTTGACCTCCTCCCTGTATAAACTCTGAGCCCTGATGGTAAATAGTCCTCATTACTACAGCTGCTTGAGCACTGCGTCATATTCATGTAAATAAACTGTATAAATAGTATATATATATTAGGGCATACACTCGGAAGACAGTATTCACAGTTCCCAGCCTTTTTTATTACCCTTTTTTAATTTTCTCCTAACTATTTCCAAGCATACCGTCTTTCCTTCTGAACAATGTCTTTTCTCCCTCTGTTTAAAATGAACATGATCAGGTCATATTCCTGACCCTGCCGTGTAGGCCTTTGTCTAACAGACAGTGGTGTGTCCAAAACTAAACCCAAATGGAAAGAACAGCAGGGCTTAAATCTTGACAGGTGGGATGAAGTTTTCATCAGGGCCATTGACGTGTTCTCAAAGCGCATGATTTACGCTAATCAAGACCACCTAACTCTATCCTGTTTGGATGAAATGAGCAGAAACTGATCCTGACCCCTGTCTAACAGCCAAAAACACAACCTGCCTTCCTGCAGTGGCGCACCAGAGGACAGACCCTGACATCTACCCGATTCCTCTTAAAACAGAAAAAAAATCTTTCAATGAGTCGACCTTTGTGTGAGATTCCCCTACAACCTTTTGATCTAAAAAATGTAAATTCCTTTTTCATATACCTCAAATGTAAGATTTCAATAACTTGTGTTGCTGAAGGGTCACCATTTCATAAAGATTGATAATTATAATTCCAGACAATTCTAACTATGCTGACCTTTATTTTTTCAATGTGCCTTATGAAACTGGACTTTGTTTAAACAGTTTTATTATGGTTGAACTGGCTGTAACTAGTTCTCCATTTTGCTTTTTACTGTCACTTTGTAAAGTGCTTTACACAAACTGACACTATACCAACACCAACAACAATTACTATTATCATTATGACGATGATTATAATAATAATAATTATTATTAACATATTAATTGGCTGCTATCTTTAATTAATGACAACTATAAATATTAATCTTATCTCTTTTTTTTTATTATAAAAACAGTCTAACAGAGCCTAAATATTAAAGTTCCTGGTCTCTCTCCTCTTTCTCCCCTCCTCTCTCTCTCCTCTCCCTCTTTCCAACCACCTCTCCTCTTTTCCCCATTTTTCTTCCCCCCTCCCAACCGGTCGAGGCAGATGGCTGCCCACACTGAGTCTGGTTCTAGTTTTCTCTCTCCAAGGTCGCCAAGTGCTGCTCATCTTGACTTCCCTATGTAAAGCACCTTGAGATTATGTACGTTATAATTTTGGCTCTATACAAAAACTATTTAATTGAATATAAAAGCTGTCATGCAGATGTGGCTGTTCAACTATGTTTATTCTTTTATGAATTTCTAGTAATTTTGTGTCAAATGTCTCTTCCCAGCTGCTGTTAGGTTTGGTTGGAAGTGAGCTCAGAGGTGTGTCCATGTTAGGTTCCCACAGAGGTGGTGTTCTGCTGCCCTCCACAGGCGATGCTGCCTGTTGTTTGTAATAACATGCTGAAGTTACAATCAGAAAACTGCTGTAAGAAATGATTCTGCTGCTGGAGCAGATTCAAACTCAGCTTACTATCAGAACTTCATAATGCTCTATCATCTGAGCGGGTAAGAGGTATTCATGCATACACACATAGGAGTATTTTGACGGACAGTAGACAAGACCAAATAATCTAAAATCATACTTAATGATGTGTCTTACATTTTTTTCTTTTTTACCAGAATTGCAAAAGATACATTTTTTAAATCTTTATAAAGTATATAAGATATTTATATTTTGGAAACAGGATATTTATTTTTAAGAAAACGTGGTTTAATCATTCAAATGCATTGTACCATAGCATGGAGAAACCTCAGCTAATAAAGTATTATTTTCACCTTGGGAATGTCACTCAATGAAAGTATTGACCCTAACCCTACCCTACCCTCGGCCAGGCATTTCTTTACTTTGCAGATAACTCTGAGTGTAAAACTTATCTATCTTAGATAAGATAATAACTTCTGCTCACACAGTAAAAAAACATAATCTTTTGGGACTTCAGGGGCTCCATGTGTTTGTGAGAGTTCACTGGTGTCCGACGTGTTTGTGTTGTTTAAGTTGAGACTGAAAAGAGAAATGAGACATTAACAATAGCAATCTAAAAGAAAATGTAAATGAAAAAAAAATCATATGTGGTTGAATATTCAGATTGACCAACATCACTGTTTTGTGTTTAAGGTGTAAGACTTTAATTATTAGAATAAATATATTCTCTTGATGTGCACATTATTTGTTTCTGAGCAAAACCTCGGGAGGCCATCTCTACAATTAAGGTTAGACTTCAAATATTCCCTTTTTGATAAAGCCTATAGTTAGGGCTGGATCAGGGGAGTCCTGAACCATCCCTCAGTTATGCTGCTATAGGCCTAGACTGCTAGGGGAATTCCCATCAGGCAATGAGCACTTCTCACCTTCTCTCTCTCTCTCTCTCTCTCTCTTTTTTCTTCCATATTCTCTCTCTCTCTCTCTTTCTGCATGCAGGAATCTCTGACTTCAGAGCTGCAGGATAACAACAACAATTGCTATTATTAGGGCCCGAGCACCTCCTGGGGGAGGCCCTATTGAAATTGTAAGGATTATTCTGAGCGTTTTTTCAACATGCTCAAAAAATTTTAAAAGTTTGCAATAAATTAGAAAGTGGTTTAAATTTACGTATTCTGGAGTATTTGGAAAAGGGCGTCGCAAAATGACTCAACAGCGCCACCTACGGAAAAGCCCTTAATTTAGCATTCACTGATCCTCACCAAAATGAAGACAGTTGTGTATCATGACCAGATGCACAAATAAGCCTTAAGGAGCATTATGAAAACGCAACAGGAAGCCCGCCATTTTACATTTAGTTGCCATATTGGTCATATTCCATATTTTTACTTTCATTTACTTGTCGTAGAGCTTCATCAGAGCAACTTAAAATTTAGACGATTGTCATCACAACAAAATGGAGATCTAAAGTTATCAAAAACACAAGCTTCTGTATCTCAGACATATTTGGTCCGATCGACTCGAAACTAGACAAGTAAGACAAAGGTCGTGACCTGAAGACATCTACACAGAAATCGTGACTTAAAATCACAGCGCCCCCCCTGGTGGCAGCAGGAAATGTCTTGATTTTGGTACGTCTTACACTTTGATGCATTTTTCCTCATCCACCTTGCAAAACCATGTCAAACTGTGTCAAATGGGTCTCAAGACATTGATATTGTAGCCATAAGATTACTGTGACTTTTCATCATGCGGATTATTAATGGCGTGTCATCAAAGTTCAGCTCGCCATGGCACACAAAATCGCTGTAACCTCAGTGTTCATGGGTCCAGCTCCCTCAAACTACATGTGCGTATCAACAGACCCCCCCCCCACCCACCCCCTGCAGACAATCAAATGGATTTAAGAAATTTGCGTGGCAAAATCACTGAGTAGCGCCCCCTGAAGGGCAGCCCCGGCACTACGATTGGCCGACATCTACAAAAATCTATAGGGATACGTGTCTTTTCATGACAAAGAAATAAGTCTCCTGGATAGATATGCTAGAAAAAACAGGAAGCTCGCAATTTTGGATTTAGTGGCCATTTTGCCCATATTCCACATTTTTACTTTGACGCACTTGTCGTAGAGCTTTCATCGGATCAAATTAAAAATTTTGATGAGTGTCATCAAAACAAGATGGAGATTTAAAGTTATCAAAATTTGAACTCTTCTTCATACTGTGTGACCGTGTCGTGGCGGCTAACTTTGATTACACGCCATCAAAACACAAGCTTCTGTATCTTGGACATATTTGGTCCAATCGAGTCCAAACTACACCTGTAAGACAAAAGTCATGGCCTGATGACGTCTACAAAGTAATCCTGACTTAAAATTATAGAGCCACCTGCTGGCTACAGGAAGTTAAGTGTTTATCCTTGCGCAGAGCTCAAAATGAATGCAACGCAGAGTCGAGTTCTCTGTTGCAGACAGAGTACCAAAGGAGATGTGTTGATAGTAACATTTAAACCAGGATGCTGTGCTCTCAAAGCATTCTGCATGTGACTAGGGTTGCAAAATTCCGGGAATATTCAAAGCTGGAAACTTTCCATGGGAATTATTGGGAATATACGGGAATTAACGGGAATAAACTGGAAATTGTGTGGGTAATTTATACTAACTGTATTTACCTTGTCATATACAGACATAAATATAAACATTGTGTTTTGTCTTAGGCCGATTTGAGCCCTGAGGAAACTTTGGGCACTTGACTATATGCTTCTGGATCTTTGTGTCATTCTTAACATAGGTCTTTGCACAGTATTTGCAAATGTACACAGCCTTTCCTTCTACATTGGCTGCGGTGAAATGTCTCCACACATGAGATAGTGCACGTAGCATGGATGGATAAATGAATAGAAATAGGCTAGATGGACAGATGAACAATCCTCAATCAGCATGCTAACATATTTTCCCCAGTAATATCATCGAAACTTACCTGACTAGTCCTGCACACTACAGCAGGCCTCAATAGCCCTGCTGTAATGTGCAGGATGCTGGCAATTATCTGTGCATGTGCACAGTGCAGGGTTGAAATTCAATGTGCAGCTTGTGCTGCATTCCATACATCTTTAAAATAGAGTTTTTAATTATTTTTTTAGTGCTCAGCGTTTAATTTGTGTATTTTTTTTTCAAAATTCCCCAAAATTCCCGAGCTGAATATTCCCACGGAAATGTTCCGCCCCTTTGCAACCCTACATGTGACTATGCAATATTCGTTCATTAGCAAAGCTCATTCAGGACAACAGCTGGAGTGCAGCTGTTTGGTCACAGCCATGGAAAACTAAGTAGTGATACTGATGTGTTATGTATTCTCGTTTCCCAAGTTTGGGCTGCAGAAAGATGGCAATATAGTATGTTGGGCATGTACTGTGCTAAAAGTGTTTTTGGAAGCTACAGAAGGGACACGTACTTGAATTTCAGGGATGCAGGTTGAGTAAAACTTAAGGAGGACTAATTTGTGTTGGTTTTGAATTCTCTTGCATTTTCATTAACCCCAGTTCTTATATCCCTTTGTGTGTCTAACTGAACAGAGCTTTATTGGTAACTGAAGAGATAGAGTAACCTTCATCGTATGAGAGGAAAAATCCAGTAGGTTGTCCTGCTGCTAACGGTAGAATTAAACTCTCTTCCTTATTTTCTGTTCATTCTGAAATAAAGTGGATTCACTTGGTCTGATATTTTTCGATCACATCTTTATAAAACACGTCATTAGCTTCACACTTCAAACCCCTTGAGGGGGAAAGGTTTTTTGAGAGAAGATTCCTGATTCATTTACTAGACTGGCACTAAGTAGAGATCAACAGAGCCCCATAGGTTAATCTCTGATCCATGCAGCTTCCTTCTAGCAAGTTTTGTGGTTATTGAGGTCATCAGATTTATTACATAAACCTGTTGACTGACAAATCAGAGATGAAACATAAACTCCTTAGCAGAGGTAATAAAAACCAAAACAAGAGCAGCAGAGGAACCCAGCAGCCGGCGGGGGGCAGCCTCAGGACATCACATGGAAACAGGCAACAGTAAAACTCTAACGATAGGTTTTTAAAGCATTTTAAATCATCCAGTATTTAAAATCCAAAAATATAAAAGTAAGGCTTTCAAATAAATTAGTAAATTAGAAAATATTTTCTCTGAGGTGTATATCAAAAGCAGCATAGAATGACACTCGGAGGGGTGATGTGATGATGTGCGCGGCAGGATGATGTGCGCCGCAGGATGATATACGTCACAGGATGATGTGCGCCTCACGGTGATGTGCGCCGCAGGATGATGTGCGCCTCACGGTGATGTGCGCCACAGGATGATGTGCGCCTCACGGTGATGTGCGCCTCACGGTGATGTGCGCCGCAGGATGATGTACGTCACAAGATGATATGCGCCATAGGATGATGTGCGCCTCACGGTGATGTGCGCCATAGGATGATGTGCGCCTCACGGTGATGTGCGCCATAGGATGATGTGCGCCTCACGGTGATGTGCGCCACAGGATGATGTGCGCCTCACGGTGATGTGCGCCTCACGGTGATGTGCGCCACAGGATAATGTGCGCCTCAGGATGATGTGCGCCTCAGGGTGATGAGCGTTGCAGGATGATGTGCGCCTCACGGTGATGTGCGCCACAGGATAATGTGCGCCTCAGGGTGATGTGCGTTGCAGGATGATGTGCGCCTCACGGTGATGTGCGCCACAGGATAATGTGCGTCACAGGAAGATGTGCACCGCAGGATGATGTGCACCTCACGGTGATGTGCGCCACAAGGTCATGTGCGCCTCAGGGTGATGTGCGTTGCAGGATGATGTGCGCCTCACGGTGATGTGCGCCACAGGATTATATGCACTGCAAGATGATGTGCGCCTCAGGGTGATGTGCGCCGCAGGATGATGTGCGCAGAACGGTGATGTGCGCCGCAGGATTATGTGCAACGCACGGTGATGTGCGCCTCAGGGTGATGTGCGCCAAAGGATGATGTGCGCTGCAAGATGATGTGATGATGTGCGCTGCAGGATGAAGTGTGTTATTCAAATGTTCAATTGTAGGATTTGTTCAATTGAGAAATGTAAGTTTCACTTTCACTTTTGTGCGCCACTAGATAATGTGCGCCGTACAATGATGTGCGCCACAGGATTATATGCACTTCAAGATGATGTGCGCAGCACGGTGATGTGCGCAGCAAGAGGATGTGATGATGTGCGCCGAACTGTGATGTGCGCCTCAGGGTGATGTGCACTGCAGGATCATGTGCGCCTCATGATCATGTGCGCCTCAAGGTGATGTGCGCCACAGGATAATGTGCGCCATACAATTATGTGCGAGGCAAGATGATGTGCGCAGCGCCTCACGGTGATGTGCGCCACAGGATTATATGCACTGCAAGGTGATGTGCACCACAGGATAATGTGCGCCGTACAATAATATGCGCCGCAGGATTCTGTGCGACAATATGTGCCACAGGATGTTGTGCGCTGCAAGATGATGTGATGATGTGCGCCGCAGGATGAAGTGTGTTATTCAAATTTTTTAATTTTAGGATTTGTTAAATTGAGACATTTAAGTTTCACTTTCACTTTTATGCGCAGCAGGATGATGTGCGCCTCACGCCGGGAACACACGGGACGCGGAAGCGACCCCGAAGCGTGGCGGAAGCGCAGCGTCAAGCCTCTAGCTCCCATCCACTCCCATGTTATGCTAGCGTCAAGCACCAGGAAACACACTGAAAAATGATTTTAAACGATATTGACGACATATTTTATATTATATAAATTATCAAATATGCATCCCATACTTTGTATTCACCTTCTGTTGTCTTGGAGTTTTATTTTGACCACTTTTACCAATCACATTATTAAATGTCCCCCTCTGCCCATCCACTACAGCCACACATGTCATATAGGTAAATAGAGAGATAGAGACTGGGCTGTATATGTGATCACGGAGCAGAATCGGCAGGGTGACCGGCATGGGGAAATGCGAGTCCGATGTGAACAAGCGCCAGCCGCTCTAGGGATTAACGCCACGCCTTGGCGTCGCTTCCGTGTGTTCCCGGCGTCAGGATGATGTGCTGCACGGTGATGTGCATCGCAGGATGATGTGCACAACAGGATAATGTGCGCCGTACAATGATGTGCGCGGCAGGATGATGTGCGCCTCACGGTGATGTGCACCACAAGGTCATGTGCGCCGCAGGATGATTTGCCCGAGCTTCTGTATCTCAGACATATTTGGTCCAATCGACTCCAAACTAGACATGTAAGACAAGAGCCGCGACCTAAAGACATCTTCACAGAAATCGTGACTTAAAATCACAGCTTTTCTGACATGTATCTGCAGAGATTTATTATTGCACTCTGCTGCCACTTGATTGGCGGATTGAATAATTGTATGAAAACACAGCTGCGCAGGAGTCCCTTTAATAAAGGGCTTGGTGAGTGTATTTAAAGTAAGGCTCGACTCCACTGTGGCAGAAAAGAAATAGAGTGTATGATTATTGTTCATGTTGATTATAGGTTATTACTATGCATCATCAGCTGTCAGACCACACAGTCGATTTTACAAAACATGTGCTTCTCCCTGTGTTAATGTCCTGTCATCTCTTCAGTATTGTCAAGGACTTTTCAAGTAAACTTTTGTCAGGGAAAAATACATGTGTTTATGGGACTTTTTATCTGCTCTATAGACATTGCTTATATCTACTGTACTGCTACACATGACTGTTGCTACTGCTTACAATTGATTTATGATTTAAACAAATAAGTGTATAGGATAGATCATTGAATACTCAAGCACCGCAGTACTTAGCAATGCAGCAGTGCTGTGAAATAAGATAACATACGTATGTGGGCCACTCTTAAATGCGTTAAAGTATTCCTCCATCCATCTATTTTATATACTGCTTATCTTTTTAGGGCCTATGAGGTTTGGAGTCAATGAGTTGCAGTATACTACTCTTGTGGGGAAAGTGAGAATGACATACTGTGGACCAACATACTGTGCATGGCATCAGGTCTGAGAGTAAAATCTACATTAGCAAATGGATAATATGGATTAATATCCATGAGTGCATCAGATTCAAAACACTGCCAACCACTGACAGTGAGGACTAAAAACTCTTGACTCTGAAAATAGGTCCGATATCACTTTCTGCCTGCATCAAGACTAATAGGTTATTAATTTGCACTTTCAATCCAACCCCCTGTCACTTCATGTCTGTTTGTTCTATTATTACAACGGGGTAAGGCAGCAGTGCAGATGGATCTGACAGGTCTGTACTGGAATAGTGATGCAGTTGAGAACAGACGTGATGGTCAACGTGATAGACGACTAATCTCAAGGAAGTTTAAACTGCTGCTGAGATGAATGGAGGGATGAAGAACAAAACCCAGTAGACTTGTAAGGTGGGAAGATGTGACAGTCAATAGAGGATTGTGGCTGTCGTCCCCTTTCTTTGATCTATCGGGTTAGGCATAGCAAAGACAGATCAGCTGATCTGATGGGATGCTGCAACTCATCTTCAGTCCCTTGTGATTCCTCTTGTGATGCATCCGACAGGCTGCGTGGATCAGCTGTCTGATTCACTTCACCTCTCCACAATCTGCATGTCCAACCTGTTAGAGCGGCAGCTTGCATTCACATGAGGGGAAATATCGAGGTCATTTTAGGGCAACCATTTTGGATCTATCCATCCTCCATTGAGGACATTTCATTTAATGCAGGTTCTCTTTATCACGCTTTCAAACCTAGTGTCATGTTAAGTGTGTGAGCACGTCATGTTCCTTCCAAATAGCATGTTTCCTCTTGTAGCCATGTTAAGGGGGCGTTTTCACTGAATTCTCCCTCTATTGAATTTTTCCCCTTTGCAGCATCAGTAGCACAGAGGCGGCCTCCGACCACACTACGTTGTTCCTGCTCTCCCCTCTGTGTATGTGCGTGTGCGTGCGTGTGTGCGTGCGTGTTTTCTAAGGTTGGGAAGAAGCCAGGCTACGCACACGGACAGCAACTAAACACGAGCCAAACAAAACGCGCCGCCGGTCACCGGAGGGGACTCGTCCGTTTTCCGTGCAGCAGCATCTCGGGGGAGAAAACAGGTAGAAACTCCTTGAGGAGGGTTCCTTCATTTTTCATGCCTGGGCTCATATCCGGAGTGACGGGGACGCTCCACTTCTCCGCGTCTGGTGCGACTGCACACAGGCAGGGGGGCTGCTGGAGGGGACGTGGCGGAAAAAGACGGAGGGGGGCGGGCAGGGTTTGTGTGAATAGACCGGGTGTGCTTGTGGTTGATGTCGTAGAGCTAACCCAGTGAAGTCAATAATTGTGCAGAGCTAAGAGCTGTCCTAGCTAACATGTACAGTAGCGTCAGCTCCACTCCCCCCCCCCTCCCCACCCCCTGCTGATTTAACGCTAACAGTCAGATACACCGCTCCGCGCGTGCGGGGGTCGGCCTGTCAGGACTGCGTTTGATGTAAAGAACATAACAATGTAGCTTAACGGTGCTCCGCTGTAATGTCATCCCGGGTACTGTAACGTTAGCCTGCGCGGCCCTGCTCGGTGCTCACGTCCCCGTGTGCCGAACACCGCACACATCGTCATATCCCTCCACCGTTCAGCGCCGGGCAGCAGTGGACTCCTGCGTTAATTAGTGCGCCCGGTCAGATGACAGGTCCGGTGGAGGCCGCAGCTCGGCTCCGCTCCGCCGCTCACCGCTGCGACCTGTCCTCCGCACGGAGCCCAGCGGGACGCAGCGCTCACCGCCCCCCGAACCTCCGCGGCCAGCAGCTGCTCAGGCGGAGGAGACAGAGGCACGGACCGTCGAGAGACCATCCGCGGACATAACGTTTCCTTCATAACACAACACTCCACTTTGTGTACAAACATGTCAGAGCACTTCCACCGCAAACACCGTGTTAGCTTAGCGCGGTGAATACCGTTCTCAAAGTCTCTCACCGCTGTTTATCTCACGTTTAATCCAACAGCCATCAATCATCTGCATCGTTTGAATGCACTTTATTCTGTAAATTATTAATTAACTGTCCATGCTGAAACTTTTATGGAGGAGGCAGTACATTTTCATGTTTTTTGGCAAACCCAAGCTCTCATAATTCCAGCGGTGAAACCACTTGCTTGCCATCGATACTAAAATATAAGATATACAACATGAAAAGCGTTAGTTCACATATATTAAAATAAATGCCCAAAACATAAAAGGAGCTATTTGTCCGCATCAAATACCGTCTACCAGAGAAAAGAGTCCATATGAAAAGTGCCTCCTGCTGTGCAGTGGATTATCCTGGGTCACAGGAAGTTGTAAATTGTGTCAAAATAAAATGTAGAAATATCTGTGTGGGTTGATACCTGTATGATGAACGCTAAATGTATATATAACTGTTTATATATAGCACTGTTCGAGAGTTCTCAAAGTACAGTATAGTACAAGGACATTCATTTGCACAGACTTTTCTATCACTCATCATTCGTAAGTCAGGCTCAGTATCTTGCCCAAGGGCACTTTGGGGTTCAGACTGAGGGTGATGAGGATTGAACCATTGACCTTCTGGTTAGTGAATGACTCTCCTCATGAGCCACAACCAATATATAATTATATAGTGCTTATATAATAACTTGTACTAGGCTTGATGAATTTTGCTTTACAGTACAGTTTTACCAGAAACTTACTCAAACATGTGCAGCACTTTGTATCACACATCTCTTGTCAGATTCATGTGGAATGGAGGAGTCGGGGATCAAACCCCCGATGTTCTGTTTAGCGGAAGACCCATTCTACCTCCTGAGCCACATGTTTGTGTATGTAGCTCTGTGCAGGTATTGACGTTAATCACTCATTGGGGCTGTACTCCCTGTGTCCAGAACAAGATGTCAGCCAGAGGCGGAAAGAAGAAGGCCACCAAGCTGTCCCGCTCATCCAGGGCGGGTGTCATCTTTCCTGTGGGGAGGATGATGAGGTACCTGCGCACTGGCACGCACAAATACCGCATCGGCATGGGGGCGCCTGTCTACATGGCAGCGGTCATCGAGTACCTGGCAGGTAGGTAGCGTATAAGGTAAAAAAAAACAATAAGAGAGGGTTATAAGCTCCGTTAATATAATTACAATGTGTAATACAGAGTGCAACAGTTTACAGGGTAGTAATAGTATTTAATAGGTTACCATTATAGTGTTCAGTGTATATACATATAGACTGTAATCATCAGGGACAAAAGGTATTGACAGGTTCACATTCTGTCATTATATCATGCAACTTATAATTCAGCTCAGGATTCATTATCCTCTGCTTAGAAGATATTATACCAGGGAGTTTTGTGACATTGTATAGGATTATGTCCATGTTAATGCGATTGTGAATGCACTGGGAGTTTCAGCAGCATGGCTCAGAACTCTGGACAGACACTTCATACCCATGTTATATTGAGTGATGTCCAGTATGACCAATGGTTTACACAGATCATTGAAGCCATGTGATTCTTGGACAACCCAGGAACTCCCGCCCAGCCTAGTCTGGTCTTCCTTTGCTTCCTGATTTTGACCTCTTAAAATGTGCACAGAAATCCCAGAATGCAAAGCTGAAAGTGCAGATATAAATCCCACCAAAGGAGCTGTTGAGTACATGAAAAAAAGTGTGTTGAAACGTTCATGTCTGTGAATAAACAGAGAATTGCAACTTTGAAAAGAGTGAAGCAATTATTTCAGACAATCAGTCCAATCCTATTGAAATACTAGTTTTTTTTGTTACAGAATATGAACCACATTCCACCTGATGTATATATAAATATACTCTTGTCGGACTGAACCCAACCAGTGTCTCCTTTGGTGCTTTATAATCAATGTGTGTCATGTGTCCCATTATTGGGTTTTGCATGTCCATTTATTGATGCAGTTATGATGAATATGATATAATAAATCCGTCCCTGATTGTGTTGTGTTTAACATTCTCAGATTATTGTGTTAATAGTTTAAACGTTTACTTCATGTCAACACGCAACAAAAAGACAGAAAATAGACAGTAACAAAGAAAACTAACATTTGATATATTAGGTTCACACAGGACTAATTCTTATTCTCAAAAAATAACAGTTGGACTATAGAAGTTTCATGGCCTATAACACAAATACATTCAGAAAAAAGACTTTCTATTAGATGTTTGTTTGCTGTGTCTGTGTACACATCTCTGCTGCAGCGACCCGGTTTCCTCACTGGAGAGTTTGGTCTAATCTTCTTGGCTGCTGTGTTGGGCTAGAACACTAGAACACACACTGCTTGTTTGATGGGTTTCCACACACTGTTCTTTCTCCTCTAAGCTGAGATCTTGGAGCTGGCAGGAAACGCAGCACGGGACAACAAGAAAGGACGAATAACCCCCAGGCACATCAAGCTGGCTGTGGCCAACGACGAGGAGCTCAACCAGGTAATATGCTGCGCTACGAGTGGAGCCAAGTGCTCAGAGATTGTCACACTGTTGTTGCAGTGAACTTTCTGTCAAAGACTGTTTACAATATGTGCAATGCACCTCATGAATATTAAGTTATGCTGCTGACCAATGGGTTTCCCGCTGTGAACCCTTACAGAGTCACGGCATCAAGCGATGTGAAGAGGAAGCAACACTTTCTGACACTGACATCGAGGTGTTTGTTAGTGAGGTGGAGTTGAACAGCGATTTTATGGGACAGCAGTGATGTCAAGAATTAAGTAAAGTACACTGATACTCTGCTGCTGCTGTGGATAATACAATGTGTGAGAGTGGAGACGATAGAAAGAACGGAGCATGAAATAAAAAACGATTCAATTCAAAGGTGGAGGCAAAAAGAACACACTCTCAGAATTTGAGGCAACTTCTGTTCTATTGTCTGTTCGTATATTTAAATCGTCCCAAACAGCAGGATTATGAATTCAGACCTCACATCTGCAAAAGAAAAGAATGTGAGTTGTTGGGAAAGTACACCATAAAAATGCTTTCATTTCTGACATTTCTGAGCTTCTACGGGGGGTGACCATATCAAACGGAGGGGTGCTGCCTCGCATCCACCCGGAGCTGCTCTCAAAGAAGAGGGGGGCCAGGGTGAAAGTGGACCAGTCATCCCTCCCTGAGAAACAGGAAGAGCGCTCAAAGAGCAAGAAGCCCGTCAAAACCGTCAAGAAGGTCAAAGGCAAACGAGGCAGAAAGCCAAAGGTCAGTCAGCTCTACATGAAGGAATGGAACACACAGGGAGGTGGGAGGGCTACTTCTTATACCTTTCTCAAATCTGTCCAGTCCAGCTTCTTGGTGATCAATGCCCGCTTAACGCAGGGATTTGCCAGAATCTTTGTGGTGAGAAAGAAGCCAGGATCTCACTGAACGTGTAACTGTCACTATTTGTTCAATTATTCAGAACAAGTAGAAACAGTCTTCAGGTGTTGCGTGTAAAAGAACACTGAGACCTGTACTGGACCCCGAGGCAAACCCAGAGTGGACATGTCTATAACTTGTGTCAAACTAGTTTATGTTGCTGTGTTCACACCTGCTCAAACAAATCGCACCAAGCAGGAAACCAACCAACAGCCTTTGCTCATCGGCTCTGCCTGTTGATCTGATGTTTTTGATTATGGTGGAGTTTTAATACAGAGACAAATTACACTTTTGTTAGTGGCTGTGGTTTTTTATTTTTCTTGAGCTTTCTTCTGACAGAGTTTTTTTCAAGAGCACTTTAGTCCAACTAAGTCTAATTTCAAGAAGCCCAGAGATCCAGCGGAGCTGAGGAACTGGACTCGATGTACATACATGTGTGTAGATGAACAAATGTATTGGACTGTCCATCAAGAGCATTTTTATAAGAGGACAAGATATATTGTTAAAAGCTTCAGCTGCTCTCATTGAAGGACCTTCATCTTGCTCTGACCAGGGTCAAGAATGAACGTTAGACATATTTCATCTTTTTCTGTTAAACAAAGTTCACAGACACAGACAGTGTCCAATGCCTCTTTGATAAATGAAAAGTTAAAGAAAGCTATCATGAAGCTGGAAAAGTGGAGAAAATGGAAATTATGAAATATCAAATCAAAGTAAAGTTGGACCAGAGTTGAATGTCACCTGTTGATTCCAGACACTTCTTGTACTCAGTGCTAAAACCTATTTCAGTTGGTTCTCAACTTTGATATCCAGCTCCAGAATGTATGTGTATCAGTTACTATGTAGGGTTGGTTTAATGTTCATTTCTTTGTGTACATCTGCTAAAGAGCACAGACAACGACAAAGAGTCTGTACCAAACTCCACAGCTGAGGACGGCCCTGGAGACGGATTCACCATCCTGTCAGCGAAGAGCCTGTTCCTCGGACAAAAGGTGATGTGTATTACTTAAAGGCCGGTCGACACTAATCTTCAACATGTTTAATGGAGACAGATCAAGCAAACTCACTGTGTGGTTAATGTCATGATTCCACAGCTTTCATTAACAGAGAGTGAAATCAGTAAAATTGGAACAATCAAGGTGGAAGGGATAATCAACCCGACAAATGCAGAGATGGACCTCAAAGACGGAGTTGGTGAGGACGACATGTTCTTGTGGATTTTTATTGAGAACGTTTTCACACACACCCCATCCTGGTTTTGTGCTTACCTGATGCTGTGCTCCGTGTGTAGGCAACGCTCTGGAGAAGGCTGGAGGCCGGGAGTTCCTGGATGGAGTGAAGGAGCTGCGGAAAGCACAGGGGCCCTTGGAGGTGGCATCAGGTACAAACCTTCACATGTGCTGTGTGGCAACTGCTTTTAATGAGGAGCCACAGCAGCTTCAGGAAGTATTCAGTTCTCTTCACCTTTTTAAAAGACCTTTTGTACTGTTGTGGATTGGAAACTTTTTGCTAAATTAATAGAAATAGAAAATTGAAACCTCTCCTATTCACAGCTTTGGCATCCTGTTTTCTTGAAATATAAATGGTGTTTGGTGACTAACTGACAAACTGACCTGATTGGACGCACTGTAGTATAGACTAACACCTGTTTTTGTAAGGTCCCATATATCCCTATGCACTTCAGAACAAATACTAAGCCTTGCAGTCCTGAGATTTCTCTTTAGTCCACTGTAATACAAATGCAACCATTTCCAACTGTGAAATGAAAGAAGTTTGGAACCAGCAGGACTTTTCAGCAGAGTTGACCTTCAGGACAAACTGAGTACTGGACAAAGTGGGGCTGCTCTGTCTTAGGAGGTAGAGCAGGTTGCCTGCCAACGTGCTGAAGTGCCATCGGGCAAAATACTGACCCTGACGGCTGTGATGATGTGTGATAGAGGAAGTGCTGCAAATAAGTTGAGTAGTTGAGAAGAGCTCTATATAAATACACTCCCTTATCGTTTACTCTTCTCAGCTCTTAACCTGGCAGCCACTGAGATTCTGTTGGGGCATTTCACTCCGGCTGGAACCTTCTAAACAAAGAAAGACTTTTCAACTTAATGACAATGGCAATGAACGGCAGAGAATGAATGAATGAACTGTGACACACACATGCATTCCTCTTGTATTTAAGGACAAACTGTTGCATGAAAAACAGTAATGGTCAACAATTTTGAAAACTTTGATTTGTTAAAAGCTAATCACTTTTGGATTAAAGAGGATTTAGGACTTAGGTGACAAAGATCCTGAATGAAGTCGCTCTGACCTAAAAGTCTGGTTGTTCGCCCCCTGCAGTGGCAGTGAGCCAGGCCAACGGGATGGCAGCGCGCTTTGTCATCCACTGTAACGTCCCTCAGTGGGGCTCGGAGAAGTGTGAAGACCAGCTGGAGAAGACGGTGAAGAACTGTCTCTCAGCAGCAGAGGAGAAGAAGCTCAAGTCGGTAGCTTTCCCTTCACTTCCTGCTGGACGGTGAGCTTTCTTCTGACACGACTCCCTCATCCAACACACCTCAGACACCTCAACCCCTGTGTGTCAGATCAGCAGAGCTGCTGATGTGTAGTGTACACGTCTATGTTTTCAAATAAAAACAAGGTTATCATACACTAGGCGTCCAGACTACTCCAGAGTTTAACAGCCACTAAAACAGATAAGTTTGGAAACACTGCATTCACCATTTTAGATTGGAAACACCATATGGTTGGTCCAAGAAAAGAAATCCGTTGCTGTTCCTCTAACTGCAGAGTAGACTTGCTGTTGACCAGTGCATGTGAAGGGTCTTCTGATATATGTTTTCAGTAGTGTTAGAATGGATGGGGATTGTTTCTGATACGGAACAAAACTACTTGTCTTGACAGAGATTGTCTCTCAGGATGCAGAGCTGCTTTCAGTCTGAACGTCCACTCGTTCACAGAGGGGATATAAATCTGATAACTGGGACTACGCAGATAGATCCTGTCTTTCGGCCACTTTATGAAACTGCCTCCTGCAGCAGTCACCAGTGTTTGTCATATGTAGTCACATAGTTACAGATGCAGCTCCATCTGTAATCCGTCTGCTCGCAGTGACACATCACATCATTATCTCTGACAGCTGCTCTTCAGCTGCACATCCTCTTCATCACTGTTAAAACGTGTCCTGTGTGTAACATCAGCTTCTCCAGCTCCTCACACACTGACCTAACAGCTCTGTTGAATGTCTCCCGCAGGAACGGCTTCCCCAAGCAAACCGCCGCCCAGCTCATCCTCAAGGCCATCTCCAACCATTTTGTGTCGTCCACCAGCTCCTCCCTGAAAAACATTTACTTTGTTCTGTTCGACAGTGAGAGCATCGGAATATACCTTCAGGAAATGGCAAAGCTGGACGCCAAGTGAGGAGTCCGGTTTTAGGCATTTGTTTTTCTAAGTGTTGTTTGTTGCTGATGGTGTAGATAGGTGACAGTAGGGGTTTTGGTTCCGTCTTGGTGTTGTTCGCGTTTATGTTCCACTGTCCCTTCAAGAGATTGCTTTCTTTCTAGATTAGATAATTTAAATCCGTACAGTTTGCTGTTATGGTTCCTTGTTTCACCGATGTTTTTACATTCCATGTACAAATATAACAGTTTTTTTCCTGGCCTCTGTAGTTTCTGATACAGTTAGTTTACTAAAAAAAAACAAAAAAAACTGTGGTTCTCATTTTGCTTTGAAATAAAAACCCAAATGTTTTACACCAGAGATGTACTCAGACATGTTTCCTACTGCCTCACGTATAACATGCCAGCATCATCATTATCTTTTTTACTGTTTACTGTTCAATGTTCAGACCCAAATTAACAGTTCTCCGAAATTAAAGATCCCTTAATTCAGCTCAATATCAAGCTTGGAGGTGATATCTCACAAATATAATCCGATGAATGTTGCAGTCGTGACTGAGATCAGCACCAGCAACACCCCAGAATGTGTGTGTGAGTCTGATATGCTGAAATGAAAACAGTCTAATTATCAGGATGATCTGGTGGGACAGTGCTGACCTGTGGGAATGAGGAAGTGGCACATGTCCAATTCAACAAGTTGCACACTGCACTTCTTTGGCTCCTTAACAGTACTCTATACTAGTGTGATAGGATGAACTGCTCTGTAAATACATGTGTTTCACATTCAGACATTTGTGGAATGAGTAGATATATAGATACTTTACTTCTGCCACACTCTGGTTCACCACCAGCAAAGCATCCATGGTTTTACTTTTGCGATCATTCAATGGCAGATTCTGCATTGATGTGTGGCCTCAGACAACCCCCACCCCCCCCAACTAGGGCCACCACAGGTGGTGTACATGTGGCTGTCCTTATCGTCCCAATCTCTGAAAATGGTGGTCAGCCTTCAGATCCTCTGAATGACAGAGGAATTCAGATCAATGTGAACCCTGGGTCCAAAGTGTGGGGGAGCCAGTCACCAGATTTTAGGGTTATTCACAGATGACTGCTCCCCCTCTGCCTAGAAAGCCCCAGCCAAAGCTTCATCTAGCAAACTTACAGAGCCGATAAACGCAGGGGCTGCTACTTAACCTCGCTTCTAATGGCCTGCTGTGGCCACAAGAGGGCAGCACATTGGAAAACGAATGCAGATATCATTTCCATTTGCCAAGAAGACACAGATGTGAACACATGAAATAAAGCAGCTTACACAGAAGAATAATAGAATAAATGAACCCACATTATTCTGATGTGGTGATTTGCATTTTCGCCTGACGGGTGAAAGGTTCTTGGTTCTGTATGGAGTTTACATGTCCTCCCTTTGTCTGCGTGGGTTTGCTCCTGATTCCTCCCACAGTCTAAAGACAAGCAGATTGGAGTTAATAGACTCTCAATTGACTGTAGTAGTGAGAGTGAATGGTTGTTGGTCTGTGTAGATCGGCCCTGGGATGGAGTGGGGACCCTGTCCAGGGTGAACCCCCTCTCTGACCTGACTTCAGCTGGGATCGACTCCAGCTCAACCTGCGACCCTCAAAGGAAAAAACAGCATATAATGGGTATTATTCTGATGTAAAGAAATGACTATCAATTATATAAGTGACTCAACAAGTAGTGGGGTGTTTAATGGCCTCTGTTATCCTGGGTAGGTGTTTGCGTTTGTTAAAGGACATACTTCACATAATAAAGTTTGTATGATTATAATAACTGTAGCAGAGGTGAGGGTTTCCAGCTGATCCAGGGGTTTTACAATTCATTTATTTGGTTAACGAGATGTGATGAAGATGAACCTTCAATGCAGGTGTAACCATGGCTCTCTTGGCCTGTGCCACTGACCAATCAGAGGCAGGCACGTAAGACTCTTAGTGAAACCTAAAGCTTAGCTTCAACTTTTAAGAGTGCTTGGAAAAGAATCAACATGAGGACTTTCTTTACATTTTATTTATTACATAATAAAAAGTACATTACCTTTCATTTATATATATATTTATATATATATATACATATTATAATCATGTTATTTCCTGTCAGCTGATATATCTAAGAATCCCATACAACAAATAAACCCACAGCTTTACAAAATATGTCACGTCGGTGGCTCTATAAGGCTGTAGTGTTACCTAGCTGACACACACACTGCATCTACGTCAGTGGGAAACATCCCTCTCTCTTTCACCTAGTTCAATAAATAACATTAACATGAAACATCAGAGTCCAGGGCCACTGTGAATGGAGGCTAAGCTCCACATCTACACACTCACAGTCACACATTTGGTATTAAAACGGTAAGTTAGTCCCCACCGGTCTGTCAGGGTAGATGTCACCGTACACAAGACACAGTCAGCATGCAAGAGGGTCGACACCTTTCTATGTAGAGAAACCGCAGCAGGTAAAAAGCTGAAATGCAACAACTGAATCATCACTGTGGACATGTGAAGACCAGCGGATGTACAGCACTTTGGACAACATCTATTTGAAGTGTGATTCCTTCAGAGTGCTGCTGCCGGAGTCCTGTTTTCTGCTCAGGAGGCAAATTGTGATTTAAAGATTCAACCAGATAAAAAGTGAAGAGGAAGTCTTATGGACTGAATGAAAAAAAAGGAGGCAACATTACAAAGGAACAGCTACTGCAAAAAAAATAAAAAAGGGGGGTTATATTCTACAACTGTGAATCGATTTAGAAAATATCCACTAACATTGTGTTGATGGGAGTAAAAACTTCTGAACTCCACCACCAGGGCGCAGCGCAGCACCCAGACGTCATGCACATGCTGGAGAAAGATTGAATCTGGTTTCTCTTTGTTGAAAGGCAGCATCTAGCAGCATAGTTGATTTACTGCAGTGTTTAACGAACACGTCATATCCCATTACCTACAGAGACCTGCTGATCAACACACTCTTCAGCACTTCAATAAGCTCTGCTGGAGCTCACCTTACTTCACACATGCACTGAAATCTCCAGAGATTCTCCAGAGGGGCTGCATGTAAGAACCCAACACCGAGTGAGAGGCTTCAGACTTTCTGTGGAGTTTCTCTAGGGCTGCCACGACTGACTGAAGGATTTAATGCGAGTGAGAGGGTGTGTGTTTCTACAAGCATCAGACGCAAAACGAAAAAGAAAACAAATGTCTGAGGTTAGAAAAGTGGTGAAGTGCTGTAAACAAAAACATGTGATGGAATTGATATGTTACGTGCTGCCTCTGCCTACTGCTTCACCCTCACATCTTCCACACAGAGATTTATGTGCGGATGTGAAAGGCAAACTCCAGAGAAAGTTCAAACCCGATACGGCGGAGATTCTCTTGAGTTCATGTCTGAGAAAGGCTCTGATCAAATATTTGTTGGATTCATCATGAACCTTCAAAGTTGCCTGTCGCCCCTAACTGTCGTCTGCACAGTGGACCGGGATCACAGCTCAGTCAAGTATCTACACTATGGAATGTTCCAGATGTGACATCTCCCATGTCTCTAGAGAAAGGCTGCACATGTACCCACAATCCTTTGTTTAGTGGAGGAGGACCTCATAAGGTGTAGAAATCAAAGCTTGTTTTTACGTTTGGGGATAAAAAAGAAGAAAGAATGAAGAATTGAAAAGTAAATATAAACATTGATTCTGTCTTTGGACTTTACAGGAGAACAGAATTTGGTCCCTGAAAACAAAAACTGACTGATAAATAAAAAACTTAGTTTTTTCTCTGTATAGATTTCAAACTGATGCTTGTCAGTGGTGAGACAACAGTGGGAGAAATACTGGTCCTGTTAAGTCCGAAGTCAAAGTTCTGGATAATCCAATCCTCCTCCATCAACTGCAGCACATAGCTCTAACACCGCCCCTGTCCCTGGGTGAAACCTATACATCGAGATGGGAGCTCAGGCTCACAAGGAAAACCACAAGGTCGTCTCTGTCTTATCAAGTTCAGTGGGGGGGAAGTGTCCTGCACATGTTTCTTCTTCTTCCAAACTCATCAGCTTCATGAGAGACCACGTTTAATCGGACCGGTGATGATCCCCCGTCCACGAAGTGTTGATACTAGAAACTGTTCCACCCTCATCTATGAAAACTCAGTCAGGAGTCATGCTCAGGAGAAAGAACCTTCCTGCCAACACATCTCATTACAGAGTCAAAGCAACAGTCAATGTCTGCTACCAACTGTGTGTGTGTGTGTGTATATGTGTATGTGTATGTGTATGTATGTGTATGTGTGTGTGTGTGTGTGTGTGTGTGTGTGTGTGTGTGTGTGTGTGTGTGTGTGTGTGTGTGTGTGGTGTGTGTGTGTGTGTGTGTGTCCAGAGCCTGATACATCTGATTCCTCTGTCACTGAGCTCTATTCTTGATCCAAAACTATTAAAAACACATCTGTTTTGCACAAACATGCACGCCACCTGCGCACACACACACACACTCTCAATGACTCCAGATGAATACAATTATTTTAAAGCCTTCTTTTTCTCACCAGAATCAAGCTGTGGTGGGATATTGTGATAATTGTTTTCTACCTTTGTGTTATTGTAGATATATAATGCAGTGAGTTGAGTCTAAAAATACTAGCATCAACCAGTCAAATTCTCACCATGTGCACAATAATGTAAACTCTCTGCTTGTTGCCAAACAGCCACGTTCTCCCACAGGACCTCAGGGTTCCCAGCTCCGGCCCTGCTTTTACGTCACACCTTTAGTGAACTGCAACTTTACTGCAATCCTTTTTATTGGAATTATTTTCCTTGAATGATTTCTCTGATCCAAAATGTCTGAGTATGATGTCACTCTTTCTACGTTAAGTCATTTATCCACAGGAATTAAAAAAAGTAGCAAACAGAAAAATGGCACAAAGAAGGTGTGGTGCAGCAGCAGGGTCAGGTGTGTAGTTCTGACCCTGTAGCGAACGCAACTAACGCTTCAAATCAAACGTCATAAGACTGAGGTGTCACATGTCATCTGTCCTCTCACACTTTATATTTCATCATGTCAAAAAAAGCTGCTGGCGAGCAGATCCTGAAGTTGGAGTTTGTGTCTGTTGGGTCCAGTTGTTCAGTGAGGGGTGGGGGGAGCTCTATGTCTTATTTGACCTGGTCAGCAGGGCTCATGGGTCTGGGCGAGGTCAGCAACGGTACGGGAGAGCTGGCCTCGATGAGGGCGGGGTTCAGGATGATTGGCAGGGACATGGGCGGGACTCCCACCTGCAGGGCAGAGGCAAGGGGCTGCAGGATGAGTGGTGACTGGCTTAAGGGAGAGTGGGTCTGGGTGGGGGACGTAGTTAACGGCCCTGGCCTGGGGGGGTTGGAGGGTGGGACTGCAGATGATCGGTCTGCTCCTGGGAAAACAGAACACAGGATTAGAAACAGGTCGGTAAGTGCTCGACCCGTCACTTCAACAATACAACCAGATCTGTATGTGTCGATTTCTCTGTCCTCCTGAGCATTGTCTCAGTCCAACAGGATGGACATGATGCTGAGTAACTGGAGTAAACTATGAATTTGAGAGTTTGGACATCGAAATGTGTGCATACGTATCTCTGTGTGTGTGAGGGTAATCCTGACTACTGACATTTAGTTTGCAGAGACGACCAGATGCGTTGTGAGCAAAGTTTTTAACATACTTGCCACGCCTGTTACTGGAGTTTTCCACTAAAGAGCACACCAAATTCTCTGTGTATTCAATTGAATTGCAATTTGTAAATAAAAACATGGACACACTTGTACTTCCCTTACAATGCCCCCTACCGTTCCTGTGTGTACTGCATCTCACAGATGCATGGTGTGCATGACCAAAGAAACCAAACGGACTGGGCTACGCAAGGCAGCCATGGTCCGTATGAGTAGTAGGTTATTTACAGATTAATCCAATCTCCCTGGTCCTCAATTAGAAGAATTGGTTTCATTTAACTCTTCTGAACCTGAATCATCAGCCTGAGCAAATATCTCATAGGACTCTGGGTAATCTGGTCTAGTGAATCCACATAAAACTGTCTCTGCTCTTTCTTAAATCAGTCTCCGCAGACGTAACTCAATTTGTGGGAGTTTTTAATTCTGAAAGTGAAACACAACATGTAGGGGGGCAGCTAAACATAAAAGAAACCCTGTCGAACACCTGGCTCAGAAATACAGGTTTGATGATGATCATCAGGTTTCACCAGGCTCAGCGTCCTGAGGTCTTTGAGTGTCTCAACCATGAAAGAGTGATATCATGTCACTGGTTTTACCGGTGGCACTGGTTGACTGAGGCTCCTGGGGGGATGCTGGCCTGCTGGGTGTCTGTGTCTCTGCAGGGGACACTGGGACTGGGGAGGGTGGCTGTGCAGGTGGTGGAGACGTCTGAGGGGATGCAGGCCGACCTGCTGGAGATGAAGGCGGACTGGGTACTGGTTCTAAAAATGAAGATGATACTAGTTAATTCAACAACTAACACAAACATGTTGTCAATTGTGTGTAACAGATAAACTAGTCTTTTTCTAAACATGCTCGTGTGTCAGCTGCAAACCTGGTATAACAGTCTGTTTAAAGAGCTCCTCCCTCAGGTTAGGCAGGAAGCAGATGATGCGTTCCCAAGTGATTTCCCACAGGTCGGAGTATCCTGTCCTGGAGTCAGCACTGTGAAAGATTCCTGCAGTGTCCATCACCAGCAGCATGTTCTTCAGAGACTCAGGAATGGCCTCCAGCTGCATGTGCAAACGAAGAGAACATCAGCAAGCTCAGAGTAGCTCATTCAACACCGGGCTCAGGATCATTTAAAAAGTCAGTATTAACACTGTACTCACCAGTAAGTCACTGGAGCCTGCGTGCATGTACCTGTCCATGAAGTCCAGGATGGTGAGCCACAGGGCAGCAAAGGTAGGCAGGGACAGCAGAGGAGACAGGTGCTGGAGGAAAACCTGAGCAGATGGAAAACAGTCAAACATCAGCCGCTGCCACAACAATGAACTCATTCATGTGAGCAAATGTTTCCGGAACGTTCAGCTGCAACATATTCAGCATCGTCCCTGTTCAAAGCTGGAGCCTTTAAGGGAGATGACTCTTCTTTAAGTCTAGTTTTGCCATTATGCATATTGGCTATAATAATTGCTAAGATATGAAGATGAAGAAATGAAGGAGCTTAAAGTGTTTTGTGGACTCAAACACTTCACCGCCCCCCTCCATTCTCATAGTGGTGAGTAGATAATGAGTGAATTTTCATTTCTGGGTGAACTATCCCTTTAAGTGAATATAGTTATTATAATAGGAATTAATAATTCATTATCCAAACTGGCTATGGTCAATGTTCTGATTTGTTTTTAAGTAGACAACTTCAGGCTCATTGACCTCCAGTACTTATAAAGCTCCTGACCTGAATCTACAGGATATTACACTGCTCTGCTGTGATGGTTTTTCAGTTCACTGCATAAAAAGCCGATGTACATTCCTAATAAAGTGCTCAGGGATATGTTGTGTATGGGGTGCATGTGCTGGTTGTTGGTAGTGAACGCTGTGTGAGTGTGTGTTGCTATAAACCTTTGACAGGAGAGTGCAGCCTCTCATTCTGGTCTCCTCCATACCACCCACATCTGCTGGGCTTATGTTGTCAAGCAGCTTAGTCAACAAGGGGAATAGCACCTGCAAACACACACATACACGTGCATGTGCACACACATCAGCAATCTACTAAAATTTGTGGAAATCTACTGACTGTAAATGAGCACAGCTGTAACACTGTAAGTGGTGAAACTTAAACAGAACACAGAAGCGAGTGCAGAAGATGAAATGATTTGGTTCATCAGAATCAGATCAGAAGAATTTTATTGCCAAGTAGGTTTACACCTACAAGGAATTTGCTCTGGTATTTGGTTCATACAATGAACATAGAACATGAATAACATGTATAATTTAAGAGGAGACAATGCAGACATGTAGCTTCTCCTCTTTTCTTACCTTATTGAAGCAGGACTCCCACTCAGTGGCATCGAGTGTCTGAAGATCGTGCACAAGCAGCGCCCTCTGGAGGTAGGTGAGGGCCTGCATACGAACCTGTCGCCTGGCATCGCAGCACAGCCAAGCAATACCTAGCAGCAAAACACACATCAGCTGCAGTACAGACCCAAAGTGACCTAAACTTGGTACTAAAACACATCAGACAGATTCAAATGTTGAATTCTGCACCTTTCATGAATTGGTCATCAAAACAATTTCGCGGACTTTCAAGGATATTATTGTGCACATGTGGGAGAATATGTGAGTGTTGCAGGCAAGAACAAGATTAAACTTTAAATCTTTTATATATTTATGTTAAGAAAGAAGTATCTGCCAAATATGATTATCAACCATTGGTTAAAACTAAAAAGCAATACTCTAAGTGTAGGACAGGTTTAACAGGTTCCCAGACAGCATACTAAGACACAAATGTGTCTTATTGTATTGTTATGATTTGAACCATTTCTAAAAAGGATGAATCTCATATAAATGTATGAAAATACATTCCAACAAAAAGCACCATGTCAATAAATTTGTAACAGTTAGGATTGTTTTCAAACTGAGTCTCATTTCTATATTAGCAGTTTTATCGTATCCTGCTAATGCACTTTTACTGTGGCATATAATGACCCTGCATTATTATGTTGCTAATAATATAAGAATAATATATAATGCTCTGCACAATGAAATATAACTGTGACGTAGATGTTTGCTACAGCAGCTGGTGCACTGCACCTCCTGCGTACCTTGCAGCAGAGGACACCAGCAGCTGGTCCACAGTGTCTGGGAGTCAGCCTCAATTTTCCTGCCCGCGGCCTGCAGGTGACGCTGTTCCTCGGCCCAGGAGCTGTAGATGCTGGCAGCCCGGGTGTGCAGCGTGTGCATCAGGTCTAAAAGCTGCACGGTCACAAACAACAACAACAAAAATGTCAACAATAATAAGACTGAATGTCACATGTGGGGTGATGACACATTTAAGTGAGTTCTGGATGAGTTGTCTCTAAAATATGTGATAAACTGGTGACATGGCAATTTGCTGTTATTATAAATTAAGTACCTGATGAATTTCATAGTGTATTATATGATGTATTACTATAAAACAGCCCCCTTTCAGAAGTTGATCATATCGTGAAAATAGGACTCATGTTAGTTTACCATAAAGTGCAGTTAACAGGAAGATTTTAAAGATTGTATTGAGAGAACATGCTTCACTTTCACCAGAGGAAAACAGACAGAGTATGTTTAATGGATCTCAACAGAAAGACTGCCCGTCAACCAAATAAAATATTGTAAAGTTTAAAAAGTAGTGAAGCTCTGACTGTTCATTTGTAGGAAAAAAAGGAATTGACAGCACTGTCATGTTCTACTGGTAAAAAAAATGAAAGGATAACACAGGTGTAACAATGCTTTTTGCTGATGCCATATAAGAAACATTGACAGTAGCATGTAGATCCAATGCCAATAATTTTAAATTCAAAGCTGTGTTTCACCTCTTGACAAAACTCATTGACAAAATAGCCAAATGTAATAATAAGAGGTAAAACTGTTTGGCAGACTAATTGTTCCAACTTTAAGGAACCGTATAACATTTAGGGAGACAGGCTTAACAAAATCCTATAGTTCACACACATTATCTAATCTTTTTTGTTTCATTTGCACTGAAACTGTAACACAAACAAGTTGTGGTTATAGGAAGATGTACATGATTCATCTTCACAAAAAACTGTGTTGAGTCTCATCCTGGGCTGAATCCGGAGACTTGACTCAGTTTCCTGGACTTACAGATTAACAGTTCTAGACATAGCTGGAGAGCACAGGTTTAAATATACAGTAGATATTTATGGAAATAATAGATTTTTAAAGTTTGCTACATTTACAATTACATTTTTATTTTTTAACTGTCAGATATTAGAACTGTGTAGACTTCACAGCTGTATAAACAGTATGCTCTAGCGTTCACTAGATAATTACCAAAAGTTATCAATAAACTATAAATAAATCACTATATAATAAATATAAAATAATGTTTGATATAAATATAAAAATATAGCAATAAAACTGTTGAAATTGTCAGATATAATGTTTTCTATTGTTAATGTTACATTCACAAAACCTTTTCTAAGCGGTAAATTCATGGTGTGAAAGACTCTGAATACTTTCTGAAGCCTCTGTACATTACTGGTGATAATTGTGTGTGACAAAAATGACAGTTGATGGAACTATGTTTTTCCTGTTGGAAATTCTATATTATGACAAAAGCAACGGCATGATACACACTGGTTTTATCTTTTAATGTAGAATTCCCACAGAAAGTCAACATCAGAGCAGAAACAAAGGTCAATTTGGATACCGTTAGGAAAGGTGTAATATTATAAATAAATATTGTACGTAAGTTTTTAATATGCAATATTTTGTTATAATATCATATAAAGTTACACCATTCCTAAATGTTCCCTTAGGTGCCAAAGCCATGGATTCCCAAACACATCTTGACGTACCAGTCACCTCAGCATGAAGCAGTGTTTACCCAGCCTCTGAAAAGCCTCGAGTTCTACCCACAAGAAACCTTTGTGAGTATAATAAAGATGTGTTTGGGATTCTTGGCCTCAAATCAACAAAGGTAGAAGGGTGAAGAGGGCTGTTGTACTTACGTCCTGACTAACCTGTAATGACACCGTGTGGTAACTGGCGGGAACCCCCTCATCCTCCTCCTCATCGCTGTGGGAACGGGATGGACGCTGGTTGGATGCTCGGCTGCCACCGCGCCTTGTGCCACCTGCACCCTCCTTTTCTCTCCCGCCTGCCTTCTTCAACAGCCGGGACTTGGGGCCGTACTTGTGGCTCTTCTTTTTGTCGTGATTGCGGTAACCTGAGGGAGAAAATTGTTGAAGAATTATTGATCTTAAGAAGTAGACGTTTCTTTTATACATGAGAGGCATTGAGAGACCTTTTAAATGTAGTAAGTCAACTGGTTCATTTAAAAAATTTAGAACAGTTAAGTATTTGACCACTTCTCTTTATTTATCGTCTTACCGATCATCTGAAAAACTTGTTTAGAAACTATGAATAGCAGAGTTGGTAGTTTTATTTAGTCGTACATCAATTCAAATGTCTCATTACAGCTTCACAAGCACCAAGCTTTGAGACTTGTGTTTCATTTGTCCATTTCCAATATGTGGCTGACCCAAGTAGAAATCAGAGCAGATATTCTACTGACAGAAGCACTGAAAAAGAGTAACCCCTAAGCCCAAGGACAAACATCAAACAGCACTACAACTGATTCTTACAGCCCACTCCCAATTAAGCGGTACAGTCCATTATTGTGCCCAAAAAATCATAAACACCAAATACCGTACATCCTGGTCCTCTAAACAACCATGAAGCCATTTCTAAAAGCTCTATGTTTATCTCAAATCCTTCTTTAACGCACTGAGATGAGGTCAGGGCACAAAAGCTCAATAGACTAATAACAGGTTTTACACTTTCTGTTCCTCTCACACAGGTTAGAGCCATGAATCAGCCCACTGCTTTGATCGAACCATCATTGATGCTTTTGTTAGTCAGTGTAAAGCTCTGTTGACAGCATGGATCCAATGGCCTGAGGCACTAGGAGAAAATGAATAAGGCTTCAGCTGCCACTGCCATGTATCAGCCTTAATCACCTTGTTACTGTAGATCACGAACACCACAAGGAGGGATGAATGGAAAAAGGGCATGAAGACATGTGATGGGCAGATGACAAGGAAGATAAAGGGCAGAGAGAGGAAGAGGGGAAAGAATGTAGGGAAGGACGGGGTGGAAACATGGAAGACACAACAAAGAGCAGACTGAAGGTGGGGACAGAGTTACTCCTGAAAGAGGAACAATCAAACTACCCGTTAGTTGGAGTTCGCAACTTAAATAGAAATTAAATTTAGTTTAAATCTGAAGCTGCTGCAACTTTATATTCACAAAGCTTTCTTTCTAAAAATGTAATTTGGGCAGGAGTAAGTAAGAAAATCATGGCAAAGATAAAAAATTATTAAGTTTTAGTTTGAGTGTGGTCGATGAATTAAACATGCTGAATTTAATCTGATTTCTGCTCCCCGTGGCTGTGGAGGAGATTTTTTAAATTTACCCTGATGATGTCATGAGTTATCTCTAGTGGCATGTCTGAATTACTAAGTCTGGACATATGGAGTCTGCCTCTCATTATGTTCAATATCTTAATGAGTCTGTTTCTCATAAATCTACAGACTTTATAAAAGTGATATATCACAGGAGGACTCTATTAATGAGGTGAGCAGATATGAGCATTTAATAGTGAACCAATCAAAACTCTAAATTAAGTTTTTCAGTGGCTCACCTCCATTGAGGCTGGCCTCCACAAACACTCGTATAGCTCTGACACACAGCTCAAAATTATCCGGGGTGACGTGGGCAGCATCTCGGACGATGAAGGACAGCGTTTCCACACATTTGATGAGAGACTTTGTGTCGTGCTGGCCCAGGTCTTGACCCAGTGTCAGGCTGTACTGGTTGACCAGTGGGTGATTGAGCTGGGCTTTGGTGCTCAAAGGAGGGGTCTTACTTAAGTCCAGGTCATCTTTCCCAACCTGGTAAAAAATAAAAATCACAGAATATACAAATATGCATAATAAAAATGTGTCCAATATTTTGTATTGTATTGTATAAAATACATACACATGTGAGATCTGTATCTATTTAGATAAATATATTAACCTATTACAACATCAAGTCATCTGAATATTTTGACTTTGAATCTAACACAAATAAACCCAATATAATGAATTTTTTAACATTAAAAGAATAAATGGACTTCTACATGACACTGTACTCATGTGACTGAAGTTGACCTCTGTGCACTGGTATTCTGTATGTATGAGTACAAGGGTACATATGTACATGTGTGTATATACTGACCACAAGCCATCCGCTGCTGGCTACATCCACATCAGTGGTGGAGCGAGACATCCTGGTCTTGCTGTGCTCAGTATAAACCTCAGAGTCAGACGTGTAGCCCCGGTCTAAACTCACTTCACTGGGATGATGAGAGGTCAGTTCGCTATCTGACAGGGCACCTGTGGACATACAGTAATCAAAAAGATTTCTTCATTCGTTTTCGTTCAATAATTTTTTTCTTCCATGTTTCATGCTGACTATTTTGTATAAGGCTCGTAATGTGTGACTGTTTACTTTAAATTGGATTTAAAAAACATTTGTTTGGCTACAATGCAATTTGTTATTTGATTATTTTTTGTTTCTTGAATAATCAAGAGCTATTTTCTGTCCCATTTTTTTTTACAATCTTTATTAGGAACATTATGCTTTCTTCTCATATTCTCATTCAATATATATTACTTTTTTTTCGTATCCATTTAAACATAGACAAGGTTGTATTTTGCTTTCAAGTGAATGAAGGGAATAAGAACAAAAAAGAGACGACTCCTGAATTGTATGTGCTCATCTCCTGAATCTCAGACACAAAGTCCATGCTGAGAGAAATGGTTCACCTGTGTCGTTGTCAGGAGTGGTGGAGGACAGCTGGAAGGAAGCTGGAGGTTTCACTCCAGCTCCAATGCACTCCAGCAGGGAGAAGAGCGTGTACCAGTCATCTGTACAGTGGATGTTGGCTGCATTGGTCTTCAGTAGCTCATGAAGGCCGTACGCTATCTCCCTGCTGACCCGGGACAACACATGAGGTTTCATCATAAGCAGTAGACGCAGGGAGTGGAGAACCTGTGGGTGAACAAGGAAAGAGAAGATCAGGCTGGAATATAAGGAAGAGGATCTCACAGTCATTTTAATGGATCTTTACTTACTGATTATTAACAAAATAATGGACTTAAAGTTGCAAAGTTAATATCAAAATACTGATTTGTTGAGTTTTAAGATGCTTGTGAAACTATTCTTTGCGTACTTGTTTTACTTCAAATGTTTCCATTTTGTGGTTTATTTCTAAGAAGCGGATAATCTGGTTTCAACGTCAGCTGGGTTGAAAAGCTCTTATATACCTGTGTACAGGTGGCTTGTTAATATTTATATATACACATATATAATTGTACTTTACTGCTACCTCAACTTAGATGATCATGTCAGCCATCAACTCTGCTGTAGTGATGTATCCAGGTACGTGTGTGTATGGTGTACCTGAGAGCTAATGTCTTCTCGTCGGAGCAGGCGGATTGCTAGTCGCAGGAGTCCCACCACGGCCCTCTCCACTAGGAAGCAGCTCTCGTTGGCGTGGACGCAGAGGTGGCAGAGGTGGTCACGCACTGTCTGCCACACACAGGATACCCGGTCCCTACACACACACATAGAAAGAGATGGTCATTGTGTCAAAAAGACAAAAACAAACGACCACGCTGTGACGGTGCAGCATTACTGGGATATTATCATTCCTACCGATTCTCCAAAACAATACGCAGCAACATCTCCAGGCAGAAGGCAGCATCCTCTTCATCATAGGTCTCTTCATCTGGGGTGACTGATATCAGAGCCTGACGAGGGGAATCCAGTTTATCGATTCAGTAATCACAACACTGTCCTCCTCACAAGCCGAAAAAAGCCCTTCCAGCAAATACCTTTTCCAGGCAGTTATGAGAAAAACTATATGGTAATAAGAAATGTTAGTTAGAAAGAAATACCTTCATTAGCTCCTGTAGTGACTCCAACTGTAGGAATTTACTCTCTGTGATCAGCTTTTCTGGGTCACATTGCTGCAAAGAGAAAAACCGAAAAATTTTATCAAGAGAAAACTATATGAATGGTAGACGGCAATAAAGGTCAAGCATATAGTACACAAACGTATAACTGCAAAATACCGTCAAACAATAATAAATTAATGAAATATACAGGAAAACTAAATATTTAATTCGTAAATTTAAAATTCATATATTTTAAATTGTAATGCATACAGACGATGTTGAGGCACTATGCTTAATGTTCAGTACCTTTATACAGAGGATGGCCGCCTGCTTAGCTTCCTGGTTTTCTGTGGAAGGGCCTCTGAGGCCAGATTGCTCGGCTCCACTCAGCGTCAGCCAGTTCACAAAGCTCAACACTGCAGACTCACCACTAACAAGAAACAGAGGAGGAAAATTACTTATTAAACATTTGTCATTATATTATACAAAGTTCGTTATTTAATACTTCTTTTAAAGGATCTGTTGGTCATGATTGATCACTAAAATACATTTCTCCTTTAAAAAAAATGGTTTCTACTTGATGAAAACATCAGAAAAAACCTTGCTGGAAAGTTGAGCTAAACACACAACTGTGGCCATTTCTGTAAAAATGGACTGTGATAAGTGTTTTACTATTTTGTAGTGTAGACATATGAGCACCAGGGTGGATGGGATTTATGATTACCGATTGGATGGCGTTTCCTCTCTCTGAAGTGAAATTTTCCCATTTGGCTCCAGGAAATCCTCCACCTGAGGCAACAAGAACAGTGTCTGAGAAATAACCAGTAGGTGGCAGCAGAATATCTAGAATACAGTCTCTCACTCACTATGACACAGAAGCAATAACAGACTGTGTTTGCAGTGTTACCATGAAGCAGCCACAATCACTGAGAGAACTGAAAAGAGTGTGGAGAGTTTAAAGATGGAGTCCTGACCTCGACCATGGCTTTGGGCAGCAGCTCTGCTCTGAACAGCTGCAGCATGGAGTCCATGATGTTCTTCCAACCCTCCCTTAGGATGTTGCCGTGCCGATGGGCGAGGTCAAACACGGTCTTGGCTGCTGTCTGCGCCTTACTGTTGCTGCCAAACACTGTCGGAAGGTTTTCCACAGACTGCAGGAGGAGAGGGCACATCAACATACATTCTTACAGTTAGTGTATTTATACGTCTCAAGGCCGAGCAGTGTCGAACTATGTCATTGATGAAGTATCTTTTTTTTTAATTTTCCAAAATCACCTTGCCTGTTAAGCTTGGCAAAATTAAAGGTTCCAAACAATGTACTGTAAAGGTTTCTAGTAGAGATGTGTAGGTATATTAAAGACCTTCTAATACCAGTAAGGATCAAATCAAACACCTTTTTCTTGTATATAAAAGCTGAGTACAGATGGAAAACTTAACTTATTTACATTTGTATCATTATTTTTAACTCCTAGTATTATGTTTTAATCATAATTAATCAATTAATGGGACCTGGATTGAGCAGTAACATTATTTGAAAAGAAAAGACAACAGGAAAGCAAAATGTTTAATAAAGTGACTGGACAGAGTATTAGATTCATTTGGATTCTGGATCCTTTGCACCTGTCACCAGGACTTAATGGCATTAAAGAACTTTTCTGAAATCCTGAACTTTAATACCTTTGAATACATTTTATGAGGGATCTAATTTCAAAAGCTCTCAAAATCTACACATATTGATACTCTTGCACTTTGAACTGCAAGAATTTATTGACAATCTGAATGCCCACTTATTATAACTCACTTGGCCTCCACATGGAAAATTCTGTTATCTGAGACCCGGCTATGAGCAATGACTTGTTTTTACATAATTTGGTTTTTCGTTTGATGATATATACATTGGTGTGCATTGATGAGAATGTGTTGCATGTTACCACAGCTACCGTGTTGTGATAATTGTTTGAGCTCCACTTATCTCCAGTAAGAGTAAAGAATCACATTTCTTATTATATTTAGCTTCATAAAGGATCATCTAAATAAACTCTTGAATAATCCAAGTAAATCTAAAGACAACATTTCCACAATATCAGAGGGGGGTGTCATAACTAGATTACTCGGACCTCAAATTAAAATGTAATATTTAAATATTCTAACATTGGGCTGTGAGATATGTTTTCTAACTTGTCCATTAGTAGTTAGGGGCGGGATCCTGTTTTTTACTTAAAATTATAACTTAATTTCACTGTAAAACATGTTCAGGTGTGGAAAACATCAACTAACCAACTTTAACTGAAAACTAAAAACAAACTGAACCACACAAGCACATCAGGCTGCTGCGATTTTTATGAACGCACCTCATTGGTCAGAGTGGTGAACTTGCACAGGGAGATGATCAAATTGTCAAAAACATCACTGAAGCCATAGTGAGCAGCGATCATTGCACATTTCCTGCAAAGAAAAAAGATACACATAAATATTAATTTCAAAAAACAAACACCTCACATGATGCATTCCTAAAGATTTCAGGTATTATGGTCTGGTCTACTGTTGAATATTAATAGGTGGACATTATTACAGTTCACCAACTATTTAGCCAATTAGGGGAAGGGATTTAAATGATTTCAATTAAAGGGAAACTGAAACTCCACAAAAGTGTTTTGTGGACTCAAACACTTCACCAACCCCTCCATCGGCATGGTGCAGAGTAGATAATGAGTGGATTTTTATTTCTGGGTGAACTATCCCTTTAAGGGTTTCTATCAGCCGAGTTTTAGTGCATTTCTGAAAGTAGCTTAAATGAAATACAGTATTTATATATTAAATAGTGTCCAGTCATTTTTAATTGTTGAATGTTTGAATGAATTGTGACCTCTACCAACAGCATAATGAGCAAAACAGATACTTCTGAGGCACAGTAATCTGTCAAATAGAAGTTAGAGTTCTCTGGCTGTACTTTTAAATCCTTATTCACAGTATATATTGTGTACCTGAAGCCAGTGATGGCCTTCTGGATGATGCTGTCGTCCAGGCTCTTGTCAAAGACGTAGGAGAGGGCAGCAATGGTGGGACCCCAGGTCATGGTGAACAAGTCGTGGTCATAGCTGCCAGGTGGCAAGTGGAGGAAAAAACCCTCAGGTGTGGCACCGCGGTGTAGCAACACGCTCCATACGTAGTTCTCCTTCACTAAACCTGCCTGCTCATCTGGCATCACAATCTCTTCATTCCTGCAGAGGGAAAAACATCTCAGCTGTAACGTCAGCTCAAGTTCGCTTACAAGTGAAAGGCTTTAGTGTCCAGAGAGCAACTGATGTGAGCAACTGTTTTTATCACTACCTTTCTTTTGTTGCCAATACATATATTGGTGTGCATGAAGGAAGATGTACATTTACACGTTCTGAAGTTTTGCTTTACTCTTTTCTGATGCTGCTGTGTTTTATGGTTTTTACAGTTTTCATGCGGTAAAAACTGAGCTACACTCACCTACAGATTCAGTATAGGAGGAAGTATGATTATGCATTATTTGTCCCCCCCTCCAAACCCCCAGAATGAGAGAGAGAGGAATCCCACATCTAACTATGCCTCTCTCAAGTCCCATCTAAATCAAATTAAAATTAGTCAGCAAATCAGAGCACCATTGACAGATTTTCTTAATATTTGCTTGAATTACATTACATATTTTTACATTAAACAAACAAAGTTTACTATGAAATGTGAAATAATTTTGGAGCTTTATGACAGATGCAGATTAACAGACGTCAGGTGAGCTTACTTGATAGCGTTGTAGATGTCCTCCAACATGTCCTGGTCAAAATCTTTGTCCCCATTTACTCCCTTAAGATTTTTCTTGAATTGCTGTTTCGAAAAATAAAACAAACAAAAAACACAGCAGTTATTGGAACCATCAACCTTTGGGTCCTGGTAGAAAGTTGACTTGAACACCTAACGTGCCCGTCTCCACCATCAACATGTCAGTCAATGCATCTCAACATGGGAGCTTAGCTCAGGCAGCCAAGTCTCTGTCATTCAGTGCTTCGTTAACTGAGCAGCAAATCAACAATTAAAAGTGCCTTGGCTGAGAACACACTCATTATGTGTCACTTAATACACTTTAGATAAAGCTTTAGGAAAACAAGGATTACTCCTATAAATAAACATAACCAGCAGGTGATGATTGACTGACTCAAGGCTCAGTTTAATGTCTTGGCTTGGCAGGGTTCGTCCTGTTGGCAGGTATGAAGAGGCGAAACAGGAGCTCCTCAGCAGGAACACACTGAGGAGTCACACCGGCAAAGAAAGACAGAGGGAGCAGGAGGCTACTGAGATCACTTCTCTGTTCGTCATGCTTCTATCAGGGACACGCAGCGTCTCCAACTCGCCCCCTCTCGCTGTCTCTCCTGCTCTCTCTCCCTCTCTTTCTTAGACGCCCGCACGCACACACACACAGTCCCGCTGTCAGACAGCAGCTCTCAGAACAGCTGCTGTTCTCGCCAACGCACAGGCTGCCAAAACGAGCAGCATGGTGTATTTTGTGGACACAATGAACATTATACCCCTGACCTCACCTATACCTCACTCATAACATGTCTTATCATTGTAAAATCCTTGGAGATTTAGACACAGTGATTCACACATGCTGTGGTGAACGCTACACATTTCAAGCTGCCGAGGAACTCAAGTGCTAGGTGACTCTTTTATTCGCCTTCTGAAAGCTTTTGTGTAAGTCCCTGACTGTTATGTCATCGTGAGCACAGTAATTTTGTCAACATTTAATTTTTAGACAAACTGCAACCTACGTGTTGGGAATGTGTAGGGATTATTTAAAAAAAGACATACAGCACTATAGAAAGAAGTATGATATGACTAAAGAAAGACCATTTGAACAAATGAAGTGCTCATAGAAGTGAGACTGAAAATGCAAGTGTTTGCAATCATTTGTCAGAGGGAGTGGACGACCCACAATCTGTTCAAAAGCTACAGCAGACGCTCTGTTTAGTCTTCAGCCCCTGTCAATCAAAGAGAGAAATAACAGACATGGTAGATGGAGAGAGAGAGAGGAGAGAGAGAGAGAGAGAGAGAGAGAGAGAGAGAGAGAGAGAGAGAGAGAGAGAGAGAGAGAGAGAGAGAGAGAGAGAGAGAGAGAGCGAGAGCGAGAGAGCGAGAGAGAAAGAGAGAAAGAGAAAGAGAGAAAGAGAGAAAGAGAGACGGAGACCTCATCATGTCCTTCCCCTGCCCCCATGCCGCCTGTGTAGGATAAGTTCACTTCTCTAACAGACCACCACTGGCTACAGTTGTTGGCTGCGGGTTTTCTGAGCCGCCAAGTCGCACCAGTGCAAATTCTAGCACTCACAGGGGAATGTCATACTATCAGACACAAATGGGGCCCTGTCGCATTGAGAGGAAGAAAATAGATACAGTGCGGCCCAAAAGTCTGAGACCACGTATGCCTTTAGGAGAATGGGAATGGGGTCTCAGACATGTGGGGCCCACTGAATATAAATACAATGCAGTTTATAGCTTCCCCTTTTGTGGAACATACAGATTAAATCTGCAAAGTAACAAGATGCAAGTAATCTTTTTTACCATGTTGACAAAAAAAATGTCTCTCGGAATGAACACAAGCAGATAGATCTGTTTATCGTTTTTTTTTAATCTGAAAATATAACATAAGTGAGTTGAATGGAGTTTCATTCATGCTGCTGTCAGGGTAATTTTGGAGAGCAGCATGACTTAGAACTGTTAAAACTTTTTCAGTGGCGTACCTATGCATTACAAAGGACTTATACACGGAAAGCTGTTGATGACACCAATCTGCATGAAGAGGGATGTGTTTAGTTAGCGTGAGTGATGCAAGGCCAGTGTTTGTTTGTTCTATTCCCATTATAATGGGTGTGGTCTTTAATTGTCAGAGAGGTGTGGAGTTTTGACGTTATCCGCCATTGTCAATGGGGCTGGGGCTGTTTCTGGCAGATAGGTTGACGGGAGTCAGCTGCCATTTTTTGCCACTGGTGGGGTGTGGTCTTATTAAAAGATGAGGAAATAGACATGGAAATTGATGTGAAAAGTGATATGTGGATGGAGGGAAGGAGAGGGGGGGGGGAGGGAGAGAGAGAGAGAGAGAGAGAGAGAGAGAGAGAGAGAGAGAGAGAGAGAGAGAGAGAGAGAGAGAGAGAGAGAGAGAGAGGAGAGAGAGAGATGAGAGAGAGAGAGAGAGAGAGAGAGAGGGGCGAGAGAGAGATCACAAATAGATATAACTCACCTCTACAGTCATGGGGATGTTCTGCTTGCGGACATTGTTATTATGCTGGTCAGTGTTCAACATTATGACGGCATAGGCCAAGGCAAAGCCTGCATCGTTGGTCATGAATGGGGAGCCGTTCACTTTCTATGAAAACACAAATTCAGGAGACAAATTATAATGCAGAATAAAGTATACATCATCTGAGGTGCCTTGTGTCTTAACCATAGACTACATATCCTGGATACAAATGCCACCATCTTGCTCAGTTGGTGCCAGGGTTTAAACAATAGTAGTTCTAGGGATTGACATGGTGGAGGAGATGTTCATGATATACACTGAAGCCAGCCACCAGGTGGCTATTGAGACAATTTGGCTTCACTTTTGGGTAGCAGTCATGTCGTCCTTCTTAACATACAGTCTATAATCCAGACTGAATCCCCCCTTGCACAACGTGCTGACATCACAGTGACCCCATAGAGTGGAAATCGCATTGACAGTGTCACTGTCTAAAATTACTCATCAACTTATTCAAGGCTTGTTTATGTGTGTATGTGATCAGCCTAAGAAAATACCTTTACTATGATTACTTTCCAGGTCACATGGCTCCTACAGCTATTTTCAGAAGTCAGATGTTTTCCCCTGTAGTTTTTCCTTTGTCCACCACCATGTGTGTGTGTGAGTCTTAACACTTATGTCATCCTACTACAATAATTTAGAAGGTTAATCATGTGACAGTGCTTGATTTATCACTTCAACACTTTTATAATAGCTAGAAGTATCTGATGATGGAAAAGACCATTTGAGCAGGCTGGCTTTACTAGATGGGAAAAAGGTTGTTTGTTTGTGTGCAAGGTTGACATAGAAATCGAAAGATCTGTGTGGGAGATACAGCCCTGTAAAAACATACTGCCCAACTTACCAGGCTTCAACAGTGATTAGATATATTAAATGTTGTTTGTGCCGTTTGTTAGTTGATGCGCAACAGTCTGTTGCACACATGGCTCAGAGCTGACAGGGAGTTACAGATAAGGTTTAGGTGAAGCTGTGTGTCAATAACAAGGGTGAAGAGGAGACTGTGTGAAGTGAAGAACAGTTTTGGATATCATCCAGACTCTTGCACAACGTTTTTGCTTTCAAATTTACATACCAGTCGGACTGGCCATTTTGAAAAATGGCAGCCATTTAGAATTTCCAGAAACTGCATCTATTATCCAAATGGCGATCACCAAGTATGGTTAATAAATTCAACTAACTGTGTTTTCAATATCATATAATATCCATTGCTGATAACGACATTGTTTTGACAATAGCAGTTACAACAAGCCATTTTTCAAAATGCCTTAAATGGGAGGCGTATAGAAAATTTGCAATAGCTCCATATCCATTTTAATGTGGTCTCTGCTGTTTGAGAGCATCCATCTCCGGGTTGGACGAGTGTCTCTCAACACCGGCTTTTATTTTTCTCCCCATCTGAGAAAAAAAATCTTACAGACTGTTGTGTATGAAAATATCAGGCTATCAGAAGCTTCAGAGATACTCAAACCAACGATCCTGTCAAACTCAAAATCACTAAGATCTTATTCTGAGGTTTGCTGTGAATATTAACATAAGCTCTTGACCTGTATATGCAGGAGTTAATGTTTTGCACTGCTTCTACATGATTGGGCGATAGGATAATTATAGTTGGAAAGGTGTTCCTTATAAAGCACACAGTGACCGTATAACAGTCTAGGTTGAGAAAATGTGTCTTACATGCCAGTTGTCTGTGAAGGTTTCCATGAGTCTATGGATGACTGGAGCCTCTCCAGGTAATCTAAAGGCCTCCAGGTAGAGTCGCAGCGCCTCATCAATACGAAGTCCCTGGAAGGTGAACGTGCTGTGAAAAGGATTCATATTAGTTAAATAAGCTCTCTAAGCATTGTTTATTAGTCACAGTAAATTCAGCAATGCACCTTGGAAACCAAACTCTCTGCACCCTTTATGAGAGGAGGGTACATAATCTTTTAAATGATCAAAACATGCAAATGCGCTGGAATTTCATCGTACTTCACAAAGCTGTCCAGGAGGTCCATGTTCTTGCGGTCACTGATGTACTCTCCAATCATCTTTTTGTCCAGTCGGGGGTTTTCTCTGAGCCACTGCGCCACCTGGTTGTTGTCCATGGGGCTACTGAGGAGGCCTTCTTCCTGCAGGAACTGGATTCCCTTCTTGGGCTTCTGGTTAAACTGCTCTGAGCCTGTGATCAGCAGCTTGACATACAACAAGAAACTCATCATGAAGGTGCAGTTGTTTATTTCCTAACTGTCTGTGGATGTGAAATCTTTCTACAAACCTTTCGTTGGTCACAATCACTTACCTTTTTCTTTCTTCTAATTTCCATCAACTCTTGGGAATCGGGTAAAAATGATGAGAAACGCTGAGGCTTCTTCGGTGCTCTCTTCTCAACTGCTTAAAGATGAAATAAGGTTCAACTTCCAATGGTGAGGAAGGTTTAAAGGTAAAAAAAGTGACTCAGATCAAAGTCTCACCAGCATCATTGTCTCCTTGGTCCTGTCTGCCCAGTTTCATTGTCTCTGCCATCAGATGACCACTGGTTGGTGGACATACTGGTGCACTCGGAGCTTGCGGAAGACTCAAACCATTGGTATTGCCAAGTCTGTTAAGATCTGAAAATAGAAAGAATTGTGTTTTTGTTAAAAAAAACTAAAGACTGGTGCGTTTGCACTGAAGCTAGAGATTTAAGACAGTTGTGACATTATTTTATATATCTTTATATTTTAAGCATTGTAAAAGCCTAAAGAATAAACATTTATTTAACAGTCAGAGGTCTGCAGGGATTAGTATACCAGTTGTACTGTCTGGTCCACTATGGCCTGAACTTTCTCCCTCTGCCAGCAGTGTTTCTGACTGCTCTTGTTGAGCACTGTTGTTGAGCACTTTGGCCTGACAGTTAGCTTCAGTGCTGTCAATCACAGTTAGGAGAGCCTCCAGCGACAGGAGGTGTGTTGTGTAAAGCTGCCCTGACACTGGGAACGCATTCTGTAGAAAGAGAACGGAAAAAATGTTTTCATTTAAAATAACAAATCAACAACATTTCATAATCCATTTGACATGTTACAATAGAATAGAATACAATACAATAGAAAAGAAGGATAATGCCTTTTCATTAAAGCCAGACTGATATTTTAAGACATCTGTCTGATTGATATTTGCACTTAGGAAAAACAGTGTTGTATAATAAATAAAGAAAAAACAGCTTCTGCATTGCTCACCACATTCAATTTAAGACTTGTTTAAAGATCAAATTAAATATCTTTACCCATTAAGACCGTTACAACAGATTCCAATGAATATTGGAAAACACAAACTGTAGGAAAGATCCATTATGAACAAACTGTTTAAACAATATAAAACAATGCACTTAGATCAGTTTGGCCTATCTAAAAGGGATTCCCATAAGAATTTATGAATTTATGATGTTTTCCTCATTACTATATGTATAAGTGATCCAATATGGGAAGGCTACCTTGGACAGCAGTTTAGTGAGGTCTTCAAACAGATTGGAGCAGTAAAAGTCACAGTCATAGTTAATGTACAGCTCGGTGACAAAGCTGGGGATCCTCCACAGCTGCACCAGAGCTTCCAGAGCCATCTCCTTCATCTCATATGGCATCTTAACGTTCTCTGATGTGATGATGTCCTTCATTTTCTTTAGGTACATCTGCCAGTTCAGCACACAAGGTAATGATTAGGCATTCAGGATCAATTTGACCATATAGTGTGTCAATTGACAATTAAACATAAGGATATATTCATGAGAAAGAAGTACTGATAATAACTTATTACCTCGAGCTGAAACTTGAGATGTAATCTCATGCTTTCGAAAAGCAAGAAGCAAACTCGTATGGAAGAAGCGTACAGGTTCATACGCTCAACACTCAGCAACTAAAACATAGAAATCAACAAAAATACTTTACAGTACAGCATTAAATTACAAATTTGAAACAGACGATCAGTCAAGCTTTCTAAAAATATTATTTTTGATTTGTTCTTGATTCTAACATTTATTGTGACTGGATTTTTGTTTACAATCATCCACTTTCAGTTTCATCACAGACATCTAATGGATGGTACAAAACTAAGCTTAGAAGTGGCCAACATACACCTCAATGTCTTGAAAATCTTACTCAACTAAAGATTTGCAGAGATGATGAATTTAAACATATTTAAGATTCCATAGAAGTGTCAGCTGTTTTACCTGGAAGAGATGTCTGCAGAGCTCATCTTTGACTAGACCTAGTAACGACTGGTAGTTAGCCATGTTTCCTGACTCAAGGGCAACAGTCAGCAGCTGTAGGCCCATGTGCATCATTGCGTCAGTGTTGTGGCGGTCATGGGGGTTTGTCAGTGAGATCAGGAAGCGAAAAAGCTCCCTTAGACACGGGAGGCCATAAGGGATGAGGGATGCTCCTAAAAGAGGCAAACAGAGGATGGAAATTAAGGAAAAGAAGATCTGACATATAAAGAAACTAAACTATGCACATACTGTTTAGCTCTGTTGTAATGTTTGCGTAACCCTCTCATTCTAAGAAAGAGTGGTACCAAGATACAAGTAAAATATAAACATAAAAACCTTCAATATCCATACCATCTCTTTGTGTGGACTGTGTGAAACGGACTCCTCGGGGGTTGACATAGTCCATATCATGGACAGAGGTACTGTCAGACCGCTCTGTAATGGAGTCTTTGTCCTGAAGAACCTCAGGGATAGACTCCACTGAGGCCGACTGAGATCTTTCAACTTGACTGCCCTCCGACTAGACGCAAATGGAAACAGAACACAAATCATAGATCATCATCAAAGTTAAAGTCACATACCAGGGTCTCACTAGATGTCACTTGGGTTTACACACTGGTGTCAGTAACAATATATCATGAGTCATATTTTCAAAAAGAATGCACATCACATGTCAGTCAGTCTTTCAGTGTTTTATTTCCACGACATCAGTGCCATAAACCTCTTGGCTCCGTTTTAAAGGCATGCTAATGAAGAATCTGTCATTAGGATCAACTCTAAGAGCTCACTAAGTCCTTGGCCCGCATAGAAGCCTTCTACCTGTTAGTTATATACAGTACAGTGCTACTAAAAACAACAGTTAGAATGAAGCTGAGTGCAGTCCAGTGTTAATATACATTACAGATATCATAAAGTTGAATACAGTACTAAATAACATTATTTAAAGTACATGTCAACAAAGTAAAATAGAGCAATTATATTAAGTAAAATAAAGCAGTGCAAAATAATGAAATAAAGTTAATTAGATTAGTGTAATAAAGGAAACAGATGACAAATTCTAGTGGTCTGTATGTTTATAGATCTTTTCTAGTCTTGATGACCATTTTACAGTCCAGTTTGTTGTCATTCACACATACATTCATACAGTGCATCTATTTTTTATATTAGGGGCAACTAGGGGTTTAGCATCTTGCTCAAGGACGACTGCTCTACCCTTCAGCCAAACCCACAACATTAACCATATAAGTAAATCTAGTTAAATAAAGTACAGTTTTGATAAAGTTAAATTAAGTACTGTGACCAAGTATCGATGGTAATCAATTTAAATAAAGTGAATTAAAGTAGTGTAATAATTAAGTTTAATAGATTAATGTGAATGAAATAATTCAAAGAACCACTGGTGCTTTTATTCTGCAGCCCCCGGAAAGAAGCAGTTAGCTGTTAGCATTTTGCAGTTAGCAGCTTCAACAGGCAAACAGCTATCTCCTGTGCTACCTGTTACTACACCACCTTGGTGTAAATAATGAATTTAATATCAATCTAGCCAATCTATCAAACCAAAACCTGTAAAAAAAAAGTACTGTTTATTCCAAGTCTTACGTGTGCATCTGGAGAGCTGGGCTCAGGGCCCAGGTTGTTTGCAGACAAGCTGCACTGTTCCAGGTCAGACAGGTCCTCTCTGGAGGTGGCTTTGGAGCAGGTGTCCAGGCCACTGTCTGTGGTTGTAGGGCTGGAAATGGATGAGCCAGCACTGTCTGAGGCTGGTAAGCTAGACAGGCCCTGCTCAATGAAGGGAACGCCACCTAACAAAACAGATGCATGTGATTTGATGGTGTAAGATGGCGCTTCTCGCCATATATCCGTGTGCACAAATGTACTGAATTTGCTTAAAGTGTAGATAACCTTTACGTCTAAATATACATTTTCCATTAATAAGATGAGTCTCTGTTTCAATAACTGCTGTTTAACCTTGATCTTTGAGGTCAGCTTGTATCTGTTTGAACCTTGATTATTTTTCCACCTTTTCGAAAACAAATTTCCCTTCTTTTCTTTTCTCCAAAAGTGTTTTGTGGAGTCAAACACTTCACCCACACCTCCATTGGCATAGGGGTAGATAATGAGGAAATTTCAATTTGTGGTTGAACTATCTAAACTTACACACATGCAGCAATTCTTCACTGTCTGATTTTTACCTGACCAGAATTATTAACAGAAGACAACTTGCTGATGTTGACTTCATCAGCCTCCACTAAGGGTACCCCTGATGATTTTGAGTGTATCATTAAAGGTGAGTGTCTCTCACCTGAAAGGTTGTTGTTGCTGAGGGTGCTGGACTGGGCTGGGTCCATCTGACCAGAGGGACTTCGGACCATGTGTCGAGGCTGCTTCGGCGAGCGCTTCTGCTTCTTCCATTTGGACGACTCACTCATTCCACCGGCACGCATCTTCAACTACAGGAAACAAGAGCACGTCACTGAGCAAGTCCTGGGTTTAGCAGACCTCTGACGCAATCTTCCGATAAATGTTAACCGTCAAATTGCATTATAGGTAATGCAATCAGGAAGAATAGTGTTTGGACAAAAAACGATGATGCACTAGATCTTCTGCAAAACTAAATGTTCCAATTTTAGTTTTAAACTATCCATCATGAGCCATACAATGTTTATAGGAGTGCAATGTTAAATCAGAGTGTTGTTTGAAATAAAGGAGTCACTCATATAAACGGATGTATATTTCCCCCTCGACAGCATTACCACTTCTACACACTGAACTGTCTCAGGGAGACTCAAAAGAATTTGTCTTTAATTGTAATTTATTGCACTATACTAAACTCTATAGTTAATTATGCTCCTTGGTCTAATTGTCTTGTATAATATGCCTGGAACAAAAGAGTAGATGCATATGATGAAATATAAATTAAAACCCCTCTGTATAGTTGTTCTCTGAGAGATGATGTACTGTAACTGTGTGAAGATACTGAGTGAGGTTCAACAGAAAGGAGCTTATTTGATCAAAGCCTGAAATAAACACGGATTCATAAATTCACAACACAATGCACAGAAAAAAACAGCATAGCATATACATGAACATCGTACACCAAGAAGAGCCTCAACCACTTAGTATGATTTGATGTGGGTTACTGTTACTTTAATTTAAAAGGTTCTGTTTTCCTCATTGTGAGGGTTTTTTTTACTTATGCAAAACATTTACAGTTTCAGACACTCTCAAATCTATCTTGTGATGTAATCTATTCTTAAACAAAATACTGAGGCATGCTCGATCCAGCAAAAGATGAAAGGGCTTATGGCTGGCATGATATGCAGAAGCTGAGACATATTCATGAGTTTGTAAAATAAAAAAATAAAAAAAAGGACAAAATTCAATAATATTACAAATGTAATGAGAGCGCTCACAAGCACAGACTTATCATAGTGAACTATGTTTAACATAATAAAGACAATTCAGAAATACTACATTAGACGCTATGTACTTTTATATGAGATGATTATTTCTTAAAGCACTTGTCAAGTTCCTGCTTTTGGTCACGTTTACAGTCTTACGGGGTGGAAGGTTAGTGAGTGGTCTTTAAAGATGGACAGGGGAAAGGTTACAGGAAGAGATTCTCCAGCCCTAATACTTGAAGATATCTTCCTTACCTGCACTCGTTTGTTTTTCCACAAGATATTGTAAGCCTCAGAAGAGAAGGGGAGCGAGCAGGTGCCCGTGATTAGTGATGGGTAACATGTCAGCAGTGGGACCAACACACACAGGCATACATCTTTACGCTTAATGGTGGGGGAGTGGGACCCAAACAGCTCACAGGGTTTGAAGTGCTCACATACACACACACATGCAAGCGCACACACACACAGCCATATTTGCTCCAATCACTCAAGGATGGGCAGCAAGCTGATGAACAGGCAGAGTGAGTGGATGGAGAGACAGACCATGCAAAAAGCAGCAACTGCTGGAACTATTGCACTCAGCTCAACAACCATATAATATATTTAATAACAGCAATATTGAAGCCATTAAAAAAACTGTTTAACTGGACATTTTAGTCATATTTGTATAGTATGTAGCCTCTTTCATTAGTATTAGAGTAATTAGTATTAGTCATAGTCATAGAAACAACCGTTTTTTACTAGCCCTCTCTCTACAATTCTGACTGTGCTTCTACTCAAATGAGATCCTGAGTGTCCAGGATACAGTGTTGGGCATGTGGGAAGGGAAAGGGAGCAGGAGAGGGTGACAGGAGCAGGAGAACCATAGATTTATTCAGACTAGATTATATGTTTTTAAGTAAATAGAATACCAACGTGCAGGGATTATGGGGCTGATGTGGTCTTTAGGACATGTTCTTATTTCTTAGTTTTTTAAGTGATGCTATCACTATTTTACAGCCATGTACAGAAACCTAAAGAAAAACAGCACAATGATAATGACAAAACTCAAGACAGTAAAAATGAGGGAGAAAAAAAAATAACAATAACAATAAGCAGGCATATTCAATATCTCAGTCCTGTTACCTTTTTCATATTGGCACCAACATAACTCTTGGCCTCTTCTTTGAACTGTGGGAGTCTGTAAGAAAAATAACATACAACTTAAAAAAACAGTTTCTGTTTCTTTAGGGATACAGGTATGCTAAATGTTGTATAGTAATCTGTCTTGTGCAAACATGTAATCAGACTTCATAAAAATTTGATGATCACAATTGTGTTGTGTATGCCATTTTGGCACAATAAGTTACTTAAAGACAGCAAATATCTGCCTCTGCTGCTTTGATTTTGAGTTTTACATCCTTCTGGTGTGAGTCTCGCGTCACTGAAGCTAAATTTAACCATGAAAAAGATGAAAACATTTGTAGAAAAGCATTGTAGAGCGTGTCCTAAACTGCTTAAGTGGCAAAACCACAGTCATAATCACAACATTTTCTACCTGAGCCACAAATAAAAATTTTACGAGCAATGCTGGCTGCTGTTCTCAGAGCGCCACACAAAGATAGGATAGGATTCTGTGGACTCTAAAGCTTTGCTGGAAAATGAGATGTCACCCCATTCGCAACACACACACAAAACCATTTACACACACACGCACACGCACACACAAGGAGCCAGCAGCCCCCTTCTGACATCAACTCGGCGTTAATAGAGTGTTGTCTTGCGAGCATGATTATTGGATGATCTGTGGGTCCAACAGATTAACATGCCTAATACTTTCAGCAGGCAATCTAAGACTCCTCATGAGGAGCTGAAGAGCGCTGCTGCTCATTATTGTCTGTTGGGGGTGGAACGGGGGGAGGCCCATTCCCATTCAAAGGGTCTGTGTACAAGTCAGGGGGCTGGGGGTTGAACATGAGCAAAATGAGATGAAGAGCGTGTGTGTGTGCGTGTGTGTGTGTGTGTGTGTGTGTGTGTGTGTGTGTGTGAGAGAGAGAGAGAGAGAGAGAGAGTGAGAGCATTATCAGAAGGATGAAATAACAAGATGACACTACATTTGTATGTATTTTTGCTATTCAAATGCAGGGATGTCTCTATTTATGAGTTTGGCTGTCGGGCATTTCTGTTTTTACATGCACAGTAAAATCTTATGACATTAGATGATAACAAGGTGCCATACATGAGGCCTGCCAATAAATAAAAACAGTCCAAGAATTCTTGGAGGCATCTTCAGTGAATGGTAACAAGCTTGGCAAAAACCAACACTGGACTTCAGCCGGATTGCAGTTAACGCATCACTTTATGACAAATCCTGTGTCAAATTGACTTGGTGGTGACACACGCTTAAGAGAGGAGGTGAATCACACCATAACTTTATTTTGAGCTTTGTTTGTTCTCCAGGTCTGCTCCTTCATATTCAGATGAGCAGACAAGCTTTTTTGTAGCTTATTTTCCTGATTGCTTCTGTCTGGCATTGTTGGCAATGCTAGTTTGGAATGTGTGTGTCTGTGTGTGTGTTTTTGTGTGTGTGTGCGTGTGTGTGCGTGTGCGTGCGCATAGATATGCTTCTTAGTATTTATGGGGCTGGGAGCTTTGCTGTTGAAGCAGAGACCAAGTTCATCTATATGCAGATCGTACGGTGTGCAGCTCTCTTGGCTCATCCCTTTGTCTGCGACCGAATGTGACTGGCACTCTGATGCATCTGAATGGGGTTTGTGGAGATGGTGTGTTTATGTGTGTGAATGTGCGTGTGTCAGGCTCTTCTGCTAAATGCCAAAGGAGAAATCATGTTATGACATTAGTAAATCTGTGGTCCATTGACCTTAAGCACAGAGCAATATGAAATTCATGAGCTTTAAGGGGAATAATGAGGCCTATGAGAGAAATATATGCAGGACACCTCCAATCTGTGATGTATCAGTCCAGCCCACTCTTGTTCTGTGGTGAAATATCTTAAAACTTGGAGTATGAAATTGCTCTTACAGAATTAATGAAATCAACTAAATAATCGGTGTGCGCAATGTAGAGACCTCGACATTTGAAAGCTAAATTATTGCTTTTTTGAACAAGATTGTGTTGACATCCATGGCATGGCCTCAAATTTTTATATTTGGCCATTACATGGCAAACTGATAATTGCTGCTTGTGCTTTATGAATAGATTGGATAGTTCACCCTACAAAAAACTCGCTAAATAAACACAATGTTTTCATATAAGACAATAAACTTGGCTTTATATCCCTCAGCAGTGAACACATTAAAGTAGAACAAAACACATCTACCCACAATCGTTATCCATCCTTCACTATGCTACTTATTTACCTGGAGTAAAGTAGCTGCACCATGTCAACCAGTGTATGTTCAGCTGATTTCCTGAGAAGGTCTGCAAACACAGGGGAGACACAGACATGAAAAACCAGGCAGAAGGAAATTAGGAGGCAAGAAACAGTAGAACTAAGAGTGAGAGACCCCCAGACAAAGACATTTAGAAGATAATAAATGTCAAAACAATAAATATTAAATTATAAATGATTGTTGAAAAGTCTGAAAGAGCCAATATCCGTTGTCACCCCAAAAAATTGGGATTGGATTTCTATCCCATTAATCATCTTATGAGCCACCAAATTTAGTTTACCAGTTATATTTGCATGTTTAGACCCCCTGCACGACTGGAAACCAAGACATTACACAATGGCAAAAAAATTATTGTTTAAGCAGAGTTGATTTGACTGTAAGTAAAGTGAAACATATACTCATAGAAATAGTGGTTCATGAACGTGTTGCATGTTACTCACCACTAAGGCGCATTTCAAAGCAAATCCTGAAGCAGGACTGCATGATCTCACAAACCGACTCATTGGTCAGATGGGCCCCGACTGGCGTCAGCAGCAGAGTTCTCAGGACCTTAAACAGATCAATACAACTGTACAAAAATCTGCAGTTGATGCACTAACCAAGTTGATAACATTCTGTCTGTTTCAATCTAATCACATATTAGATTAAAATGCTTTATTTTACTGTCTGCACTGCATTAACTGAGAGAGGACTAGAGGCTCTGCATCACTGCAGAGCTACACTCTCCAGGCTTTCTCTCTACAAATTAGACAGACAGACAGACCTCATTGATAAACATTGGGAACACAAGAGCTTGAAAAACGTTATTTAATGATAGGTTAATCTAAGTTTGTTCATATATATCAATATCATGAATTTAATAATTGTCTAATTTATTAGACACTACTGTACTGGAAGCATAAGTAGAGTACAGGTCAGAGCATGACCACTGTAATAACAACTATGAAACAAGCTGTGATGTACCTGTAGAATTTTCATGAGGACGACTTCATCACTGGCAGGGTCTGTTCCCACAAATCTAGCGTGTGTGACGGCATCTGCCATATTCTCGATGGCCTCTGCTGCCGCTTCATGGTTTGCATCTGTGAGTAAGCAAGAAAAACAATGTCTTTATAAAATGTCTGACTCCAATTTTCAAACTACCACACATACAAGAGCAGTTTGGATAAATGAGTCTAATCACATTGATTTTCCTACACTATACGAAGCACAACGTATTTGATGCAATCAAAAAGCGTATAATGTTCAGGTTGTGGTGACAATATCACAACTGTTTAAATTGAATGTTTTTCTCTGAGATTATACCTTACATGCGTTGGGGAGGGAGTGGAGGACTATTTTGTTAATTGTGTCCAACTATACCCAAATTTGAATGATTTCTTCTGTGATTAACCAAATACCTCTTGGTTTTGGACAATTGGTTTGACAAAACAAGATATTGTGAAGACATCACCTGTCAACTTGTTTATGGGTTTTGCATTTTTTTTTAAATATTTGCTGACCATAGGATTAATCCCCACAGAAGAAAACTGGTCTACAATCAAAATAATTGTTAATTTCAGGCCTGTATTGAATTAAATTACCTTTCACAACTGTCCCTCATAAAGTGGTAATTAAATCTTATATAAGGAGAAATGGATTATCTCGGGGATTAAAAAAAGTGAGTGGCGCGCATTTACTTGTAGCCTAGACAGGAATGTGTAAATACTACTTCATGTGACCTCTTCATGAATGAATCAGAGTACAACAGACAATTCTACAGTAACATTACATTAAAAGCTCTATTAACAAGTACAGCAGCCTGATCATATCTGCAGCTGTCATGTAGACGTCATCTGTTCAGAGACGACTCTGGGTTCAGAGCAGGGTGGTGGGACTGGAACAGGATGCCTTCAAGTATTGACAGATTACTTATTTCAACCATCACGTGTCAGTAAATATGCAGCGCAGTGTTTAACTAGCTCTACCTGTGCTGCATGTGGTGGAAACACACTCAAACGGGAATTTGCACTTAACATAGATAGATATGGTGTGATCTGTAGGCTGAGTGAGGTATAACATCTGATTGTGGGGATTGTTGGTCAACTATGCAAGCACGAACAGCTCCAACAGCTCAACACATAAACACAACTAGACAAGCCTCGTGTGGTCAATCCACATTGTCTTCTCAAAGCCTGGGGTCTAATGACCAAATGTGGTCTTTTGTTTGAGGCCGGCTGGGACAAACTGGCTGTCAGAGCAACAGGAGCCAGTGTTTTTGAAACCTGAGCGGCTGGCCAGCTATCTGCCTGGAGCCAGCCTGTTTTACTTTCCCATCGCCCCCAGGAGCAGTAATCCATTAACTAATAAGCAGAGGGGGGAAGAGAGGGGAGAGGAAGAATAGAGGGAGTAGGAGTTGCAGATGAAAAAACAACAATGCAGCTTGCCAACAAACATTGATGTGTGGAAAAGTAGGTTTAATGTAACACTGCAGCTTTCTCTTTGAGCCTGTGCTTACGAGTTGACGTCAAATACTTCAAGTTACTTGACGAAACCTAGCAACTGTGGAGTCAATTTACTCATTGTGACGAACTGGAGTTCAAAGTACATCAGTAAAAAAATAGGTCAATGGCTGAGAACTGGTCTATACGTGGTTAGGGCTGTTGAGACACAGCAATGCCAGCATCCCTCTAGAGGCGCAGGCGACAACAAGCGTGGAAGTTGTGCTGAAAACATCCGATGGCCAGACACAGAAACTGGAGCCATGGGGGGACCCGGCAGAATGTCATAAGTGATATAAAACACTAATCCTTCTCTTGGCACAAAGTCTACACAAGCAGTGTCCAAAGGAGGGGTTGGGTGGAGGGGGCCGCGGCTTGTTAAAATAACGCAGAGGAGAGGAGAGGCTCAACATGTGTGTACGTGCCTGAGGGTATGTGGGCAAAGTCAATAAGGGGTTGAACCAGCTGCCACATAAAGAAGTTTAAGTATATCAAACTCTGGTCACAAAAATCAAAGACATGGTGTGATTGAGAGTTAAGAGACAGAGAAAGAGCAGAGTGACTGTTTTTTAAGAGGGCGACACACAAAAAGCTCTCAAGCTGCACACTGCATAAGGGCCAATAGATCTTTAGAAATCAAACAAAGGGACTGCTGCATTTTCCACGGACAGAGAAGAAAATTAGTTTGTTCACCTGTTCATCTTGTGAATAGCACAAGATCATCTTTCAGGCATGCTGCTCTGCTCCCAGTTTTAGCTCCACAGTAACGGTGTGCGATGGTAAATACACTGTATGCTTACACTTTAAAGTTTTTTGAGTTTCTTGAATGTCTGGAAGGGTTGCTGATTTTCAACGAATGTTCCTTGTGGTTTGGTTTTGAGCAACTCATTGTCTCGGGAGAATTTTCTATTTAGAAATTGGATTGTGATCCCATTCTTCTTATTATGGAACTGTATCTTAAAGAGGTACTCTCTGTTGTATTTCCATAAAGCTAAGGAGGGCACAAGGGGGAGATTACATAAAGGCCAATATGACTCTGATGACAACATTGGATTACTTTCTCATACTTAAAAGAGCACACCCAGAGCCACAACAGATATTATACCACCATCTAGAAAGGCAGAGCACTGCTCCTTCCCTGGTACATGTAAAATGAATTTTACCTGTAAATATATATATATATACTTTTTTTTTGTTTGTTTGATCTTTTCTTACCATTTTACTTTCATAGCATTATCTACTTTTGTTTTTGAAAATGTTTTTATTCACATGTGTCCTTTCAAAGATAATCTGCTGCTGTCATTGCTATTGCTGAAAGGCTTATACCAGAATGCTTGAACAGTTTTGTCATTGTATTATTTAATCCATTTATTTGCTATACCACTTATCCTTGATGGTCTTGCCGGAGCTGGAGCCAATCCCAGCTGACACTATGCATCAGTACAACATGGAAAGGTCACCATTCTATCACAGCTCTGACACACATAAGCTGCTTTCAGGCAGGTAATGAACTTCGCAGACATTTTTATAAAAATACGGAAGAAAAACTGTATATAAACATTAATACTTATTCTCCTGTCATGTCTGAAAATGACTACAAACACCAATTAACACTCACATTAAAGGTGACACCAATTAACCTAACCTGCTTGTCTTTGTACTGAGGAAAGAAACCTACGCAGGCAACAAGAAAACATGCAGAGATACCGCAGCCAGCCAGCACTTTCTAACCCTGATCATTCTTGTTGTGAGGTTAACCACTGCACTACCGTGCCACCCCAGCCCTTTGTTTCAATTGCATTTTATGCATTTTCTTTTACCATTGGGTGCTGCTTTTTTTCTTGAGATAATAAAGATTATGACCGAAAACTGTGTTTTACCTTGGATTTTTTTGTCTGTGGAAGTTGTGTAGGAGGTATTGCTCTTTTCCTTGTTAAACCGTTTTACTACTGATGTTAATTATGTTCTTCGGTATTTTATTATAACAGCCATTTAATTTAATGACAATTTATTCAACCTCAGAGTCACAGGCAGGCTACAGCTGCACTCTAAGCTCATCTTTTCTGGCAGTGGCTGCAGCTTAAGCCTCTGCTGAGCCTCGCTCTGAGCCATAGGTGGGCTAGTGACCCATGTGGCTGCTAGCAGCGCAGTGAGGGGCTTTGCTGACTGTGCTGGGCAGCAGGAACAGAGGGAAAATGAAGGAGGAACGGGGGAGGAGTGATGAGCTGTGGGGAAGGAGAGAAAAGAGCAGAGATGTGGATGTCTGTCAGCACTGAGGCTTAGTTTGTCGCTCCTTCCATGCCAGTAGACCTCAGGCCACAGATTGAGGAATTACCTCACACTAATAGAAATGAGATAGTGAAATAACTCTGTGTGTGGGAGGGAGACCTTTCCCTACCTTTTAGGCCGTACACAAGGCAAAAAACTAAAAAGGAAGGTAAAGTGGCTGCATTGGACATGTTGGCAGGACAAGGGGGAAAATGTTCAGGGTGACACCTTGAAGGGGAGGATCATATTTAACACAGCACCCAGGAAGCAGAGGGACACAACTGTCGGCTGCACGCTGTGTTCTCATTCAAGACTTAGAGAGGCATAATGTGTGTAAACTTAAACTGAACCTCGATGTAAACACACTCCATCATTTGCTGAAAGATCATGAGACAAAACTGGTTACATTAATCATTTAGCGAGGATCACGATCCATGCAGTCATGTCCACTGAGAGAAGCACATCAAACAATGTCTTTATTATTGAAGGTAAATAAAACAAACTTATTTGAAAAGATTACACACAAACCTAAAGCTGAAGAAAATAATTTAAAAACATCTAAATCCAGAGGACCAGGCCATAAAAGGTCTTAGGTATTGTTAGGTTTTTGAAGTTCTTCTTAGCCAGGAGATGGCAGTACTTGACAACATCAGTGCTGTGCTTTTTGTCCATTTAACACATCGCTCAACTATCCTACAAGCAATATATACATATAGACAAACACACACACACACAACTTTGAACAACAATTATAAGAATTCCTGCTTATAAATTTAAATAATATTTGTGCTTTTTGACAGTGCGATATTCCTATGTCCATATCGCAGAACATTATTATTGTACATCTTATATTCAATTCAATTCAATTTGATTTGTATAGTGCCAAGTCATAATATACATTATCTCAAGATATTTGACATCGTAAGATCAAGACTTTAAATATCCAATATAAATAGTAGTGCAATAAGTTGGAATACGGTTGGAGCATCGTATTGTTCTAGTTAGTTCGAGATACCTATCTCATTTGACTTGACTTTATAACATTGTCCTTTTTTCATTAGGATCCCATCCATCTACCAACACACCCTACCTATCAATTACATCTATGCTATTCGTCCTATCTAACCTAGATCTAGGAGTAAGAAATGAAAATAAAATAAAATATAAGAAAATGGGCATTTAGCTTACTCTGACACATTGTTCAGATTAGGTTTTAATTGACTTTGAACTTGCATTCAATAAAGTTTGCTTATAGCTCCACCCCACCCCACCACCACGAATAAATGGATACATAGCTAAATAAAACACGAGGAGAGGTAAGTGTGTGCACCGGCTGCTGGAGACTGATCTGTTTGGGGAGCAACAGTCAAACTGAGATGCAGCAGCTTTAATCAAGTTGTTGAACCACTGTGATATTTCCTTATATTCACTGAGAGTGAAGAGTAGTAGCCTTGTGAGTGTTAGAGTTCTACAGTCGGGCATCCCTTAGAGAAGTGCAGAGGAGTACTGAGTGCTGATGGTGATGGTGGAATGGCGTCAGGATGAGGGTGGTGGGGATAAAGGGGGGCTGCAGTCAGGTCTGGACTGACAGGGGCTCTGGGACTCAGACAGCGATTTGTGAGGTGATCTTTGAACAGATATTGCGTGTGCATGTGTGAGCCTGGGCAGACAGTCCTCTTAACTTGTACCTCGAGGAGCTTCAGTGTCAGTCTGGAAAGCATCATGTCCTGCTCTTCAGTTTGAATGAAATTCACAACATCCTCAGTCCTCATCTTTTGTAGAAAATGTCTAACATACACATGCATGCTATTTTATCTGGTTTAACACTTACATTGTTGAAACAAAATACCTAGATATGGAAGGTACATTTCCTGCAGCTTTTTTAACATTGTACAAGATCCCTGCAATTTTAGGCTCCCATTTAGTTTAGTAATGGTTGCAGCTGTTTTGACACCACTGTAACATTGACTGCTATTTAGACTAACATCTGGTGATGCATGCTTATTTCACACATAACAAAACAACTGGCAGACACTGGGCCATATTTCCATGATGAGGCTAATGAGGACAGGCAGGGCTGTCCATATGCCAGCATAACTTCTCTGCACTTATGATGAGAATAGACCATTCCTATTCCTGGCATTCCTGGACTGACTCAACATTGAATGAGCAAAAGAATAGGCCAAACTGTGGCTTCCCAATGAAAAACTCCAAACTTTTGAAAGTGTTTAGCTGAAACATCCTCCAACAAATCCGGACTCAGAGCACATGCAAATAAATAGGTGAAAAGTTGATCTATTAGTTTATGTACAAACACTATAAACTTGTCAAAGCCCATGTCAAAACAAAAAAAGTAAAGTCTGAGCTACTTCATAGCAAAAAATCAAAGTGCTACAAAAAGAGTAACAGCTGCTGAGTAAGCAGCAACTGTTCAGAGGAGTTGACATAACGGCCAGTCTAACACTGTTTTTTTGTGCAGTGGTTAAGAAAAGAAGATATTAGTAGAATAATGGGGTAGTAGCAACTGCATACTATCCAAAGATTTATCACCTTATATGAATGGACTTACAATTATTATGCCTTCTTGTGTACCACAAATTAAGACAAGCAGCACTAATGCAGGACCTTTGTATTAGACTATTAGGTGTTACTTTTAACTAAGTGTATGCACACATGTACAAAGATATAAAATATACAGAACATGTAGGTACTTCCCGTGGAAAAAATGTAGCCCAAAAATATGTAATAGACAATGCTAATATTGAGATATCTTACCGATGAGGCCGTAGGAAAGGAACTTGTTGACAGAGGTAAGGGCAAGTCCTGTGATTGGTCCAGTGGTGTCCTCAGAGCGGACCACTTCCAGGAAAGGCCTCAGGAATATGTTGGGTTCAATATCTGACAGCTCTGAAGGAGAAAGATACACAAAACAGTCGGTTATGACTTTGGTCATCCTGGACCGGATTTTAAGGTCCAGAGTCTCAAGAGTAATTAACATTTTCCATCTTTATTGAATTCAATCCAATTTTATTTGTGTAGCGCCAAATCATAATATGCACTTTACATAGAAGATCAAGACCTTAAGAATTTTAAAGAAACCAAGCAGTTCTCACAATGAGCAGCACTTTGGCGAATGTGGAGATAAAAAACTCCCTCATTAGCTGGAAGACACCTCTAACAGAACCAGACTCCGTGTGGGCGGCCATCGGCCTCGACCGGCCATCTATATGAAATCTGTTTGTAGAGTTATCACTTGGGTATCCTTTAACCCTGTGTAAAGCCCAATGATCAGGTCATGGAGAAATTTGAACTTCTTTTGACTGCATCATAAAAACTGTTTTGTTTAGAGGTGGAACCATTCTCAAGAGCTGGCTCAGCTTTGGTTCTGACTTTTTCAGCCACGGTTAGATTAATACTTTGTGGTATCTGGGATAGGGGATCTGCAATTACATGGTTATTGCAGATGTGATCACTCGATCATAATTTTACAAAAACTGTTATGTGACATTTAAAAAAATTGACATCCTGCCCTAACGTAAATTACATAATACTTCAACAGACTGTAGCTTGGAGTTGAGGTATTGCAATTCTGTTGTCCTGTTTTTTGGATACAAGTTTGTGGATGTTTTGTATCTTGGTATAAATTTAAGAATCAGTAACTGCTAGTTTTTGGTAAAAAGGAGCCTCTCATATCAAGAACATCTCATATGCTTCTATAAAATAAATGGTAGAAAGAGCCCTTTAAAAATAATATATAGATAATCATATACTTCTATATTTTTAAACAACACTTTAAATAATGATCCGTTATATTATATAACAGACCACGGTAAAGTATCACTTATCAGAAGCAAACCATAATCATGAGCTAAGCCCTACCTATTGAATCCTAAACTTTATTAAACCCAGCTGGAGTTATCAGTTCACAGAGAAAGGCACTTCACTAGGCATTCCACTCTGGGAACCACCTTTAGCCAATCCACCCTGACTTCACTGGTCTTGCTTTCTTTCGAGAATTCAGAGAAAAAAACGGGGTCAAGAAGGGGAAGCAAAAATACAAAACAGGTAAAACAACAACGTGGAAAATTAGTGGAGTCACGCACGTCGCTGGGAAATGTTGTGCCAAGGAACGCTCGCCGCAGCAATACCATGAGGATTATGGCTTTCTTAAGAGCAACTCCACTCCAGACAAGAAAAAACAACTCGGACATCAAAAGCACGGAGGAGAGTGTCCAAGCAGTTTCCAAGGTACACATGTGATGGCCTGGAATTACTGTGTGATATCCAATATCCCTGCGGCTTTGTTTAGAAATCATATATGAAACAATTTGGCAATTTTCACACTCCCTTCATCGGCCGCCAGGTCACTTTTAGGCCTCGCTTTCAAAAGTAAAGGATCTCTTGCTTGCTGCTTGTTGGAATAGTTTTCTCGTGTGGTGTTATATTTGAATAAGTGTTACATTTAAGAGTGTGGAGCAGTTTTCGATGAAGGCTGACACCAAGTCTAAATTTAGCAGTTACCCTCCAGCCCCCCCAAAAAATAAAATAAACTTAGGATTAAACCAAAATAAAAATAAGAATCTGCGTTAACTTCAGAGACTGAAACAGCTCTACTGCTTCACTCTGTCCATCAGCTGCCAGAAAACTTTTCAAATAGGGTTTTAGCGTCCCATTACTTTACAGTGTGAAAAAAAACATGTAGTAAGGGTGGAATAAGGGCGCTCAAATGAATCTGTCAATAGATCCTGATGAAGACTTCATCACAAGCGATCACCCTGTAAGTGCTGTGGCTGCATTCCCAAAGTCCACAGATTGGAAAACTCAATTGTGTTGTATTGATCCGGCTGGCCATCGGTGAACACAGGGCTGACTGGAGCAGTCTGTCGGTGGCCACAACCAATCTTCTTAAATAAAGTCTAAATACCGGCTCTGTACTTCAAGTCAATCTCCAGGGCTTGGGGAGTGAAATGAAATAAATAACGACGGCTGCGGCCATGGTGAGGCAATCATTCTATAACCAGGTTGACCTCTGGCTGACATTGACCAAAAAAGAAAAAATGCAGGATTAAAGCAGCTCACCCAGCTGTGCATGTTGCCATCTGGGGGCTGGGCTTGTTGGGTAGCAGTCCTGATTCATGAGTGTGTACAAGTCCAACTCAAGTTAACTATAACTGGTTAAAAAAGGTGTGTCAAATGAGCCCATTGCCATTCAACATGAACCTATCTACCTTCACCATGCTAGAGCCCCTACTTTCTGCTTCGAGCTGTAGAGCGAGTATCCAGCCATGTGTGGATTACCTCTCCAAATGACCCCACCAAAGAGTCAGAGAGAGAGCGGGAAGGCGGGGGCGAACCTTTGCCCCAGGAGAACGCCTCAAGATGAGGCAGGCTAACCACAAAGCAGAGGCCATCTTTAACACATGCACATCTATTGGCAGTGGAGCAGAAAAGGCTTAAGACACTGGGAGCAACAACAGGAGATGTATCTGAGCTGCAGACGCACATTATTGTCCACACAACACAGGGGAAACACTCACAAAGGCATCAAGAAATGAGACTCACACAAAAAATATCCACCCCAACCAACCAAACCATCTCAATTTGTACAAATATTACAACGTGGCGTCTCTGCTAAGACCCTGCACTTTCTAAGTAAAGTCAAGAGTTATGCAAACAGGCCTGTCTTCCACAGAATCACAGTGTTGTAGAGCTGAGCACGAAGACGCAAGAAAATACTGAGTTTCTTAATGGCCAACACATCACAGAAGAGAAGGCTTATATTCTTGTAGTATTGAAAGTGCAACTGAGGAACTTTCTAGTCTTACAAAAAGCATGTGCAACAGATAAAAACACAGATTTTATCTAAATAGTACTTAACATGTATAAGTGCCAAGAACTGAAACTTACATATAACATTCTAAAGTAAGACCACTATAATATACATATGTGGTTTAGGTGCTGTTTATAAATTTATCTTTAGAAACTATCTACATACGGCCAAATATATAGGGTCAAATATATATGCACTAGGGCTGTGCAATATTAGGAAAACATGCGATATTCAATAATGTTGTTGAATATTGTGATGAAAATATGACTTTTGATAAATAGGGTTAGGGTTAGGCTTTCTGCTTTGGTTTCACTGCTAACATAGACCCCATACTGACCACATAGTAGTCTATGCAGACATTGAAATAGCCAGTGAGAGAGAGAGGTTGAGTCAGTGTGTGTGTCTGCGTTCCTTTCCCTTCAGGTTTTGGGACTATCATAAATAAGCTAAGCAAATATGTTATATAAACAAGTTTCCACAGTAGAATTTTGTGGGGAAGGGGGCTGCAAGAGATTTGACGGAGCCGCCTCGCTTCTCTGTTCTCACTCTGTTCTCTCTCTTTTGGGTATTTGACGGAAAAAACCTGTCAATGATTTGAATATATTTAATTTATTATTTCCATCTGATTGACCGAATATATTGAAATGTAGAGCGTAAATGCATGGCACATGGAACATCATTTATAACAGTTCAAGCAGTTTGTTGCGATATGTGGTGTATATCACGCATGTTGATACCAGTATAATTATATCATCAAAATATTTTGTCGGGGTATTTTGGACTTCCTTTATTGATGATATTGCTAACAAGGGAGGGTAGAGAAAGCATGAATAACTTTGTAAATGACAGTAAAATGGCATTGTAGATCCATGCCTCTGTGACTGCTAAATATATACATCAATAATAGGGGTTCTGTCCTAGATGAACATGTATAAAAATCAATGTGTCTGTATGCCGACATCAACAGAGGAAATCCACAAAGAAAAAAAATCTGAGATATCAGTGGAGTACAATGACACATACTTCACAAGCTCTCAGTGAAAACGGACATGAAATGACATCTTCTGTACAAGTGCAAAAGAGGCAGGGAGAGGGGGCGCAGCAGATGAGGGGGGGGGGATCCCTCCCCTCCCTTTGATCGACGCAGCGGCCCACAACCAAACACTGATGGTTATTGATCTAGGCTTCTTCAGCTACTAAAATTAAGAGTCAGGGTCCTTGGTTGCAATGCCAAGGCTCCTCCTGCTGAGGAGAGAGACAACGCTTTAACAAGACCAGCAAGGCTAAATGAAATCCAGGGAGAATTCGACTGTTCATCGGCTGAACAAAGTCCTGCACGACAGTGTTCTTATCTGTCGGGAGAAGTTTGATGAATGTCAGCCTGCCTGGCTGTCGGCCCCCACCCTTCTTTCATTCATTTTTCTATTTTGCCCTCGGTTCCTATATTCTCCTGAATGAAATTGACACTTGTGGACGGGGGCAATTAGGATTGAACAACGCTATGGAGCTCCATATGGTCATTTCAATAGGCCACAGTGGTATTTTATAGATGCTTGGAACAATGCTACTGCGCAAACTAAACAGGCAATTTGAAAGCCCTAGAGAAATTAAAACTTTTCCAAATGCTTGGGAGGATGGCTGTAATGGCTACTGCAAAAGAACATTTCCTAAAGGGCTACATGGAATATAGTTTGCATTTGTATTTACAAGAACACTCTAACTGGATTTTTCAAGGAGGAGGGAAAGATGAGGGAGCAGAGAACCAATAGCCTTACTGGCACTTACAAGCTCCTGAAGCCTAATCAATTACCAAGTCAATCAAAAGATGTCTTCACATGCCTTCTTGAGAGAAATAACAGGTGTAACCACTTAATCTGACCACAGCGAAAAAGTGATTCTTCAGATTGTTTACTGTTAACAATACAATTTTCTAATTTCTGACAACAGGATCCAGGTTATAGAGCCAACATTGAACCCAACTCTGAAATGGGAAATGCTATATCATGTCAAACAAAGGAGAGATAATACTGCTTTGTTATTTGCTTTATGGGGATCAAAGCGGCATCCATTTACAAATATCCTCGCTAAAGATACACAGGAAAGACGTCCAGATGCCTTAATAGTTTAGGTTTATGTTATGACCACCAGTTTTTCTTATTCCAACTCTGTTTAGGAGAAATCGTTTTCCCGCTAGTTTTGTAAAGCAGAAACCAATATTCAGCTGCCTCTCTGAAATCTGTTCCTGTCAGGACACAAAGCCTCTAAAACTACTTGCAGTGGCCAGATCTACAAAAATATCCAAAAAAACAATGATTCTACATAAATACTTTGTTTGGTTGAAAGACAATTCCTTTTAGCAAAATTGTGTTTCAACAAAAAAAAAGCAGAGCCAGTAAAAATAAAGCAGGTGCCCTCAAACAGCATGACCTCATTGCCAAACCTTGCCTTGGCTGGAGCCTGCAAGCTTGCACCTGTTATCCTGTATATAAAATGTATTTTCTATGCTGCATATTTGCACTGGGGACAGGCCCCAATGTCCACTTAATATGTTTCACATTAACAGCCTGCTGTCTCCTCTGTGATGGATGAACACACTTTACGCTCAGTCTATTTATGAATTATGGATGTTTTATCATGCTCAATTTAAACCTGTAAGAGTGCACTTGAACATTTGTGGATGAATGAGGTGTATATATATATATATATATAGTAGGGGGACTTCAATGCAAAAGTAATTCATCAGGATATATTCTGTGTAACATTCCTAACATGAATGTATTCTTCATGGTGGATATCTATATCTGTATCTTTTACTGGAGCTGACAAAGCATAAACTGTTTCTTATTCATTTCTTACGATGATGTTATGATATTCCAATGATATTCTGATTAATTTTGATTTGATGTTTACTTGTGACATAGTTAAGTGCACATCATATTAAGTAATATCAACTGTCATTACAGACAAACAAACAGTAGAAAGCTAAATCATTTGGATTCCATTCTTTAATGAGCAAGAAGGTTAATTAGGACAGGACCAGATGGGGTAGAATAGAGAGGTTGCGGGGGATACAGGTGGGGTAATGGAGTTTGTGGGCTGGATTTCACATCTTTCACTGATGAATAACACCATTCACAACTGCAGGAAAAGAATGGAGGACCAGTTTGGTGAGGTAGTAAAGTAACTGCAAGGTTGAACTTGCAGAGACAATAATTCACAGTAGTGCAGGGAGTATGATGATTTGGGATGACATGACCACCAGATTACCAACATGCAATTTTAAAGATAATACAAATGTTACATAGTATGTTATTTTTTTCAATTTTGTAAAGTCGTCTACTGCGTAGATGTTGCCTGCCATGTCATAAGAATGTCACGCTGTCATTGGTGCATGTGACAATAAACTTTGATTTGATTTGATGTAAACTAAAAACGTATGTACAACCGCTTATGGGTCAAAATATGCACCAAGAACTTAGATATAAACAAGGCCTTGTGTGTTTTCTCCTCTTTTAAAAATGTTGACATGCTGGTGGTAATACACATAACTGAAGAAGAAAGTGATGATGAAAAATCTGTCAGGCTGTGCTGTTAGTTTGCTGATGATACAGTACAGCTCCATCACATTAGCTTTTGGCAGGGGGCAGGTAGTGAACTCCCTTGGCAGATAGTATGGCCTGCGCATCAGGACAATAAACTCCAGTGTTTGAACACAACAGCAGAACATTGTGCACCTTTCATTGTTGGTATATTCAAGAACCATGAGACTGACTTGACAATAATGATTTCCTAGCAACTCAGTAATGAGTTACTTTGTCAAGTTTATTGGCCGAGCCCACAAAGTTGCTGTGTCACTATATCTCATCAATGAAAAAAAATGATATGCAGAGCTGCTTTATTTCAGGTTTTCGAACTCACCTTACCAATCTCCAGAACATGTCAAGATACTGCTGGTGGTTGTATTACCATTTAAAAAGGTATTATTTTATAGCTGGTAATAAGTAATACAACAAAAACACAAACATAGTACTTCTAATTCAACGCCTGTAGCTGTGCTGACATATGAGTAAGAGATATGTTTACCAGTGAGGCGGAATCAGTGCGACGCTAAACATTAAGCGTTAATAAGCTGTCCTCCACTGATGAGCAGTGGCATTTGTTTGCAGCGCGGTGAACTAATTTAGTAAGCATGTTGTATATAAGCAGTCAGTGCTTTACTGACAAGGGAGAAAATGACAGGGCACCTATTTTTTAGCTTTTAGATTAGTTAAATTTGTTGTTATTCATCAACTTTTAATAATTCAGATACCAATTTTATTACAATTAACTTGGACTGATAAAACTTGCCAGTCGGTCGGACTCTAACACAGATACAAACAGAGCTATTGAGGGCTTTGAACTGAAAAAAAAACTGTAATGTAAAGGATGTCAATGAACATTGTTTCTGTGGAAAATGTACTATATGCTGGAAGTTGATGCGAGAAAGAAGAGAAAAATAAGTGAGATATGGAAAGAGAGAAAAAAGACTGAGGCAAGGCAGCTAACAGAGAAACAAAGCTGTGTGTGCGTGTGTGCGTGTGTATGTGTGTGTAGGAGTGGGGAGTTATCGTCCTTATTTGTTTCACCTGCTGCACTCCTTCAGCTCCCCACTAATGGCATTCCCCTGGGATAGGAGAGATTCCAGAAACCACGCGCTACACAGACCAACTCTAGTGTGTGTTCAAACAAGACACAATACACCACTGCCATAGAGGCTCAAAACACAACTGCACTCTACTGGGAATCACACACAGCCACTGTTAGCACAGTGATTTGGTGTTTGAAAAACTGTTGTTGAATGGAATATGGTCTCTTCACATCAAGCACAACACAACCACAAAACGTTATTTATATTAACTGGAGTTTTTTATGGTTAAGAAATGTAGTTACAGTGTGACTAAAGATCAGAAAGAGAGAGATGAGAGATCATAAATCACTCTGAACATGCATTGATGTGTTGGTGCTAATGGTGGCCATACAAATATTTAGATGCTTAGATAAAAGTAGAAGGCCAGAACTTCAGTTTAACAAATTAAAATGGCCATTAGTTCCAGATGTGAGCTAACGGATGTTAAGTTCCTCAATTATAATGATTGAGGAGTTATTCTTTCTTCATAAAAAGATTCTTTATAAACTGCCAGATTTTGCAAAAGGGTTTGGTTGGACATTATTTTAGCAAAAGCACCCAATCATATTAGCCCTAGAAGCTAACGCACTAACTATGCTAACAACGTATTAATATGCTGTGAGCTGCAAATTCATAACCTTTAAGCAGAAGGTAGAACGTAATTATTTGAGTCCACAGATTTCTGTACCTGTTGTAGACATTGGCATATTTCCAGGGGTGGAAAGGGTTAGGGTTAACTGTGTAGTTATGAGTATGGGGGGGGAAACGAGTACGGAAAACACTTTATTTCTATTTTAGGAGACAGACTGTTCAGGGTGATTGAGAGTGGAGGAAGGGTCAGATCCAGGGAGAGAGCCAGGTGACAGGGGCCCAGCATATCATGAGGACCATGAGGCAGCAAAGATAATTGGGACCCTTTTTTATATACTGTAGAACCATGCTGGCCCCACCACCACTGTCAGCTGTCAAAAACCAAGTTAGATTTCCCCTCTACACCCAAGAACTAACCTAGAATTAGCTGTTATTAACAGCAATCAACATCTGGATCCATATCATGAGACCAATATAAAACAACTCGTATAGATGTCATGACATTACAATACCCAACAATCACCATCCTCATAGCACGAGGAAGACGATGCAGATCCGATCTAGAATTCCATTACTCTGGCACTCCTCCAGCCCGAAATCCCTCCAGTACTACTGCTGAACTGTCTCAGGGCCATGGTCAATTTTCATAACATTACAGCCATAGCCAGCTGTACCGTCACTGGTGGCTTTTAAGCTGCACTTTCGGCTGGGTGTGCGGATGGCAACAAAGCAGTAAATCAACACATAAGCCCTTAAGTTAAAATAGCCCCTGTGAAGATCCAACATGAAAATATTGTTTAAACACTTTTTAAAAGCACTTAACTTTGGATTAATGAGTAACTGAATTTGAAATGCATTTATTTTACACAGGTCTATGTTATTGACATATAAGATAGGTGTTCGCAAAATATGCCGAGGATTATGACAAAATGCAGGAAAGCAGGATTCAGTGGAGAAGCTGGTCTTTTCCTTTTATCCCTGTGTCATTGGGAGGATTCCTCATTTAGATGTAACCACTGACATCATTCACAACACAGCCCATCAGTATTAATAGGCTGATACCACTGTATTCAGACAGGATGCTCACTTCATACCCTCCCAGCATTGACAGCAAATCCTCTGTGTGTGTTTAATAAATCACAGCAGTTAGGTAGGACTGCTTACTTGCAAGTCCCCTAATTACGAGACACAACATTAAGAGGGATTAATACTAATCTTGGCTGTTTCAGTTTACCATGAGCTGAAGGGGTGGGTGGTCCAAGAGAAAAATGAGCAGTGCCTGTTCCCCTGGTAAAAAACTAGTCAGTTTCTTCCTGAAAGCAATTTCTGTTTTGTCCCATAATTTAAGTTACTTTACTATAACCTAGCTAATCAAGGCAAATAAATAATGACAATAACTGTGCTAAACAACACAGTTAATTTGATATTGGTAACCAAATGATACCTCAAAGATAGAAGAAAAAAACAAAAACAGAGATCTCACTATGATCAAAAGTAGTTGAATGGCATAAAGCAGAAATGGGTACGAATAACATGTTCAGCTAAGATTACTCCACAAGTCACAACGCAGAATTCTTAATAAGGTAAAGCAGAATCCTAGAGAAACAGTTTAAGGGTTAAAGGGATCATTGGAACTGGTTAACATACATTTTTTATAAAAAGCATTACAATTTGAACAGTCTAATACAAACCATTGTAGGAATGTCTTTTCACAATGGAACATGATTATAGCTTTCTTAATTTGGTACAAATTTTTCAAATACTATAAATACTAAATACCAAGGGGGAATGGTCCAGGTTCAAAATTATTACACTAATCTACCTGAATTATGGATATGACATGCCTTTCTTTAAAAACTCAGTAACTGCATAAAGTGGGCATGGTTGTTGGATTCTCCAGATTTACGCTTCCACTAGTAGCAAACATTTGTTTGTCATAACATAATTTAAGTAAACAGAACATCCCCTTTCACTATTTTATAGGCAGTGTTGAACTTGATGACCATTTTATACTTCTCTGTTGGGTCATTACTCTCATATAACGTGGAGAGGGGGCTAAGTGTGATGTATTGGACCTTGCAGGTCTTGTATTTCTTAATCTGTGTGCGCTTCTTGTGTACATTCAGTTTTAAGATTAAATTCTGTTCATCTGGAGTCAAGTTTGACTTGCATGTAATGGACAGGCCACATCACCTAAGATACACAGCATAATTTGACCTCAAACTGCAACCATTGGTACTGCAAGCCATTGAGGTTGAAAATAGTACTATCTTATACAGAAGATATCTGCACCTGAACTCCCATTACTATACGTTTCTCCCTTTTCACTTTTCTCTCCTTATTTTCAGCATTAATGCTTCATCTTTTGAACATTCTAAATGGAGTGCATCAATCTCTTCGTCATAATGAAGATATTTTTGGGACTGACCCTAACCTTAACCAGTTTGCTTTACCTGATCAGAGAAGCCCACTGAGCAAAATGACATTACAGTCAATGCACTAGATGTTATCTGATGTCACTTGCATTTTGTAACAGCATTATCCACAAAAGGAGCATTTACAAGCTTTGGTGTCATAGAAGCTCTCCATATGCAACAGGTTGCCCTCTCCATGGCAACACATAGTGACTTTCACACAACAGACGCTTGTGGGGGGACATTTCTGACCGCTGATGCCACACAGGCTCCACAGCGGGGAAACATTAAAGCCGATCGGGTTTATCCCCAATGGGGCACTGAATTGCCCCGCTCAGAGTGGCTGGAGATGTCCCGTGCTGGCTTAGCAGACCAAGGCGACAACTGTCATAAATTACTCCCCTGTGGGCTTGCATGTCTGCCACACAAGAAACAGCTTTAGGGAAACTTGGGGGCAACAGTGCGGGATTCAAGAGAGCATAGAGCCAGAGGATCACCCCCCAATATTCTCACTGTTGCAGTAACTCTTCACATACACTGTAAATAAAGAGGAAGTAAACAAGAAGAGGGGAGTTTTTTGGTTTTTCTTATTTTTAGTTTGTGCCAGTTTATGAACAAATTTATACATATCCTCAATGTTTATGCGTCTAATAAAAAGTCACTTCAGAACAAGTTCTCCAAAAGTGCAACCTTCTAGTCTACTTCCATGACATACAAGTTTCTATTTTTTAGCTTGTCAACTGGAGAAGGGGGCTGAGTGGTTGAGAAGGAGAAAAAAAAAGAGCCACTTCACTGCTGTTCACATGGCAGCTTGCTTCCACTGATGTATAAAGTGCACTTCCCTAGGGTTTGCTGTTTGTCATAAAACATCTCTCAGCACATAATTTAACCAAACTTGAGAGTCAGAATGAGAAAAAAAAATGAAATACAAACATAATTTACTAAAGGCGTGTTGGAGTCTAATACTGAGGCTGTTTGCCAGGAGTGCAGTAATTCTAAACCATGCTGCAGTAAGTGGCTCCTAAAAAGATACTGTGGGGTAATGTCAGACAGCTGAGCGAATGGGATGGGATCCAGGGAGTGCATTATCTTTATGAATTCATGACAAAATTTTGTGCTGAAAGTGACATGTGAATGTGTTTGTAAACACATTGTCTAGTGGTGTGCTTTTACAAAAGAATGTTGAAGACCAAGTACAGTCCGCAGCAGGCTTTAATGGGCCTCTGTTTGTACCGATCAAACTTCTGCCTGTATTGTCGCTCGAGTGAAAAGAGAAGCTTGGCATCATCGTCACCGTACGTACCGCCCTTTCAGAGTTAGCAGTTACACAATAAAACATCTGGGGCAGAAAAACTGTATCGCATAAAAAAAAGGAGCAATTCCGTGAAAAGATCCTTAACCTAATCCACATGAAAACTTGGCGTATATGGTTACCAGTTATTCTGGCCCCAAACCACAAAATGGCAGGCCTCATGCTCTTTTATGTATAATATTAAAAAGTTAAAAGGTGCCAGTGTTGGGCTAAATTTACTGAACAGCCAACACTAACTTGCAAAATAATGTAGAAAAAAAGGCTGGAAGATATACACAGCTTAAAATAGTCCCCTTATTTTTGTATGCTGTATGCTCTTTCAAACATGTAGACAAATTCTTTCCCATAAAGTTGATTTCTGCAGTGTAATGTGTCTCCCACTCACCAAGCTCGTTCTGCACACGCAAGGCTGCGCCTATCCAATCCGACTGGCATCACGGCCATGGAATGCTGAAGTCCACATTTTTCCCATTCAGCAAGGAAAAACGGCCTTTCAAAGCCAATCAGCTAGAAATGTTGCTTTGTTTTTATTTTCGACTGAACTTCCTGGAACCTATTATGGAGCTGTCAGGGATGTATATTTAGCTATGGCAACACAGGGCCTCCTCGCCCCCTTGCGCCACTGGTCATGTCACCTCTGATAAACAGAAAAACAATTGGTTATCCCTTTTGTCACCTTTAAAGAAGATAGCATGGGTCTGTGGGTGTTAAGTGACAGAAACTGTCTGAATGGCTAAATGCAACTTCCCTGTAAACAGCAGTTGAGAGCTGCAGCATATGGATTAATCATATACATATAATTATATATCTACTTTATGTACTAGATTCTTCAGAAAGGACAGGGAAAAAACCAAAACACTTCTTCTCACTCACTTAAACGGCAATAAAAGATATCTAATGGTTTTCCCTTTCAGTCTGTCCTGCATTGCTCATATAAATCTATTCAGTAATAGCCATGTTGACTGGAGTTGTTTTTCTACAATTGTACGTCAGGGGTTCACAGATCATTCAGTGGTGGCAAATAAACCCACTACCTTGTAGCCAAACAAACCTTACAAATAATATTACCACTGTGTATGGTTTCTATACCTTGTGTAAAGAAACACAAACATAAATATAAAGTAAAGGGCAGACTAGTAGAAAGGTAATTATTGTAGTTTTGTAGGTTTACAGAAAATCGAGACAAAGGATGAAGAGATCACCACAAGACCGAAAGAAAAGCTCTGGAGCAGAGAGGCAGTATCAGCATTGTGGTCACAGACTGGCTGTGTTAGCTCTCAGTATCTGTGCTCAACAAAGATCATTCGTGAGGTATGAACATCGACTTTGTGACACAACCATGCACAAAAGTGCAGTGAGAGATATATCTTTGTCCGATGGATCGGGTCATGTCAGTTTCAAACAAGCTACTTTCAATAGGACTAATGGGATGCAATATTGGAACAGGCTATGCAGTTCATCCATGAATTAAACAGTTTATCACAATTCATGTTGTGAAGAAAATAAATGTAGCAAATTATAAAGCCACTCAATAGTGGTTGAGACATTTCACTCCAAACCAAAACTTCCAAACTGATGACAGTACTTGATGAAAAGTGATCAATGCTGGACAGAATCATTATTTGGGAACCAGGGACGCTAATACAACATTTTATGACAATCCATCAAATATTAGTTGAGGCATTCCTATTTCAAAACTAGACTGATTAGAAACAGAAAGATTCATTCTTCTAACAGTTATGATCACAACTCACTTTTCTATGTTGCCCGCTTTCTTTTCTCAAACTGCAATCTAGGACTGGAGATTGCTCCACAGAGAGTAACTGTGTTCTGCAACAATATTGGGTTTCAATGTAAAATTCGTATATTAGCAGTAGTGTAAAAATAAACCAAGTATGTTAGCATAATCGAAATTATGGTAAGTCCTTAATATGTGACAATAAATTAGCAAGCTGTTCTAACTAGTTATGTGACAGATTCAATTATTCGACAGGTTGATATCCTTTTCTCAAAACGCTAAAGCCCCTGTAAGAAATGAACAAATATTACACTTGGGTACCCCGTTTTCTCAGAGCTCATGCAGCATAAGACTGAGACCAATACATCTGTGGTGTTGAGTTCAGAGGAATCTGTACTTTGAGTCCCAGATTAGTTTGACCTATACTTGACTTGAACAGCAACATTGATGTCCACTAGTTCACAAGCTCATTCTCCCTTGACCTCTGTGTCTGAGCCCCCCTACTACCCCACAGCACACCTCAAGTCTACTCTGTCACCCAACCCAGAAGACAACCTCTGTGACCTCTCACCACCCACCAAGTCCTTCCAGGTCATAAATTTAGCAACATTTCACCACTCATAACCTGCTCAGCTCCTGTCTGTTTAGCAGGAATTTTTAGAGTTTAAAACTAAGATAGACATATCTGCATAGCTGGGATGGCTGCGAGCTGCCTTGTGCACACAGGCGCTGGTCAGACTGGGTAGAGCTGGACTACAGAGTGTTGTTCCTCTCACAAGGGATTATGAAGTACAATGGACAAATCCAGGGATATATCTCCAACAGCTATTTACTACTTTATTACCACCTGCAGGGAAACCATAGCGGTATATTTAAACTGTATAGAGACAAATACAGCCTGCACTCGCATCTATCTTAAAGTAGAAACTACATATGATTTTAGTACAGAGTGTTAGTTGATCAACATGCACACACATATCTAATTAGATTTATAAAATATTACCTGGATTAACTTTACATAACCACTAATAATAATATATTTATTTCCTTCCATTTCCTGTCAGAGTGCTGTCATGCATTAAGTTTCTATTCAGTTGTGTAAATTGTGGTTAAGTATACTTTTAGGGATTTACATTGTGATGCTGTGAAAGAATATCAATACAAAATGAATGACATAGGGCCCATAATTTGGCATTATACGTTTTTTGTAAAGAGATTTGCAAATGAACATCATTAACTACAGAAATCCTCTGCAGGCCCCGCTTACTTTGTAGGATAAGGGCAGAAAAGGTGGGTTGTATAATGGTTTACACTGCACTTAAAGCTCGATAATGATTCTTAATTTTGGCTGGTAAATTGGTTTTAGTACATGACATTTTGAACTGGCATAATTAATGCCCTACAAATAATAAGAGTCCTCTAATCTTCTTCCCACATAAGAAACTGAAATTATAATTCTTATCATCAGAAATCTTTTAACCCAAGTTCTTTACAGCCATGCAGTCCAATACCATGAGCAGTGTACTAGAGAACAGGGAGGGAACATAGCTGTACATATTGGCAGGTCTATTTTGCTTTTAGAGTAGTCAACACCTTCTTGTTGTCCCAGGTTGTTAGCATGTCTTGTCGTCAGCTGCACTGGGCATCATTGGCCCGCTCAGCTCTGTCCCCTGTCAGCAGGGTGGCTTTTGTCAAAATTTGTTATCCGCAGCAATGATCCCACTCTATTTAAGAAGGGGTGCGTCACCAAGTTTAAAGCACTCCTGCTGCATGTGTCACCTCTTTTTGACTCAATATTTGCACTATGAAATGTGACCAGTTGTTTAATCACCCCCCCTGAACATGCCTACCAGGCCGCCTGTCCTCCTCTTCCCACCAGTAACCCTCCCTCCTTCCATCGAGAAGAAATTTTTGACCCATGTCACCTTTACAGCACACACTCCTTCCAAGCTCCCAGCTGCAACCCAGAAATAGGACAGCTTTTTCTAATTCTGGGTGTCCACTCAGAGGCACAAGGCTCGAGGCCAACAAGACAGGGATGACAGTCATACGGATATTGTGGAATTTGTGGTGAGATTTCACTGAAAGGAAATCAAGTTTCACTCTTATTCACTGATTAAGCTTGAATACTGCATTCATTCTGTCAACAAATTTTAATGAGCTTTTCTAATAATGAAAAGTACATAAGAACTTTTTACCCAAACAATGGCAGTATGTTTGACAATTCCTGCCAATGATTGAAACGTAAATAAGCTAAAGGACTAGCAAACTAATAAGTGTTTAAGACCATATAAAAACAAGTTCCTCAGAGTGAGTTGACCAACAGCTCAAAATGGAAAGTCCTGACGACAGCTTGCTCTCTGTTGTCAAGGACTTTTCACCACCACCTTCGCCTATGCCTGTGGACTTAACTGATAAATTGGACAGCATAGGTCCATGTGCGCTGGTTGCTAACAGGCAGAATTGATAGTCATGGGGAGGGAATTACATATAGAATTACCATTGGAGGCAAAAATTAGATAAGTCAAAGAGTTGAAACCTTTGTACAGGAAGAATATGATGCTGATATGATATGATGGTGATACTGTGATGTAAAAATACACTAATAAGTAATAGTAATAATAATAATTGTTTTTTTGAAATATTTGGAAAATAGCAAAAGATTGGCAGCAGATCGTTGATCGTAAAGGTGGATTGTTGATTGTGATGGTGGATCATTATTGTGATGGCGGATCATGATCATTGTTGCGGCTGATCATGCTGATGATTACAACAAGACTGCTTGATATACAATATGCCTACTCACATATTCTATCATTACTGGCAATAACACCTTTAATTCAATTGTCAATCCTGCTCCCTACATGTTTTATCATTTTGCTAAAAACTGTTTCTTCTAATCAATGTTATTTTGTTGATGTGTTCAGGTACAAGCAGCTTATATTGCACTTCTGTCCTTCCCGGCAGAGGGATACTTCACATGTGGCTCTTTCTGAGTTTAAAAGTGTTTTTTCCCCTGTTGGGGTTTTTGAGGTGTAGTTGTTCCTTACTATTGTTGAGGGTTAAGAGCAGAGGATGCTGCACCTTGATAAGCCCTATAAGAAAAATTATTTGTGAATCTGGGCTATACAAATAAAATTTGACTGATTGGTTGATTGATTAATCAACAGTTAACACAGGGTTAAATCTGAGTTTTCCATTTCATAGGGATTCTAATTTCTACTCTTAAAACAATTTCCTAAAAGAGCTTAGCCTTAAAAAATAGAGCTATCATTTTTTAACCTTTGAATTTGTTTTCTTATTACTGGTGATGGGGATTGTGATGTGTTTTATCACAACATTAAAAAACTTTCTGCAGTCTAAACATATCATCAGCCTTAACAGCACGGCAGAACAATAATATGATCCACTTTGATGATGTGGATCATCAAAGTGGTGATACCAGATAGTTGCCAGATATCATGGAAGACAGTAACTCGTGCAATCTGCAAAGGTGAATGACTCTAATTATTGTTCTATAAGTGAAATCCTGCTGAAGATAAAAAGCAGTGCTTACTGACCCAAGCCTAACAAGAATATAAATTCTATTTTCAGTAGAAGTGAGCATGTATGTATCTGTGAGAGTCCCTGCTTGAGACCAATGTGCGATGCTATGCTTAGCTAATTGGATATGTGTATTACAATCCGTGGTCACAGCACCCTTATGGGGCATGAAATAACAAGCAGCTGTGTGTGTCAAGAGACTTTATGTGTGTGTGCTCAGTTTGTCTGTGTGTGCGTTTTTGTGTGTGTGGGAGGGATAGCTGCTGAGAGGTTTATTAACCCAGTCCATCAAGGCATTGTGGGATTCACACTGAGACACCAAAGGCTTAAGGATGTGAGCGCCACACAAGCAAGACAGCAAGACAGTGTCTCTCCGAAATACTAATATGGGCCCTTATTTTCTACCACAACAACCCTCCCACAACCTCCGCACTCCTCCCCCACTCTGAAAGCCAACACCTCTATACCAGCACTGTCTTCACTGTTAGTGCTGGAGTCTACTTTGATTTGACCAGCTTTACTATCCTACTGGGGAGATTATCAACAGCAGTCTCAGTTCTATACTGCTAACATGCTATTGTGATTCAACCTGTAGAAAATTGTATGATAATGATCAACAGGGCATTGTGAAGCCTAGTTTACTAGGTTTCACACTGTAAACTAGGCTTCACACTATTACTGGGATCACTTTACCCTATATAACTGTCAATAGGGAGTTAGAGGGCTCTGTCAAAGGTGCTGCAGATTTGAAGGCCCTTCATAGTCAGTGTTCTCACAAACACCTTTTACAACCACCAGTATAGCAACACAGCAGAAAATCTGAATAGTGGCGAAGCCATTAAGTAGCCATGAAAACTACAGTTCTATGACATTGGCATGCTTAGCTCCATTAATAGTGCATTGTTTCTATCTATAAGCTCACACACATAATACACTGTCTACTAACAGTAAAATGCTGTATACAGTGTGCTCACATTTAGTATATTGTACAGAGTATTGCTCATGAATTCCGACAGGAGAGCTATGTTTCTGCATTGTGCACTTACTTATTTTTTTTCACTTTAAAAATATTTTACTACCTTGTATGTACGCACTATTTTATGCAACATGGACATTTATTGCACCACCAATGCCCACAACGCATCTTCTTACCCTGGCCACTAGGGTTGGTAATGAATAATCGATATTCAAATATTCGTTCATTAAGAATTATTCAAATAAAAATCCAAGCCTAATGAATATCGTTCTAGTTATGAGAACAACATTTTCCGGTATCTTGCGCGAGAGCGACTTCCTACAGCAGATGAGTGTAACGGTGCTAAATCCCTGTCAGATATCTTAACGGACTATTAGTTCAGGTCAGTGATGTGTACATCTAAAGAAAATATGTATTCACTCTAACCGCCCCATACTTTCCCGTAAACTCACAGACCAGGGTTCCTAAACTGAAAAATAAACACATTATTTATTGTATATATGTATATTTATTTATCATTCAGATAATGGAACATATATTTTCACAGTGAGCCTCTTTAACACAATTCAATTCAAGCAACAAAATCGAACTAACCCTAACCCTAACCCAGTATATATTCGAATTTAGTATCAGCGAACAGATGCCTTCTTCTCGTTAAGACATGCTGTAGCGAATAATCGATTAATTGTTCAATAACGTTATGAATATTCGAACATGAAAACTCCTGTAAAGTCCCATCCCTACTGGCCACAATTAGAAATGGTAGTCCCTCCCTTTCTGCTACGTAGCCAAGATGCCTACCATTATTCAGTGTTTCACAGTCAACGTTTTGATCATTTTGAGTGCACCATCTGGGTAATTAAAGTGCACTTCTCGCCATACTTATTATGGCGAGTGAAATTGTCCACTGAAAATAGAAAGTGTGAACAAAGATGGAGCCTGGAAGTACCTGAACTGAGATGCCGAACAAATGTCATATCAAAGAAATTGATCAGAGGCTGACATAATATTCTTAACCCAAAGTCTATTTCCAATGTCGAACAGTGGTGAAAGCTGAATTTTGCTCTTATGTCAGTTGACACCAAATATCACAATTAACTACAAATGGAGGTTCAAATAACAAATAAAATAATTTTAAGTCAAATATTGTGCATATCATCATTTTGGATTGCCCCATTTTGCTCTAGTAACCCCTCAATTCACAGGGACACTGAGTTCAGACAACAACTAAGTTTGCAAGGTTAAAGTTGAAGATGACTCTGAATCTGAGCAAAATTTTACTTTTGACCTTTCTTTTCTCTTCGGAAGAAGTTTATTGAGTTAAATCAGTTCAAAATCCGCCCGTGCTCACCAGAGCCTTTTGTTTGAATGCAAAGCACATTTCTTGTTCCACTAGTCCAGACACCACTCCTCCTCCTCCTCTCTTTTGGGACTTATGGGGGTAAGTTTGTTTTGCTCACATCTTTCCCACTGTTCCTGTCAGCACATCCAGTTTTTTCTGCGGCATCCTCAACCCTTAGCTCCCTCTATGGCTGACCCCCCACACCACCAGCACCCGTCCCCACCCAACAGACACCCCTGGCGGCATGATTAATAGCTCTCTGCTGGGACTCTCCATCCACTCAGCACATTGTTGAGAGGCTCTGAGACAGGACAACAGTTGCATCCCCTCTTCACACTGGGCCTAAGCCTCCCTGTCAGTTCCCCGTTAGGGCGCCGTTAACTGGCCAGATTTACAGCTACTAACCAGCACTAGGTGGCAGCCTGTCTGGGACGGTGAGCCAAAACGATTAATCGTAGTACACTTGATGGGGAGTTTTTGAACTGGTAGGCTAAAGGCCAGACACTGTATAACACCTGTATAATCCATGGCGCTAGTAAGTCAAGCAAACAATTTGTCACCTGGGGCTTTGTGAACTTGAGACAGCATCTTTTTCTATTTTTTAATACCTTTCTGACATTTTAAAGCTCAATAATAAATCATAAATTCACAAGTCATGTTAATCATTAGTGGAAGAATATGTAATGTCAGAGGGAAAATTATGTATAAGAATGTAACAATGTATGGTCCCTGTCAAATAAATAAATGGATAGGATAGGACAACCCCTCAGACACTTGGATGCAGCATAACCTACTGCACATCAATCTAACATTACTAGAGTTACGGTGAAATTAATATGAATTATGACAATAACTCTTCAACAGCAATAGAACATGACTTTAAGATATATTAACTTCCCTGCAAAAAAATACAAAATATGACTTGTTTTAAAGTTACAGCAGAATTGGCAGCAACATAGGTAAAACATAATGAGATTTATAAAAGTATGCAGACTACCAACTCTTTCACACTTGGTAAAATAAATCTGTAAAATTGTAAAGGTTGAAACATACTTTTCAGTATTTTCTATTGTTAAAATGTATAATTGGATACATTTTTGGTGCCATGACATTACCTTAAACCATAGTTCAATCATCCAAGTAGTCACCTGACCAATAATCAGCAATTCTTAAGAATAAATCAATTATTCACATTCTCTTTCAGGTGATAATATAAAAAATACCCTCCAGCGTCTCGCATATGAATAGCTGCCTTTCTCCCTTTTATGATTAAAAATGGGATATTTTAGAGTTTCATTAGAAGACAATAAACATGTCTGACAAAATTTATAGAAGATATGTAATAACATATTAACGAATGAACAAGAAAAATCTCTTCACATGTGATTAATTACCCAAAAGTATTATGGGATTTATTTTTCCATGTAAAATAAGCCAATGTCAAGCTTGAGAATAATTAATGTGAGTGACAACTCCACCCACCTAGTTTATCGTCTTTTGAGCGTGTCATAAAAATAACACTGACAGGAGGGCTGAGAAACTGACCCGTGATCTCATACTTAAAGCTACGGGACACCGGGCACACGTGGCAGACGTGTTAAGAATTGCCCTGAGGCAGATTCTCCTTGCTCAGAATGCCTTCATGAGTAAACATATTTGCATAAGTGGCTGAGCGATATGAATTATGGTTCCACTTCCTCTGCAGCTGCCAGCTGCCTACTGCCGCTTCAATTGGGGAGTGATATATGAGTGAAGATCAGGTGGCGGGGAAGAGGAAGGGATTGGTGAGAGAAGGAAGGAGGGTAAAAGGTCACAACAAGTTCCCAAGCGCTCAAGGTGCAACCCCTGGAGGCCGGCCAGCGCCTGCCTAACAACGACTAGGGACTGACACAGCACACGAGTGCTTGACCTTGAATAGAGACTAAGAGGGACACAGCATATGTGCATTTGGTCTCGATGACTGACATGATTGCAAAATATGGTGAATTAGTGAAGTTGCCAGTAGCACATGGATTAGCCATGAGAAGGCACGAAGGCAAACGGGAAAAACACAGATGACATTGTACTGGAGCCACTCACCACCTTATATTTGATTTTATCAGATAAAATTAATGGATTGGTGAAATTGTGGGGTCTGAAAATTAAGTAATTAAAAACATATACTTTTTGTCATAATTCCATTATTCTATGCCAAATTACCTCTGTTTTGCTTTGGGGAAACTAGGATAATTATTATAAAATGTCAGCTGGAGAGTAATCAAGTCATCCTCTACAATGTTCGTGCTGCAAATCCACTGCCATGCCCCCTGATATCTACCTCTGGTGCTGTGCTGGTGATTCAGGTCAATTAGAGGTGTGCTTGTGAATTTCGTTAGTGTTTGGATGAAAAGGAGAAAGCTGTCAGTCAAAGGGCCACTCTGGCTTTGTATCCGAGGGGCTGCGAGGGGCTCTAAACCTGTATTTGTATGAATAAAAATGAAGGGATTTAGGAGCAGACTTGTCAAAAGAAAAAAAAATCTGCCCTTTGCTGCAGCAGGGGGGGTTGTTGAGAGAGGCGGGTCGAAGGAGAGAATTGAAGATTTGAGAAGCTGAGGCTCAGTGACTTCTGCATAAAAAAGGCATAAATGCGAAGAAAAAGTGAGCTGGAGAGGAAATAAAATGTATGTCAGAATCAAGGGCTCTTCTCAGCCTTCTCTTCCCGTCTGAGGTATAGTCCAGCAATGAAATAAATCCACAGAATTATTCATTGAGAGACTGCGTCTGATTGATGACAATCCTACACAGGAGAAAACCCCTGTCAATGTCAAGAAGGAGACAAAGACTCAATAAGCAGCTCAAAACAATGCTACAGATGTTCATACACCAAAAAAAATAGATTCTTTGTGGATTCCTACAATGGCAGCGACAATTTATATCTTAGAGCCAATTTATCAATATATGTGTCTTGTGTTAAATTCCAGTGTAGTGTCTGGATTAGACTTAACACAAACCACAGGGGTATTCATGTCAGTGCAAGAGCTACAGCACTGTTAATAATCATTGTCATAATACAAAATGATAAAAAAAAAGGGTTGTTCGAAAAGGTTGAAAACCTCAGGAAAATAATATTCAAACTAATAGGAAACCCTTGATCAATGATCCATCATTATAACAGGACCTACTCTCATCCCCCTTTGGTCATTGGAACATACCAAACGAAACTCCCTGTTTTAATTCCCAAAGATTAAGTCTGATTTGCCGTCCAACCTGATTTTTTTCATGTTGTACAAATGGACATCTCCTTGCTCTAAATGTCCACCCAGTGGCTATCTGAAAAATGTGACCTTAAATTGAAAGCTTTCTGTGCAGATCGATTACTTTTTTTTATTAAAAGCACAATGTATATGCCATGTGTCCTACAAGTTTAAGAAACTCACCACAATTCTTCGCTAGCCCATGCACATTTAAAGCCAGATGCTGGCCAGTAAAGTGTGGAGAGCAGTCAATTACATGGGTCGAATGAGGTTAGGGATGGAGCATTAGATATCAGGCTCAATCCAACTGCCCCATTTGAATCAGAGGACGGGCTCCTGCTTCCTGGGACGGATTTGCCTAGCTGACTGAGCGAGATGAAGCTGAGGCATCACGACACATGGTGCATCGTTGCCCTTCTTCAACTGTGCTCTCATTGTTTGGGAGTCAAGACAGGACCTTACATTTTCCAGAAGTTAAAGGAAACTTTTTTTCCCTGCTTTCAGAAAGAGAAGCAACACTTCCTTTCCCAGAACAATCTATCTCTCTGCTTGACAAGACTGCCTGCTATATTTACCCAACTAAAATTGCAGATGATATACTTCCAGCTGCACTACTCTCGAGCTCTATGGCACATGGTCCTGTCAATCAGCTTAGTTACAACAGAGCAAGACCGCCTGGGCAGAGGAACCCTCGGCCAAACAGGGAGGGAGGGAGAGAGAGGGAGAGGGAGAGAGAGAGAGAGAGAGAGAGAGAGAGAGAGAGAGAGAGAGAGAGAGAGAACGAGAGAGAGAGAGCGAACGAGAGAGAGAGAGCGAACGAGAGAGAGAGAGAGCGAACGAGAGAGAGCGAACGAGAGAGAGCGAACGAGAGAGAGAGGCTGAGAAACCTTGTGGGGGCTAATTCATATTTCCTTAACTGGATGGCTTTTGTTGTTAGAGGGAACAGAGACGGGCACCAGAGTGAATGAAATTACTGTGCTTTCAGTAAGCAGACAGCTGGGCTGCTGCAAAGCCTCAAAGCAGCAGCACAACACAGCCCACCCACAAGATTTCCTTCCAAAAGAATGCTGTTTCTGAGATATAGCTATAGATCTATTATATTGTTATGCTGCTGAAAAACAAAACAAATTGATCAGTCCGTCAAGCACAGAATTCAGCTCTACTGTGGTTATTTGAGCTCCATTTGGTCTCTCATCAGGGCATAGAAGTAACATGTGTGATGGTCGTCGTAGAGGGGATTAGGGCTTAAGGATGCAACCAAGCCTTCAAATGTCCTTGACATGGACTCATTACTTCATGCAAATGCTCCAAAAAGAAAACTGTAAAAAATATTTCAATTTCATATTTGAATTCTGGTCAAATACAATGGCTGTAATGGATTCAATTCAAGAGATGGTCACGGAGGAACACAAGCTTTTGGTGATTAGAGGCCAGAAGGGAAAGGGTTACTGGGAGAGGAAAAGGGTGGATTCCTCCTCAGCCAGCAGCGCCTGTCCGTCTTAGTGGCAGAGGCATTCCCTGGAGGAAGACAGCAGAGGTGGGGGCTCAGACTGCGCAGCTCCATGTGTTGCATCTTTCCCATTGCTTACAACTTACACAACTGTAGAGTAGGACTGTGGGAGCTGCCTGGACTGTCATTGCAAAGGCATGACAACATACAGGATTGTCTTCAGAGCCAGCTTGGGCCTCTCAGGAAAGTGGGGGTGTCAGAAAAGCACCACTGCAAAACACATGTGAGCCATTCTTTCGGAAAGGCAGATATTGTGTGATTTTTGTTTGTTTGTAGGCTCAAGCTCAATGAGATGAAGTGATGTCCACCGAAGATGATTAATCAGGATTATTTTTATAATTCTTAACCAATAACTAAATACATTTACTTTAGGTTACTTTTAAAGGTTTGAGTATTTTTATGTTTCTCTTTCACTTCACTATATTTCAGAGGGAAACTAGATGGGGGGGATTAGAAATTTGGGATGAGCCCCTTTTCACACAGTGGAGTTTTTCCAAATATTTAAAGAATTCGTCACAATAGGAAAATTCAACCAACCAGTGGTATAATAATAATAAAAAAAAGAATTTATTTTTTTACAGCTGCTACGCATAAACTAGCATCACCAAACTTTTTTACAATTCTGCAAAAGAACATGGGCAGGTGAACAGTGAAGATAAATTGTAATAATACATGTGTAAAACAGACTGGTTTGCCTTATAGATTTAGAACTGAAGACTTTTGCTTGGTTGTTCTCTGTGTTGTGTTTTGTTTTTTTGACAGCACCTGAAGGCAGCACCAAAAACAACATTTATTCTGACGGGGGGGCGAATGAAATAAACATGATTGGCAGATTCAAATTGCACATAATAAAGTTGACCAACTTTACAGTAGGAACAGTCGAAATTTGGGGGGACACTGCCCTGCCCACTTCTAGATCCAGGCCAGCTGACAAGTGTTGTTTCTACACTCAACAAACTCTGCAGGATGGAAGATTTTTTTCTGTATTTCAATGTCATTAAAATAGGGGACTGCAGGCCATTTCACTTTTTAGAAATAAAAAGGATTCCAAAAAAACACTAATATGGTATTAATTGTTGTCTTTTAACTACTTGTGTGCCAATATTTGAGGTCTCTACCAAAAGAGTTTTCCATTTTTCCTTCATGCAAAGACAGAAACACATTTGAGTGATAATTTAGCATGGCCAGATAAATTTCCATTTCAGGATTAGATTTTCTTCTCTCAGTATCTCGATAATTGAAGTTCAGTGTCATAGGAATTGTAAGACATGAAGGACAAACATGTTTTCAGGATATTCACTGGAGTAAAGGGCTTTTTTTTTAAGACATACCTCTGACTGAGTCCACCAATCTGGTTATAAATGGGGCTAGCCTAATCTTTCGGAAAAGCAAATCACTTTTAGTGGCAACTCACAAAAGAAACAAGAAATCTATAAAAAAAAAGTGTAAATCGACAGATCTCTACAATAATGCATTTTCAATGAGATATGTTATGCAGACAAGTTTTACAATGAATGAACAAATAGCTAAGCGGCTGTAACCTCGCTTGATGGGGGAATTTTTGAAGAAGCCTAGTGGTCACTTTAGAGCGGCTAGAACTGCAAAAGTAAAATTGTGCATTGAGTGCAAACACTGCACTCTCCTACTCACTGAGAGCCTGTTGTGATCTGAATATAGTTTTGAGTTTGCAAATTCCCTCAGGCATTTGGCAAGAGGTCTCAGGATATGAAAAGTAAACAAAAGGAAGTGAACATATTTGCTATGCTGTTTAATGTGAAACCAGCTGATGTGCCTGACAACCTACAACACAAAAACACTGAGCTGCAAAGCAACAATGAGCTCAGCTTGGTACAACAACCTTTCTAAAGTTTTATAAAGTGTTTTACGTCCGAAGAATTTTTCCATTCTGAGAGGACATGCTAGGGCTGCTCGATTTTGAAAAAAATCATAATCACGATTATTTTGGACAATAGCGAAATCACAATTATTTAAACGATTATTAGTATGTGCCCTTATTCTGAAGTCTGCTTTATTTTGAAATCACTTCCGGTTCCGGTAACCACCGATGACGGCTGCATGTGTTATTCCTCCGTGAAACCAGGATGTCTGTGCCAGGTTATTCAAACCCTTAATGATGGCATCCCTAACACTCTCTGACCGACTGACCGGCGTGGAGAAATGATGGTCCGGTCTGACTGGTCTGAACAGCCAGGCGGGAGCACGCTTGAGAATAGCGGTGCGCGGCGCCGGCCGCTACATGGTCTGCTGCTGCCCTCCCTGCTTTTCCACTCGCGCTGTTTTTTTCTCACCGCCGGTCAACACACACACAACTCGCCTCCTTAACTTTACGGCTGCTTGAGAGTGAGAGCCAGTCAGCAGGGCCGCTGAATGCTTTGGGGGAAGGACTGAAATGCGCGTCTCTTTCGAAAAAAATGCCAAATTATAGTATTTTAGAGATCGTTTGACCCCATAATCATAATCACGATTAAATTTCGATTAATTGAACAGCCCTAGGACATGCACTGAATTTTATCTGTTTGGGACAAACTGCTGCTTTGAGCAATTCTTTTCAACAGAGACATACACTCAAGGTTCATTTAGGACTGACAGAAGCAAACCTGGAAAATCATCAGTGAGTAGCATCCACATCATAACTAGCACGTGTCCTCAGACACCTAACTAAAGCACTGGAAGCTTGATTGTGATATAAGGGGTGCCCCGACCTTCATATTTGACTCAAAACTGTGTAATTTACACCAAGTATTAAGCCTAAATGTCCCCTGATATCTTCCTGCGAAGACCCTTGGACACACCATCTTGGAGCTAAATCCGCTAGCTTAGCCACTTACGGTGGACTTGGACTTAAAGATGAACTGACTTGATTTTGGTGGCTGAAGGTCAATAGATCAGGTCATGTAACCTTACATAGCTGTGAACACTATAAAAGGAATTCCAAAAGGGGATTTCATTACATCTGGCACAATACACTAAGACTCATGGATGACCAGCTTCTAGAATTTGATAGGCCAAAGGTCAAGATCACACAAGTTATGCTTTCCTTCCTGATCACACCCAGACAGGAGACGCTGACACAGTACAAACCAAACCCCTCCTTTTGCTCTGATCCTGAATCAGCAGCTCTAATCATTTTGCATTAGAGATCCGTCATGGAAACCCTGTATTCAAAGTTTTAGTCGCCACTGTTTGACATTTACTGCCTCGTTCACCGCCTTGTTCAACGCCTCTCCTCCTCTGCTTTACTGTCCGTGTAAAAGTGTGTGAGTGAGTAGGGGCGGGGCCAACCGGGGCCTGAATGTGTTGATATAAACTCGGCCGTGGAGATGAGATGAGGATGCGACGCAACTCGCTTAAATACAAAGCCAGACCAGCTCAATGTTTGGTGCACCGGTGTGACCAAGGACATTTTTTAGTTACACTTTACAGAGTTTTAGTCACAAGTGCGACAAAAATGGTTGCACTCTGAAGCCCTGTTACAGGTCTTTGTTATGGGATCTTATCTTATTGTTATGGAAACTTTGAGCTAAATCAGCAATATATACTAATATACTTAGTGTTTTATAAGAATTTTGAGTGCTCAATATCTGAACGGTTTGTTTAATTTACGGTGGTGAGAAAGATGTCAGTCAGAAAGTTAAAGATCCCATTACCTCCCACCCAACGTACTTCATCCCGTTCCCACATACCTGTAATGCTGTTGAGGATTTCTTTGAGGTGTCCAAAGCTGTTGAGTAACGGGTCCTGTTCTTCATCCTGGGCAGAGAAACGTGAGAGGAAAATGTTGAGAAGCAAGAAGTCATAACATTTTTTTACTGATAGCAATGGAATTTCAAGGACTGTTTTGTACCGTCTTAATCTTTCTACTTATTCAAAGAGAGCTGAGAAGAAAGGATATATCTTGCATTGTACAATGTCATATTGCATTTAGGTTTTTTAATGACAAAAGGTATCAGTCCAGGATTTCCACTCCTGCTTCCTTCGCAGACATTTCCTGCCCCACCAATCAATTTCCAGCCATTTAGCCTTTAAGTTTGTGCTATCCACCCCTCTTCTTTTGAGGGATCTTCAGTGATTTATTTGTCAGCTGTCTGTTTAATCTCATGCACATTTCTTTTCCTAATAGCTGTGGTCCTGTTTCCATACTGTCCATGCCCAGCTTCTTCAGCAGCCCAAATCCTAAAAAACATTGGTGTTTTCAAATAGCAAAACAATGATCAAAGCACATACGTGAACGTATTTCTCAGGACCACGAATGATCTTTAAAAGGATGCAGATGTAAGAGACTGGTCCATTCTCAATTGACTAGACTAAGCAACAGCTTTTGACAGAGTGGATGTGACATCTTGATACTTGATAGATACAGACTTGAGCTGAGGGTTGGTGTATTTCATTTAGCCTTGCAGTCAAATTAATTGTCTCCTTCTTAAGTCCTTATAACTTGTGGTGAGCCCTGGAGCTCAATTTAAGGACCTATATTTTTACGATGTATATGCTTACCTTTGGTCACCTGGTACAGACATGTTGTTACATTTTATTGTTATACGGGTAAGAACGTTGAAATGCATTGCATTATACAGAGAGGTGTGTAAAAAAAATTCTAGCCCATTAATATCAATAACAGTAAGTTAACAGACAGGAATTTTTTCTAAACTTTTGGACAGTGTAAGAGCCCCAACTAGAGATTCTAGCTTCGACACAGACATTACTTCCTCTCATGAGTTAGACTCTATTGTATTGCCTTTGAACATGTTTGCATTGTTAGTACAGTGCAAGAAAAATAAAGTAAAGTAGGTGGGAATGTAAATAAAGTGGAAAAAAGTGAGGATCTCACTCTCTTGCAATAGAAAAAATTAATGAAGCAATTCCGCGGGTCACGCCAGGGAAGTTATGAAATAAAAATAACATCAAAGATTACAAGGCGTAAGAGTGAAATATTTATGGGAAAGAAAACTCTGGCTCCAGTTCTCTTGGTGAGATTGCCAGAAACAAATGAATTTGCTATCTTAGTATGAATCTGATACAACCTCATCAAGAGCAGGTCCTTCTCCAAAGAGTCCACCATGATTCTACACTAGCCCAAAATGGATCAACTAAACACTGGTTGTAGAGAGGGCCTTTTGATAGCTCCTCATACTCCTATAGCTTTGGACAGTGATGGGGGAAGGATATTCAGTTGGTTGCAATACGCAACTTTATTTCTAAATGCTACTAAATCATACATTCTTAGCCTTTAACTTTAAATGGGAAGCAGCATTCTTTGTTTCAGACTTGATAAAGAGCTGAAAGCCTAGTATAGGGTCTATGTGGGATACAAACTAATAAGTTGGTTTGATGAAAGTAGATGAAGTGGTCCCTGTGTCTGAGGTGTCATAAAAAACTGATTTGAACCCAAAGTCTGAGAATGGAACCAAGAACTACAATGGCAGTGCTTAAAATAATATTTGTATTGTCCTGAAATGGTTGTTGGGATAAACATGCATAAACCTACACAATATCCAACAGGTTTTCTCTTTTCCAGCCATCAGTTATTGCAAAGTAGCTCCCTCGTCAATACACCATGTTGATGCAAAGTGGATAACCAAATTAGCTTATGAATTGTCTTATTGTATTTCATATTGTACAGGGACAGCATATCCATTAATAAATGATCAGGGTTTCAAACATCTATTCAAAGATCTATTAAACCTGGTTATCACATAATCATAGGTCATGGAGATGTAGTTTGCAGTTAAGAAGACAAAGGATGTGTAAAAACATCATTTTAAAATATGATATCACACGGCTGCTTTCGCAAACCTATATTTAATTTGACTCTTACAGAAACAGGTCAACATTTCTCGCTGAAAAAGTGACGCGTTTCTCCTTTTAAATCCATTTTGATTTAAATCGATCTATCTATCTATCTATCCATCTACCCATGTAAATCAATCATATGTTGTGTCATCAAAACATTAACAACATTTAAACATGTTATTTCTGGTATGGACTGAAATCTGAAGTTGCTTTTGACTGATGTACCCAACACATTTGTCAATTCAGGTCATTTCCTGTGTTCCTCTCCATTGTGTCCCGGCCAGACCTGAAACATTTAAACCCATGGGTTTCAACTGTGATGGACAGATGAGAAAATTAGAGAATCAGTTCTATAAACTATGACTTGTCCCTCCAACAGGTTCCCTGACGATATTCGTATTCTCAAAATCATTGCCAGGCTAATTTTTAAACCCATAACAAAGTTCTTTCTACTTTGAGTCTGCTCAGAACTGTGCAAACTCACAAGAGACATGTTTCAAATCTCAAGAGTTTACGGCCAAAGTATTTGATCACAAGATGTCTAGTACTCCTCATCCTTAGTCAAAGGGAGCACTTGAGGTTTTACCAAACCCTAAAGGCCATCCTTTGCAAACACTGTCTCAAGTCTGTGTTCCTTTTGTCCTGTTTACTGTCCATGAAGCTGCATAGGGATCTTTTCGGTTCAGTTCCATTGAGTAACTTTTGGCCATAGATAGATGACAGACCCTACAGCTCCTTGAGAAACTGATTAGCACTGGAAGGATACAAGAGTAAATCTTCAAAAAGTTAAGCTCCCAATTATAATTCTATTCTCCAATTTAATAATGCAGAATTCAGGATAACGATTTTAAATTGAATGTAAAAATAGAAATAGGAGAAAGAGGTGCTACTGTTGTATGCACTCCTGTGGTTGTCAATTTGTGTGATTGTCTTTTTCCCTGCAGCTTCTTGGCTTGTATTTATTGGCCTTTTATCTATTGCACTTAAAGAGTAAAGATCAGTTGTCGTCTACGCAAGTTATTTTCACTTTACCAGTTCCACCATGGCCTCTTTACTCTGCTCAACCTATGAGTGCACGTGTGTTTTGTCTTGTTCTCTCAGTCTCTCTCTCCTCTGTGCTATCGTTTATTGTACATTTTCCCTTTTGCTGACTGGTCCATGCATCAGGTCCACCCTCAGCTTCTTTAAAATATTTCCAAATGGGCCCCGGACACAGCCACAGACTCTGCTGACCTGCTACCCAGTCTCTGACAGACACGTCTTTTGTAAAGCTTTCTAAAGCTGTGTTTGCTGTTCCCTCACTCTCTTTGGTGCCTGGAGAGTCACCCTGCGATTGAAAATTATTTTATTTTGGTAAATTGCCTGTTTTTTAAGTCATAAGACTTAATACCTTCATCGTCAAAAGCATTGGCACCAACGATTTGATGAGTTTCATTTCCAAGATAAATGCAAATTAAGACATTTATACAACCAGAATATCCAGTCAACGTCCAAGGTGATATAGGGAAATAATATAAAAAATAAAATACTTTTTATACCTTTGACATTATAATTGGCACCCTTTTGATGAATTTGAGTTGAAATTGAAGAGATATAGGGCTCACCTGTGCAAAATTTTCAGTTTTCACACAACTTGTATTCACCAATAAATCCTATTTTAATGAAAGAATTTGTTAGTCATAAAACTGTTTAACACTTCAAAGATGTTGTACTGAGAGGAAACTCAGAAGTCTGTAAAGCTTGGTGCATCTTGTGGAAAAAACACCTCACAAGAGAGCTTCAGGCTGACCTGGAGCCATCTGGAGAAGTGGTTTCTGTCAGTACCATACACCACACACTAAACGAAGGGCTACATGGGCGAAGGCCAAGTAGGACACCTCTATTGAAAGAAAAGCACAAAAAGGCAAGACTAATGCTTGCGAAAAATCTCTAAATACGCCACAGTCTTACTGGGATACTGTTCTGTGGATAGATGAAACCAAAGTAGAGATCTTTTAGAACATAGTGCATTAGTTTCTTTATGAGCAGCAAAATTAAGCCCATAAGAAAAAATCTTTCATGCTGCACGACCGCTTTGCTGTCTCTGCTGGGGGCGTTGAATGTGTCAAGGACATAATTGTAAAGCAACATCTGTAGCATAGTGTCGGAAAACGAGGTATGTAGCAAACCTCTAAATCACACTTTCTGCAGCTAAAAAAAGAATGGTTGAAAAAGAAAGGATGGATTGTTTTCACCTGGCCAGTGAGTTCTGACCTAAATTAGTCCTGAGCTAAATTCCAGTAAAAACCTTTCCAGAGCTGAAAACTACCACTAAAAAGCAGCCAATGGAAAAATAATGAAGATTCAAGCAAACAAGCTTCTATATGGCTGCAAGAAACATTTAGAAGCAGTCACTGATACCAAAGTTTCTACAACCAAATACTAATGAAGGGTGCCAATAACTGTTTTGGTATACTGCTGTTCTGTAACCGTGGGCATCTATTAAAATATTGTGGTCTGCAAACATGAAAAAAAGGAAAGACATAACTTCCATCAGCAATACTGACCCTAAACATTAATTGCTTAATTTAACTTACCAGGGGAGTATGAGTATTCCATCTGGAGTTCCTCTTGATAGCCCCAACAACAGTGCCAATTTCTCCCTGGACGATGTAGATATTCTTGTCCACCATGCTGCTTTTCTGAGAGAAAAAGAGAAGTGGATATGGTTAGTTATGGCAGAAATTCAAGCCAGGGCTGTGCAGTAATTCAATATTATCACTTAAAGTCCTTTTATATAACAAATTTTTATATTTCCCAAATGGGTCAGAGCTCAAGATACACCTAAGATACATATTTTAAAATTCATGAATTTGTTCTTTAGGGCAGTTCACAACAAATAGCTTATTTCTGTCACTCTCCCATCTCTTGAAACCAGAAGTGCCCACATTCTTATTTCCTTGACTATAGTATGTTAAGTGCACATTACTGGTGTAATTATTCCCTGCTTATAAAAATGTAAACCAAAACTATATGTTTTCTTCAGCAATTTCTTATTTTATGTATATGTGTGTAGAGCAGAAGATAACTCTAGTAGAACTGGAAACTTGCAATAAAACAAGTGAAACAATTATTATACTTAATGATTCATAATTTATGGCTGTTTGACAGATTTCTCCCTGGCTCATTTCTACAATAAAGACTTCCGGAGAGGCCAAGAACTAGTTTCCACTCATAATGGAATCATTTTGAACATGTTGCAGCAGCCTTCAGAAACTACAACTTGTTAAACTTTCAATCATGTTTTAGGTTGATCAGCTCTGGATGACTCACTATGGATGGGTGTGAAAACATTTGCTAGCCTAGAAACATAAAGGCTATATACAACCCATAATGCAACACTCAGTTGAAGGCCATAGTAACACTGGTGCTTGCTCCATTAAAAAAGAAAATATGTTGTAATGAATGAGCATGTTGTTTAATTTGTCTAAATATTTTCTCCAACAGTTCCCTTCCTCTCCAGAGCAGCAGAGAACTCGGTTAAGTTTAAGTGCTGTCTTATAATGGTTGAGAAAACCCTGTATTCTAATACAGATGCTACCCTCAGCTTATATGATATAACACATGCTTGGGCTCAGCTTAGTGTGCAAAATATGTATCACTCAAACCCTCTTGTAGACACAATCTCTTTTCAGGTCATTCCTTGTCATATAATCACACTATTGGTCCACACCATCACAGATCTTCTTGAAGTTTGGCATGTTGATTTGGTCATATGAGAAACCTATGAAACCACAACTTACTGTGTGTGTCACAGAGTAATAGTTCTCAATATCATTTTAAAGCTCCTCTACACCTACATATGTATTTTAACAGTACCTTCCTTGTAAAAATAACAGCATTAAGAGTGATGACAACAGTTACAACAAAATAACTTGTATTTTGAAATAGGTACAATTTCCACTTGACTTTACCAGTATTAAAGACTACATTGAAGTTGCATATATGATAACAACATAAGGGGTATTAGAACAAATAATTTACACTGTAATTACATGGTAAACATTAATCACCTTCAACAATCGATGTTTGCACACTGTAATTAATTATATGTGATGGATCCAAAATATTTTAGACATAATAGATCAAATATAAAAACACAGCAAAAAGTATATGAAAATCAAGTCGCTAAGATTAAAGTCAAACTAAAAACAACTACCTTCAAATGAATATAGAAAGATGAAAAATATAATTTCCATATCTACAATTCTTTAAACCAATACAGATAACCAAACAGAATCAAAATGACGTGCTGTTCATATTTGACCAGCAGTACTCTTCAAAATGGTTGGATTAACCTTTTCCTTGTGTCATGAATGGCATAACAAATAAAACTCATTATACAAGAAGACTTGTGAGCATAGCGACTAGGTGAGTGAGGCCACATTCTTTCCAATTCTTGGCAAGCAGCCTGTCCAGATTAACAAGAGGATGAAAGTGTGATAGGTAGAAGGCTCGAAGTAAGGACAGAGAGACGGGCTTATAGCTGTTAAGATGGTCAGATAGATGAGACTTCACTAGGGATGTACAGATTACATGTTTTAAACCACCAATTCCAATCTGAATTGATGTTGAGCCCTGATCTGATATTATATTCTCCAACACAATTTACAGTGCACACAGACGATTCCACCTTAACACACAGGAGAAGTGTGAAAGGGAGATAAAAAAGGCCAAGTCAACAGCTCCGAAGCGGACAGTATTCAGGAGGATTCATCTGATATTCAACAACTCTTTTAGCATGGTCTGCGATTATTTTGTTACAACACAAATTCAGAAAACCATCGATCTGTAGTTCTCACAACTGTATGAAAGAGCAAACCATTTCAATGTTCATGTTTGTCCAGCAGCATTACACTAGTAATGCCTTCTAAACTAGTCATGTCAAGTTTAATCATTTAGCCTAAAAATCTTATCTCATAGGGTCTCATAGGGTTTTACAATTAATGCCTGATTTACTACTCAGACGTTCTCATTCTGACTTCTGAAGTAATTCTATTAACACTATCTGTCCGCTCAAGCAGTAGGCGAAGTAATTAAGAATCCTGCATGTTAAGTCTCCCCACCAGGTCACTATCTAAAACTACATTTAGCTTAAAGCTAAGGGGAAGAAATGGTTAATCACTATTTAGAGGATTCATCGGTATTCATTTGTTTATTTTAAATACTGATGTTTTCTATTACACCTGCCCTGGTCAAAGCTTCCCAATGATGCCAATGAATCACTGCATGTTGTGTGCATTCCACACTGTCCCCCCCCCCTCATACTTGCATATCAGTGACAGCTAGCCCTTCATGTTGGTTCAAGATAACAAACAGCTGAATGTCACTATACCACAGCTACTTCTCACAGATCTTCAGCTTACACCAAAGCTCCAGCTTTCAGTTTCAAGCATAGCTCCTCTACCTCCATAATGGCATCCCTAATACGTGTTATTAAACTGCAACATAATTCATACAGCCATACACCCACCAGGGAGACGAGCAAACTAACACGCTGTCAATTGAGCTACGGAGGTGCTAGCTAGCTGATGAGATGGAGCCAGGAGCGCCCACTCTAAGATAAAGCTAAGAAGCTCCCCCCCAGCACAGTGAGATGCCTAAGAATGATGACACACAAACAACAAACACAAGGAGAGGACACGTCAATACTATTTGATTAATCTATCAACGTACTCTGTCACAGTGTTTACAAAGCTGTTGCATTAGCAAGACCACTTACCTCCACAGAGACCTGACAGTCAACCACTTAGCCTAGCTCAACTAGCTAGCATGTCCACTTGCTAAGGGTAACAATATTTGTCTCCAGCGCTTGCTCTTCGTAACAGCAGTGATGTATTTGTTTCATTTCATGAGCAAAATGCCTACTAACACACGCACCAACAACCTTATCTGGATTTACAAAAAACAAGTATATTACCTGTGTGTGGCTGCTATTTCAAAGACGGGGTCCTGCTGTAGCTAATGCTAGCCTAGCTCGGCCAGCTCGCAGGCTAGTCGGCCAACAGTGAATGAAGATGAGCAAAGTTCAGTTCACTACGACAAACAGACAGAATGAAAACTTCCGTCATTCCACTGCTTGATAACACAATACTTCCAAACACCGCTTCTTCGCTAACTCTTCAGAGAAAAGGCCCATAGGTGAATAAATGCAGCAGCTTCCTGCGGCTGTCAGTCTGGTAAACACACTGACGTGGAAAAACTCTGCACTCTCAACCTAGCGTGATGAAATGGGTATGATTGACAGTCCGCAAAGTGATGCCTTTAAGCGTCATGCGCCGCTCGAAATTGAACGTAGATACCGAAGAATTATATATAAAGCTCCATTCATATTCATAGTATCGTTTAAATCAGATAAAATTACTTTAATTATTAAATAACAATATTAGTTTGAAAAAGAAGGCGGGACAAAGGTAGGACAGTAGAGTACCGTTTGGTTGCGACAGGGTTGATGACGAAAGCACAGTCTGCGTCTCCATTGGAGGGAACAGTCCCACACTGACAACGTGAAAGTGGAATAGACAATATACTTTCACCTGCCAGGCTCTGGATCTCTGTGAGAGACTTCTTTATGGATGAGACTGACTGTCTTCATTTGGCCAAACACTGTTACCAATGGGTTCAGTTGGTTTAGATCTAATGAGGAGCCAATAGAGGAACATGTTTCACAACATTTTGGGAAAATGCTGCCAAACAGAACCGAACAGAACAAAAAAACAACAAGATAAACATGCGGGAAGCAGAGTTATTTCAAATGTTAATCCCAAATATCTTGCTGTGTTTTGCCTCCCAATGTTCTTTACATACATGCATATATATGCAAAATTATTGCTCGATGTGTGCTGCAGTAAAGTGAAAGATGGTGACAGCTTGAAAGCTCATTAAAAACTGTATATATATATACAAAATGACTCGATTCATAACATACATATCATTAACAATATGCCCCCCATATATATATATATATGGGGGGCATATTGTTATCATATCATTAACAATATGCCCCCCATATATATATATATATGGGGGGCATATTGTTAATGATATGTATGTTGTATGTTATGAATCGAGTCATTTTGTCAGTTTATATTGTGTCTAGAGGCTACTCTTGAAAATCAGGATTTGACGATTTGGTTACACGAATGTTCCAAGTTTGATTTTTGAGCATGAATGTTTTCTTCTTGACACACAGGGATTAGGCCAACAAGTGCAGCAAGGGGGTTGAGAATTTGTCGCTTAAACATCTTTTGTTTTTTATTGCTGCCTCTCTTTGTCTCATACACATACTATAGTAAAAGTAACATATTTGGGTTCTGAACTGTTGGTCAAATAAAACTAGCAATTTCAAATGTTAGACTTAGATAAAAACACCACAGACTGTTTTGTGGGAAAAACTCAGGAGATAAACTGTCAGATATACTTGAACCAGCCAGTCTGAAACCAATAGTTATGCTGCCACATGATAGGCTGAATGTAAATGCATGAATAAGCAGATGATGAGGTGTTCCTCATATAGTGCTTGATGAGTGTAATCTGGCTTCTGGACAGTAAATGACCAAAAAAACATTCTAGTATTTCACAAAATGTATCCAGTTTATACACGTAGATATATGAAGACTTCAATATTGTCTGAGTGCATGATTCAATTGTATTGCCACTCATCTCAAGCATGTGTTATATAGAGATATATCGTCACCTTCCTAAAATTATGACCTTAGTACATCTTCATGATGCTGGCCACCTCTGGTAAAATTGCCTTCATCCTCAGTTGAACAGATCATGGGATTCTAGCCCTGTAAAATAATGGCCTATTTAAAATAATGCCCGTTTTTTTTTGACTAAGTCAAAAGACCATTAAATTTTACAAGCTTTGCAAGATGGCGGCTGCATCAAAGAGAACAAAATCTACCTAGCCACTGAAGATATTTCCATGATTCAGGACTCATCCCCAATATGTAAGTGATGAAGTTTACTATAATATAGTCTAGGCTAAAAATAGTGTAATCTAACAGCCAGAAATTATGTGTATCACTAAAAAATTACGAAGGATCCTTTTTACAACAGATTGTGCCCCCCTGGGTTCATGCACACCACTTTGGGAATCCCTGATCTAGCTTAATACAACTGACCACGAGGCAATGAATGTTTTTCAGAATGTTCACACATTTGTGATTGAACACCTCAAAGGGTTGAAATGTTTTTCCTTTATGGTTGGAGATGCACTTGACAATCTGACACCGATCAGGCCTCATCCACTGAAAATGACAATGACGCAGTCGAAGATATGAAGCAGCATGTACCAGGCCAAGACTCTGTTTCAGATGGAGCAGACAATACCTTAAACACTCCTGTTGATGTTGTTGAAGATGCCAAGCAGACACATCCACACCATGAAGATTACATATCTGGACAAGCTGGAGATCCAACTGCGCATCCCTTGTGGGCTCTTCAGTTTAGCAGTGAATACGAGGTCCATTTCAAGCTTTCATTCTCGGAGAACTCTGCATGGGAAGCATTGTCACAAAGGGTACAGGTGCCAAATGAGCCGATAGCATGGATAAGAATGTTTCCATGTGCTCTGCCAATCAAGGAGAGAAAGTTCCAGGACCTCCAGTCAATGAAACACGTCATACCCGTCGAGTGTCATCACTTCTTTGACAATTTGCCACATTAGTAGGCATCAGTCAAGCACCAAGCGAAGAAGAGGAGGGAGGACTAAAGAGATGCACATGCCTCCTTAGGATTATCTTTAGTTAGTTTGTTTATTATGCTTACAGAGTTGAAAGTTTAAAATTGTTTGTCACAAAGGCATGTTCAAAAATGTAATTTAGTCCTCTCATGTAACATAATTGACAGACATTGTTATTAGTATGTCAATAGTCATCAACTGTCATAACCTTTTTGAGTGAAATTATTAATAAATATCATATATTCAATATTTGATAAAAGTTTTGGTGTTTTCTGAAAAACCTGAAAAAATGACTTTCGCCATTAGTTAAAGAGGATGACAACATACAAAAATAACTTCTTTTATAGGTGTCCAACATATCTCCTGCTCATCATGTTGTGTGAGCATCCTCCCTGATTCTTTACCTGGTACCCGCTGACTCCTGGTTACTGACTTTTGACCTCTCCTCAGTGTACACTGTGAGAGGTTGTGGTCTGGTGTTCACAGACAGCTGATGTTGTCATATTCGTGCAGTCTCTTGTTAACAGGGTTCTTTCTGCTTCACTAATGTAGTGTTCACCACAGCTGTTACATACTCAGCTGTGGTTGAAAGCTCTGGACAAAACTACTACATGGACCATAAATTCATATTATTTCATCAAACTGCCATTTCCAAGGTCAAGGATGAACTTTCAACCAGCATGAATGAATGAAAAGAGTGAATGAATTTGAAACATATACATTGGTGCACAGCTGAGACTTGTAAAGTGTGTTCTGCTTCATCTGGCTCTGAGCTGTCTTCACTGAGCCTGATCCTGGATAACTGATATCATGAATCTGGTTATGTTAAATGGCTGAGTTTTTCAATCCAGCTACAAGCAAGTTAATGTGACAAAGGTGGGGTTTTGGATTAGGACTGGATTAAGAAAGAAACGAAAACCAAAGTTTGGAATGATGTTAGAGTAAAATAGAATGAAAAATCATTGAAGTGGACAAGATATATTAATAAACCTTAATTGTGGGTCTAACTTGTCTGCAGATGGCACATCTTTAAAATCTGTGCACCCCTCTTTTGTGTGTGCTGTCTGCATTAATGTTGGTTAATAAGTGAAACCTCTACAACTATTTTACATTACAGAGTAAGCAATTATGGGTGTAATGTGTTACACAACATAAACAAGGTTGTTAAAAATGTTTCCTGTAAGTATTTGTATTTACAAACACTTATTTATCCTCTCCTAAAATGTCCAGTTGTTGCTCCATTGTACTCCATTGTAGACTGTATTATGAAGTCTTATTATACATAACATTATAAAGTTAAGAATAATGTCTGCCACATTAAAAAACAAAATGTTGTATTTATAATCAAGGGTAATAATCAACAGTATGTGGTCAATTTTGTCCTTTTATTTGCAGTTATGTTTACAAAGATGCCTCCTCTTATTCTGAGCTGCAGTGATGAAATAAGAGTGTAAAAGAAGTTTAAAACTGTTTATGGGATAGTTCACCCAAAAATGAAAATTCCCTCAATATCTACTCACCCTTATGTCGATGAAGGGGTTGGTGAAGCACTTTTAGCATTTTAGGGGTAAACAGTGTTGCAGCCAAATCCCATACATTTGAAGTAAATGGGGACTGATTCTTCAAACGTAAAAAAAAAGGGGTTAGGGTTAGCCTCCATACTGCTCCTGTGGTGTCAAATAAGTGTTGGAAGACTCCGACATTCAAATTTGACCCACAATCAATATCATTTAAACCCTGTTTTTAGTCTAAATGTCCGCTCTCCCTCTGGAGCCTCTTTCACCCCTGAAACTCTAAAAGGGTTTTGGGGGAACTGTCCCTTTAAGGATCCTAACCCAGTTAAAATACAACTATATTTGTTAGAAGCTGTGTTTTAAAGCCACAGTGGACCAACGAAAAACCTGGAAGAGCAAAATGACGTAGGAATCTATAACTCTACATTTCTTTGACTACTAGATTTCAGTCGTGTGGAGACTTCTTTGCAGTCATCTGATTGGGCAGTTGGCCCGTTCTTAGGTTTTGATCTGATCATCTCAGGTTTATCTGGTCTGGAGCAGGTTCGCTGCGCATCATTGAACATAGTGATCTACCTTTATTAAAATGAGCTAATGTCATGACACCAGAAATCACAAAGTTTAAGCCCAAAGTCAAATAAAATCTCACTTCATGGTACACGCCCCTTGATTTGCATCCATCCATATATATACTGTATGTGATGTATGTTTTTAAAAACTGAAGTGGGTGAAAACATTTCATGTTCAACATGTGTCAAAGGATTTAATAGCATGTACCGATTAACTCCACTGACCAAGCAATCAGTCACATAACAATGCATGTACACCTGTTTGCTTTTTATCGGGAGGAGGTGTCAGTGCAGAGATTGCACTGCTACAATCCTACAGGCTCTAATCTCTGTGTGCAATTAGCAGCAGCCATTTGTTCAACGCCTATGCTCATTGTAGTACTCTGTGTTTAAAGCATGTTGAATCTACTTGTGTCAGGCCTGTGTTTGCTCTGTGCAAAGTGTTTGATCACCTGTGGGATTTGCAATTGCAACATTTCTGCTGCAAATGCATGCACAACTTTTTTCTACGGCCCCACAGTTTTCTGCGCTATGAGGCCACAACAAAACTTTTCTTATACAGTTGACATGCTCTTGCATATACACTCCTGATCAAAATCTTAAGACCAGTTAAAAAATTGCATGAATTTGCATTTTGCACTGTTGGATCTTAGGAAGGTTCTAAGTAGAGCTTCAAAATGCAAAAAGAAGAAATGGGAACAAGAGACCAAAAGTTGTGAGCAGGCAATTTATTGAAAACAACAATTTAACTCAAATAGGCTGTTCATCAGTTGATCAAAAGTTTAAGACCACAGCCTTTAAAAGCCAAAATCTGTGCAAAAATTTTGGATTCCATGTCATCTCCTGTCAAGTAATCACACTGTGAAGATCTCTTGATGGCAAAGGCAAAAAAGCTCACCGTCTTTGAACGTGGTAGGATTGTTGAACTGCATAAATAAGGCCTCTCACAACGTGCCATCGCTGCTGAGGTTGGACACAGTAAGACAGTCAGTTTTGCATTTCTTAAAAGATCCTCAGGGTTATGGAACAAAAAAATCAAGTGGTAGACCCAAAAAAATCTCACCGGCGCTGAGCTGGAGGATCCGAATGGCTGTCCGTCAAGACACGGGACGATCCTCGTCCCAAACTAAGGCCATTACTGGTGCTGACTGCAGCCCAATAACCATCAGACGGCATCTGCGAAGGAAGGGCTTCAAAAACAAGAAACGTCTTCAAAGGCCACATCTCCTTCAACGCCACAAAATTGCCCGTGTAGACTTTGCAAGGGAGCACCAAACATGGGACAATCAAAGGTGGAAAAAAGTTTTATTCTCTGACGAGAAAAAATGTAACCTTGATGGTCCTGATGGCTTCCAACGTTACTGGCATGACAAGGAGATGCCACCTGAGATGTTTTCTACGCGGCACAGTGGAGGGGACGCCATCATGATCTGGGGTGCTTTTTCCTTCAATGGAACAATGGAGCTCCAGGTTGTGCAGGGGCGTCAAACAGCAGCTTGCTATGTGGAGATGTTGCACCGGGCATCCCTCATGACTGGGTTTTTCAGCAGGACAACGCTCCAATTCACAATGCCCGTCTGACCAAGACTTTTTTCCAGGAGAATAACATCACTCTTTTGGACCATCCTGCGTGTTCCCCTGATCTTAATCCAATTGAGAACATTTGGGGATGGATGGCAAGGGAAGTTTACAAAAATGGACTTCAGTTCCAGACAGTGGATGCCCTTCGTGAAGCCATCTTCACCACTTGGCGCAATAATGGTGGAGCTACTCATTACTCAGCTGTGGTCTTAAACTTTTGATCCACTGATGAACAGCCTACTTCAGTTAAATTGTTGTTTTCAATAAATTGCCTGCTCACAACTTTTGGTCTCTTGTTCCCATTTCTTCTTTTTGCATTTTGAAGCTCTACTTAGAACCTTCCTAAGATTCAACAGTGCAAAATGCAAATTCATGCATTTTTTAACTGGTCTTAACATTTTGATCAGGAGTGTACATTAGCAATGCAATGGTGAGAATACTGTCATGTGGGAAACAAATTTGGGATCCCATGGGCTTTACTCATAGAAATCATTGCTAATAACCATGACTTTGTGCTACAAATCCACGGTATCCCGGTCCTGTCCCCATCTGGCTACATAAAAAAAAGCTGGATTCTGGTTGATTACATTTCCTTCATCCAAAATGAAAATATTTATGTAAGCTAGTGTCTTGGACAAGAGTTTGTTCATCATTAATAACAGACCTGATTATAAGAGCAGTCCGATTACTTAAATTTTTGCCAGCTCATGTATCCAAAATGTTTAAATCAAAACAGTAGAGTTACATACCGCTGTGTCAGGCTTCGGTGAGTGATGCCTATATGTCATATTGAGTTACTGCTTTGCCTTGTGGTGTAGATGTCTGGTGCAAAGATTTTAGCATTTTGGCTTCAAAAGAACATGCAAACAAAACCCAGACAATGCAATGTAGAGCCTACTTTGTGTTGTGGAATACTTACGTCATATTTGTGAGTATGCTCTTGTTTGAAAGATTCAGATGTGATAAAGAGATTCTTGTTTATAACAAGTTGCTCTAACATTCCAGTGATAATTTTAACCAGTGCTTAATGCATAATCATGGCCATGCAAATGTGTACATGACATAAGATATTAATAACAATCATTTCCCTATGCAGTTTCAAAGTGGGAGGGGCCATCAGTCCTGTTATTGTCTTTTTTCCCCATTTAGCATTAGCATCTATGTTTTTTAATTCTGTATCTTACTGAACATTAAATCACAGGAATCCATTGATTGGATGTTTCTTGACAAAATGCAGCCTTTAAAACATATTAACTATTCTCCACTAGTTCAAGTAGCATCCAAAACAATTGTTCTTTTATAGTGATCATTCAAGTGAAATAGTTTTAATTGGTAAAACACAGGGTTGTAAACAAGATTATTGGAATATCAAGGTTGAGTCTACAAGTATCCTAATGCAGCCTCTTCTAATATGTATTTTATAAAGTCACTTTTATTTATTTATTTATCTTATATCATTGATTTATTCAGTTACCTGCAGTCAGTTAGCCTAGCTCATCATATAGAATTGAAAGCTGGGGAAACAGTTTTGCTCTGTCGGGGTTTTAAAGATTAATCCACCTTAACTTGTACAAAATGCTTATTTAATCTGTAAATAAATAGTAATGTTAAGATGTATTATCTGGAGCTGCAGTTCAGGTTGCCAGATATGATCTATAGTTAAATGTCTATATTAGAAGTTAGCTACTTAACTAGGGACAGGATATCCTGATATTTATGTAATTTTAATGAAGATATTTAACCTGTGTGTTTGACACATTGAAATAACACAGATGTAGCCTAGTTATTCCCACACACCATATACTTCTTGATCAAATTCAACATTCATAAGCTGTAAGGGGAGACAGGTTCCCTAGCCCTTATTTCCAGATCAGCCCAGGTACAGATTATTAACATGGACACACACAACTAAATTGTGGTTCGTTTTGAAGGTTACATAACCACATACATGGGCCAACTACAACTTTCAATCATATGAGAGCATGGATATTGTTGGTTGTTAGTTGTGGGACGTAAGCAACATAGGTGAGTAAGCACACGTGATTTGCGTTTTGATTTAGGATAGGTAGCAGTGCATGCAGAGGTCAAGCTCATGTAAAAGGCTAGAATATGAAAATGCAGCCATTTGTGGTGCAGCTGTGGCTCGGGAGATAGAAGGGGTTGTCCACTAACCAGGAGGTCTGCGGTCTTCCCCATTCTGCGTGCCGAGCAGGATACTAAACCCCAAATTGGCCCTGACAGCTGGACCAGTGTGTGACTGATGTGTTACACAGAAAGCGCTGCACAGAGATTCACTGTATGAATGTGTGTGTGAATGGGTAGATGGCAAAACTGTACTGTAAAGAACTTTGTGTGGTCATCAAGACTAGAAAACCTCTACATAATGACATTTACCATTGTGAAAGTAGCACAAGCTTAACAAGTTTAACATGTTTCTCTGCAAATGAAAACATCTGCAGAGTGAATGATGAATGAAAGGATCTTTCCCTGGCATTTCATCCTTACTATAAACGAGAGATAATAAATTATAAAATAATTTAATTCAACGTGCAGCTAAAAATCTCCCAACAGCCATGAGGAACTTTTAAGGCGGAATGATTTCTTACATGTTACTCAATGCATGAGTTGATGTTATATTGTGACTCAATCAGTTCACCTTGAATATCAATATGACAACTTTGGCCATTCTATTTGTCTCTCTTGCTTTAATGGCTGATGACTGTATCTCCGAGTAAAAGGCTCTGACTGTTGTTCGACAGGATATAGTTACAGTATTTAATTCCTCTTAACAAAACAAGCAACGCTTGGAAGATAAGGCATACTTTTAATTTTGGACGAATAATAATAATAATGATTATTATTGTCACATTAAAAAATAAAGGGTAGCAACATACCTGAATGCTCCCCAATGGTTCTCAACAAAATCTTACTTCGGCTTGGATTAAATATATTCATATAACAATAGCAATAAGATCAATATACTGTGAAACAAACAGGGTTTTGATAGAGGTTTAATAACTTATAATAATAACTTTATTTGTATAACATTTGTGTAAGTAAATTTTGTCTAAGAAATGCAGCATACAGTTTTTAAATGGTGGCAGATGCTGGTTGTTGGACTGACCAACATTTGAAGGTTTGTCCTGTTCCAACCACCATCTCTGCCCTATCTGTATCATCTACATCATCTGATCTGCGATTGCTAAGAATACATTTATTCTTCTGAACACATTGGGTCTGTGAGCTTTACGTCAGCATGTCAACACAGACGATAATTACCTTAAAATGTGCCATGAGTTTTTTTATCATTTGATATTCACTCGATACCGGCATATGTAAGCCCATGTGAGTGTGTCCTGCACTCCTGTGGCATGAAATATGTTCAACACCATATCCTGTAAAACTTCATCTTATTTATCAGATTACATTACGACTTCCCCTCCATTGACTGTATATACCGAAGGACATTGAGTCTCCTATTAGTCCCATTAAACCAAATTCTAGAATATCCTGGATACAGATGCTATCCTCTATTTGACATCATTCAGAGCCTGAGCCTGTGTTATGGCAATCAGGGATGGAGCCGCAAGAATGAGGTCCTGCTTATAGAAGCAATCACTTCTTACAGATGAGTAAACCTAACAACCTGCCGCACTCCATGGTTATGTCAGTATTTTGAGCAAGAAATATTTCGGGGAAAAATGCATGATGCAAGTTTTCTATGCACCTGAGTCTAATACGTAATAAATAAGAAAATGTTTAATATCATTAATCTTTCCCATAATTGTGAGAATGCAAGTTTGTGGTCCACACACACAGGCATAACCGTAGCTGTTTGTTTTCAATCCATGTGAAACTAAAAAAACATGTTGGTGTTTTCGATGAGAGGCCAAACAAAACATCTAGAGCCCTGCATAGAGTTTGAATAAAAATACAGCAGGTTTCAGGTAAACACTCACCACCACCCAACACACCAAATCCTGTCAGGTTGCGTGGGAGGGTCCAGGTACACAGTGCTAGAGGTAGGGCTGATGACTGTTTTGTTGTGACATCACAAGATGTCCGGACAGTTTGTTCTAATGCACTGTTCCTCACACAGCAGCCATGTGCAGTTAGAGCAAGCACAAAGATTTTATTTTGGTGCGGCTCATGAAACATAACCTTGTGGTAACGTGCTATGTGGCTTTGACCTTTGGGCCACTGGATGCCCCAGCATCCAATCATTCAATCACAGTTTTTTTTATCTCAGACCAGATAATTCCAGTATTATCTCTCAAACTGACTTCTCCCTCAGGCAGTGACATTAGAATCCTGTTCATTGAATACAGTTCTGTTTGTTTTTAGCCAAAGGCAAAGAAGTTCTATTAGTTCAATTAATTTAAGGAACAGAGATGTTTGACTGATTAAACTATAATGATCTATAACAAAGAACCAACTCCAGCAAAAGTCTCTGCTCTCTTCATTAGGGAGATTGCGCTTCTGCTTAAAAATCATAAGTGTGACACCTCTTCACCGTTTTGATAATGTATCAGATACCTATAAAATATCTGTAAATGAACTCCTGTGGCGTTTCCTTTGCAGTGGTAGTCATGGTTACCATGGTCCCACACCTAGCCCTGTTGAAAAAGCAGAACCACCCTGAACTCTGAGGTGCATTCACAAGCCGCTAGCCAGGAAACCAGAACGATCAGCGGGCTCATTCACTCTCTCAATCCTGAACCTGGCTTGGCCAATCACAACCTTTTATTTACACAGGGGCAGATTTAAAGTGATTACTGACTGGATTGTGGCTGTGGTCTTTAGTTAAGATAAGATCAGATAAGATCAGATAAGTCTTAATTAATCATGAAGGAAGTGTATATGCCAGGTTGCTCTAACATGACAGTAACCACACAATATAAAAAATATATATATATAGTGAATAAAACATTAAAGAATTTATTCTAAAAGTATAAGTGACAAAAAGAAATGAAGGATAACCAAAATGGCTGCCACTGGAGAGTCCTGCAAATCCATTATGGATATCAACAAACTGGACAGTTTATTTCCCCAAATATAAGAAAAAGAACACTGCTTCACACTGTTTACGTTTCTGTCTCACTCTGATTGGTTGTAGGTCTTTTCTTCCACCGTTGATATCACACCTTGGAAAGCTCCACAGCCAGTCACAAACCACAAAGATGGTCTGGCGATGTCTGGTGACTCGCCGTCTGAAAGCACCTTGTTCCTCAGCTGCTTTCCTCACTTGCTTGCAGATCTCTAGCATGGCAACAACATTCACAGAATCCCTTCATTTTCGTTTCTGCTCGTCTTAACTAAAGCACAGTTTTCAAACTTAAACGTGACCAGCAGTGTTTATAAAAAAGCCTGTGTTAAGGTTCTTGAAATCCCTGGAGTAGATTGGACATGAGGGAATAAACATAGCAGAGATTATACATTAAAAACTAAAATGCTTTAGTACGAACGTAGGTTGTGACTCGACAGCCAATGACATCAGTCCATTTGATCACAGTTCAGTGGAGTGCTGTCTCTGGACACCTGTGTTTCAAAGAAACCAAATTCCAAATGCAACTGTTCCCATCTGAGCATATTTCTCTGTCTTCGCCTTCAGACAAAAGAATAAATAGGATATTGTTTCACAAATACTACCTGGTCGCCAAAAGACTAAATACATAATAAAACCATCAATACCCAATACAAATATGATACAGTGACACGTGTAAAAGGCATAAAAATTGACTTGGATCATAAAACTACTCTTTGGTGGTACAATTTCAGGTGTACAGCACAGATGTGTGTAAACAGCTGGACTGGTTAAAGTTATCAGACCTGAGATGTGACAACTGAAAAGCCCCCGGTGTAGACTTGCCATCAAGCCCTACTCCAGGACAGACACAGATGTGCACATGCTTCTGTGCATACCATCAGATGGGTATCTCTATACACACATGTGCACTAGAAAACATGATGGTGACCTGGCAGCAGGAAGAAGTGAAATAAAATGAATAAAACAAAATGAAGAAGTGTATATCAAGGATGGGGGATCCAGGACATACACACGATGCACCAAACTACAGTGTCCAGTTTGCTTGCTGGATCCTGCTCAGCTAAAGCGCTCCAAACACTCTTAAATCTTGGGCTGCATTTCAACGTGCCCTTAACTCCTTCCCTCCTAATCGTCATCTCACCATCACACGTATAGGCTACAAACAGATTAAATATACAGAGCCCCATTAACACAGTTCAACAGAGACTGACAGCCTCACATTATTTATAACTACTGAAGTCTGTCATCTTGACTTTTTGACTTTGAATGATACCCTCCCCTTCCTAATCTAGTGCTTAGCGCCTCCTGAAACCTTCCATTGGTGTTCAGGCCATGAGGATCCTTTTGGCCCGAGCATGCTGGAGAAGAAACTCCACTGCAGCTCATGAAAGTGACTTCCCAAGGTCAATATTGCACAAACCTGTGTCATCCATCCCTCAGTTAATCACTTTATGAGAGATCACACGATAAAACAACCAAGCCTGCCGAATGAAGGTGTGTTTCAGTCAGGGGACAGGCCTGCCTCTGTGGCCGCTGAGAGGGAGCTATCAGCAAAGGCTGAGTTAATAGAAACACAGCAAACGATCAATAAAATACACACTACCCCTTTATTTGTGCTAATATTTCCTAACACATTTATATTTACACATTAGCAGAGTGCCTATGTGATGTAGCCAACCTCTAGAAACAATTTAAAGGGGCTGCAGCAGCATGTACAAATTGTACTGTTTGTTCAAAAGATTCAGACTTTTCTATTCACTTTTAACATATGACAAAAAGGGTCAGAGCAATGGTCATTAATGTTTTGTAAATGTGTTTAAACTTAATCATAAGAGTAAAATTAGTTTATCAGACTAATACAATTTTTACATGCAAGCTGAAATATATCAAACATCTGTGTAACCCTAAGTGCAAGCAGTGCAGGTACCATAATAAAGAGCTTAACTGTGGAGGCTGCAGAGGGAAAGACGAGTGTGTGTGTGCGTGTAAATGGTCTGTATTTTTCTATAGCGCTTCACAAAACAGGTTATTGCCAATTATACAGTACATCTATGGGCAGCACTTTGGGGTTCAATATCTTGCTCAAAGAAACTTCGGCATGCAGATGGCGAGGACTGGGATCGCACCGCCGACTCTCTGGGTAGAGGACGACCGCTGTGCAAACACACAGAAAGAAAGAGAGACACAGAGACAGAGAGACAGAGAGTGAGTAGGGGGCCGTCCTTTCAACAGTGGACCTGCACGCACAATATTTAGCATGAAGTCAACCCTCTCCTCCTCCCTCTCTCCTCTCTCTCTCCCTCCCTCCCTCTCTCCCTCGCTATACCCTGCGTGGGGATCAAGCCTCACTCTTCCACAGCCTTCATGTCTGACAGTACAGAGGGAAGAAGAAAAGGAAGAAGAGGGGATCTGACTGACTGACGCCTTTTTTTCTGACTCTCTGACGCACCGTGGAACTTTTTGTCCATGTCACTAGCAAACCTGAGGCCAGGACAGCCATCAGCCTGCAGCAGCGCTCTCTGCGTTTTCCACGGATTAATTTAACCAGAGCGGGACACGACGTAAGTGCAAATAACCCCACTCTCTCCTCCTCTACTCGCTTCCCTCTGTTTTATCTCTCAGTTTGTGTTTGCGCATCTGGAATCGATCCAGCAAGTTTTCTTTCGTTCGTTCGTTCGTGCGTAAAAGTTGATAAAACCTCGCCGCGATGTAAATAAGGCTCCTGGTTTCTATGATGTTAAAATGTGCAGCTTTTTAGAACAGCAGCAGAGCTTGGTTCGTTCTGTCCAAGTGGAGGCAAAGAGACTGTAGAGTTTATAGTCTGGAAAAAGAAAGAAAGCGGAAAAGCCAAAGCGAACAGCGAACAGCAGGAGTTTACTTTAGGGAGAGCGTGTCTCTCAATGAGCAGATAATGATGCTGATGAGAGGCGACACACTAAATAAGTGGCCAGATTTTTTAAATAATATTTCATCTTACATTCACAAACACAAATCAACGTGCTGCTGTGAAACACGTTCCACTCGGAGGGTACAAGCTGCGTAAAGGCTCAAGTTCGCTCCAGATTTTACGCATTTATCCGCGTGCGAGGCCTGTTGGTAGAAAACAGTAGAGACCCCTTGCGAACTGCGTGGACCTTCCACGCCCATAATAAAAAATATTCTTCTGTAGCATTACAGTGAATTATGATGTTTACCGTTTGGCTTGTCACCCCGCCCCAAAAGAAAAAACTTGGCAGAAACGGACGTTGTCAGAAATATTTGGGGAAGTCGAGAAAATTGATAGGTGGCAGGTGGTTGTGCTGCGGCCACAGGAGACCACGGGGGGGGGAAACAAAACTGTCCGACCTCTACACACACACACATTCACAAACACACATACACACCAACGCACACAAACCCAAACACGCAATACTAGTTTTTGTATTATTTATATGTTATGACTTATATACGTTTTAATATTTGACTTTATCTCAATTAATAGTTTTATAACAACAATAATATCAATTACAAAACAACCACAAAACAGCAATACTACTACTAGTGTCAATAATAATAAAACTATCAAAAACAACATCAACACAACAATAGCAATATTAATAATAATAATTATTATTATTATATTAATGCGTATATCACTGAGTAGCTGTTTTAATTGCCTAAATATTTGATCCAGCTATCAAACAAAAAAGGTATGATTGAAGGCCCGTTGTACACTTGCATCTTTTTATGGTTTATTGAATAAAAATAAATATAACAAACACACAAAAAAAATGCTTTCGGTTTGGAATTTTAAAAAGGATTTAACAGAAGCGCTACAATGGACGAGCTGCAACCCAGATGGGCTGTGTTTGGTTTACATAATTGTATATATAGCCTACATTCTTTGACACATATACGGGTCTAATTTTATATTTTAATGTGCGGCTTTATATCTTTTATTTATTTTCCTTAATTTTATTTAACAAAAATATATGATAAATAAATACAAATGAATCACTGGAGATTCACCTTGGAGGTTTCCTGCAGCAGGCCTTCACCTTCTCTTTTGCATTTGCTCCCAGGTCGGATCATATGAAAATGATATTTGTTTAATCAAAGTTGACGTACAGTGAAATATAAACTCTTTTTTTCCCCCGTTTTTCAAAGAGGTAATATAGGCCCCGGCCTGCAGCCCCTGTCTCAGCAGCGTTCAAACACTAAAACATGCTGAAATACTGATTCTGTCTATCAAATATACATTGATGTCATATATTTACTTTTACATGACAAAGTAGGATTGAAAATTTACATACAATATATTTTAGTATACCCTATAAGATGATTAAAAAAGAAAAACATCGTTCCGGGATGTGCAGACTTAAATATGCTTTCAAAATCAATGCACACTGATTTAACTTTCCTTTAAAATAAATAACCACACTAGAGAAAACGACTCAGAACGAACTTGAATCCACGTTCCGTAATATATATCGACGAAGTATCAGTTAAAATAACTTTCTACTTTTTCCCCCATTTTTTGTTATCAGCCTCTGCTGGATTTCCCTGGATTCATTTGTCCTGCTGCAACCATTTGCCGTGAATCCGATCCGTGTTTTTTGCACGCATGAAATGGAGTAAGAGATGAGTGAAATATATTTTTGATGAAGTGTAATAAATTGTTGATGTGCAAATCGTGCGTGTTCATCAGCGCCGAAGCCAATCATCATCTGTGCGGCGGCCGTGCGGCGGCACCGCCTCGAGCCGGCCTCAGCCGAGCGCCCTCGATCATATGCAAATGTGTGTTATAGCAGGACAGAAATTAACATGTACAAACATTGGACTGAAATTCCATCTGCCGCCTGCTCGAGGAGGTCCTTAATAAGTTCTCAGACAGCAAAGTGACACACATCTTAATCAACTCTTAATCCCAGGAATTAATTCTCCAAGCGTTTATGAATAATTCCCGGGATAATGGCTGCGGCCCGTGGAAATGCAAGCAGTCTGTGGCGAGCTTCCGCCAGATGGACCCACCAATTCCCGAAAAATGAGAGGCTCTTTGCAGCCATTATTATTATTGTCTATTATTATTACCAAATATATATTTTAATGAGATCGCTGCCACCGGGCGGCTGCCTATGCAAAGCGGGCTGGTTTATGCAAACCGGAGACTCCTCGTCGCGCTCTTTATTTGCGTCCATTTATGAACAGGAGGCGTAAACACGGGAGTCCCCCATCCCGGCAATGCGTTCTGGGCTTTGATGCTCCACGACATAGCCACGGCCCTCTGGTATCCAATGCGCTGAGAAGGCTCAGGTTAATCTTTGATTTCCCGGGGTTACCTCGCCCTGGGACGCGTGAGCGCGGAGGGAAATCAGCATCAACACATGCAGCGTGTGCGCAGCGGAGGGGCTCAGGGATCAGTCTGTCAGCCACTTGTTATCTCAGTGATCGCCTGCTGACCATATTGAGCTCAGGAGGGTAGAAGGGGGACTGTTCCTTGATATCTTTTTTTTTAAATGAAATATAATCATGCTGGTGTGGTGGAGCTGGAAGGCAGGGCCGGGGGCGTGGGGTGGGGTGAGGGGGGCACTGACACCTTGTTCTGAGCAAAAAATGACTGGCTTGCGTCGCCCGCACTCCCCTCCCTGTCAGGCCAGCAAACCTCTCAGCACCACATTGACACCGCCACCGTCTGTCCATCCATCACTGCCACTGGCGAATATAGCCGCCCAGGTCCTGGCTCACATTCATATTTCTGACCAAAATACTGGACCTTGCAGATACTAGACCAGGGCTCTGCTCACACAAAAGGGACAGCTGTTGCTCTGTGGAGCAGCCACCCTGAGCAGCCACTGCGAACCATTTGTGGAGTGTCTTTGATTTTAACACCGCTCGGCAGACATCAAAGGTAACGCTGTTTTAAAAAGAAATGGACAAAATTGACTATTCATTTTATCGATCTAAACCTAACATGTAAAATGCTTGTGTGTTGAACTCCTCTCCCCTTTTTGCTCTACATTTGTCCCTCAGTGGGAACCCTCTCTCAAAAGAACATGACAGTCTAACCTTTATTTAAAAGGGAAATCCTGCAGCAAAGGTGATAGCATGATGGTTGCTCATGTTTGCCTGTATGATCATTTGCCCATAACATTTCATCGTGGCAGGATATGAACATGGCTCTTCAGCTCTAGCCGACGAGGCTCGCTGAAATGTCAGATCAGAAAGACTCAAACACACAATGAGACAAATGTGACGCCAAGTGTTCTCGTTCAAACATGCAATACTCAGAGCTCGCAGGAAAGCCAACAAATCAGCTTTAATCGAAATGGTATAGATCAAATTCTGCTGGCACCACTTTCGAAATCCAAACACAGACTGTTACTGAGTCATTCTGCAAAAAAAAAGAAAAAAGGGCATTTGTGTGGTTATGAACAAAGAGAAAATGTCTGACCCATGAGTCAACTCTAACCCCAAAATCCATATCAGAGGTTTATTACTCCAAACAACACAGAGGCAGTGTGCTTACCGAGGTAATCTCTCTGCTGGGAGACTTGACCTCATCCTCAGTCTTGCATCTTTTTTTCCAAGGGATGTTCTGCAGTCTGGCGATTTCATGTGTTCTAATCTTTGGTGAAATGCTCCCATCATTCTCACGGACGCTAAACAAGGAGCAGATGCAAGTGGTTCTCTAGGGTCTCAAGCAAATGTCCCCTTGTGGCAGGGAAATTATTAAATGTGCTTTCACTTCTGTGAGCTGAGGCGTTGTGTGTCACTGCCAGAAATAAGACGGCAGATGTGTTCGGTGGGAGAAAAGTGTTGATTCGCCTCTCAGATGTCACAGATATTCTGTGCTAATAAGGTGCTAAACCTTTAATCAGAATATGCAGGTCGGCTTCGGTGCAGCATTATGTTGCTTTGTCAGAGTGACTGACACAATGTTAAGTGAGGTTCGGAGGATGCTGATGACTTACAGTGATGACACTATCCATTTTTGTGTGCTGCTGAAGCCAAATTGTAATCACTGTCAATGAACCCACGAGAGACTCATCTATGTTTGAACTGTTTAAGTTTATAGGATCTTTTATCAATTTTAAAAACCCAGTTTGAGTGAAGTATACTGTTCTAGGCCATCACTGTAAGTGTTTAAGTTGATTTAGTCTTTTCTATACTCTGAAACTGGACCTTCTTACGTTGATCCATCCACTCACCCTCCACCAGCTTTTTCACTGATTCCCTCAAATACAGATGGAAACACGACACACCTCTGTTGAAACAATACTTTCATTCATCTAAAAAAGAAACATACTTTATAGTCTTTTTTTTACCATCGGTATCGTGTCAGGCCTTGAACAGAGCAGAGTTCATATTCTACAGCTGTAAACAAATCAACACACGTGTGGGATTTTGAGGGTTGTTTCTGATTATCTATAGTAATTTAAATAAGAAACTAATAAGAATGAATAAAGAAGGGCATTTATCCATCCTGGATTGTACATAAATAAAATTACATATCAGTGGATAAAACATATTTTTCATGATAACAATGCAGCGTCCTATTGTTGCTGTATTTGAAAGACATTTAGAGGTTGAGTGGCTGACAGAGAAGTGTTTACTGACCCTCAGAGTGTAAATAACTCATATGGTCAAAGTGACTCTGGTTCAAGAGTTCAACAAAGTTGTACAATGTTTTGTTGTTGTTGTTGTGATGATGTGGTGCTGGTGCTGGTGCTGGTCCAGGATTTGTCTGACCCCATGCAATACCCTGAACTGTACCCACTCCACCCACAGCCACTCTCCCCATCACCGAGGCTTCAGACCTAGCCCCATGCAGAAAGTCACATGTGACTGGCACACAAAGCACCGGCATGACAGCCAAAAGACCACAGGGAAACACAACAAGGGAGCTCATTCTCCAGGGGGGTGGGAGAGAGGGAGGGATGGGAGGGAGGGGGGCGACAAACAGGCAGCCTCTAAGTATAAACCTCAAACCACAGTGCTGACTATACACACACACACACACACACACACACACGCACACACACACTACACTAAACCCCCTCCTGCTCAAACTCAGCGTATGATTTTCAAGGTTGAGGTATTATCAAGCCTTTTTAAATCTTTGATGACAAGGATCGGATCCATCGTCGTCCGCTGCAGCCTTAAGACTTTCCACTGAACCTGTAAACTTACTCAGTGCTGTTGTGGGAAATGTAAAGTAAACAGAGGACCAGGGGTAAACAGTGACACCACGCTGAGTCTAGGTCGGCCGAGCCTTCACTTTATACTTGCTTTATCCTTTTTATTCCTCTTTGTAAATACCTTTGACATTTTTTTTTGTAAATGTGTGTGTTTTCACTTCTATTAACTCTTATGGCTAAAAATGTTGTACAAATAATGTGTTCATGGGATGTTATATCATCACAGTTGAGGCACATGAGTGCATCTCAAGTCTTTGGAGCAAATCACTGACCTTTAATCTTTGTTCATTCCCTGCTGGTGCCATCAATTGAAAACATTAACAATATGTATTATTAATTGAATATTATGCTTCTGTTTACACTCTTTGTAAAAAAAAATCATAGAACAGCATTTTGTAAAAGTCATCGAATAAGATCTCTCCCAGCTCGGACAGAATATACAGTATTTGTCCACCAAAGTTCTAATGATGTTAAACGCTCTCAGATAAATAAACATAGGTCTTTACTGTTGTACTCAACGTACCAGCTAGAATTTGGCCTGGAAATATTTTTTTTTACAGCCATTACTCCGTTGGTCTCTCCTTGTAGCCCAAAATAGTCTGTTCAGGCACAGGTCTAGTTATAGCTTATTATGTCAGGCTCCTATAAAGGGATCAGGATTACGACCACAACCAGGGCTGAATGGAAAGACCGAGGAGAAAATAGCAACAGAGTACACCAACAGATTGGATGAATGCATACAAACACATATTGCATGGAGTCTGTACAGTTTTTTTTAATGAAAAAGATGGTGTTCTTCAGAAAGACACAAATATATATCAACAATCATGCAATACTAATTTAAATGGTTAAATATTGTGAATACTTAATGTACGTTATTGATTCAGACTTTATGATCGATCCTGTTTTCATTGCATATTTAGTAGTAATTTCCCTTTATGCCTTATCTTTTTCAAGTCGGGAGAATATAAAATCTTTTTTGTAACATAACATGTACATAGTGGCAAAACATAGACTTGAGTATTGTCCTAGATTATAGGAAATAAAAAATAACCCTATAGTATATGACATTTCATAAATGTTATGTTAGAAATTGAAATATGATACAAATCATAATTATTTAAATTGAATCAAATACAATAATACAAAATATATAAATTTGTAATGCAACAATATTATTATTTTAATGTTGTGGTTGGATTAAATGCATTCAATTGATCGGCAGCATGCAGAGTATTAAACGATGACGTCTATGTTATAGGAGGCTTGCTCTCCACTGTGTCATTGTGATGATGAAGCCTGACCCGTGTGTGTGTGTTTGTTTGTGTGTTCAGAGCCTGGTTATGGATTTTAACCTGCTGACGGACAGTGAAGCCCGCAGCCCTGCGCTGTCCCTCTCCGACTCCGGGACCCCGCAGCACGACCAGGGATGCAAGGGACAGGACAACAGCGGTGAGTCCACACTCTGTCTCTCTCTGTGTGTGTGTGTGTGTGTGTGTGTGTGTGTGTGTGTGTGTGTGTGTGTGTGTGTGTGTGTGTGTGTGTGTGTGTGTGTGTGTGTGTGTCTGTGTCTGCAGGCGGGTTACCGTGGTCCGGCCAATGCGCGTTGATAGATGCGTGTGTCGCGCACCACTGGATCAACACAACTGATGTACAGAACGAAAGAAAACGAGCACGCGGAGGAAACGCAATGCTAAAGCCTCGACTATAATAATGAAAACAGCTCCATCGAGTAACTGTAATAAATGAAGGACACAGCGCAAACAAATTGTCATTATCTCCCACTTTAACATCAGGTGGCCGAGCAGGAGCTCCTCTAATCAAAGACAGCAGTCTATTAACGAGCCTCACTGTCTCTGCTTGTAAACGACTTGAAGAGGAATTAAATGCGCACACAGAGACACAGCAAAGCCTGTTTAATTCACTGGCTGGTGTGTGCCAGCCTCTCCCCCGGCCTCTGATCACACACCACTCACTTGACTCCAAATGAAAATCTACTGCAAAAGAGCAGAAAGGGCGTGTGACGCTCTCTGGAGAAAATCAAATCCACAGAGAATCAAGAAAAAGGCTTAATCAGACTTAATCTTATGCTATAATTTATAGGCTCTTGGGTTGCTCTGTATATAAGAATAAGAACATTATTTGTGTTTCATAATGACAAAAAGTCAATTTAGTGCAAAGTGCTTTGACATTTTCCAACTGGACTTTACTGTATAAAATGAGTTTCTTCAGGGACATTCATTCACATCAGAGCTTCATCAGGACCGAATGGATTTTGCTGATCTGTTACAGAGTTGGCTCATGTAGTGCAAGTTGACACCAGCATTTTAATCACGTTCAGTAAATGCTGATTGGTGGATTGTCAGTGATAACTCCAGAGGAGGATCAGATGGATGCTCCTCTGCTTCTGGTAACTCCTTCCTAAAGTGACCATCTGAGCTCACTTATACACAGACGTAATGTGACCACGTGTCACTGCATATGACACATATTCAGCTGGGTGGATTCTCTAACAACTTCTTCATGCAACATCTGAGCCCTCATCTATCCGTCTATTCATATCTCTGAAGTGGTGTATCTGTGTGTGTGTGTAACCCAGTCTAATTGATGTGGTTTAGAAATCCAGTCCTAACAAACTGACGAACGCAAACTATTCTAGATAGAAATGTGGTGTGAAAATGTTTTCTTTATTAAGGAGGTCTTCATTTCGTCTTCAAGGGTTTTATTCTAATTGGAGATTTATTTACTGCCAGTAAACTGTTTCTCTAATGGGCCTAACTGTCAAATTGATTTTATTAAAGCACATCAAGATGGTGTCGGTAAGCAGTGAGAGAAAAAGAAACACATGTAACATCAATGTTGCATTAGCTTTTTGCATCATAGAAAGCTTTTATTTTGAAGGTAATAACCATAAGGTGGTGCGAGGGATATGTTACCCTGTAAGGAAAATGAAGTGAATATGTATAATTATTTCAAATTGGGATATTAGATTTTCAGTAAATCTGAATCCAATTAATTTGGAAATAAATTAAATTTAAGACGACCTGAGTCTGAGAGAGAAAAAGAAAAATATAAGAAAAGCCCCAGATACTTATTTATGTACCATTCAATAAAGCTATATTAAAATATTAATTATGTTATTTGAAAACTTTTAAAGATTTTTTTCTAATCTCATTTAATTTCAATTAGGATTCACGTTTTCTCCTCAAATTGTATTGCTGCTCAATGTTGGGAAAGCTGAGGATAGAACCCTCCTCAACTTGCTCATGTACAAAAGATTCCAGCAAATAGTCCCATCCCCTTAAGAAAATGTTGTAAAAGGACTTTTGTTGATGAAGGACAATATGAATATGTCTTCTCCATCAAATTTGTCTAAAACATGCTGAGTGAAAACTAGTGCTGAAATATGAGACTCGTCTGTAAAATTATTAACATAAATAGATCATGTTTTCATTTATTGTTGGCTAATGTTCTCCTTAAGAACGAAAACAAAGCTTAAATCTGGATTCAGTTATACTGCAGTAGCTGTAACATGGATGCAACACACCTAACCACACCAGGTCGACGCCCTGCCACAGGCACGGACAAGTGAGCTATCTCACGCCCATGACTGAATGACCTGAGTTTGTTTCCTCTCTCTGAAAAAAGTGCAGCTCCTATGAAAACTTGAGTTATTTACTCCTGAAAGCTCTGACCTGACCACAACATAATGTGTATTTGATGCTCCCGCAGTCATTATTTTCATCAGTGCACTTTGATTCTGGACTTTGCCTCTTGTTGTCCTCTTCCAGATTAAAACCCTCTGAGAAGCTGACCTGGAACAACTCTGTCATGTCGACGCATTATCAGTCAGATTGCTCCTATTGTTGGTCAGTGCGTGGCTTTAAAAAGGGCTGCCCTTTCCTCTGTATTGTGTTATAGACTTTGGCCTTAAGTGACAGCTTACCCAGTGTCAGTTTACTGCCATATAACAGCCTCTGCCTGGCCCTTATTGGTTTTACTGGTGGCCCTGCGGAGCCTCTTTTTAAATCCCGCTGATCATTTTGAACTGCTCCCAGAGAGCTAAGCCCTCGCCAAACAGAGCCCAACCTGCCCCAGTCACAAAAGCTTGATCCAAAGGATTAGCTGGCAAACTAATTTCACTTCTCTCTGTGAGGTCCTCAAACTGTGGGAGTCAGATGTGGCAGCGAAGAGCCCTGGCAGACATAACATAGTCCTTTAAAAAGCTCTGCGCTGGGGGCCAAATGCAATCAGCTGCTGCTCCTGCACATCTCTGAACGGAACGCAGTGTTTGGATTCATACTCTCCTGGCAACACCCTGCTTGTCGTTTTCCAGTCTTTGGTATAGAGGGATTTCAGATGATGTTTGATCTAGTCACTCTCAGCAGGGATGGGCCAGTGCTGGTCCAGGGTGAAAGGTGTCAGAGTGATGTGCTGTCTAACAGATACTGATACAGATCTGAGTATTGTTTCTGATCATGGTCATGTCTTTATAGTCACACGTTATGTCCTCTAATGTCTAACAGTAGGATAATGCTCCATGTCACAAAGTTAAAGTCTCAAACATGAACCCCACAGTGAACATCAGTGACCTCCACAGTCCTCAGGTGTGAATCCAGTCTGCTATACCAGACTGATGACATCCAACTGGACTTCCATCCAAACTTGGAGGAGATACTGTGTTCTAAGAGTGGGAGAAGGTTGAACCTGTTGTGCACAGATCCAGACATGAATACATAAATGTCTAATCTACACTGACACTTGTGACAAAGGGCTCTGTGATACGTGTTTCTGCTGGTATTTACTATGGGTAAAATAGTCCATAAACAATATTGATACTCCAAAACAAGTAACTTTGTATTCAAAGCTACAGGTTCCAAATGGTTGTGCAAAATAATTTCCAGTTCAATATTAGAAATAAAGTAACATGCAAGGAAAACAACTCAACAGGTAAATTGGAAATCAGGCTCACTCACCTAACACTCTAACAAATATGGAGAGTATTATTAAGTTTGTAAAATATTCAGCGGTTCAGCAATATTTGATATTTTCCACTGGAAAGATGCAACTAGGATATTTAAACATATATTCACCATAGCTATATTATCACAGACCATTTACTACACCATAGTTAAGTGAACTTTATAGTTCCCTCTGATGGTAATTCATATTCATACTCCAGCACTTTTCAGAGTGAAACATTGTCAACAATAGTTAGGCCGATTTAGAGTTTACATACTAAACACACTGTTGTTTATGATTAGCTCAAAGATATGATTATTGACTTATTGATTAAACCAAACTGGCTTCACCTCAACAATGAAAGTTGCTTAAAATTATTATTATTAAATCCATTTAATATATAAAATAATATGATACTTTCAAAGTGAGTACTTTTACTTGTAGTTACATTTAATACTTTGCTAGAATGAGAATGCAGATGTTTTTTATAATGTAATTCTACTCAAATAAAGCATTTTGGTTATTTTAACCTATCTATCTATCTAATGACCATGCTGTTTTTAAATAAGATCAATTATTTTATTGTGCAAACGCCCCATTTTCTGTCGTAGAGCAGTTTTTTTTAGCACAACAGGTGTTGTTACTAAAAATACATGTGTGTGGTAAAAATACACAAGATTACTTCCCCCTTTGAATATTACAAAAAATGAAATCACAGATTTTGTGGTAACATTTGTTATAATCCCAGTTCTGGTTTACTTGTTTGAGATGGACTGGTGGCAATAAGTTATCATCAGTTTAATTAATTAGTTTTTGTTTCATTATTTATTATTATTATGTATCAGTAAAACACATTATACACTGAGAGTGATTAAGGTCCAAAGGCCAAATGTTCATTACAAACTTGAACTATCTTAGTAATATTGTTGTTATGTTATGGAAACTGTGGTCATAGCATTCGTCTGTGTTTATTTTGTATGAAGTCAAAAAGGAACTTTCATGAACAGCTCTTTTCAATCAATCAATCAAATTTATTTTGCTCATAGTCACAAATCCCAATTTTCTTTTGTTCTCATGGATGTATCTTGCTATACTGTCTACACTTATCTACAGAATTTTCTACCTAAGTAGCCCCTCCTGATGTCCTCATGAAATAAGTGTCCTCTCTGTGTGTTTTGACAGACACAGAGAAATCCAACCACAACCAGCTGGATGAGTCCAGCGCCGAGGACAGTTCTCTGAAGAAGAAGCAGCGGCGGCAGCGGACTCACTTCACCAGCCAGCAGCTCCAGGAGCTGGAGGCCACCTTCCAGAGGAACCGCTACCCCGACATGAGCACCAGGGAGGAGATCGCCGTGTGGACCAACCTCACCGAGGCACGGGTCAGGGTGGGTACATGCACTCTCCTATGGTCCCTCCCTCGGGAGCATACAACCCTGATCATGTTTTTATACAGTAATGAGGTTTTCCTCGCTGGAGGTGTTCTAATCAGGGAGATGTAATATTTGGTTAGAATGATAGCTTACAGAATAATATGAACTTAATCACTCAGAGATAATTATATAATATTAATAATAAAGGTGTACATTTTGTCAGCCTAACACATTCTGTTGGCTAGATTTCCATGATGTTCAGAGCAGATATTTGTGGTGCCCTCCAGGTGAGCCTTTTAGTTGGGCCAAATCTTCCACTTCATCCAAAGCAATCCCAAAAATGCAGTGCAGATATTGGAAAGATATTGAGGGGTGCACATGGAGGAAACGTTCCCATTCAAGACACATTGAGCTTTACTTCAGTGCAAAGGTGACACATTTTCTTAGCACAAAGAAAATTCAACTTCCCTAAAGAGTTTACCCTCAAACCTAACATTTTGAGGCATACTAATGGTAAAGCATTGCTCACTCTGATTATAAAAATGGATTTGTTTTAATGCAGCAGTCAATCATTCAAATGGAGTCAGGTTAGTGAGCAGCAGGGTGCCAAAGCAAATGTTCTCACATAAAAGCTGCTCCTCTGCTGTTTACCTGACAATCATTGTGATGGAAGATAAAATAGTTGTCACTGTCATAACTTTCCAGAGCTGTAAAATCCTATCTGGGATTATTACAAACCAGTGTTCTGACTCTGACAAGCCTTTAATCGCATTAATCCGTCACTCCAACTTGACTTCCAGAATCAAGTTTCATTGTCTCAGTGGCACACAACACACCCACCCTCACACAGCAGCGCAGCCCTGTGCACTGATCTAACATAAACTGTTCTCTCTCTCAAAGCATGTCAAAGTGTTTCATATGCCGTTAGCTATAATGTGCCTCATTATTGTAAGACCATATTTGGTTTGTTTATACACTATCTGTTGGACGTGTAAATAAGCAACAATTTGCTCACAAATTGGCAGCATATCCATGTGGCAAGAAAAAACATCTCTTATATCTATATCTATATCTGGGGATTTTTTCATTATGATGATGACGACCTCAAATTGCAAACTCAAAAAAAATCTTCTAATCTGTGTATTACCTTATAGAATATGTAAAATTTGGAGAAAATACAATATAAAGAAAATGTTACGCTATGGCCACACCAGCTAGAAACCATTATAATATTATTGTCACTATACCTTAGTAAATTAGTTCTGTAAACTTTTTGAAATTACAAAACTTTATCTAGTAGTACATTTTAAAATAGTCTAATACACAGACCAAGTGTTATTGAGCAAGGGATAATTTACAAAATAAACAATAAAATCATCTAAACAATCAGACAGAAGAAAAACAGTAAAAAACAAAGATTAAAGCTTAGAGTTAAGAATTGAAAGCAGCTATATTGCTGTATGTTGGGAGCAGTGATCTTTCCAAGGAGTGCAAGTCGGCACTGAAATATACTATGATCATTTCCAAAACATTGTGTCGTCACATAGTTATGTAAATATAATTCCTACATGTTTAAAAACAATACACGGATAAAAATATCTTTTAATGTGCTCAGTAAGATGTTTATAACCTTCTATCACACACTAAAGCCAAATGTCAGAAGTGCAGGACAATGTGCCCATGCCCAGTGGTTTGGTCAGTGTAGCTATATGGAGCAGGAGGACACACATTCTGATGGATGACAATACAGTTGCTGGCCTGCCTGTCAAGTAATGGATCAAATTAATGTTGGCTGGATGAAAGGTCACATAGCGCACACTCCTGGTTGTTATTTTGAAAGGACAACAGACTATGCATTGTCTCGTTCCTAATGTCCATCAGTGGCCGTTGTAACCCCTGCATGTAGGCAAATTCTTACATGCCCAAAATACTTCACCTGTCGACCTGATTCATGTGATTTGTCACAGAGCTGTTGTTAATCGTCACAGCTGCAGCCCGACTCTGACCGAGGGTCTCGGGATAGGGGGGTGTCATTTTCTTTAAAAGTGTGCGTTTTCAGCAAATAAACAGTATATTGTCTGTATTTATGGTAAATGTGCAAAGCAAATTTGCAGCTACTTGCATTTTTGACTTTGCATGTGATTTCATCTCATAAAAAATTTAGGGGGACTGGACTGATATCAAGGGCCAAGTAAATGTACTTTTGCACATGGTCAAGGTGATATATACTGGCCAGACTGTTAATGTATGTATGCATGTAAAGTTCTCCCAATCAAAAGTCATTGATTGACTTTTAATTGCTTGATTTAGATTTATTAATGGTAAAGAGAAAAAAATTGAATCTTAAAAAAGAGCCTCTATCAACCTGTTTTCTCCCACGTCTTTCTTCGGGTAACTCAGACACCATATTTTGTATTGGTTTTATTCAGTATTTAATGATTAAGTTATTTATTTTGTCTTTATTTAAGATCTAGTAAATTAACAAAGTAGATGATGTGAACCTGAACAGTCGATATTAAAGTTGAAAATGAAATGATATAAAAAACAATCAACCTATATGATTTGTAGCTGTGGCTACAAACCATATAGGTCCTCAGAGCTCTTATAAAGCAGCAGCAGCAGCAGCATCATTCAGGTGAATGTTCCCCTCATTCCAGAAACTATTTATCAATGCACCACCAACAAAGCTGTATCCATAATTAAAAACCAATCTTCCTTTTAAACTTTCTATATTGTATTTTCTTATGCATAATTAATGAACATATATTTTTTTCTAAAATCATAATTGTAGGCCTAACTTTCTCCCCCTCTTGCAACCACAGAGGTCATGTAAATGAGGCTGCAGATGAGCCACTGTATGACCTTGAGCTTCGGCCTTTTCCACAAACCTTCAGATGGCATTGACTCTGAGTCACGCTGAAAAAATTGGTTAGCTGCTGTCGGTCGGCCTGGGGCTTCCCCTGCTGTCACCGAGTTAGATGGAAAAGTCAGAGTCATGCACTTTACAGTCATATTAATGATCAACAGCATTCTGTTGCTATAATAACAGAGGATTATATGATACACAGCATGTGTGCCTAGGGGGTGGAGAGACGGATGAAATGCTTGTAAAGGTTTAATGAGGATTAATGACATTTGATATCAAATTATTTTAATATGAAAAATAAACACAGTTGTGAACAAATGACCAGGAGGCTTCTGGATTTGTTTCCACAAATTAAAGATTTCTGTCTGATTTAGATCAAAAGTTTGTCCAGAGTTTTACCCACAGAGGCAATTTTCATTTCTAAAAAAAAACTCAATTTAGATTTTCCACTAAAGCTTTAATCCGTTTCATATCCTCCAAATATAGGACCATAAAAAGACAAATGTGAAGATTGCCCTCCCCTGACATTTCTTTCATTGGAAACTCACTTTTCAAATAAGACACTGATTAGTTTTAATAAGCCTTGCTTAATATGACTGTTTGATGATACACTTCAATTGACTTTCATGGGATCATTATGTCAAAAATACACACAAATATTTCTGAGAGGAGTCAGGATACTCTGACTGGATGGGTTTTAGAAATAAACTTTATCGACTCCTGAATCTTCCTGGTTTCATTTGAAAATAACTTTTTAGTCTCTATTTCTTTGCTTTGTGTGCGAAAATATTATTATTCCAAAGTATAAGTGAAGCTTGACAAGTGAAAATGATTCACTCAACCCACATTTGAGCTTTACTGATTGGCTGTGTGAAAACCGACACCATTTAACACTGCCATTTTCAAACCAATTTAACTTCTTCATCTATGAGTTTCCAGCAGTTTGTGATGATGTGTGTGCACTAAGTCTGTCTCCACCACAGCAGTCTAACACCTGATATATACACTACTGCTTTCGTGATTGCAAATATATATTAGACACAACAAAAATATTAGCTTTATGTAAGTATTTTCAAAGTTAAAAGAGACTCAAGGGTTCAGTGTGTAGAATTTAGTGACATCTAGCGGTGAACGTGCCTATTGCAGCTGAAAATATTTGCATAATCAATAAATTAAAAAAGAAACCAAAAAAAATTGTCTGAGGGATGATGAATCGTCATACTTATTAGTGATTGGATACTGTATGAACACAAAATAATCAGCTACAGATGTTGTTACAAATTAGCAATATCTTTATTTCTATTTTTTTTACTCTTTCTTTTTTTTCAGAATAATTTACCGGACTGTTGCCTATGTAGTCATGCATATTTCATGTTATTGAAAAATCAAGATAAAAAACAGGTTTTCAGAGATAAGAGAAATTACACTTTCCACTCAAAGTCTTTGTCTTGTTTTGTCTTCCATAGGTCTGGTTCAAGAACCGACGTGCCAAGTGGAGAAAGCGGGAGAGGAACCAGCAGGCAGAATTATGCAAAAATGGCTTTGGTGCCCAGTTCAATGGACTCATGCAGCCATACGATGACATGTACACAGGCTACTCCTATAATAACTGGGCCACAAAGAGCCTCGCTAACAGCCCGCTCTCTGCCAAGAGCTTTCCCTTCTTCAACTCAATGAATGTAAGCCCCCTGTCCTCCCAGCCCATGTTCTCCTCTCCCAGCTCCATCCCCTCCATGAACATGGCCTCTAGCATGGTGCCCTCAGCGGTCTCAGGAGTTCCCACCACCGGGCTCAACAACCTGGGCAACCTCAACAACCTCAACAGCCCTGCAGCGCTCAACTCAGTAGCAGTGACGGCAGCCACTTGCCCCTACGCCACCACAGCAGGTCCCTACATGTACAGAGACACCTGCAACTCCAGCCTGGCCAGCCTGCGACTCAAGGCCAAACAGCATACCAACTTTGCATATCCGGCAGTGCAGAACCCTGTGTCCAACCTGAGCCCCTGCCAATATGCAGTGGACCGGCCAGTATGAAGAAGTAGCTCCGACGTGACCCCTGACCCAGCCGAACAGCTGTAAGACCACTGTTACCCAACTTCACAACTCTTCAACTCCATCTCTAAGCTACAAGATGTGCTGCAGACTGGCAGATCAGATTTTGGTGGTGAGGACAATCGTCAAATGGACTTACTCAGATGGACCACCACTCCTCACAGGAATTATATCCCATGTGTGAGACTGACACTGAACTGACCAACTGCTTCAAAGGATTTCTAAAGATTATTATCCATTATCATTTTTTTCCTTCTTTTGAACTGCATGATTAGAGTAAACGTAGAAACCAAGGGTAAATAAAACATGGATGCTTCACCTGGACTGGTGGTCAACATCTTGGCCCAAGAACATCAAATGTGATTTTTGCTACTGTCGCAGGAGAAGGGACCTGTGGTTCCTATGCAGGAGACTTGGAGGATGTATATATTGGACTTTTTCTGTTTTGTATGTGACAAAAAAAAATATATGAAAAATGTAGTACTTTTAAGATGAGAAAAAGCATGTTCTTCAAAAGCAAGGGCCCTAAGGTCGATGTACTGTGAGTACATCCGTCAGGAGCTAAAAACTTTGTTGTGAATTCCTCACCCCTTGGAAGGTCGTAGGTCAAAGGTCAGCTTGGGAGGGTGAGAGGAGGGCATTACTGGAAAGTGAACACACCCTCAAGCGGTTTAACACAAAATCCCCCAATTTACACTCATACACCAGAATATCAGCAAGATTTTTCAAGTAAAACTCTAAAAAGCCATCGAGTATATAAATTTGTGTGGTGTTATACTGTACAAAGGGAGTCCATGACTGTAAAAAATGTATGTAAGAGTGCAGTTGTTATAAGAAAAAAAATCAAGCTTTTTTTCCTGGTGTAGCCTGCTTTGTCTCATTAAAGAACCAATTAAAGATCCGTTTTTATGAACTACAGATGGACTTTTACATTGAACCAAACACCTCATGTCCTTTCATATCTCTGATCTATAGCCCATCCATGTGACCTGGGCTAAAACATGATGTTCTCACAACAACGAGTGCAGCGCCATGGAAACCCCGTCTCACTTCCATGGCAACTCTTACGCAACGGTGAACAAGAGTAGTAGGTTGGCGGGAGAGCGGTGGGAGGAGATATAGATGTTCCCAATTAGCCGCTCACTGATATGTTTGACCTACACTCCGAGTGGTAACTGCAGGGTATCCAGTAACGCAGCAGGAATTCACAGAGGCCGAGGCTGAAGCAGCACCAGGATTACATAAGGGCCTCAAGGAGTGAGGTGTCCCATCGGAGCCACAAATGAGGGGTTAGCAGCCCATCAATCCCTATCAGCCCCTGCAACTGTTTATTGCTCTGACATTTCCACTGTGTGCTGGTGTGTCTTAGTGTGTGTGTGTGTGTGTGTGTCTGTGTGTGTGTAAGTGTGTTTTAAACTGGTGTCCTAGTAAATTTCACATTTTTAATCACAAAGATTTAACCTAAAAATCCTTTCATGACGGTGGAAACTAAAGGTCTCCACATTTAGACCACTCATCACTGAGATTCTGCCGCAAATTCTATTTCAGGTTCTACTACTTATGCAGGTATAGCTCCTGCTCATGACATTTGTTTTAACCTTTGATTATTAAACTTCTGTCACAGTAAATAAATGACACATTATAAAAATCAACACACAGAAATTGAATTAATTAACTAAACAATTGAAGACGTTTTTTTCAAAATATATCTAAAATGGAATATTCATATTGTGATACAAAAACTAAATGAACTAAAAATGGAATTTGACTATTCATTTTTTAACTTGAAATCCACGTAAACTAACAATCTCCAAATTAAACTGCAGTCATTTCTCAAATCACACATAAAAAAGTAATTTGGTGCTTCTACACAATCTGGCTGATGAACTATACAAATTGAATACTTAAGCATAATATTCTAAACTCAGGGTCAACTTGACAGTTTTGCCCAAGAGCTCTGAGGTAGAGTTCACATTTAACATTTCACAGTCTCTGAATAGAGTTAATTTGTAGAAAGTAAGAGGAACTTCAGTTTATTCTGTCAGGTGTCATAGTGAAAGGGCACGGTAGAATATTTGTTTTCAGTAACAAATGTTGAAATCAAAGCGATTAAAAAGACAAAACGTTGTGCCTTGAAACCAAGAAAATCATCTATTAACGTTTTCTCAAAAAATATTCTTCAAATTAGTGCAAAATTGCTGGAGACTTTTTGAGGATTTATTCTTATTAAATTACAGACTCATAAACTAGAGAGATACTGTTTTATTTTCGAAAATGGAAGTCCTACCCACACTGCAGTGGTTTGGGAATACAAATCCTATTTGAAGAATTTATTGGAGGTTTCTTCAAAGGTAACAAAACCTGCGCATTTACCAAGTAGGATAAATAAGACATTGATTCAGTATGGCAACACTGAACAGGCAATTGATTTAGATGACAAAGACTTCTGCTGCTACAAATATATATTATACTATGGCCACTGGAAAATATGGATTCTGATTGGTTGGAAGGTGCAGATTAAATCATAGAAATTGAATTGTTTAGCCAGATACCGTACATATAATTCTTAATTGTTTGCCTTCTTAATTATTGTGTCAATTTAACCCGGAGGTTAAAATTAGAGTCATTTTCTGGATTTTATTGTAACATAATATTGCAAACCACTAAGGTAGATTTACCACAAGCTACAATGATCTAAAGAAGTCTGTATGATATCAACTGCGATTTAAGAAAAACACGTTTTATTTGGGATGTCACCTACACTACACACAATTCTGAGGTATAGTATTAACATCTGTGATTGGTGGAGCTCGCTGTTACAATTGCAATGTTTACCCCAGTTCTTGTCAGCTCTGACAAGAATTCAGCGTTACGTTGTGTTTACAACAGAGCAACCATGATTTCCCTTTCTAACATGCTGCAATGTTGCTGTTGGTTTATGGGATATGTAGTTACTTCACTCTTAAAATTATAATGTAAACAGTCTTTTATGTTTGTTTTTTTCCATTTTCCAATAATATTTTTGTTCTGAATCTGTCTTAAAACTTTTGGGTTTCAGAAAATCCTTCTCTTAATAAGGATACTATTATTATTAAAAGGATTTTTGGAAAAGTCAATTTCTTACAAATATAAAGATTTTTCTGAAATGGAGAACACTTATGGGAAATATATTTCTGGATCCAGAGCTGTTCTAAAAGTTGGTAGTCACTGTAACCACAAACAACAACCAATAGCTAGAAACCAAATACAAATGTCATTTTAAATACATATGATATTTGTGTGATGATGTTGATGTTCAAATTCAGTGAATGGCAGACTGGGGTGAGAGTGGACCTGGATCTGTTCCAACGGTGAAGCTTGTAGCAACGTCCAGAGGGACAAGAGTGGACCAAAACCTCCCAGTAAACAAATCAACATGGAGAAGTAACAGGTAAGAGTGTGTGTGTGTGTGTGTGTGTGTGTGTTTTTGTGTGTGTGAGAGAGTGAGAGAGAGAGAGAGAGAGAGAGAGAGAGCGAGAGAGAGAGAGAAAGAGAAAGAGAAAGAGAGAGAGACAGCACTATGCAATATTATCTCTCCTGAAAACATGAATGTCATGAAGCAGAACAGATCTATATTCTCTGTTGTTGAAACTGACAAAGTGAAGATTTCTTTTCTCTTGTTTTAAAACTTCAGAATTCTCAAACACCAGGCCAGCTTGAGGAGCCAAAGTTTTTATTTTAAAATAACATCAGTGCAGGCTGGAGTGTGATCAAAGTACAATGTGCGTGATACTGATCCATGTAATATGATATTCATCAGAAACATGCATCATCTAGAGAGGCCGAGTCTGCTCTATTTATTAGTAATTCAAATGTTTTCAGGATTGAGATTAAATGTGTTATGAATTCACCAGACATAGAGCAACAGTTTTATAATCTCACATCTCCCTCATCAAGAGAGGAACCGTCTCACTACAGACAGCTAAGAGCTTTCCAATTCGACTTCCTGATCTGACAGCAGCTCCTCTCCCAGTGGCCCTGAGACAAACCTACTTTGTGGAGTGAGGTGAGTGAAGCGGTCACAGTCTGTGCTCTTCACCACCACGCCACATCAAAGAATCAATATTCCACTGGAGAGGAGACGTGTGCCGGTCCCTTTTGTTTACTCCAACTAAAAAACTATAGCGAGCGAGGAGGGAGCACAGACCGTGGTCTGGAAAAAAATACAAAACCCGTGGATGTTCTAACGATTACCTCAGAGAGTAGAGAGAGACACAGAAGAGACAGACAAGAGAACGGATGGAGGAATTAGAGGTGGCAAGATTTGAGGCAATGTCCATTGTACTTGACACCTAAAGAATAATTACCATTCTATACTGCAAACAATAAAGATTAAGTAAAAAAAAATTGGTACAAAATACTTAATTTGACAATTAATTGATATCATATCCATGTGTCTAAAAACAGAAACAATATTATGATGAAATACACTGGGTTACAACAATAAACGAATATACATTACATACAAGATAAAGTGAGGCATTAATCTGTACAAGGTCCAACAGAGATCCAATGGAGAAAGAGAGAAGTCAAAGAGAATAGAGCTACTTCTAGGAAAACACAGCCATGTCAACATGCACTGGAGTCATAGGAGTCTGCAGAAAAAGTGGCAGGTGCTCCAGGTGACACTGTGGTCACTGTTCCACGTCCGATGATGTCTCCACAACAACGACCATGTCATCAGCGGCTTCCACATCTATGACCATTTGTCTGCTCAGAACTTAAGTGTTTGCTTTTTGTAACTACACAAAATGGCTTCTCTTGGTGGTTGTCATTTTTATCAGGTTATATTTAAGTTCTTCCACATTGCTGCAGGGCCAACAAACGTAAATGCTGAACTAGGTCGCTATTATAAGCATGTTCACTAAAAACAGCGAATCAGCACTGGATGCTTTCAGGACATTGAGCTTTGAAGGAAGTCGTCCATCTTCCATGGTAAATGTGTAAGTAAATGGATGGATTGGATTTGCATTTATACAGCGCTTTTCTAGTCTTGATGACCACTCAAAGCGCTTTACATTACAGTTTCACATTCACCCATTCACACACACATTCATACAGTGCATCTATCCCAGCACTTTGTTATTCTAAGGGGGGGCCATTCAGGGTTCAGCATCTTGCCCAAGGACACTTCGGCATGCAGATGGTTCAGACTGGGAATCGAACCGCCGACCTTCAGGTTGGAGGACGACCACTCTACCCCTCAGCCACAGCCGCCCGTACAGTACAAGTACACAAGCAGACTTGGCTGACTCTAGAATCAAGTTGGCTTTTCGCAGTCTGGGACTTTTCCCTTTAGTTTCCTATCCTAATGCTAAGCTAGGCTAACTCTTTCTTGATTTCAAGTGTGTTCTACTCCACACACACAGACTCTGACAACCTTCTGAAAGCAGGGGCGGCTCATGGCATAGGCAACATAGGTGGTTGCCTAGGGTACAAAATGCTGTGTGGGCGATTCAAGAGGCTGATTTAACATGACGTGATAATCTAAAATTTCGCTGAATATGCTCTGAAAAAATTAAAATGTTAAATAATGTTCTATCTCGCAGTGTTAAAGAAAGAGAGAAAAAATCCTGGATCCATCCCTTGATCCAGATCTACAACAACATTTAAGGGGCTCTCTCCAAACCCATACCACATTCTTCCACTAGTCCTAGTGGTAATCTGTCAAGCAGTTTTTGGGAAATCCTGCTCACTAACCGACAGACAGACTAAAGCATAAACTCTTTAGTGGTGGAGGTAATAAGTGGGTGAATCAATATTTCTTGTTGCAGGACAATTACAAAACCATTGAGTCAAAATGGAGGCAACAGTCCTGAACCTGCCTGTTCCTAGGTAATTGTATCTTGAATTCTCTGATAAATTAAATTTGACTAAACGTTCACTGCAAAAAGAGACAAGAGGACATTTGCCCAGCAACCACCTGCCTAATATAGGTCTGCCTCATAATACCAAAATACTTCTAACCTGTCCAGGCATGGACTCCCCAAGACCTTCAAACCTGTCTCATAGCATTAGCATCAGATCTTTCAAGTCTTGTAAGTTGGATCTGGGGCTTCCATGATTAGGACTTGTTTGTCCAGTACATCCCACAGATACCTGATCATTTTGGAGTCCAAGACAGCACCTTGAACTCTGTCATGTTCCTCTATACATACCTGAACAATGTTTGCAGTGTGACAAGGCTTATAATTCTGCTGAAAGAGGCTACTGCCATCAGCGAACTTCAACCAAGGGGTGCTCCGCAGCAATGTTTAGGTAAGTGCTGCCTGTGAACATTCACATCAACGCCAGGAGCCAAAGGTTAATTTACATTTACCCATTTGGCAGATATGTCTCCCAAAGTGACTTACAACTGGGCAAAATATATTCAATAAGATAAAGTGCAGGAGATCAGGTAAATGACTGCCGCAAATAAGTCCTAGTTAGGGATGTAACGATGTTCGAGTTGTTGGGTGAAGAAGCATTGTTAGAGGAGATGAGTCTTCAAAAGGTTTTTCAGAACAGAGAGTGACGCCCAGGCTCTGGCAGCATTTGGCAGCTCATGCAGGGATGGCACTGTCAGGAAGGAGTGAACCTATATTACTGAGTTCATATTGAGGGGTGTAGACCTAGAAGCTTTAGGTGTTAGTGACTTTATTTTCATTCTGGCAGCCAGGAGGTTGCCAGTGGAGGTTGATGAGCAGCAGCGTGACAAGGGCCCTTTTAGGCTGATGGAAGGTTTTCGGTCAGAACATTGCCCACAGGCCTGACTTCTTCCCATAGTACATAGTGTTGTCATCACTTCCGATGGTAAATTATGCCATTTCACCCAGATGTTATGTAAAAGAAAAACAGTTGACACTGACACACTGACACTCACTTTGAAGCACTTCCGTTGGTGGACATGGGTCAACACGGACACTGATAAGGGATTCAGCCCCATAGGCGGTGGACCAGCGGCAAAAAATGGACTATGGGCAGAAAATCTGACTGGATGGTCTCTGGTTCAACTCCATGGAGTGGCAACAAAAAACATAACTGGATGGACAACACCTGGATATGTTCAAAAGTCCAAGAGGACTCTACCTACCCCACTGTCTAAGTGCCCCTGAGCAAGGAACCTTACTCCCCCAACGTCTGCTCCAAGAGCGCTGTGCATGACTGCCCACTGCTCTGTTCACCAGATGGGTCAAAAGGAGAGGACAAATTTCCTCCCATTTGCATGTCGTGTGTCTGTGCATGTGTGTGAGACCAATAAATGTATCTTGTATCTTATCTTATAAATAGGAAGCTCCACCTTCTATCACAGCCACCATTAGGCCTTCAGCTATTTGTGCTACTGTAGCTCATCCGTGGGATTAAACCACATGGGTCAACCTTCATTGCCCATTCACATCAATGAGTCTCATGTGCCTGGTTGTCCTTCCCTGGACAAGTTGGATAAATACTGACCATGCTTTCTGGGAACACTACACAAGATCTGCAGTTTTGGAGATGCTATTACCCATTGGTTGAGCCATCACAATTTGACGCTTGTCAAAACCACTCATATCTCTGTGCTTGCCCTTTTTCCTGCTTCAAACTCATCAACTTCAAGATCACTGTTCTCTTGCTGCCTCATATATCGAACACTGTGACAGGTGCCAGTATAACCAGATGATCAATGTTATCCACTTCACCCGTCAGTGGTTTTAACTTTGAGGCTGATCAGTGTATATCAGCTTAACTGAGCCATCAGAACCGTCTGGACATTTCCCTTGTGGATCATTTTGTACCAGACACTTCCAGAGTATGCGCACAAGGATAAAATGAAATAAAACTTGTATTACTTCCTTAGAACTTGATACAGACGTCGTCACATCAGCACCAAGCCAAAACTCATAACTGACATGCTTCTGTGCAACTGGATCTGTCTGTAACCTGTCGCTGCAGCTTCCTGGGGACCAATATCACTTGTACAGAAAACAGTGGATTTGTGTTAAGGCAGTTAACATTTACATCTGTTTCCAGTCTGTGATATACACCTCCACTGACATGGAGAGATTTAGTCGATATTTGAAACAGTGTTTCACAGATGTTTGAATGCACCAACATGTCACACCCCCGAGACATTAAATTAGCATTGCCTTGAAAAAGCAGCTTTGACCTACCATTTGTAAACAGACTTTTTCAATCCCCGCAGTTACAATAATCACATGGCTGTGGAAGTGATTTAGCTCCAAAACGGATTATATTGGATTATTCTTGGTAGATCTAACACTGAGGATATGTGTATTATTAAGAACGACTGGGTGTCATAGCCATAAGGGTCAGTTTACTGGCTCATCTGTGCTTATCTGTGCCCATAAATAAGCTTGTTGCATAAAGTGTCTGATTATAATTCGAGGATATACAGTCTACTTGCATTTCATTATTCCTCTTTGATGTGCTGCAGATCATTGTCTCGGGAGGAAATGGACTACATGAACGGTAGGATTGAGATAAATATAATTAAGACTCAAACAAAAAACACACTCATGGTAATTACTGTTGAAAATACAGAGTGTAATTCAGCATACTCTTCCTTTGTTCCTGGTAGGAGATTAGTACAATTTGAACCGGCTGATACAACCTTTTGAAAGTTATTAACTAAACAAAACGACTTCTGATGATACTTTTTATGAGCTGTTTGCACATCCTATTTAAAGGGGGATAAATCTCAGGAGTTAATTAAGAACATTGATTCAGGAAAAAGTTTTATGATGTGAAGAGAAGATAAACAAATTCATATTGTTGGCACCTCTGAACTGCAGGATCATAATCAATAAAACAGCATAAAAACATATAAATGGAGAAAGAATAAAGCAAGACTGGTACAATAACTTTAATATCAAATCAGTTTGTGAGGGTTTTCTATTTACAGAGGAGGAAAATAAGCTAGGTTAATTGAAAAATGCTGCTGTGCTATTTCAATCATTTCTTTAGCAATTAAACCACAAATTAATGGAAATTTAATACATATTGTTTTCGTGTAAATATTTTGGTTATAATTTTTGGACCAACACGTTTTTGGTGAACAGGCTTTACAGTTTAACCTGAGCCAATATAACTGTAAAAGGTTCCTTAGACCACGGTCCAGGGCATCAACCAAAGTTTAGTCCCTTTCTGTATCAAACTGTACCATGGTTCTATTGATCTGGTGTTTGAAACATTTTGTATGGATAGATCAGATTTTTGCACCAATTGCAAGGAAGTGGAGACAGCATTAAACATTAGAAGAAGAAAAGGATTGGATCACAGGATTGGTTGTCAATATCATGTTTGAATTATGAGGTCTTTCCTCTTGCTGGTAGTGTTATCATAATTGTCACTCATTTATACTCTCTTTAATTGGACACACAAATCGATAGGAAAGCATAGTTTGTCTTTATTTTATTTTCTCAAAGTAGCAAATTACTGTCGTAAGAAAAACTGGACGAGGATCATGGATTCAGGGACGGTGCTCGTTGACAAAACAAATCAATGTGGAGTGTTGGAAAAAATGAGAAACACAATTTGAGGAAGACCAGTGGAACATCTTCAACGAGAGGAGCTTGTTTCTGTATCAGCCTGGTTTTACAGCCTATGTTAGCCTCAGTGTAAATTTAGACAATGCCCTTCACCTCCAAGCAGGTGTGAGCAGCTCCACAATAGTGTTCCCTGCAGCTGACAGCCAGTGGTGCAGCAACACCTGTCGGGACGTAAGAAGCACACACCTTGTTTTGGGTTTAACCCAGAACAAAGCCTCCTTTAATCAGTAACAGGACAGATGCGGTGCAGCAATATGAAGACTGATATAAACAACAATATTTCTGACGACTGGGAGCAACAGAAAAAATAACTCCAAAAACTGTAAGAGTACATTATTGGATAAATTAGAATTCAACAGTGATGTTGCACAAAACAGTGTCTCTGTTAAGTTGATCATTATACCAAAGAAATTTCCCCAGTTAAACTATGAACAGAGAGTTATGGGACTAACATACTGGAAGCTACTGTTTGGGGAGATATTACTTATTTTTAAAAAGCAAGTGATCGTCATTCAGGAACATATAGAATGCTAGTTTTCTTTTTACCATAAAGAGAAGATCGATATCAGTTTCATAACAGTATATTAAGGCCAGATCCACACTACGTTTTCATTAAACAAATGTGATTTCTAACATTTTAGCAGAAGTAATCTGAGTCTTTACTTACACAGCCTTGTCATGTGTGCGCCAGAATCAACAGGAAGCTGATTGTCTGCTCTTGACCTGACTGAAATCTCTCTGCTAAAAAAAAGCTGATTACCATATTATGATATTTAATAATAAATGTAAATGTATATATTTATATGAATCATAATAATAATCATAATATGCTTAAATTCAATTTATTACCATTTGTGTAATATTGCTTTTCAACACATGACTTACAGTAATTGCATTGAGCTGCAAAGTAGTAGGGTGGAGGCATGAATAGGTCGTTGAGGTGAGCAAAAAAAATCTTTTTGTAATTTGTGAGATCCGACTCTTTGAACACACTGTTCATACTAACAAAGCATGTGTGTTTGAAGCTAATGCAGAGTCATAATAGAGACAGTGATGGGTGTGTATAGTGCGATTTGTTTTTTCCTGAGGGTGTCTGGACCACACACACACACACACACACACACATTGTCGTGAACTTGGGGAAGAGTAAACCGCCAATTTAGACTGATCTCAAAACTGAAAAAGTGTCTTTAGCTCAATGTTGTTTTCAGGGATTTGGTGATATGAATGGTCCATAGACCAGGTGGCAGAACACACACATGCGCTGACACATCAAACACATCAGTAACCATTGGGTTCTGCTGTGTACCTCTACACCTTTTCTTCATTTTTCTCCTCTTCACTTCGGCCTCTTTCTATGTTTTTGTCTTCTCCACTCTAACCCTCTCTTCTTTCTCCTCTTCCACTTTTCTCCCTCCTCCTCCTCCTCCTCCTCCTCCTCGGGATCTGAAAGCCTGGTTCAGCCTGTGGTCCTGCTCTTCCTCCAACTGTAATATATTAGGAGGCTTAACATTCCTACAGTAAGCCACTGCAGTGCCGACCCAACCTACTGAGCTTTTCTGTCCCACTCCCCAGCCCTTCCAGCTTGCACCGTCTTGCATGTAATTTCCCGTTTGCCTTAGGACTCCCCCACCATCCTAATAATGGACTCCGACATGCATGCCACTCACACAGATTGCGGTTCTATTTGTGAGTCTGTAGCACAGGTATACACACAGGCACTGTGGTGACAGCCTGGATCCCACCTGATGTACGGAACAATGTAAACGATTTAATCTTCCTCATCTTCATATCCAAATTTTATTCTAGATCATAAAAGCCATACAAATCAAGGATAAGACTACTGTTACTCCATATTATTTATTATTAATAAATCCAAAGAATATCCCTGTCTGCAGCTGTGAGGTCTTAGTCCACTGGTTCCTACTGAAGTAAATCTTTAAAAACAACCCGCTGGTCAAAAGTTTCAATGTCTGTAATCAGTACGTTTGACTCATTCATCAGCTGAAAGCACTCCCTCTTGTTCTCTTTATAAAGGAAATGAAACAGAGAGTTTGTTCCAACACTGTTACAGAAGTTCGTATTGTGTCCTGTCCCATCTAAGCAACTCCATGAGGTTAAGAATGGGTGAATAGCAAACTGTACTGTAAAACTATATTTATACAGAGCATTTATCATGGAATAGCTCGGCTGATATGATCAAGTTTAAATTATAATTTGGTTAAACAGGGGGTGGGGAAAATATCTCATTGATTTCTACTCATTTTATGGCATTTCTTACATGAAGGATTCTAAGTTGATGCAGAAATATTTATATATAGTTTGTTTTCTCTAATATTTATTTTATCAATTACTTACAGTAATTCAGTATATCTGCTTGTCACACAAAATACATTGTTTTGAAAGATGATGTTTCAATTTGTCTGCTTAAAAGTTGAGATGGAGGGGGAGGGTGGTCTGGTTAAAAAAAAATATATATATATATATATACAAACCAAGCATCTCCCACTAACCTGAGTCCGAATCAGTGCAAAGCTCTTTGAGGGGTCAATAAGACTGGAAAGCACAATTTGAATATAGTCCATTTACCATAAAAGAAGAAAGGATAAGTAAATACAACTCACCTGGCGGCCATTTTCGTATAACACTACCCTTCAGGATGTGAAGCACATATTCTCCATCACTATCCTCAAGGCTGCAAGTCATGACTGATCAGGAGGTTTCACGTATTTACATCGGAAATCTTCTCACAGGGAGAAGTCAAGTGTGTCTCATTGGAGGAGGATCTTCTTCAGGACAACGTGGATGGCTGAAAGAAAGATGTTGTTTCCTTCCCAGCTGAAGTGCACTCCAGCAGGTAAAAAAAGTTTTGTTATAACCTCATACCTGGATGTACCATTTCAGTTAGACAGACATGTGTGGGGGACTCTGTGTGAGTGTGTGTGTGTGTGAGACACAGAGTTTAAGTGAAAGCAAATAATGGTGTGCTTTCAGAGTAATGACGGAACATGTCGAGCAGTGGAATAGTGTGGCTCATCAATTTATTTGTATTTGCTTTTGAACAAGAGGAAGATATACAGTTCCAGGTTTTGGACACACACACACACACACACGCACACATACAGACTCACACCGGCTGCAGCAGCAGCAGCAGCTTTTGTCTAAAACCTATTCCAGACACCTCTAATTGGCTGGTATTTATCCAGGAGCCCAGGAGAGCAAAGTGCACGCAGGGCTGTTTTCACATGGGATTAGCCCAGGTCCAAATCCTAACACACTTCACAGAGAAAACCCCAACACTCACACTGCATCCTCTGGCAAAGATTGACCCCCATCGTCCTGTTTACCCAATCTAACCGGTGTGATCTAGCCCAGCGTTTCTCAGCTGCTGGTCTGCTGGCAAGCGATGGGGTTAGAGTTGCTACATACATTATTTTATAAACATAAAGACCTTGGGCAGCCGGTAGAAATTACATTTAACACAACATCATCATCATAAATGAATATGAAAATCAACTTACTATCAGAATAAAAGAAAAGTCAGGCAAATTTCCATTCACAGAATCTGCTGTTCTATCACTGCATAGTGCTAACTATGTAAATCAAATATCTAGACAGGGACCTGCTGAACATGGGTAAAGCTTGACAGTTGGAAGTAAAGCCTTTCTTATTTATAGTGTTGTCCATCAACACCACACTCATAACTGGAGTCAGTTTGTCAACATGGTGCAACCCTGTCTTTTAGAAGTGACCTCCTTATACTGAAGCCTAAACTCGGACATCCTTCTCATGGTAATAGAAAACAATATGGTCTTAATCACATTTCCTTCAAAACGCAAAAACCTGTTGCAAATTAGTCGTGTGTTAAAGTCTCGTCTAACTCAAAATACAATAAATAAAATAACTCTGGTCCCAATGTTATGAAGCGCTACACAACAACATCACAAGAGCAAAACACACACACTTATCATTGCTTGTTTACACGGATCATTGTGAACTTGTTTTGATGTCTTCAATGTTATGCTTTGCTCATTTAGTATAATTAATGTGACACTGGATTTTAACAGTATTAGCCTAATGTTTTAGGTAGTTAGGCTGTAACAAGCACAATATTATATGACATGGTCTGCATGAATCAACACAAATTACCTCTGCACATTGGTACTAATACACTTCTCATGAGATCTCTACAGAGGAAGGCTCCAAAATAAAAATGAGCTCACACAGCTGCATGCCTAAATTTACTTGCTCTCTACTGCCACCTATTGGACACACACACACACACACACACACACACACACACACACACACACACACACACACACACACAGACAACATAAGACAAAATGAGACATTACCGTATTAACGTTGACTTCTAAAAGTGGACTGCTCTAGGGGAGAAGACAATCGAGTCATTACAGATTTTTTATTTTCCATATGCAGATGTCCTCAACATATGATATGTATTGTGAATAGACCTCCAGTTAGGATTTTCAGGTTAAGATTAAGAGTTTATTTAATTCCGTTCTCTAAATAAATAGATGGGTAATCTTTGTTAACTCTGTTACAATATCGAGTATTGTTTTTCTTTGTTGATAACTGACTGGAGAGTTGTGAATATCAGCAACTTTGAGGCTGCTGGTACATAAAAGACCTGATATTATGAAATCCTGCTGACTCAAAACATCTACATATTTAATCACAACTATTATTACTATTATGATTTTATCTGGTTTTGCTATCATAACATAATTTTATCTACAAATATCGCTCTTATTATTATCAACCAATATTACAGAATTTAAATATGACAGTTATACAACCGTTACTGAATTCTCTCTCTTCTCTCCTCTCTTTTCTACCTGCCTCTCCTCTCATTTTTCTCCGCTCACCCCAAGCGCTTAAGCTCCAGGTTTCTTTTTCTTTATGAGGGAGTTTTCTCCTCCACAGTGGCCAAAGTGTTTGCTCATTGTGAGAACAGTTTGGCTTCTGTATGATTTTTAAGTGCCTTTCAGATAATGCATGTTATTAGTTGGTGCTAAACAAATAAGATTGAATTTAATTGAATGAAACTATAGTCGTCCACATGTTGTTCTAAAAACCTCACACATATAAAATGAATACTTTCACAAACACAACTAAAGTTCTTCCACATACAATGTGCTCATTTGCACACATATTCAGTGATATACTACAGCCTACTGAAAACCTCACACATGTAAAGGTACAAAGCACCATGTGAATCCGAACGAGGATTTCACTTTTATCGTTTTCTTGGAGACAGAAGAGACCATATTAGTACGAGAAGGTGGAGCTGAAAAGGAACAAGGGTCGCATACGTGTCCACATATGACAAATATCACATATATGAAGAGCAACCTCGTGACGTTATTGAACATCTGCTCACTCACACACGGTGTAAGTATAACAGAGTTAAACTTTTACTGTATAAGCACTGTGGGAGGTTAAGGCGGCAGCTGATCATGGGTTATGATTTCACTAGATGATTAGATATACAATATGCCTATAGTCATATATTCACCTATTATCGTCAATACCTCTATTATTACACTCTTCATCACTGCCTCCTTCATCTTTGTCAGACATTTTCTTATGTGTCAATACATAAACATCAATAAACCTCTTTTCTCATGAATGCTGTAAATATTGTGTTTTTGTTGACGTGCTCTGCTCTGACACACAAACTGATCATTGCTTGTTTACACAGATCATTGTGAACTTGTGAACAAATAAGATTGAATTTAATTGAATGAAACTAAAGTCGTCCACATATTGTTCTAAAAACCTCACACACATAAAGTGAATACTTTCACAAACACAACTAAAGGCCTCCACATACAATGTGCTCATATGCACACATATTCAATTATATACTACAGCCTACTGAAAACCTCACACATGTAAAGGTACAAAGCATTGAAGAATGCAACTGGAAATTGGTTCTGATAAACATGAATCCGTACGAGGATTTCACTTTAATCGTTTTTTGGAGACAGAAGAGACCATATTAGTACGAGAAGGTGGAGCTGAAAAGGAACAAGGGGTGCATACGTGTCCACATATGGCAAATATCACATATATGAAGAGCAACCTTGTGACGTTATTGACCATCTGCTCGCTCACACACGGTGTAAGTGTAACAGAGTTAAACATTTACTGTATAAGCGCTGTGGGAAGTTAAGGCAGCAGCCGGTCATGTGTTATGATTTCACTAGATGATTAGATATACAATACTACTATTATTAGCAATACCTCTATTATTACACTCATCACTGCCTCCTTCGTCTCAGTCAGACATTTTCTTATGTGTCAATACATAAACATTGATACACCTCTTTTCTCATGAACGCTGTAAATATTGTGATTTTGGTGACGTGCTCTGCTCTGCCTTGTCAGTCAGCTGTGGCTTTCCCACACCTACATGGCCATAAAAGCATCTGGTTTTCAAGCAGTGAAGGATCACCACCTAGTTGTCCTGCCTGAAGGTAAGTACACTCCATGTTTCCGTTAACATATTTGTATCATTTCTCTTCAACAAAGACTGTTTCTTGAACTTGTCCAACAGATGTTACAGATGTGGGGTTTGGGTCTGTTCTGCTTCCTCGTTGGAGCATCATATGGTAAGTTTAAATCTTCCAGTCAGTTTTTTTCAAGCAACAAACTAATTGAGCAATGTGTTTAAATTTCATTGTTGATTTCAGGCTCCTATAGGGATTTTCTGCATTTGAAAGCTCTAAACAAGAATATTTCTGCTTTTGTTTTCCCTTTAATCAGATTATTTCACCCTAATTATAACAGCCTGCTCTAGCTTTTCATTAAATATACAAAGTGGAATATTGAGAAGACTCCACGTCTGTTACGGCTGCAGCACAACTCAATCATAAATATCCTTATTGTTAGAGCTTTATTTATCAGCCCACATTTAAAAAAACGTGAGACATCTGGTATTATTCACAGGAGTTTGCAATAGCTGGCCACTAATCAGGCTGCTTCTTGAGTCAGATAATGTTTCTGGACAATAATCAACCCTTTTTTCAGGAGAAGGGGCGGCTTTTAGATGACGTAATTGTTTGATTACTAGTTTGACACAGCACAGTTATTATAAAGACTTGCTGGAGTCCTCTGATAGCAACATTAAGTAATTGTTACTTAGTGAGTCGACCCAAATAAAAAGATGTGGATGATGGAATGTAAACAGGGATATGAATGATATGGCCTAACATGCTCCATTCTCAAATTTGTCATGTAAAAGTCAAAGCCTAAATATAAAAACACATATGTTATATGAGATTCTAACCCTAACCATAAATCAACAATCCAATAAACAGATTTGGACAAATTAAGTAGATAACACATTTCTCTGGAGTTACAGTCTTTAATCGCTGATACACTGACTGCAACAATTATTTAAGGTTCAGCTGTCATTTAATTCTTAAAAGTATTTCATTGTACTGTATGTATATGTTCACATGTATACATCCGAACTGTCCCTGATGTGCTCTTGGTGATGTGTTCACAGCAGCAGAGATATGTTTTGATGAGCTGGGCTGCTTTGATGACCTAGCTCCCTGGGGGGGCACTATCGAGAGACCAGCTTCCATCCTGCCCTGGAACCCTGAACAGATCGGCACCCGCTTCCTGCTCTTCACCAAGAAGAACCGTTACTTCCAGGTAAGAAGGATGATTATTTATGAACTCATTTATTAATTCAGATTCTCACTTTGCTAATTTCACTTTTGATGAAACCCCTTTGTTGTTAAAAAAAGAAGAGTCGAACTTTGAATATCTGGTTTATTTTTCCAACCCTGAAGGCTGAAGCCTCATGTTACCATCAGCTACATTCTTTTTAGCTTAAAACAATACTTTTATCTTGCCCCTCATTGCTTACTTATAATGTATCAATGTACATGTGAGCAATGTTTTGAGGTGGACCTGTGATGTGATGAATGTGAATCTTTATCTGAGAGTGTTCATCACTGCTTTCTTATTGCAATCGTCAGGAGATCCAGGAAGACAGAACCATCCATTCCTCCAACTACAACGGAGTGAGAAAGACTCGATTCATCATTCCTGGCTATTTGACAGCAGAAGATGAGAACTGGCCACAAGAAACCTGTAAGGTAGGAAGGAAACATTCCTTATGGGATGTTCTTTGAAGAGATACTACTATAATTTTTGTAAGAGCATCATTTGACCTTAACATTGATGTTGGCTTCAGTAGATGAACACACAAATATGGGCATCAATGACCTGAGATTAAATAGCATATGATGAAACCACTGAATTTATAACTGTGAACATTGTCAACAATTCTGAACATTTCTATCAAATGTTGTTTTTGCTCTTTGGTTGATGTTATTTATTGTAAGTTTTGTTTTTCAAATGGCCTCTATGTATAAATCCTTAATAATAGGGATTATAAGTACAAAAAGTTTTTTGTGAAACTTTTAAACCTTATATTCATCTGATCTTTGTCAACTAACATTTGCTCTGTGCAGGATATGGTGAAGTGGGAGAGTGTGAACTGTGTTGCTGTGGAGTGGACGACAGGTGTGAAGACTAATTACGCCCAGGCTGCCAATAACGCCAGGGTGGTGGCTGCCCAGGTGGCCTCCATGATCAAGTTCCTCATGGTAATGTAACCCATAGTCCAATACGTGCACGAAACAGAGGATGGTCAAAATTGAAGGATTCATTAGATGTAGATTTTTGTTTTATTGTGTGTGAAACTTGGTCAGATCCCCAGTTCCAAATAGCTTAGGGTTCTCCTCCTCCTCCTCCTCCTCCTCCTCCTCCTCCTCCTCCTCCTCCTCCGAGCTGACATCCAGTCTGCATCCAACTCTGCAGGAGGAAAACACAACAGATCCTCTCTGACCTCAGCTACAGGTCTTTCATGCTCTAGGCCATAGTTCATGTTATCGAGTATATGACATCAAACTTAAAACCCCAAATTAAGTGAAAATTACTCAACAGACACGGTGGAAAGGGCACAGACAAATAAGATTGGGAGCAGAAAAGATATTCTCACACAGACAGTACTGCAAAATTTATGTTGGATGAATGGTATTTAATATTCATATTGCATCACACAGGTCAACTACAAGCAGAAGGCTGATAAATTCCACATCATCGGCCACAGCCTCGGGGCTCACGCTGCAGGGGACGCTGGGAGCCGGATCACTGGCCTTGCACGCATCACAGGTACATGTGCTGGAGCAGGCACACTGGAAAATGGACTGTTAGCTGGTTGGAGGGGGAGCTATCGGCAGAAATGGATTATAATGTTCAGTACTATGTTTTTAACAGTGTGAGCTGCTGTGTTTGCATTACCTTGGAATGAGCTCTGGGTATCCATAGGAGGAGCGAGTTCTATTCCCCATATAAGATGTGGGAAACTTACACTGTGGTACTGACTGACACTGGCCTAGCATATTGGTAAAACAAAATTTAATAAATATTAAATATTAATATCTGTGTTAATAGGATCAAATGACAATTTTTATTTTTTAAAATGCCAATAATTAAAAAATGTCATCACCAACCAATATAATTATAATACCCCAGGGCCATACATTGAATGGGCTTAAAGTGAAAGGAGGAACCAATTCTCAACATCAGTGGTTTGTTACCTCTTATTAAAAGCATTATTAAACTGTTTATGAAACGCTACAGTATGATAACAGTGTGTTAATAGTGCAAATCCCATCTCACTTTCAGCAATGCAGCTTTTCATGTTATTTTCTGGTTAGAGGACAGCTTGGATTTCTCTCCTTTTAAATTCTCACTTTTTATAGAGCAAAGAATTATCCTTGTCCGACACCAGGGTTTTGGTTTTGGTATTTTACGAACAGGTGAATCTTAATGTCATCTTAACTTGGGGAAACAATGCTGGTCTTTGTAGTCCATCTTGTGAATTTGGTTGCCGAGACAGCTGAGCTGGTATAACTTTAGCCACAGAGCCTTCGTCTGATCTTTCTGTAATTCAATACCACTCTTTGTCTGCGTAGGACTGGACCCGACTGAACCTTACTTCCAGGACACTGATGCGTCTGTGCGTCTGGACACCAGTGATGCTGCCTTTGTGGATGTCATTCACACCGATGGACTTCCTTTCAGTTCCAAACTTGGTACTTTTCACCACTGGTGTTCTCACTACACTTCCGTACAGATTAGTAGTTAACTGAGCCTGGAAGGAGCAGTAGGTACAGAATCTGAATGTAGTTAATGTGAAAAGTGTCAAATATATATGTTCTGCGCTCTTATCTTGTATGGTAAGCCCACTAATAAGCACAAAAATAAGGGAAATAAAGTATGATCATCTTCTTTTGTCAAATATGAAAAATTAAATTAGTGTTGCCCTCCTATTAGGTCTGGGGATGTCACAGGCTATGGGCCACATCGACTTTTATCCCAATGGAGGAGAACTGATGCCCGGCTGCTCTGCCAACAGAGGCAAACCCACTGATCTGGATGCTATCTGGGAAGGTGAGAGGATTTAAGACACATAAACTCATCTTATTTGAAAAAGTGAAAATCAGTCCAATTATGTTGATGATTTTGTTGCTGCTTTTTCTACAAATACCTTCTCTGTCAACTCTGTCATTCTCTTATTTATACAGAACATTAGTAATTGATGACTTGAGTATATTCAGTACGTCCATGTGTCTCTCTCTTTGCTGTTCTCCTCGTATCCCTTGTCTCACAGGGGTATCCAAAGGCAATGGTGTCCTCTCATGGTGGTAATTAGAACTGCATTATTTTGTCTATCTGGAATATCACCTCAGAGTGTGAGTCACTGCTGCAAATTGATTAGCAAGCCTCATTGGGCAGCAAGACTGTGCATAAAAAAAATATGAATGAAGCAGTCAATCGCAATAAAATGTCTCAATACGTGTTCTGATTGGTCTCAATCAGCTACGGCTGTTAACTCACAGCTTTTCTTAGAGAGTAGAAACAGGGCTCATAATGGTGTGATCTCATGTGACACTGCTTGCATGTGCTCTGCACACTCAAGACAACAGGCTCCATCACAACCGCTCCTCCTATACATAACACAATGAGTCATGCATCCTTATTTTCTCAACCAAGCAACTTACAATGCGGAGCCCCCCTGTGGAATATTGGCGCTGTCCCAACGGAAAAATCGTAAAGAAACCGCAGGCAGGGTTATTCCTGCTGGTCCCATCTGAGCAAATATTTTCTAAAATGAATGACGACGGCTTTCTTTTGAAATGTGCTGCTGAGTAGCGAGGCTCAAGTGGCAGCATTGGTGCCATGCCTGGGTCCCGGGTGGGGGGCGGGGGGGTGTTGGCACAGCTGAATATGCCACTTTTGATCCTACAGATAAGAGAGGGAGAGTGGGAGCCAGGGCTGCATAGCTGGAGTTCTCGGAGCGCCTGGTGTTTGCCCTGCACTGGAAGAGAAAACAACAGAAGCCATGACCTCTCTCTATGTCTGTCTCCAACCAGCAGCGCTCCTCTGTCTCTCCGTCTCACATTCTTACTCTGAACATTCTCCTTATTGTTTCACTGGTGCTGAGTCTGACTCATGGACACTGGAATGTAATCCTGTTTTCTGTGATTCTCATCTAAATCACAGCAAAGCGATACTCTGATTACTTTAAATATGCACTGATCAGCCGCATTATTAGAACCAGTCACTACTTCTAATGTTGATTTTGTAAAGTCGGTCCATAAACAACTTTAAAACATCAGATTATACATGAGAAAACATTAAAACTGGGAACTGTTTATAATGTTGCGGCTGATCAGCGTAATCCTCCCCTTCAGTTGACAGCTTCTCACTGGCTTTACTCAGAAGGTCATACGTTTGTATTTAGCCATCTGAGAATCAGGACTATAATAAGCATTCAGGTCACTTCTCTTATTCCTCCTTACCTCTTTTAACACCACGTCCCTCTCACTTCTTGTCCTCTCCCCTGTCATCACCTGATCCAACCTTTGACAGGTACGAAGAAGTTTGACGCCTGTAACCACGTCCGGGCCTACCAGTACTACACTGAGAGCATGGTTAAACCCCAGGGCTTTTTGGGATACCCCTGCCCCAATAAGGACAGCTTTGCAAAAGTGAGTATTCGAGGTTCTACAGAATCACATGATGATACCTGCTTGAGTGGTGCTGATGACTTTGCATATCATTGTGAATAGGCGGCACTGGAATTATTGTGACTACATGCAGGGCGCACTGAAGAGTTACTCTGGCTGGCAAGCTAACAGATAACATAGAGAGACTGTATATAAAGATGTGGGGACCCTCCAATACACACATTTAACCAATCACGAGTCAGCCCTCAGTTGTCAATCACAATGTTTATAGCATCTAATAAGTAAATAAAACCAATCTTTCTGGAAAAATTAGCAACAGAGTTAATTAGGAATTACCTGAAATGAGGGAAAGCATTTTTGCGAAAAATGTATTTAACATGCAGCCCACTTATTTTTTTTAGTTTATTCCATGTCCTATTTATTAACATGGATGAGAGAGGATTTATGACCTATACTTCAGCCAGCCACTCGACGGCGATTGAGATGCTCCGCCTCACTCTTGGAGAGTGGTCATGACCTCCATCTCACAGTCTATGGTAATGTGCCAGCTTGCTAAATGGATCGGTCGGTGAGAGATGACTACATCAGCTCAACAGAGGTTACATAGAATTAGATGATGCAACACAGCTAAAATGAGAATTTCCCTTTTGGACTAGGTAACAAAAGTCAGCTGCACAAAAAAATGTCAATGCTCTTGGTCCCAATGGGTGGTGGGCTCCACTGACGTGGGGTCTGGGAGGCATCCCCTCTTATTCACTGTAAAAAGGGACACGGAGCTATCAGATTGACTCAGACAAGAGAAGTGCCGGAGAATATCTCCAACATCCCAGCATGAGTATGGGGATGCCACCTGTTGCTGCTTGCATGACACTGATATGTCTGTGAACCATTTCTCTGGTTTTAGAAGTCAGTTCGGCAACACTGCATTTGAGTTGAGGCGGACATGAATGGGCTTCCCTCATGTGTTCCATGGGGAGGGCTTGTATCTGCAGCTGTTGGTGTTAATGACAGTTTATCCCTGCTTTGGACACATGTCCTGATCAAAGGAGGCCCGGGGAGCGCCAGGCATGACCTCATACGACTATGTTCTTGTTGAGAGATGACAGCACCTCCTTGCCGCTCACCTCGTAAACGCTCTCTGGTGTTATTCCTGCGGCCATAGCTAACAGCCACAAAGTCGCCATGCTCCCACGCTGTAACTTACTGCACAACCACTATCACTCTCCACCTTCATATTTTTAAAGTGGCAATCTGCAACAAGGTCTACGGGGAAAAGTCCTCCAGGGCTGTTACTTTCCCCTGACTATTTATTGACAGGCGAGGACTCTCGCACTCCATCACACGATGAGCTCAGTGTTCACACCTCACCATGTCTCCGCAGGGAAAGTGCTTCCCATGTGGAGACGGTAAATGTCCTATGATGGGCCACAACGCTGACAGGTTCAATGTGACTGATGGTGTTTCAAAGACAAACTACTTCCTCAACACTGGCGATTCACAGCCGTTTGGTCGTAAGTATCCTGCCCTCACAACACATTCACTCTCACATTGAAACTTCTCATTTTGAAGTTCAGTTCAATTTGATTTGTATCGCTCCAAATTAAAATTTACATCATCTCAAGGCAGTTTACATAGTATAGAGAAACCCAATAGATCAGAAAATACAGCGCATATAGGTTACATAATCTGAAACAATAGCATGTAGGTACCAGTCAGCTTTTCTCCCTGTGTTTTTCAATCAACCCCACCCATGAAAATGTACGCAAATAACAAGGTATGATGACACTTTGCCAGAGGATTGGTGAAATAAAAATGATTTTCGACTATTTCTTTCCACTTCTAGGTTACAGCTACAGAGTGGCAGTGACCCTCGATGCTCCGAGCTGGTCCACAACAGGCAGCATGTATGTGGCCCTCATCGGAGACAGCGCCAGCACCGAGGAGCACAGGCTCAATAGGTAAGAATATTATGTATCGGTCTGTGGAACACACTGAGGGGACATTTGAGTACTTCGTTTAGGATGCTGTGCTTCTTGCTTCCAGGTGTAATCAGGGTTAGAAAAGCTGCAATGTAAGTTGTGGGATTGGATATTTGTTTTTTATATCTGCTCGAAGAATGTAAGAGTCAAATCCATTTTTTTTTACATTATTCTGTTTTATGTAGAGTATAATTAAGGACAACACATCAGAGCCCTTTGTCCATCAGCTGCTCCTTCCCACTCCTGTCACGTCTGGTGCCATCTTGAGGTTGCCAACCCTCAGGCCTTAAGAAAAACTACATTAAACTCCAGTGAGAAGAACTGCAGCAAAACAAGAATATTTTGAAGCTGGGTGAATTACCCCTTGCCACTGTCTTGCCTCTCCCCCTAAACCAACTTCTGATTAAGAGGAGGGAAGCAGGGGAGAGATCGAGCAAATGTGCAGATACTGTACTTCTGTTTAAACCCTCTTATAAGCCTGAGGTTTACTGGACGGCCTATCTCTTGGCTCTTACTCCAGTCTATCTGTCACAGCAAGTGGAGATGCTGAGGAGATGAGAAATAGATGAGAAATAGACCAGTGGCTAGGCTGACAGAAACGACAGAGATCAGTCAGTATCCACAATTGTCCAAGTCTGTGAATTAGACACCAGTGAGTTAGCTGAGCAGACAAGAGGAGGAGGGATCACTCAGGCCTGGTCTGTCAGAGTGAGTGATCACACAGTCACTGTGTTTGTGTGTATGGTAACTGCAACTAAAGTGCAAAGTCTATATACGTTTGTTTTAAATATATTAGTATAGTAATATATAGTATTGGAGCTCAGATTTCAATGTCAAAGTGAAGCTGGCCGGTGGTTTTATAATGTGTGTGGTTGAGTATTTAATTTCACTGGGATCTGTGATGTTTCTCCAGGGGGTCAATGGTGTCCGGGCAGACCTACGAGATGCTGCTGGACGCTGAGGTGGCTCTGGGAGACGTGACAGAGGTGACGTTCAGATGGAACAACTACATCATCAACCCCTTGAACCCCAAGTACGGAGCATCTAAAGTGGAGCTGCAGAGCGGAAAGGACATGAAGATGTAAGTTTGTTTTTTCTCTCTGAGGGTGGCAAATCGACAACTATCATTTTAATCATCAGCCAGTTCCAATAGAGAGGACAAAGACATTCAGTCTGAGTCATATCACTGCAGCTGCTTCACCATGATTAGTATTTGAATCAAAACTTAATTATGAATTGTTATCGTGATGTATGGATGTTTCATAATTACTACCTGGGATTATTAGTTACATCCAGGAGGATTCTAACTGATTCAAACTGATTATGAGTTCACAAAGAACAACACACCCTGGTCACTGAGAGTAATGAAACTTCAGGCTCTTTATCTAACAATAGACAACGAACCAAGAAACAATTTAAAAAATCTCAACTTAAGGGTTACCATCTATTATTTAGCTTTGACTGTCATTAAACATTGAGTTAAACAAATTATAGAATATGTAGAATGTTTTACCATTATTTATATTTATGTATTATTAATTATATATTACCAGAGACTGATGTTACTTCCCCGTCTCCTGTGGCTCATGTTGATGTTTGTTATACACCTTTGGAAAATCAACAATCACCCCTTTAAACATATTTTTCTTTTTTCTCCTGACAATGAAAACTAAACATGTGGAAACAACTGAAGTGTGAACCCTTCATATAGTTTGTGAGCAGATTCACTGGTGACTAAAGAATTTGTGGTGCATCAAATAGGGAAATATTTGTTTCACATGTTGTGTATAAATGTGTCATATGGGTCTCAGTAAATGTAAACATCTTTTGTTTGGAAATCTAAATTGGACCAGTACGAGGTCCAGGACCCAGACAAACCATCTGGGTTGAAAGACAAAGTCAATGTTCATAAGGACTGATGAACAGAGCATTTTACCACAGTGCATGGACTAACTTTAGCCACTAGATGGCAGCATGGGACTAGTGCCATCTAGTGGTGAGGGGTTCAGGGAGCTGCTAAAGTAGAGAACATTCTGAAGATTCCTCATTATATGATGTGATATATTATTTGTTTTGTCAAACTTTTTCTACAACAGAAATAGAAGCTAGTGATCAGAACTAGATTTAGCTGCTCCTCACACAAATACAGAATGTTCTTCAGTACTAACATGGAGCAGTTAAAACCAATATATTCATCTGGGTCATCTGAAAGAATGTCTAACTCAGTCTTTAATCTCCTTTGCCTCCTTCACAGAGCCGTCTTCTGTGGAACAAATACCGTGGAAGAGAACAAAGTCCAGTCAGTGCTTCCATGTGTAATTTAAAGACAATCACCAAGTCTTTAAGTCTTTCAATAAAGATTTTGAATTCTCACAGATTTGTTTCTAATTATTGATATGATAAAAGGGCATTAATCAAACGTTATCAGCAACGTTGTAGAGAACACTATCCCAAAAGATGACCTTTCATACTCAGATTAAGGAGGAAATATTTCATAAATTATGAATTTGTTCTCTAAAATCTCAGAAAAATTAAGCCCATCATAATTTCCAGCTTTACAAAATGCATAGAAATAAAACCAAATTCTCAAAAGTATTTTTTTTATATTTAAGGTCTTTCCTACAAATATATGTTTTAAGCGATGATGTAAAATCAGGTGAAGTTCTGAAGAGTCTAAAATCAAGATCCTCTGGAACTAGTTAAAAAAGTGTTGATTTCAAGATCTTACAGCTTGGAGCATGGGGAGTTTGTAGCTCTGTAATAAACCAGACGACCAGACCATGCTGATCTTTAAAAGTTAAAAGATCTTAATATCAATCCTCTACCCAGCATGCAGTGTTCTGAATCAGCTGACGCCCAGACCCTGAGGATTGACTGGTTCATGTGAATAGTGCATTGCAGTAGTGCAGGAATGAAAGAAGAAGGAACAAGCACGGATAAGCTTGTCTAGGTCAGGAAAAGGTAATTTGATTTCATGTTTCTTAGGTGAAAGTATCACAGTTTCATATGTTTATTAACGTGGCTTCAGGAGCCTTGGGTATCCTAACAAACACACAATGTGTAATATCATCTGTGACTCTTTTTCTGATGGAGGAAAGGTGGATAATGCAGCTTTAAAACCCGAAAATAACAATTGTACTCACTCAAGTTAGCGAAGTGTGAGAGGGAGCACTGCAAAACTCTTTACCTGCAAGTTTACAATCTTTATTCATTATTTATCAGTCGTAACACCATAAGGGAATTCACATAAATGTACATAAAACCTAAATATAAAGTTATTAACCCCCCACTTTAAAGGGCTAAACAAATGAAAAAAATACTTCACACATCTGTGAAGACAACTGCTCCTGTCTGTCTCTTCGCAGCCAACCGCTCCTTACTGTCAGGAGCAGGAGAGAGGATAAATGTTACCCACATTAATGTTGAGAGACATCAGGCTTCCTCTGTGCAAACACAAATCAACAGTAAATTACATGGTGAGCTCGCTGCCTTCTCCTGCTCATTTGGATACGGAATGGTCCCAGACCAAATCTTGTCTAACGTGTCACATATATCTGTAATTCGAAGAGGCTGCTGCATGTACGTATGTGTGTGTGACCGTGTGTGTCTGCAAAGCTCTCATTAATCTGTCCGTGGCCTTTCGTTGGCTTATGAAGTCCTGATTGTGCGTCATTGTTTGGCTTCATTTATTTGAACACACACCCTGTAATCACGCTTGTAAATACACGGCTTTAAAAAGGCGAGCTGCCATTTTCATCATGGCGCTAACAAAGTGCATTTGAAATCACTCTTCCCTTGAGCCGAGCCATCAGTGCTCACACAATACCAATCAGAAGGGGGAAAAAACAAGCATGACTACATTAATAATATTAATAAAACAGGAAATTGAATGTGTGGGCTAAGAGGTGGGGGAGAAAGTGTCTTGAAATCCTCTAAAGACGTCTGTCTTTGTCTCTGACTCGTTTCTCTTTTCATTATTGGCTCATTGAAAGTGAAGGCTAATGACAAAATAGCAGGCTAATTCCTGTAATTATGTGAGTTTGTCAGAGGAAATTTTGCGAATGACAGCGCCTCTTTTTCAGATCTTCAAGCAAGTAGCTTTGGGGGTGGCATTGTTTCTAACAAAGCATCTGCAGACAGGTCATGAATTAGTGAGGTATACATGTAGGTGGCAAGAGAAAAATAGCTCCCCTGGGGGATGCTTGCACAACAAACTTAACCCCTGGACGTGAGGTAGGTCTATTGTAAGCTGTCATGAACAGAGAGGTAAAGAATTCACACACACATTGTTGCAAAGTTGGAGCAAAAGCAAGAAACGAACGTCATTTAGAAAACATTTAACTTATCCTTTATTTGTGTCACGCATTTCAACAACAAGGCAATTCAAAGTGCTCTACAGAAAATATACAATTCAATAGAACAAATTGTATAAGCAACATGAGACAATACAAAAAACAAACCTTTGAAAATAAATTGAAAGAGTTAAATACAGAATAAATTAGATAAATTAATAAAATAAAAGAGGGAAAATAAAAGTGCATTGTTCATAATTTGTAGTTATATGATTTGATAAAAGGCAGTGGCAAACAGGAAGGTCTTCAGCATAAATCTAATATAATTCAGATTAGCAGCAGACCTGCAGGTCTCTGGGAGCTTGTTAATAAACGTTGAGCATAGAAAGTGAACGCTGCTCCTCCATGTTTAGTTTAGACTCTGAGGACAGAGAGCAGATGTGTTCCAGACGACCTGAGGGGTCTGGGTGCTTCATAATGTAGCAGGAGATCTGAATCATATGTTGGCCCTAACAACATTCAGGGCTTTAGAAACCAACAGCAGGATGTCTAATTCTTTGACAGACAGTTCAAAGTTCTCAGAACTGGAGAGATGTCATCCACTGTTAGTGTTAGTGATGACACGAGCAGCCGCATTTTGAATCAGCTGCAGTTTTCTAATCGATTTTTGGAAAGGGCTGTAAACACAGCATTTAATATGAAATAGTAACCTTATAAGTAAGGTGCCTTGCTACTGGGCACTTAGATACTGGTAGAGGGAGAGGAGTGTCTTTTTGTCACATCTCTTGGACAGATCCCTTTTCTGGTCCATCCTCCGGTCAAAGTATCATGTTTGCGCTGTCGGTGGCCTCAAACCAGCAACCCTCCAGTCCAAGGTCCCTTTTCTCTAACCACTAGTCCACCGCAGCTCAGAATGAAACTGTTTTGAATAATACAATATTTTTCAACCTTCATTATATTTCATAAATGGATACAGCAGTAATATTAAAATAGACAAAGGAATGTATTATGATGCGCGGGGGGGGGGAGGTTGAATAGAGGCGTGTGGTTCAAACAGGAGTCAGTAACGTCTTTGCAAAGCCAATGGTGACTTTTTAAAGCTGAAGTAGGTCTGCACACAACTGTTGTGGTGTTTCTAAGTTTGTGACTCTGTGAGTGTTTACTTTGTTCAGTTTGAGGCAAGGCCTCATTCTCAAGACTTGCATCAGACCCACGCAGGTTTAACACCTAAAACCTTCCATTAGTCAGTTTGAGAGGAAGAAGCCTTTTTGGATGAAAGGTTAAACGTTTCTTGAGTTGTTGATGTACATTTGTACCACTCCTGAAGATACCACAACCTGAATCTTCACAGATCCATTGCTGCAACTTCTGATCTAATAAATCATTCCAGATTAACAAGGCTGTTGGATCATGATTAGGACTCAGGAGATAGAGCGGGTCATCCCCTAACCAGAGGGATGGTAGTTCAATGCCAGCCAGCGTGCCTTAGTGTCCTTGGGCAAGATTATGACACCAAATTGGCCCTGACTGCTGAGATGGCAGAGTGTGATGAAGTGTTGCAGATAGTAAGACTGTATAAATATGTGTGAAGGTCTGAATGGTTCAAAAACTGTACTGTAAAGAGCGTTGAGTGTTCATCAAGACCAGAAAGAAGCTATTATGAATACAGTCTATTTCCCATATAATGTGTCATTTTATCTACATTTATAAAAATAGCTGAATGTCTTTTGGGATGACAACAGCATTGGTGGAAATATGTTAGTTGCTTAAAGGACAGTCCTGGAGTTTCAAACTCAAGGCTTCAAAACGGCAGCTCACAACACAATGGGTGATGTCACCATGGGTCATGGCCACGTGATGACAGCACAAACATTATTTTGCCGCATTACCGTGGTGTGTGTGTGTGTTCAAGTGTCCAGGCCGACCTTTACACCTGAATGCTTGAGAGGGTTAAATAAATATTCCATTCAAACAAACAAACACGTGAACTTACATTCTGCCTGTTTTCAACCAAGTGAAGCTTGAACAAGCACAGAGTGTGTTGAGCTCCCTGTTACAATCCCATGATTTCATTGGTTAGTCATGTAGCTCTGAACCCTGCCATTAGCGCTAAGAGAGCCTGTATGTGGGGGGGGCAGCAGAGCCAGTCGCTGAAGGGCCACTTGGGGAATTTGGGTCCCTCCAGATTGCCGTGGCAACGACTCTACTATAGCTATTTGAGGTAAATCTGCCACACCTATCCCACCTTCTCAACCCACCTCTTCAGTTCCCTTCCCCTAACCCCCCCCCCAACACACACACACACACACTCACACACACACACACCACATCCAAACTAAAAACAACCTTGCCCCCTGTAAAGGGTTGAGTGGCTCTCTACCACCACTTGTGTGAGAATAATGCACTCATTGTGTAAATGTATTCTGGTAACTGAATAAGTGCTTGTGTTTAGTTTCATATTCCCCAGTGTGAATCACCACAGTTTTTTTAGTAGCAATTTTTCAAGTAAGTGAGTTTTTATGATCAAGTAATTATAAAAGTATATTAAATGTTAAGCTTAAATTGCTGCTACATGTTGTTTTCTGTGTTAAGATGTAGTGGAGTAATGGCATCCTGTTTATTTCCCACAATGCATGGTGAAGAGTATAGTACAGTCTGTGGTCACTAACATATGTAAGTATGTGTTGTGGGAACATCACTTCAATACACGTGAGGCAGTTCTTTTCTCTCCAGTCACCAAAGCGTTTGCCAATAGTGGGAAACGGTCGTCCTCTAACCAGTAGGTCAGCGGTTTGATCCCAGTCTTACCATCTGCATGCCGAAGTGTCTTTGGGCAAGACACTGAACCCTGAATGGCCCCTCATAGAAATAGTACTGCCCATAGAAGCGCTGTATGAATATGTGTGTGAATGGCAACAGACTGTACTCTAAAGTGCTTTGAGAGCTCATCATCACCAGAAAAGTGCAATTTAAATACTGACCATTTAACATTTACACCTTTTAACACACACATGCAAAACATATTTGTGGAATGTCTGAGATGTGTTCTAATCCCACTAGTCTATTCACATTATCATCTTAGAGATTAATTCACAACTAAACCCAGAAAGCTCTTCTCCATACAAAAACAGAATGTTCTTTTAAACATCTCTCAGAAAGAGAGTTAAGATCCAGTTCCCTTCAGAGTAACAATATCTCTATGCCTCTGCATCCCAGCTTTTTTAGGACTCTAACACATTTCCTTGGTGCTTTGCCTGCCTGTGATTGTTTGTGTGTTAGTGAACTAACAATAATTATAAGAAGAAGAAGAAGAAAAATAATGAAATAATACATTTATATTTTATATATAGGTGCCTTTCACAGCTCTGCAGGTCACTTTACAAGGCAGAGATCAAAACAGAACACAAAACTATGTATCAAAAATATCAATAGAAAGAACAGTCAATAAAACATTATGTAGGTTGGCCAAATCGAAAACATTCAACCTGAATAGGCCAGTTTGAAAAGATGGATAGGTCTGCCTTGTAGACACCTGAGTCTGAGTGTTGCTGGCTTGTTACAAACTTGATTAAAAGTGTTGCACTTTGATTTAACAGAGGAAGCTTCTCAGTTAGGAGTTGGATGTTGTTTCACATCCCACTTTAGATAACGTTGTGGCGTCTGAATGAATCTTTATAGTGTGAAAATTCTGTCAAGGTGATAATTTGATGACAGAATTTAACTCCAAGTTGACTACTGACACTGGACCACATCCATAAACACTGAATATAATAAAAATGTTGTTATAGTTGTTATATAAAGTTTTTATAACTGAAATGTTCACAGTGGAGGAAACTGTTAGAATTAGAATTATTTTTATTGCCACGTATATTTGCATATATTGGAAATTGAAATGGTGTGGTTGGTGCACTATACATAAAACAAGACAACAATATATACAGTAAGACAATATATACAGTAAGAAGCAATAGGTTATGGAGATAATTATGTGCGGGGCAGAGTCAGTGTGATGCAGGAGGCTTGTTTGTGAGCCCCATTGCCATGGGGAAAACTATCTGAATAACTAACTGAATCTGTAGAGGTTTCAGATCAGTGATAACACTTCAATAAAGTGTGTTTTTATGAACATAGAAGTGTGACTCAATAACACCAACATGTTCATGACCTTGTTTTAGTATCAGCTCTTGTTTTAATTCAGTGTCAGTGGTTAACTTTTAGTATTTAGTAGTAGTAAGAGTATTTTTCTTTTATTCTTTGATCAAATATTTTAAAATAGGTCAATGGCTGTTTGGCAAAGTTTAATTCTTTCTGTTGTTTGTTGTCAGTGTCTTTGCTCTGGATCCAGTTTAAAAATATGTCAAAGATGACACATTTAAAAAATATGCATAGTTCAAGGTTTTGCAATATTTGCTCTTAATTTTATATTTTATGAATTTAAAATGTCTCCTGCCACTGGGTGTGAAAAAGCTGTCGCCACTTGTGCTGGAGCTCTTGGCTGCTGTGCACTCTTCTTGCCACTAGATGAAGCCGTCGCTTCATCTAGTGACCGAGTTTATAAAGCAGATTTATACTTCTCAACACAAACACTAAACATTTATTGTGCACACATATAATACACAATTTTTATAACAAGCATCAAAGCTAACAGTGTTGTGCCTTCGAGGTAGAAATGATCGACAACGCTACTGAATAACAACACAAGCACATTTTAAACTGTAACACTTTGACTTATATTACAGTTTTTCTCCATTGCTTTGGCTCATTTCACGAAACAGAAATGACATTCTCAAAACAACACGTACAAACCTCCAAACCACTGTGCACTTGTTCACAACAGACTTGAATATCTCATTCCTTTAATCAAATTGCAATTGTATTAGCACATCCTAGCACATGACAAGTACAATTTACAACAACTTGCACAAATTTCAAATGATTTAGCACACTTTGCAAACGGTTTGGTACAATTGCCTTCAGTTAGCCCAATTACCAATTGAATATATATTGCTGGTCAAAACTGACTGTTGCTTCTCAGTCAAGTTGTTGTTCTCTGCAGAACATGTTGGCATCATTTCCTTGTTTACATCATCACCTGCACAATAGTTCACTCTACTGTCAAAATCTTTCAGGCACATAATACCATGAAAAACATCATGGTAGATACTGTAATAAGGATATCATTGATCATCGGCTTAATTTTCAGGTGCAACTAGAACTTTAGTAATCAAGGTTGAGTTTCACACATCTGATCACCAATCACACAGTAAGTTTACAGTGTTTCTCAATTGCTTTGGCACATTTCACGAAACAGAAATGACATTCTCAGAGCTCTAAGTGCAATTGGCAAAACAGCTCATAAGGTTCAGCACAACTACATAGATCACCTTCACAAGGTCAAATCTCACTATGTCAAATTTGAGTTTTGATGTGCTTATTGTTTGACAGTATATTGTGCTGTACACATTTTCTGTTACTGTAAGCACGATGTATGGCAATTACTGTAACAATTTCCATGTCAGCATGAGTTCAATAAAGTATTTTATGTGAAACCTTGAATTAATCTTTTTTCTGTTTGATACACTTAGTATTCTGGAAAGAAAACATCTACTGTAACCATTCAGTGTCAAAGGACTGAGCCAAGATTGAAATGTGCACATGAGGGATATATTTCTATGGTCCACTGCCATACTGACAAAACATCTAAACATTTTGACCTGTAGTGTTTAAACAATGCCAAAGGGACTTTTCATTTTGGGGGCACTGACTATTTGTATGAGGAAAGGATTTAGTTTTGACTGATGAGTTGGCTGTTTTGGGAGAGATATGACCTTTTGCAGGTGTGCCATGGAGTTTTGCTGAACCATCTATGTTATTTTGATGATGAACCACAGCAATCGAGAAGGAACTTTTCATTTTGGGGGCACTGACTATTTATATGAGAAAATGATTTGGTTTTGAAACTTGAGTTAACTGTTTTGGGTGAGATATGACCTTTTGAAGGTGATCTATGTAGTTGTGCTGAACCATATGGGACTATTTTGCCAGTTGCACTTAGAGCTCTGAGAATGTTATTTATGTTACGTGAAATGAGCCAAAGCAATTGAGAAAAACTGTAAACTGGAGGTGCCACTGATTTTGTGGACGCTTGATTATTCAAGGAGCCTCTGCAGGGGGCAGCTGTTTCCACTCCTCTGCAGTAGATCCCATCTGTCAGGAGTAAACATGTGATGTGCCTCAGCCCTCGTGCAATGGAGGAGCAGAAGTGGCCTGGCCTCTGCCAGATGGTAAAGTAGAGCAAGAGCTCTTACTGCGGTCCTTATATGAAGGTCAATGGTGATAAATAGTCAATACAATGGTAGTCTTCTAGGGCAGAGGACGTCACAGCTTGTTAATGCCCTAGGAGACAAATTGTGTTTTGTGAATATGGGCTATATAAAGAAAATTTGATTGATTGACTGATTGATTCTAATCAATGTTGTAGATATTGTTATTTTCATGACATGTGGCATTTATTGCACATCTGTTCATCCTGGGAGAGGGATACCTCACTTGTGGCTCTCTTTCTTAGGTTTCTATGTGTTATTCCCCTGTTAAAAGGTATTTTTGGTGGATTTTCCTGACTTCTGTTGATGGTTAAGGACAGAGGATGTCACACCTCGTTAAGTGTGTGTGTTTATGTGCACGGCAAGAACAGAAATGCATATTCATAGCGGAGCTGCTTGGTGCTTAGTGGGACTGGAAAGCACCTGAAGATGAACCTGCCTCAGAGGACACAGATAACATGCTGGAGGATGTGGACTGAACTTACTGAGGATGCAGCTCTCTCTGAGCCACACATGTTCATTCCTGCTCATGTTTTTCTCTTCTGATGTGCTGCGGCTCTCTCTCTTTGATTAGGTGTGCAGCTCTGTTGCTCTGTGGGAGATCCTGCTGCACTATGATGAGCAGAGTTTTTTTTTGCTGCCAGACACCAGAGTCAGCTGGTTAAAGGGAAGTTCAGCTTTTCTTATAAGAGGCAGTTGTTCCTCCCGGTGCCCAGATGGCTACCGCCTCAATGAGAAGATTTTTGTCAGGCTCTGTGATCCACTTCAAACCCAAGAGGAGGGAGACTGGCACATTGTTCCGATGGAATGTTATTTTTGAAAATCAGAAAATCAGAAAAATCTATTCATTACACCACCCTGCCCAACCATTCTTTGAGATGCAGAGTGGATGAGGCAAGAATCTAACCACTGTTCCTCCAATTAGTGGACGACCTGCTGTGTGTTGTATTTATTATTCTAATCTACATTATAATACTCATATTACCAAAAATTATACGTTCAGAAAATGTGTTGAAGTTAGGCCTTAGTATGTGTTTAGATCAGGGTCATTCTGAGCATGAAGGTGCGAACCCAACAGTTTGAAAAGGAATTATCTACAAACACGTAACTGGTATAAGGTAACTCAAAGTCATAGTCTAACATGACAAAGTAGATACATATATATATATGAATATACATACACACAGACAAGTTACCAAAGTCACTATTGGTGCTTGAACAGCTACCTTAGTAAAATTACTGTGTAGCCATTAAATAAAATAAGTGAAGACCTCTTAAACCATCTTTTTTTTTGTGGAGTAAAGGATTTGGAGAAATGACCACATCATTTGTCAAATCCTTCCTATGCTCATTCACAACGGGATCACTAAATGTTCCTTGTTGCCTCTTTCTGTTGGACTTCCATCCATCCATCCATCATCTTTACAGATTATCCTTTGAGGGTTGCAGTGGAGGTGAAACCAATCCCAGCTGACTTTAGGCGAGTGGCAGGGTCCACACTTGGCCGGTCTCCAGCGTATTCCAGGGCTGACATACAGAGACCAACTACCACAGTCTGTGGTCTCCAGTTAACCTGCTGGATTGTGGAAGGAAGTGGAGTAACTGTAGAAGACTCACAGAAAGACACTGGTCTGGCCTTCCTACTCAAACTTTTTCAGTTGGAGCAGACACCATGGTAAGTGGGCAAAAGATTATAAGGAAACACAACAAAGACAGAGTGTTGTTTGAAATACACATACATTTTATTGGTGACAGTCTGACAGTGAATACCTGGCATTGATCAAGAAAAACATCCATTACTGTGTGAAGATTGCAAGAGAGCAACACATTTAAGTAACTGAAGATAATAAAAAAAAATGCATCATCAATAAAGGACTAAAAGAACAAAGTGTACATTGTGTTAAGTTCCACAGTGGCTGAGAGGATCCTAACTACAAGCTCAATCAGTTTAAATGCAATTTTTTTTTAACCTATTTTCTATTATTTTGTCTAGATAGTGTAAAGCAGATACTTGTACATGATGCAAGCTGCTACCTCAAGTCACACCCACTCAGATACTCCACCTCTGGCATCTGCTGCCTTGTGTCAGCAACAGAAAGCTAATACATGTCTTCATATAATTTTATCATAGCTTTACGTATAAAGCTGCTACAAAACAGTGTCCTGTGCATCGTATAATACTCAAGGCCGAACAAAGTACAATAATGTCATTATCTATCCAAGGACGCAAACAGACCGTGGTGTTATAATAGCCTTCCACTTGGGATCCATCATTAGTCAGAGCAGTGAAGTGTAATAGGAATCAAAGGTTATAAGGTTAGTCATCATCAGTACAGTATGTGTGGCCCTGCTATGGGAGTCAGGAGCTGCCATCAGTAACATTATCTACAACAGCTCAGAAAGCAGCAGGGTTTTTACACACAACCAAAACTGCAGTTTCCATCTTCATCACCATCTTCATCGTCAGAGGTAACCCTGACTTTGTGTACTAGTAAAAGCGACACGTGTGTAGTCATTCCTGTGTGACACATGCGAAACATGCATTGCAGACAGAGTGCCGGTAGGAGTGAAGAGCATTGAAGCTTGTGCATATTTGTGCACAGACACTGAGCGAGACAAGTTTCCATTCACAGTTCAAATAAGGAATCAAAGGAAATGGCTTTAAAAGTGGTTATAATCCAGAACACTGCAGCATATAATTACTAATATATCTGTGTGGGTTGTTGATCAATCCCAACGACTGGTTTATTGTTCTTTGAGTATTCATCACGTGATATGCTGCCTCTTTATGTTTCATATCCAGCTCTGCATCATTTTACAAGCTAAGAGACCGTGTGACACGCGATTCCCCACTGATCTGTGTTGGGCTGTGGGGATACATGGTCATGCATTGAACTGGATGCACAGTCACCCTCTGGATCTGCTGAACCAGGAAGGAAAAGCAAATGCAACTTTCAGTCCAAGCTCCTCGGACACCTCAGCATTTATCACAACAATGTTTTAGAATGAAATCTGTGTATTTAAATGCAACCAGTGCAAAATCTTTTACTGAAGTATGGAGGCAAAGTACACATGGACAAATGGGCATATTTTTCTACTTTTCGAGACAGACGACGTGCCAATCAAACCCACTTTACAAAGCAACAGGTACGTAACATCTACTTTGGTCACACCAGGAAACAAAGACGGCCGGACAGGACACTCCCCTGAAAGTACTCATTATTGCAATAAAACTACGAGTCTAAATAGGCAGAAGCCTACTGTAGGTACTCTGAATCATACTGAGACCTTCACACATGACTTTTCACAAACCATTTAGTCAGTTTTGACCTTTAAAGAATCAACCCCCCCGTAGAGTCACAACGCTTCCATGCTAGTTGTCACACCTTCCAGTCGTTAAGTAATCCTGCTCTGCCGGATGAGAAACAAACCACCAACCACTACGTGATGTATAACGTTATTACATCACTGAGCTGGAACGAGGTTATTCACCAGGGTTGATTCTCCTTGCTGCCAGCAGGGGTCAATGAAGATCAGAGAGAACTCAGTAAGGGCCCTTTAACTCAACCCGTACTTTCATGAGGACGTGAGACGAGTGTGTTGATGTTTGGATCAGTGTGATTCTCAGTGATTACGTCTGAGCTGACACGTATATAAAGCTTCAGTATATCGTCAAGAGGGCGAAGGAACATGTTCTGATTGGACGAGTGACTCCCGATGTCACAATTTATTCACACTAGGCACTCTTTCAATTAAGACTTAAAATGTTAACCTTCCAGAGCTATGTGGAGCTGTGGCTTTTGGCTCATATGACTATGCTTCAGCTGTAAAACACAAGCCAACATGTTTAATATATTTGACAGCTCTAGTTTTTATTTCTTGGAAATAATTAGTTGCTGAATTTGTAATGAATCACGATGAAATCCCTGCAGAAGCTGAGCTGCAGGGTGGATGGGAAGGGGGGGGGACTGGACACATTCAGATCCTGCTCTTTTCAAAACTAACAGCAGACTTGTTCACTCAAATGCTTTGTTAAGGACGGAGGTATTCAAGTTTCTTCATGTTTGCACAACAACTGGCAACACATTAAATCTCACATTCTGAATAAACAAGGCAATCAAGCCTGCCTTGGCCTCTCATGCTATGGCTGGTGTGGAAAGAAATGTTGAGATATTCATGAGAATTCAAACGCATCCACACACACACAACAAACACACACACACTTGGCTCTAAAGCTGCTGAAACAAGGCTATAAATCTGTACAATATTTAAATACTGTATTTACAGAAATAAACACTCTTCATTGTCTCGACTGGAGTCACACCTGGCTTCAAAATATTCAAGTGAGCGAGTGGCGTTTAGTCCACATCTATTAGTCAGAAGCAAAAAAGAAATAAAGGCAACAATTAAGCACATCTGATGGTTGCACTTGATTTTCCGACTGAGCTCACAGCACGCTTCATTAGAACCAGACTGGTGGATTTGCATGATTGACAAGTAGATTTACTGGTTGGTTTGAGTTTTAAATGCTGTACCTTTATGGTACTAGGTGATATTCTTCAGTACTCGGAGTCAATTAGGAGGGTGAATAAGAGCCTGAATCTATAAATGTGGCATTTTCCTCTTGAGCTGTTGTGTATTTAACAGCTCTAACTGGACTAAAACTAATACTACCTGTATGTCACTGTTAAGCCTCATTAGCCAAGTATCTTCATTATCATTATTTCTCTGTTAACAATAATGTTGTTTGTCAATCAGCTGCAGTTTCTCCTCAGCTCTAAAGATTTTAGCATCTTTAAACGGATTGTTTTGGTTTTACTATTTTACAGGTTGGCTCACTGTCTTCATCACTCGTTTGATAAACCCACAGAACAGCAGCAAACAGGAAACAGGTAGCTGGTGGACAGAGTTAAAAAGGAGAGGAAGCATTGATGCTAATGTCTCCATACAGGTCTCTATGTCCTCCACATGTGAATAGTGAGGTGTTTGCTAACACGTTTTCATCATTTCATCTCTACTAGGTGAGACATTGACACCCACAGTTAGCCTTTGCAACAGCACTATACCTAAGGTAATAAGACCCTGTTCAGAGGATTGCTATCAATATGATGTTTGTAGCTGTGTGACTTGTTAACGGTTTACAGAATGTCTGAAGGAATAATGCAAAACCACTGGAATGGCCCTTAGAACTGCTGTGGAGTACAGTGGAAATCAGAATCATTGCTGAAATACAATGACCTGCTGCGGCAATAATGAAACTGAAGCATGCAAAGACGTGTTCTGAATGTTTCCACCATGGTTGTGTTGGATTATTATCTGGTTTGACTCATTTTGATAACAAGCTCCTAAATCTGACCCTGTGCAGATGCAGCTGTGTCCTATGGGGGTACATGGGTTTGTAATGAGTGTGTGAACACTGTGGAGCTTGTCAGCAAATTTACTACTGGGACGGACGTGAATAGACAGACCTTAAAAGACACGTTTTCTTTTCAGATTCTACAGTTGAATGTCATCCCGCGTTTAAGTTTAAGAACTTTCATTCAAATTCTTCCCCTTAAACTGAGAGTAAATGGGCCTTGAGATTGAATATCCTTAAACACTTTCAAGTAAATATCCCCAGCTTGTTGGCTCTGTATGTGAATGTGTGTGTATATATGTGTATGTATGTTTATGTGTGTATGTGAGTAAGCTGTATTTTCCATTTCGTATACTTCCAATAATTCTGTTACATTAGCTCCCATGGTCTACTTAGTGGCTGAGGAAGTCAATGCTAGCTTTGACAGTGCGTCCAGTGGACACATCCACTGCCATGGCCCGAATCTCTGTGTCTCCAAACTGCATGAGCGTCTGGATCTCACGGCGTGGCGCTGTGCTTTCCGTTCCACTCACATCCAAACGAAGTGTTCCGCACTTCCTGACCCCGGGCTCGCTGATGAACCCCACCCTCTCCTTCTCCGAGCAATAGACGTGGATGACGATAACCTGCTGGGAAGGCTTGGCCGGCGTGTAGCTCCGTTTCACCAACTCACCCAGCGCCACGGACTGGTCCGCAGCGATGAAGGTGTCGAAAACGTCAGTGCACCATCGGGTGCCATCCTTTACCAGCAGCTTCTCTGGCGGATGCTTGCCCTCAACGAAGCGGTTGAGGACGCCCACGCCGTATGTGAGGGGCGAGCGGCGGACTTTGATGATGCTGGGGTCCAGGCCGAACAGCACTGCACCTTTCAGTATAGTGAGGCCGACGTCATGTGGGATGATGATGCGGCTGCGGCCTTGGAGCATGTTCTGGACGGCATGCTGCAGCAAGGGCGACTCAGCAAAACCTCCCACTAGGAACAGGAACTTAATGTCGCTAACCTCGGGCTTCTCAAAGAGCTCGGCTGGAAGAGAGACAGAGAATCTCAATGACACAACCCTGTGACTGTTACTAACAGTTGACAAATGAATGAATGATTTACTTCCAGCAAGGAAGTGGAATTTTCGTCTGTATTTGTTAGTTAGTTAGTTAGCAGGATTACGCAAAAACGAGTCAACCCATTTCTATGAAATCTGGAGGAGGGTGGGGCATGAACCAAGGAAGAACCCATAAAAATTGAATATGTCAACATTTTCATAGATTTCTCAGAGACTAATTTATCGATTTTATTATATCTAGAGGATTGATATTTATGTGCGCAATTTGCTCCAAATCCAAATAGAATCAGAATTTAGTTTTAGTAAATGTGGTTTCATAAGGGGACTGTAGGGCCTTGACGGAGGTATGCATGCTGCTGAGTGCCATTCTAGTTGGTTGTGTTTTAAAGTTGTTGACGTTCATAGATAAACATAGATTGCTAAAAATCAAGGGCAAAAAGTAAAAAGTAAAATCTAAATAAGGCAACCAGACAAAATCTGAGCAGAACAATTCATGCTAAAGTAATGTGACCTATTTTCCCACTGGTTAAGGTTGTTATGAATAATGTAGGTTAACTGGTTTAAGGAGGAGACCAACCCAGAAAGACATCCCTTACAATGTCATAGACTTCTATAGAGAGTATTGTATATTGTATATTATACAGAGTGAAACATATAGTCATGTGTGTCTGAGGTGTTTGAGTTATAGGAGCAGCTTACTGAGATGCTGGATGATGTGATCTATGGTGGGTTTGAAGAGGGAGTTCATGGCGTCTGGACTCATCCTCAGCATCCCTTGAGACGACCATTTAACAAAATCCACACTGGAGAGGAGACGAGAGAAGATCGGTTACATGTAGTCGACTATGTTCTGTTAATGTAAAATCATCTGCAACTAGAGCTGGGAGATATGAGTCGAACTAAGAATACAAGCTTATCAATTTATATCACTTTAGCTCAGTGAAATATAGTGTGATTTAAATTGCATAGAAAAAAAACATTCATACTTGGTTTCACTTACGTCTGCTAAGAATCTTTAACATAATTTTGTAAAACGATATTAAAGTATTACTTAATATAGCTCAGCACTATCTGCAACACTACTGATATCCAGACGCATGATGTTATTTACAAATGGGATACAAATCCTGGATATGGGTCCCATTTTTCAATACAAATTCATTTGATACATTGTGAAGAGTATTAAGGCCATGTTGAAGAAAAAAAAGAAAAAAACATTGTAGGAAATAAGAAGGTAAGAAAACCAGTGTTAAACTCTTTCTGGATCCAAATCTTTTATCGATCTCATTGTAAAATATGAAACCTCTTTGAATATCACATGAATTAACCAACAATACACAGTCAACCTCTGCAATTCCCCTCAAGTCTATACAGTTTATTCTTCAGAATAAAATCAGTTAAAAAGACACATATACTAAAGCAGAACTTAACAAGATCCTCCACATTCCTCATTTAAACGCAGGCAACAGATTGATCTTCGGATCCCCCCCACAACTTTTTCTTGTAATATTATGACTTTATTCACAAAAGCTAAGTACTTTGTTAATAAACAAATATTTGTCAACTGGATTTTAAAGGGATGATAAACCAGGCTCCCCCACTGGGAACCAGCCTCTTCTAAAAACTGCTGTGTGTTGATTCACTACACTGACCATAGTTTGGAACATTGTGTTGGAATCTTTCCCTTTCAGCCATTGTCTCCAGTGTGAAACCCAGTAGCACAGACCAGTGACAGCCCAGGCTCTGTGTGGAGCTCTGTCATTGATTTCTTCTGAAACTGTCTCGCTCAGTCCTGCCTGTGTCTGCTGCCGTCTGCCAAACCTCGACTCCTGTAAGAATCCATAGTATCCTTCTGACTGGTTCCCACTCCGTTGTGATGTGCACATGTGAGTGTGTGATGTCCACATACTGTGTGTGGGTTAGTGTTAATGTTGGCTACACCCAAGGCTTCCAGCAAATTGAGGCAGGCTGAGCACTTCCTGTCAGTCTTCAGAGGAGCCTGGAGGCCACTAAGGGCTCCAGTTTCAGCCATAGAAATCTATTTTAATGTCACACACAGGGATTATGAAAATCAAGACAAAACAGAGCCATTAAAGTCTAGTGTCCATAGTGCTCCAAGAAGTCAGTTGTTGTAGAGTTCTAATGGCCAACAGTGAAAGGATATGTCACCATTAATATTTTCTCCATTTACCACTAATTTCTCATGCTGTGTTTGGTATTTTTCTTCCCTCAGTTCAAGTGTGTCTGCCTTAACTGGAAACCTGTGAATAATATATAATAATAATCTTCCTTAGAGTTCAGGGTCGGCCCCTGGTTTTCTGGTTGCACTTACTTGCTCTTGCGCAGGGCATGTTCCACACTGTGGCCCCTGAACTTCTTGTAGTAGTCGATGAAGGAGAAAGGCAGGTTAATATTGAGGGGGTTGGTACGTTCTGGGGCCGCTGCTCTCTTCCGAGACTCGAACGCGATCATCAGGTCCACCCAGGCCGCCGGCCTCTTGATCTTAAATTGGTCGATGAAATCCTGACCAAAGATCTTACACAGCAGCTTCTCAAATTCGTAGTCAATACCGATAGAGCCGTAGGGGCCACCTGGGAAAAGAGGGGATTGTGACTGATCAGAACATTTTGTCAAGGTAAGACCATGTGCAGAAAGCAGAGCAAAGCCACCTTGTGTTACACTGTGGGTCTTTTTACCTGAGGCCTTATAGAGCTCCTTCAGATGTCCCTCTGGAAGACGGATCTGATGAACAGTCAGGTCCACTGTTCCTCCACCACAGTCCACCACTACATAACGATCCCCTGCACAGAAAACACACAAGAACAGAATAAAGAGTTTGCTTGAGCTCAGGCACCGGGCACCTGAAATGCAACTTATCTTGCAGCATCCTTCCTGACAGGACTCAAAGCCTCTGACATGCATCAACTGCCTCATATCTACATCTGCTGCTTTCAGATTCTCCAGGGAGGATCGACTTGACTCCTCAGCTTCACAAACGGAGAGAGGACTGCTGACAAACATTTCTGTGGCTGTAGTGTCAGCAAGCGCACTCGAAGAAGTGATGATGGGAGATAAACTGGACAGGGTAAATAGTGGAACTCATGGACAACAGACGACAGTTTTGACATCAGACGATGTGCAAATTAAAAGATATTCAAGGTCACATTTTAAGCAACTACATGTAACAGAAAATATTAACTAGAGATTCTTCTTTTCTGGGGTAGTGAAATAAAGAAGGGCACAGGGCCTCTGATTTGCAGAGCAGAAGCTTTCAGCTGGACTTAGTCTTCTATCCATCAGGTTCCAACAGGTTCACACCAAGTCAATGATTCAATCTGTGTATTTGTACACTTGATTTTAAGGCACTGAGGGACATTATTGTGACTTGAGTGTGTCCATTATTTCTGTCAGTTATAATAACATGGAACTCATAGTTTCAAAGCTGAAATCTGAGATATTAACGATAAGACAACATTGAAGTCAGGCAATCAGACAGGTTGTAGAATATCCAACTCCCTTTCTTCAAGTCAAACTGAAAGATCTCTTATCAAACTGTGTGTGCACGACTAAAGTAGGTAGGGTAGGAAAAACACGACATCAGTCTGTGTAGTGGGATGGATGTTTACAGCAGATGCTCATAACAGTTCATTGTACCAGGACGTTTGTTCCCGACCTATCTGATCCTCTGCCTGCTCCATTAGAGTCCAGTATCAAAAGCTTGTACCTAATATGACAGATTGGCAGCATAGCAAACAGCAAGAGCAGTTACCCTCCAAAGAAAGAAAGGAAATCACAACAGATGAGTAAAAGAAGTTAAAGACTCTACCTTCTTCCAGCTCCGACCAAAGCTCCCCTATGACATTTTCCACCAAAAAGGTGCGGCTCTGCCGGTTGCGCCGAACATGCTCCTTGGCTGGTTGTTAACAGAGAAAGAATGTTCTGGTGAGTGTGATGAAGGCGTGAAGCTCTGCTGTGTGTGTGTGTGTGTGTGTGTGTGTGTGTGTGTGTGTGTGTGTGTGTGTTGTGTGTGTGTGTGTGTGTGTGTGTGTGTGTGTGTGTGTGTGTGTGTGTGTGTGTGTGTTGTGTGTGTGTGTGTGTGTGTGTGTGTGTGTGTGTGTGTGTGAGAGGCAGCAAGCAGCAGGCTGAGATGCACTTGTATTATGTGAGCAAAAGCTGATTCCTATAGAATTAAGCATGAATTATTAAGTTAGTTATAAGTAGAAAGCACACACACCACAAGTGCGAACACAGACACACACACACAAATCATGTTGCTCACAGAGTGAACATGCAGTGAAAGAGGAGAACAAGACACTGGCAGGCAATGTCACATTAATAGGATTTACTAAAAATATGACTTAAAAAAATAAATACACACACGTGACTTTCTAAAGAAAACATGCCAAGGAGGCAGTATGACAAACACATGAAATAAAAGATGAATAAAAGTAACTATCTGCACTATAACTGAACCCTATGTCCAGATCAGCTCATCCAACATCGAGTCAGTAGTTCTTTTGTTCTCATTTACTTCCTCTAACAAGCCTAGTCTACTACAGGGTGTTTAACCTGCAGGACAGTGAGGCCATGTGACCCGAGTTTGACTGGCTAATAGCAGGAAGACCTGGCTGAGGTCAGTGTCAGAGGGTGATTTCCTCCTACACAGAGGAAACAATATGAAGAAGGAAGGACGGCTCACCAGCAAGCACACCAAGGGCACGAGAGAGGTCTGCACTTAACATTACATCATGCTCGCAACTAAACAACACCATCAAAATAGAGAACAATTTGCAGTCTCAGAAGAGATGACATATAACAATATTCCGTTGAAACTATATATTTGGAAATATTTCAATAAGAAACTGATTGTTTCAGTAAAATGAATTGTCAGCCAGGAAATGAGTATCTAACAGGAGACATTAAACAACACATATCTATCATTTGAGGTGAAACATATTGGGCAACGGACGTTTCAGTGGGAAACATTCATTATGGGAAAGTCAAAAGGAAAAGATGACCGTTCCTATTGGTCTTCACAATTCAGATAGACTAATAATATCCTGATACTTTGCTAAACATGGAATTTGAGCTTGGTTTGCTTTGGTAAGGCCCAGGAGCTACAGGGTTGCTTTACTCATATGGTCATTGATATACGCTATGTTAATAAATCTAGATTTAGGTTAAACTGTTGGCTTTCTTATAAATTATACAGACTAGTTGAATCTGAGTACATTGATTTTCTTTACAGATAATAGTATATACCAAAAAAAAATTGATGATGATGATGAACAAAAACATTTGCACAAATAAAAGGTGGAAGAAGGAGGGAGAGGTGGGTATTTGCTGTTGCTGCTTGACATGCTGCTAAATAACAGCTGTCCCTCTGAGGTTTTACCTTTTCAAATATTGTAACTATATCTTTATAGATATGCTCTAAACTTTTGCATCCAAATTTGTGAAAAAGTTGATTAAGAGAACGGGAATAAAGAACAAAGACCTATAACAATTATGTTGTGGTTAGAAATGTAATGATTTTCCTTAATGTAGCGTGGTTTTAATGTTTTATTTATGAAGAGGTAATAAGCTGGAACTGGTCAAATTAATAGTCCTGTGTTACCTATAGTTTCGTAACTGTTGGTTTGTTGTATTATTATGTTTCAAAGTAGGACACTTTTTGAAATTTGCAAACAGTGTGTCCATTTTAACATTAGGTTTTTGATTATGCTCCATGGTGGATGTAGAAAGCGGACACAATATAATCAGGGAGCTGCACACACATGCACATTACACACGTGCCTAATAACGACCATAATGGTGACCTGACAAGAAGAAGAAGGAAAAGAAGACAAAAGCTATTTTGTTTGTTTGTTAGGCTGAACAACTTGAAAACAGTATGTGTGCAACTGCTTAATGAGAAAACAGGATATTAAATCATCAGATGGAGCGTCTAGTTCGGTTGGTGCACTTGCAGGGTGGACACTGCACACTGTCCCATATTTTAGGCTGCATATTGAGAAACATTTTCAAATCTCATTGCTGAGACATGCTATATCTGTGACTGTTTTTAAATTCCTCCTTAAAAAGCTTTCATCTCTATTTGTAAATTAATTTAATTATGTGTTTGGGAGGCAGGTACTGCAGCTTCCTCCCACAGTCCAAAGATATGCAGATTAGGATTAGGTTAATTACACCCTCTAAATTTACCGTAGGCGTAATTGTGAGGGTGAATGTTTTTTTGTTTCAATATGTTGGCCATTAGATGTGCTGCTGATCTCTACAGGGTGGGAAGTTGTATACACAATGGATGGATTGTTCTATTGTTATTTGATTGTTGATTTTATCGTTTTGCGAAGCACCTTGTAATGTTGTTAAGAAAGGTGCTACTCAAATAAAGATTATCACTAGTTAGGGTTGGTTAGTCACTGTATTAATCGGTGTATAGGCTGACAATTTAAAATACACACTCCCATCAGCACTGAGCTGTGAGGAGGTCTGAGCCCTGCAGTAAAACCACAGACATGAATTATCGATCATGATGTTTTGACGTAGTATAGGAGTGAATCTCAGAAAATGAAGCAATAGCAACAGGAAATGCGATGATTGGAAAACAAATTTAAATTCAATGTGCCTTTAAACCCCCATGCACTTTGTATTTGAGTGTAGAAATAAAGCATGTTTACCATGATCTGAAGAAACTATGGAAGACATGACATTCATCAGGAGGCAATAAATACACACACGTTAATAAATATTATCAGTATGGTGGCATGCATGATTAGTAATCGACGAAGCATGTTGAGAATTGTTGTGTGGAAGCATCATCACTGTATCAAAAGAATCAGCACCACTTGATGTCAGTGTTGATGGGACATACCTTGGTTCGTTGCACTCCCTGCGTTGTCAGTGGGGCTGAAGCCGTTCTGGGTGGTCTGGGTGCCCAGGTCCACCATCTGGTGGAGGCGGAGCTTGCGGCAGTAGATTGATGCTGCCTCGGGTTCTAAGGAGATGATCAGCTGCTCTGGGTTTTCACGGCACACCAGACCAGACTAGACAAGGGCAGGAATCAGACAGGAAAACACACTGTTTAACATTTAACATAAACTATTGTTCTTCTCACTTCTCAATTCTTAACACACGCATGCTGAACAATTTGTCCAAGCTACTGATAATGCACTAACCCTAACCCTAAGTGCAACAATACAAACACGTGAGAATTCCAGGTGAAACAATGTCATTATACAACACACAATAATACTGTATTTATAAATATCTGCAATTGAAAAGCTGTGAGAGGAGGAAATCCAGTGGTTGTCGTTAAAGTTGGAGCCTATATACATTTCTTTTATGTTTCTAAAAGTCAGTGACAGTGTTGTTTATACACTAAAGAAGTAAAAACCCTCTAACATCTGGATTTTGGCTTCAGTGTAAAGGAGTCAAACAGCACTCTGTCATGGTCAGATGACACTGCAATAGTCACAAGTATTTATCTGCACCCTAACCCTATTTTCTGGTGTGTTTGTAGCACTGAACATGAAACACCAGCAGAATAGAAGAAGGGCCACTGGGGATAGAATGGTGCATATAAGGCTGCAGCAGGGTGCTATAGCAAATAAGAACCGGCCTAATTGTTTGAGATGAACCTTAACTAAATTAATCAAACTTACTATGATGGAACTATTGTAACATTATATGCAGCGGTCAGAGAGTTTCATGTAAACATATAAGTTAATCACAGTACAGAATGAGTCTAATAATGTGTATTTTCCTTGGTGATAGTAGTTTAAAATGTCTGTGACAAACATGGAATTCATATCCAAACCTGAATGAATAATAAGGTTTGTTTCAGTACCACAGCTAACAGCTTTTATAAATGACACTCCGTCATTATAAACATCAGATCCCTGCAGTGATCATATTTTAGATGTGGTGTGTGTTTCAGATTAACTTCAGTCTCTATGGTTCCCTTTAATGCATATTTCTCAGATGACCTGCCTTCTTTTGCATCTAATTAAAGATCATGCTGCTTTTATAGTGAGTTCAAAGCAGCCAGAGAAGAAATACTGCTGGGTGTGAGGGAGGCATGATAGAGACGTTGGTTGTGTCATGGCCCCTGGAGAACTACTCTATGACGTGATCAGAAGAGGTGTGGTAACACTGTACTGCCAATCGCTTGGTTCCTCCACAGCACATCCAATGATCCCCACTTGATGCTGAGTCACTGCAGATGCCCAGCTCCTCCTTTGCTCACTTTCTCTCCACCTCTGTGTTTTTATTACATCTTCTCCCTTTCAGCTCATCCCTCCAGCCCCACTTCAGATAATAGCTAAAGCCCCCTCCCCCTCCTTCCTCCTGTAGCATGCACACCAGGGATGTGACCGGGGCAAAAACAATGACATCACTGGAGGAGCCAGCAGGGAGCCAGGAATCTGAATCTGTCCAGAGCCATTGTTCAAAAACTCAATGTATTCATTTGGCTTCAGATTTCTGAAAACAGCCCATTTCCTCTCTGTCCAACAGTCAAATGAGAGGACTGATATTGAGGTCATGTCTTCCATCAATAATTCTACATGATCAATGGAACATATAACAATGCAAGCATGAAGAGCTACATGTTTATCCCAGGGGTTTTACTGGATCTCAATTCGACAGTTGACCAGAATAAGCTGTATTACCAGACCAACTGGAAAATTCAGTGGGACTTAATGGCAGCATATTAAACAATTTTTATCCCACTTAAAGGACGACAATGACTACTCTGTGAGTAATGCCCTTCCAATCACATCAACTTGTTTTTAGAACTTGTTAGGATTCCTTTCCCCTTCCCCTTGTTTTCCTGCTTTTCTCTCCTTTCCTGGTGTGTCTGGCTTTTCCTCATTTTGCTGGTATTTCTGTGTTTTTTCTGTAAGAGCATGATTTCCTGTTTCCTGCCGATGCACTTGTACACCTAAGCTACATTCTGCCATCAACAGAATAACCCTGCCTTTGTATTTGAGCACCATTTGATCCCACCAGACTTCAGCAGATCATACATTCACACATCAGGACATTTCGATAGAACTTTGATAGAGCTCATTCCATCCATGACAGACAATGAGAACAGTCAATGATAATGAGAATAGCGCCACGCCGAACCTATCGTCTGGCTGGAATAGAGTTACAGCCACGTCAGGTTAGGTTGACACACACATCACAGAGTGTAGGAGGAGTAGCAGTACACGGGCAAATGTTTAGGCTCCTGCATAGAGGTGGACAACTCTGCATAGATGCAGTGACTGAACATCATAATGATTTCAGCTACGGTCATAGTTTTAGTGGGTTTTCACCGCTGATCCATATCACACCGCTGCTTCAGGACCAGGACAGATGCTTATTAAAGGTCCGGTCGTCCTGTGTCAGAGTCTCTGTCAGAGTCTGTTTCCTCTTCACTCCTCCTCTGACCTGCGCTCACTTTACACTTTAACCATAAACACCATCAATGATCACAAGTTATTAGGACACGTGCAGGACTGACGTTTACTTTGTGTTTGATTCGCTCTAGAGTTTATGAGACAAATGTTTAAACCTGCTACACAACAGGAGATGTAACGTGACGCGCAGTCAGGAAATCAGTGTAAACGTGACGGGAACGATCAGGAGTCATGATCCGACATCATTGATTAATAAGTATTTCAGAATATAGGACTAGATGGTGATCATCCTATGTGACTATCAGAATAAAGAAATATAAAAAGGCAACAGAAAAGTTTGTACATTATATACACCTTTTTACTGTAGTGGTTTATATGAGCAGCAGCACAGGGTGATTGTAGGAGCGAGTAAAAATCAATTTGCCATAAGAAAAAACTTTGTATATAGGACGAACATTATACATGCACATAAGTGTATGAAAAAACATATTCTCTGGTTATTTGATTTATATCGAGATATATATCGATATCGACTGACATGAAAAGCAAATTATCGTGATAAGAATTTTGTATCATATCTTCCAGCCCTATATGCAAGTATTTGGATTCTGCTTGTTTGGATGTTATTATTGAAAATGTTCATTACTCAATAGCATATTCACTTTTTTATAACTCTTCAGCCTGCAAAATCGAAGTGTACACTTATAAATACTGCTGAATTTATGCTAAAACACAAATTGATTGCTTCATGGGACCATGTATGGTTTCACCAGCCCATCACCAGTATGGTGTCACATCTCTTCCCACCTTACTCACCATCAACAGATTATTGATGTAGAAAAAGATAATGAACAAGCACTGACAGACATGAATCAACAAACATAACTATCCCCAGACAATAACTCATGTTTGTCTGTGTGATTACTACCGAGTTTGAAAGGAGGGTAGGGTTATTGTCTCTGTAAGCCTTGCACAGCACTACCAGAGGTGAGAATTAGTTTGAGCTAATTGGTTTGGCTAAAATCAGCTCTTAGTAACATCATCATCATCATCTTCCACCAGATGTTTCTCCAAAGAGAGGCAGTTCCAGTCATCACATTAGAGAGGTTAGTGATATTGGTGTTCAATTGAGTATGGTCCTCAGAGGCTGTAATACAAATGTTTAATGGCCCTTGATAGGAGGAGAGTTCTGCTCCTCTGTGTGAGTCTTGATTTACACCAAATATATATAAATACAAGGTTATATACAATGCTACCTGTTGTGACTGTTGTGGAATAAGTAACAAAACTTGTTGAATGTGAAGATTTCCTGACAATAGCCAAAGATATTTATCAGTGAACATTTGACAGACCACACATTTATACAGTGGTGTCAGTGAGGCTATGACACACTGTAAATGCCATGGGTTTTCTTTTAATGATATATCTAATTAGGGTTGGTAATGAATAATCGATATACGAATATTCGTTCATTAAGAATTATTCGAATAAAAATCCAAGCCTATTGAATATCGTTCTAGTCCTGGGCATTATGAGAACAACATCTTCCGGTATCTTGCGGGAGCGCGACTTCCTACAGCAGATGAGTGTAACGGGTGCTATATCCCCGTCAGATATTTTAACGGACTATTTGTTCAGTTCAGTGATGTGTACATCTAAAGAAAATATGTATTCACTCTAACCGCCCCATCCTTCCCTGTAAACTCACAGACCAGGGTTCCTAAACTGAAAAATAAACACATTTATTTATTGTATATATTATTTATCATTCAGATAATGGAACATATATTTTCACTTTGGGCCTCTTTAACACTATTCAATTCAATTGTGGGGGGTCATGCCGTAGCGAATAATCGATTAATTGTTCAATAACGTTATGAATATTCGAACATGAAAAATCCTGTAAAGTCCCATCCCTATATCTATTATAGATTATTGTTAATGTCAGTACTTGAATGTGACGAATCTGCAAAAAGTCCTTAGTCCCGTTAGCACTTCATCAGAGATAATTTCATACATATCAGCAATTATTATTATGAATCTTGCTGTTAATAAAAGACAAGCAAAGTACAATAAAGGCTGGTTGGATATTCTGGTTTATAATTTAGAAATACGCAGTCAAGTCCACCAGTATCCTCCCTAATAAAAATTGACATCACTATCTCTCTCTCACATACACACACACACACACACTCTCACACACACAGCTGTCCTCTGTCTCTCCTCCTCAGGCCACTTCTCCACTGCAGGCAGCCACACCCAATGACCACATACACTGATGGTCCTTAGAGACTCATACGCACAAGATTAAGAATCTCTACAGGCAGGGACTCTCTTTGCACAAGACTGCAAGATAAATGTAACACAACCACCAAAGTCATTGTTACCAGAGGCTAAAACATGACTGCTATTGTTTTAACTTTATACGTCTGTGTGTATGAGGGGTGTATATGTGTGTGTGTAGCGGGAACAACCATAACGTTGGACATTTCAATGTTTACTATGAGACTGTCCAGTTACTGTTTTCAGCAGTAGTCTGTCTAATGAGGATGTCCTCTGTCTCTGCAGTCAATGCAATTATTCTTCCTATGTTCCTTTACAGTTAATCATGCCATCAATTTGCTTGACAGGAAGCCAAATACACACCAGCATTGTTATTGCTTGACAAAACATAATTTACTGAGCTGGAAATTATCATAACATTTTCAGACACTTGTCTTGTGTACAAGGTTCTTCACAGAGTGGCTCCTCCTGCTCTTGGTGCTTTTATCTAGGTCAGTGGTAAGAGTGTTGTATTGTATAAAACCAGTGAGGAGGATGAACATTGGCTAGTCAGCTTTCTAAATAAGAGAAGCTCATACATTAACAGTCTGCCAAATCCATCAGAGACTGTGGTACATCTCGTTCATTTAAAGTTAATTTATAATGGCAAGTTTACGGTGAAATAAATAACTTCAGTCAAAATATTTCCTTTAAATTCTTAACTTGCATCACACACACAGCACCAACTGTAAGTCAGATGGTTTACTAAACATGAATGTGAACACTTCAACATGAACAGTGACTAGACCCGATCAGACGCCGCACCTCATAATCGTAGTGGATGCATTTATCAGTAAACTTAACTCAAACTTAAAACTATCTCAAACACAGACATAAAAACCACATAAACCAAGTCAGAACACCAACACAACAATACCAAAATAGCTGTATTTCACCAGAACACTTGAAAGTCCCATGAGCCTTTGCAACATGCTGTCCAATCAGAGTGACCGGTTCATCAATTGCTACAGCATTTTATTTGTCCTCTGTAGCTGTTTTCAGGTCTGCCCAGGGACTACAGTTATAAATTATCCAGGAAGGCTAAACTAGATTTTCTTCTTCATCTGAGCCATTCTGATTGTATAATGAGGAGCATCACTGCAAACCACAGGCGCAAACTGGATGTAGTGAATACATTTGACAAGAGCTACTCAGCCTACCTTATAGGCAGCTTCCCTCATGAACTGCTTCGCCGGCATTTTCCAAATGGCAGGAACTGTGATCACCCATCTCACATCGTTGTTGTCAAAGTCACCACCTGTCTGGTCACTCAGCTCCTGTAGGATGAACATTCCAACACAATCCCTTTAATACACAACTCACTGGCATGGATATAGTGACACTGTATTTTATTAAAGTGTTTTTAGAGTCAGAATATATAATAACTAGGTCAGTGTGAAAGATTTTTCAGTGCCATCAATATTTGATGAATAGTTCATAATGGCACAAAGTACGACCTGCTCTAGTCAGATTTACATGACCTTAGATTACATTTCATTTAGCTGACGCTTTTATCCAAAGCGACTTACAATAGGTTGACAGATGACATCTTTGAAAGAGCTATAATAAAAGTGTCTGATATATATTTTACAGAAAAATAAAAAAAAATTCATATGCAATACAGCAGAAAATGTAGTGCTGAGAAATGTGTGTTACCTTTAGTGCTTGCTCCTTAAAGAAGGCCAATGCATATGCAAAGATATCCAGAGCTTTCACTCGCTTCCCGTTGGCTGCATGGAGGTCTGTTTCAGTAGACAGATTCTGGTTGCAGAAATAAAACACATAAATTCGATTTTTTAAATGGGATTATTTTCAGTAATATTGACAAGATAAGATATATGATATTTGTTCTAAAAGGACAAATGTAAGTGTTTCGGTAATTTTTACTACTATAAAATGTTGATTATGGTTGGATGAAAACTGACGACTCGGCTTGCACTGAGATTTAATGACAAACCAGCAAAACCAACCGACAGGCTAACATGGTGTTCTCATAATGCTATGATGAGTCTTATTGAACACAGCACACTGCTGATGGTAACAGCATCTTTCAGATCATGTTCAGCAATGAATTCTGGGAAGTAAAGGACACTGGGTCGACAGCTAGTGGCAGAAATGCCTCCCAATGAAAAGAAAAAGGAAAGAGTCAGCAAAGTGCTGAAGTATCTTTTCAGACTGACAGAGCTGCAACACATTACTTCTCATCAGCTGAGGTGGGACGATCCCTGAGAGCTGCGGAAAGAGTGTGTCTGCAATGCTACTTTGTATACTTGCTAGAAGAATGAGCACCAGAAGGATGCGTTTGATGCGTTTATTCTCTGTGTTCACAGTGTGTATGTTGGTGTCCTTACAGCAGTAGTGTGGAGCTTCATTTTGAATTTTTCTAGGTAGAGCCATTGTTTTGACTCGCTGGGGTCAAGGTCATGGTAGAAGTCGCGAGCAGCATAGCCAAAACTGTGGAACTTCCTGTCCGGAGTCAGCAGGATTGTGGTTGGAGTCTTCTGATTGGACACACCAGGGTCTCCGCCTTCCCAACGTCTAAAAAAGGTATTCAAATAAAAGAGAACAGACAGAAGTGAGCTTTAGCTAGAAATTGGTCTTTGAGTTTTCTGGATCGCTAAAACCCGGACAGTATTTAAGTATAAAAGCTGCAAAAGTTTAATTTAATTCTCAATGATTTATCGGTTATAGGTCTAGGTTCGGATCGGGACTGTGATCCCCCTAATAGTGGCCCTTGGCCTAAGAGAAAGCAAGTCAGTTATCAACACAAGTAGAATCCACGATTTCTGCTTTTCTATTCATCATATCTAGATTTGTTGGAATATTAATTGATTAAAGTTATTAATTTCTCATGTTAAGCACTATTTAAACATACTTTCATCAGTTGCATCTATTACAAGCTAGAGCGTACGCACAAATTTGCAAAATAGATACAATGCAGAGATGAGGTTCTTATACGTCATTATATTCTGTGAGAAAATCCATCTGAAGTCGACTTCTAGGTTAATTGTGCTCCCACAGTATTTCTGGATAAATGGAGGGCAGCTATTATTAGAGTTGTCTCTGCTCCTTGGGAAAAGTGATGGGATTATAGAGGCCACCACACTACGAGCACCTGGTGTGAGGAGCCACTAATTTTGGAAATATGGGAGAAAAGGATGGAACCGCCTTTGGCTATTAAGAATAATGGAATTTCATTGTTCTGATTCTGAAATTTGTTGGCTCAATGTGCTATGTAGGTTTCATGTGTGAATATTCTGTAATATGTTATGGCAATTATAATGCCAGGTTTGTCCTTAAAGTCAGAACATAAGCCAGACAGTGCTAGTTAGACTGGAGAGGACATTACTGGAGCCTTGCCTCAAATCATCCTGAATAGTCTGCTCCAAATCATTCAAGCATCACAGACTGGTGCTGGCCCATCAATAATGAAAGCATTTTACTGTGAGAATATTTGAAAGCTGCATCTCTGGGTGGGATCATTCCGGTCCTGACCAGTGTGGCTCCAGCTCCATTTGTGTGAGGAGAGCTGGGTAATGTTCAGTCTGCAGGGCGAGGAATGTCTCTACACCAGAAACAACCCCAGCTCTCTGATGAAGCTATTCAAGAATCCCCTGCTAAAAAATAACAAATGTTCTCCCTGACACAACACAGGTAACCCGTGTCCAGGCTGTGTTTCAGTACAGAGTTGAGCACAGGTCTTATGCTACCAAACAATCTGGAATATGTGGATCTGTTTTCACTGCAAATCTAGTAGGACTGAGTGAAAGTATTTAAACCATTTTATCTGATGGTTAGAGTTAATGACTCTTGAGGCAACGCCCAAAGACACATTTTTAGGGTCTGAGTTTTTTCAGGCAGAAATCCAGCTCAGCTCTCCAGGGTTTCTGAGACACACCACAATTCCTCTTGAATTTTCTAATACTAAACATTTAAAGCAATCAGATCACTGCTGTGACAGTACTGATGGTTAGGTCAGTACTTAACAATGATTTCAAACCCCTTTCTGGTTAGGTGAATGGTCATTTGGTAAATTACAGTAACTTCAACACCACGATCAGTTGATTGTCTGTTTTCTTTGCAACTACTGAATAAGTTAAGATAGACATTGGATCAATTTTCACAGGTATTAGGAGGGGGGAGGAGCCCATTGTGAGCATGAGTTTAGGATTTATCTAAAAAATGTGGAGTTATACATGGAATGTTGCTGATCGTGACGTGTTAGTAAACACACTAGTTATAAAGGCAACCATGCATTTTGTTAAAGTGATGATTGGTTCAAAGAGGGAATCTGTCAGTTCCAGAGAAATTCCGCAGACCGAATGATTTGGTTGAAGAACCTAGTTCAAGGTCATGTTACTGATGTGCACATGCCCCATTTTTCATCAAATTTTAACATATGCACTGTCACATCGGCGGACAAAGATATCAGAGAAAAGCTCAAGGTCTGTTTGAGAGTCTTTCAATAATTAAATAAGATTAGGGTTAGAGTTGAAACAAATATATTTGTAACTGTGCTTCAAAAAGCAATAATTACAGTAATTCAAATATGTTCTGCTATTTTTCCAAAAAAGTTTGATTGCTTGTATTTCCATCTAACCGTGTTCATTACACTGTCCTCCTGGATGTGGTTGATTAGATTAAGGGATTTAAGGACACACATGGATTTGAGCACACTCAATACTAGTGGTGCAGCTTTAGACAGCAATGCCAGGAATGTGAAGCGTCACGCATAAACCGGTCAACTTAAACACCTGTCAGCCTGTTGTGGGATGGAAGCTGTTAACCCCTGTGGAGCCTGGCACTGAGGACCACAGAGTTGACCTGAGGGGTCGCGGGACTTTCAGGGCTGGACTAATGCGTCTCTGGGTAATATATCGGGAGTACCCTAAAGACTAAAGAAAACAGACGAGTGAAAGGTTACATTTAACCCCTGTGGTACACTCAACCAACTTCTACCGTGCAAATCAAAAAATATTTTCATACTGTTGGGTCCGTCTTTAAAAAACAGGGTTTCTATCCTAATTCGTGTGTCCTGGTTGTGGATAATCCAGTATTGTAGTGATGGCACTCCTTTGATAACAACCTGCTATGAATTATGGTCACAACACATTAAAGATTAATAGCATATAACAAAGTAAAATAATAGCAAAATAAACCAGTTAAATAGCTAAATCTCTCAACATGATAGCCGATACAAGAGTAAAGCAATCCTTTTTAAATGATACAAATTTTGAACCATATTGACATGATCATTCAACAAACCACTTTTAAATTCTTCAGATGTACAATTTTGTCTGTAGAAAAATCGGCAAAATGACAGTTTGAGCTAAGCACTGTGCTGTAGGACCTGATTGGACTGGGAGCCGGTACATAAGAGCTGACCTTGATGTCGACAGTTCAAACTGTGCTCAGTCAGTCAGGGAGGCACTACTTGGTAGATTGATAAATTCGTCTGTCAACATCAAACAACAGCTGTAACAATAACAGAGGCTACTAAAGCTAAGTGAACCAATTGGAATATTCTCTATTTACGTAAAATGTTGTCTCTGCTCTTCATCGAAGTTACAATACTGAACAAATAGTGTATTTTAACATATTTCTCAGATATTATTGTGTTGATCTTATTTGTACAGAATCAATCATCAGGCTCAGGTCAGGTTAAAACAGAATGCCTCTCATGTTTAGGTCAGGTTTTGGACAGATGGATTGGACAGAAAACTGAGTGATTGGTTGGGCCATAAAGGTCAGTACAGCTTGGGTCAAAGTTCACTTCATGTTGTTTAAGGCATATCCAGTACATTTTCATCCAATGAAGAGACTTGAGAAACAACATTTTAAGTGTAAGTTAGGCTGTAGGTTTGCACTATCCACACATTACAGTGTATAAATTTACATAACTGATGACATCTTGGTTGAAACATGAGGCTGCCTCCTCCACTTCATTTGTTAGCGATGGTCAATTCAAATAAATGTTAACCGAGACGCCGGAGACATCAGATTTTTCCTGAAGTATCTTACCTTCAAACCAGAACCAAACTGTTTATTAGGGTTAGGGTTAGGGTTATATTTTCTTTTTTATGGTATTTTTTAAATATTAAAATAGTATCCTGGATAAATTTACTCTGCATATGTGAGCAGCATAACACTGTGTTGACTTTAAGCATCTGCATTGCAGTGCAGCCTTACCTCATGGTGTGAATGCACTCTGGCTCCTTGGTGAAGGCGTAAGCATAACCGCTGGATGTGGTGCCAAAGTCAATGGCAACCACCACCACAAAGGAGAGCTGTGACTGCACCTGGTCTGTGTCGTTCTGCTGTACAGAGACAATGTGACAGGGTTAGTGGTGAGAATGGCAATACCACACACACACACACACACACATACACACACACACAGAATTTGAGTTTGAACAAACCAATTCACATCACAGCAGCAACAAAAATGAGCACAGATAACAACAATGAATTCAGAGTTTAAAAAAACACAAGCAAGTTCAGTTACACGTGCACATGTAAAACTGAGTCCTCATGCTGACCCTCCTATTACTTTTACATAACATACATGAGTGAAGAAGAGGAAACAACAAACAGCACAAAAAGTGAACAGCGAACAGACCTTACACAGTTTGTTCACACTAATATGGTATATGATAGATGATATATTCATATTATATATGAGGTTGTGTGTTATAAAAAAAATAGGCAGACAAAAAACTATTCTGTCTCTCATATGCGTTTTATTATTATCCTGTTATTGACCGAGTAGCGAGACAGACAGGCCAGGTGAAGAAACTAGTGAAACAGTTGAGCACGAAGATTCCCATTCTAACAGGGCAACAAATATCAGCAGAGAACACATATACTGCACTTTACTACCGACAGCACAACAGATACAGGAAACTAGTGTGTGTATACGAGAGAGATAAGTCACCTGAGTGTGTGTAGGAGACAGTGGAGTGATTCCAGGGTCGCCCATGCTCTTTGCTGGAGAAGGATTAGCCATGGTATCTGTAGAGAAAGAGAAAAAGTAAGTCAGTAAAAAGAAAGAGAAACCAGCAGAGAAGAGAGACAGTCTGTGTCTCAAATCAGGAGCTGCATCCTTCAGAGGCTGCATTTGAAGACAAATTGCATCACAGTGGCCGACAAGACTGTCCCATCTGCTCCTTCAACTGAAGCCAGTAAATGTGTCCTTTCTTCCACAAGAAATAAAGGTGGACCTTCGCAGCCTGAAGCATGTGGTCCGGACTTTACCCAGTTTGCTTTTCACACATGCACAAGGCAGCTGGAGGTTCACATTCACAACAGCATTAAATCCTCTACATTATTCAGGTGAGTGGTGGTACAGCTGGTTGCAGCAGACAGAGGCAGAAAGTGACGCATTAATTCAGACAAAAAATCCTGTGATCATGGGTGTGATATTTGTTTGTTTTCTTTTTCTCACTTTTAATAATAATACATAGGCTCTCACTGGGACATTTGCGTTCACACAAGCACATCCTACAGAGAAAGGGGCGGAGTTCACCGCATGCCTGGAAACAGCTTAAGGTTCAGTGTCTTTCGGAGGATTTGGTCTACCTGTACCACAAACACTGCCTCCTTCAAAGGCTACTAAGACCACCTCCTCTGAAGGATACAGCCCCTGAATTCAGAGACAGCGAGTGAACATTGTTGATGCTACAAAGAGAAGAGGCAGAGGTCAAAGGTTGACCAGATTGACAAGAAGTCAGTAGGCGGCTGTAGACAATCACTTTTAAACAGAGCTTGGAGCTGCCCACATAAACCGCAGATAACTATTCACTATGGTTGAAAGACTGTTGTGGTTTGTTGTATACAGCTCATTTGTTCACGTCACAGTGTGTTTGCCCCAAAGGTCAGTTTTATTGTGCCTGTCTACCGCTGGTGTGTGTGGTACAGTACTCAGTGTGATGAGCGTCTTTGTATATGTGTATGATATGAATGTAATATGTATGTGTTTATTGATTATTTATTAAATGGATAATATTTTTTTTCCACAGCCTGACTTGATCCCAGATCACAAGTCAAAAACCCCTGAATTAACCCGTGTGTGTGAAACAAGATAATATTTGCCATTTGTGAACAATGATTGAATTAACTATGAAAATAAATGCAGGTGCCTATCGAAGTTGACTGGTCAAGTGGATGCAGATGTTCTTTGTCCTCGCTGCGTAATGAGCCTTCTGCAACTAACAGTCACTGCATCGAAGGAGACGCAGACCAGAAGCATAAGTGGCCCAGAACCAGGCACTGAGCAAATCACTCCAGAGGTCCTGCCCCTGAACCCTGAGAAGTATTTTCTGGCCTGCAAATACCAGAGAGGAGAAAAGATTCCTCCTTTCTGCGTCCAGAACCACACACTGACAACATCTAGTGGATTCAAAGAGCAGAAAATGTCCGTTGCACGTGTCTTTAAAGCACAATCACTTCAATTGAATCAGAGATTATCGCTCCATTTGCGACCATCATTTTCATTAGTCTGGCTTAATAGCGTTCAGAGAAAATGTTCTTTGAATCCACACAATAACAATACTCCCTCGACGTATTGTAAGTGTCTGGCAGAATTGTCTCGCGACGGGACATCATGTTAACCATCCGTTTTTTCCGCCTCACTCATCCTTTTTTCTTGTCCACCCCTACGGAGTGGATGAGTGGTCCGAAGACCCATAATACACTATTCCAGGCAATTATGGTGCAGAATTACAGACCACCTGTGGCTAGGCTTCTTCCAGGCACCACCCAGCCCGTCTTTCCATGGCCCCCAGCAGCCCATTCCCTAAATCACCTTTCCAACCTGGAGGTTTTATTCCCCACAATGACCATAAAAATCTCATCCCATAAAGTAATTGCTCTTGTGCTAAACAATATCTAAAGTGCTGTAATACTCAGGTTTGGCTGAGCCATTCTCTGTCATTGTGCTAGCACACTTTGTTTACCTCCATGCCATAAGAAATTTCATTTCCAGATTTCTAGACTGGCCGTTGTGTATTTCAGCGACAACTGTGTTTCTACAACATTGATTCCTTTAATCCTGCCTCTGAATCAGTGCAGAAAGTATCAACAGATGTGACGGTCATGTGTTTAAAGCTCGGTAAAGTATGTTCTATGGAGGCCAGACACCATTTTACAAGGGAACTCAAACCTATCTACATGACAGTGGATCATGGTGAGCAAGTTACTGATGCAGGTTAATTCGGTGCTATCGGTCATTAATAACAGGGATGATTCCTGTTTGACTTACTGTCCTTACTTTTTATTTAAAGAGTTCAAGATATTCTGGCCTATTTTCATCCAATCATTCTGTCCGCACGTCAACAGAACTTATTAATGAAGTATCAGAGACATGGGTGTTTTAAGTTTTTGAATTATTTTCTCACATTTTTTCATTTCATAGTGATGACACACATTGAGGCTGGAAATATAACTGCTTTTAATTGCTTGTGATGGAATGTTTTGTCCACCAGTCATCTGAGTTGCTTATATATGTGTCCCCGTGTATTTTGTTTGCATGCGTGATGCACAAATGCGTGGTAGCCAACACCGTGCCCTTGAGCACCTTGTTACCCAAAGGCAGCCAATGAGTCCCCTGCATGGCAGTTCTAAAAATAACATCAGTCACCACTAGAGTATTTTTTAATTATTCATTAATAAGTTTTACATTATACAAAACATTTTGTCAAAGGGAATTCATGACAATTTTACAACTTAAAACATTTAAACGTTTAGTTTGTACTTTCCACCAGTGACCGCTGTAGGCCCGACAGACAACTACTAGCCCTGGTGTGCCCTCTGTTTCCTGCAGAAATGCACTTGATATATGGCAAGTATGTGAATCATTACAATGCAGCTGATTGTCTATGAAATAATAAAATGGATACTTCTGGCCTGTTAGCAAGCTGAACCTGCTTTTCAGAATAACAGTCTGACCTGCTCATGACCTAAAATAGGTTTCCCCACATTAATGGGACTTTACGGTTCCTGACATAACTAAACTTCGAAGTGCTCTCTGAAGCTAAAACCTCAATAAATTACCAAAGGCATGTGTCTGTTTGGTGATTCTCTACAGTAATTTGTTGTTAGTTATTATACAATACATATCAATAGTGGCAAAACTCTTATAGGTTGAAATCAGCCACAAGGACTGGCCCTTCCAGTGAGTCAGTGATTTCTTTTCTTTTATTTCATTTCCAACATGAAACACTTGAGGTTGTACTCATCTGCTCTTCTGTTGATGAAAGCACACGCCAACAATGTGCAGTTAAAGGCAACAGATGAGTTTTTGAGTGAAAGTCGAGACAAAGGCAGACTCAGATTGATTTACTGTAGTGGTTATATGAAAAGTCATAAATCTGTGGGATGTGAACACTGGCAGTGTTCCAACCATCATACCATGTAACCACAACATCCACGTTACTTCCAATATGTAAAAGGCTATGCACACGCGTTTGTTCTAATCTTCAATATCTGATACTGATGGTGGCGTGGCCATCTGGACTTTTACCCCGAGCCACTACACAAACTCGGCTGTTGGATCTACATTTGGTTTGGTCCTCCCCCTTCCTGCCTGCTTAATCTGTTTGTGTCTTTATCATCAATTGAACGACGAGCCAGCCATTAGCAGCCCTCCACTAATTTTACATGAAAAACTCATTTCTAATCTTTATGTTGTTAATTTCTTTCTTAATCCCTTTAACGGTAAACAATCTTTTCATCTTACACAGTATTCTATAAATTAAAATTTGTTACTAAATCTATGGATCAGCAGTGACTGTGCAGACAGCAGAGCAGCAGAGTGGGACCCAAGGAGTCAGTAAAGACACCAGTCAAGTTTGACAGCAACAGGAAACCATTTTTGAGTTTATTCAGCAGGATAGTATGGCTGTATTTTACGAAATGATCCAGTGTCTAGTGCTGTAATTGCAGCTCTACAGTCTAATCTCACCATATAACTACTTAGTTGCAGTCAGAGTCTAAAAGGAAAATAGGAATAGCAGACTGAGCAGCAGTGGTCCAACCTGTCACTACGTTTACATGATGGCACAAACCCGATTTCGGCTGAAGCCCGGTTTCTCTATCCATGGGGGGTTAACTACTCTATCTCAGGGTACATGGCACTGAGAAATCCGACTCTTGTCCGAAAGCATTTCATACCCCGCTACGATAGGTGGCGCTGTTTTCATTACAGCTAGTGGTGATACAGCCATTTCCGCTTGACCTCGTCACCACTTCCAACAAAAAACAACAACAGCGTCTCATCGTCGGTCCAGTAATGCGAGACTCTGGTGTTGGATCTTGCGGTGTTCTCCATATTGTTGTTTGTTTGTATGTTTGTGCCGGCCAGCACCGGGCAGCGACATTTTATCTACCTGTCGACTTCCGGGTCATGGCCAGGGAGGGAGGGAGGGGGGAGGGAGGGGGCAGGATCTCAAGCATGCGCAAAGACGTCATCTCCAGTTGTTGTCTAGCTTCCAGAGTTACATGCTCGCGTTGTCCGATATACAGCCAAATCCGATCTACTTATCTGGGGGTGGTTATCCGACTTCAGTCGGACACAAGAAATCTAGATTTGTGGAGTTACATGGAGTGGATCTTCGATTGAAACCCGACAACGCCAGAAATCGGGTTTCAATCGGACACATGTAAACGTAGTGTGTGATAGGCTGCTAAACTTCCCAGGATGTTACAAGCCTCTTGCCCAATGTCAGCTGGGGCTGGCCCCAGAATCTCAAGGATTAGGTGTAAAAATAGTGTATGGATTCTTGTTTTCTAGTCATTTCTTGTAGCACTTACACTATTTTTTCAGAGCATTAACAGAACTGATGAGAGAATTCGGAGTCATCGTCCACTCATTGGAGAAGGATGCACAGAATGAAACAGGACATTTTCTAATAGATTGAAAAGTCTGCTGAATCCATGATGTCATAGCAGTGTTTACTATGCAGCTGAAAAGGATGTGAAGTCTCTTGCTATTCTCTCGTCTCTCTAGGAGCAGTGACTTCCTCTTGGCCTCACATTCCATCTATTCCCCAACAGACTTACTCAGAAGTCTGAGCCAGAAGAGTTCAATGACCAGACACTTGTGCTTTGACTAAAATAAACCATTTAGTCTACTAAAAACATCTAAAAAGATTTATATCAATGAATAAGGGAAGTCTTTTTATCACACATTATTGTGAGCTTTGATCTGCTGAACTAAGGTCAGTTTCAAAGAGGTATGTCTGATGAATAAATAATAATATTCCAATACATGTTTTTAACAAGCAGGGAGCATGACACCAGGAACCCTTCAACCACAGTGACCCAGGAAACAGCTGTCACAACACAAGAAAAAAAGGATTCCAGGAAAAAGTCTGTGTAAAAATTCACTTGTAAGTTAAAAAAAACTCTCATATAACAGTATTTATAATATTGACCTTGGCTGAGTGAAGCTCACTCCAAATCTTTTCTGACAAAGCAGTAAGATGAGCAGGTTTGGAGCAAATAACTGAAATATTCGTAACTGGTCTGTTTTATATGGAGCTTCTCTAGTCTTGATGACCACTCAAAGCGCTTTACGGTACAGTTTTGTTGCCATTCACACACATTCATACAGTGCATCTATGTGGAATATAGATGCACTGTTGAGTATTAGAAGCGTCAACGCTGACAGGCATCTCGGACATTTATGCTTATACATGATGCACGTCCCTGGTGAAAATACGGTGGAACAGCGGAATTCAAAAGCATCTTGACAGAAACTTCCTTTCTCATCTTATAAACACAGATCGACAACATTGTTCTCCTTTTACGACACTTTATGTGCATCAGGTCCACCCTCTGGTGCTTTATACACAGCTTGGGCGATGGAGAAGGGCGGGACGTGAATCAAGACCCTATTCTCTTGTATAAAGTTGAACATTTGTCTATTATTTGCCTGCATGTACAATGCGTTTTTTTTTATAAGTTGTCCATTGTATCATAGAGCCTATTACGTCTCGACTGTTCTTCATGAAAATGTATAAAATCCAATAAAAAGGACATTCTACGAGTTGATTTCGCCCCAAGGCCTGGCAGCTACAAACTATGTTATAATTAAGTCTGTATGCTGTATCTAGTTTAAATATTTTAAATGTAACATCTTCATGAACTTGTTCAAAGACCTACAGAGAATCTTAGGACATCTTGATTGACAGTAGAGGTCTGTTTCAGAGTACAGTGGCATCTAAGACTTTGATGAAACACAGAGACAGATACAAAGCGAGGCACAGACTGTTACCTCCAATAGCACAAGAGGAGCCTCATTAAATTCACTGCAGCAAACTGTGAGGCATAAACACAAAAAAATCAACTATCAAAGAGCCACATTCATAAGGCCGACAGCAAAATGAGTTTGGGGAGAGAGGGGCTGTTTCTTCTGGCCATCTGAGGTCCCATTCATTCATGCCATGCTGAGAGAGAGGGGGGGGTGGGGGGGGTGAGACCCTCTCCTCGCTCTACCCTGGCTGACGCATCCACTTGGCCTTCAGCCCAGACACACAGTGCAGAGAACAGCCTGACAACAGCTGCAGCCACTACGCACACATAAATCCACACAAGCTGAGTCCCATCTAAGACGCACACAAATCTGCACACACACACAATTTAATACTCACATATTTTCATGGGTGATTGACAACATATTATAGAACGAAGATGCTAATCACCTGCAGATATTCAAAAGCTTTATATCTTATCATTTTTATGGAATACAATCTTTATTGTTGCCATGGTGAATAAATCCCCTGAAAAACCCTGGGATAATTAAACTCATACATGTCTCACTGTGCCATAGAAGTTAGATTCTCTCACAGCTCATTACATACCTGCAGTATGAGTATAACTTTGACTCTTTTGGAAATTGTATTATTTGCTTTCTAGTGACAACTGGTACTTCTGTCACATCTGGATATTAAATATGAGGTGTTTCCCAGGCAGAGCTAAGCTGACACTAAATGTGCAGGGGAGTGAGGTTGTATTTGTAGACAAGGTGTGATAAAGAAAAGACATCAGTAAGAATGTTGAGTATTAATACAAATTTCAAATATAGATAAGAGTAAATTAACCACAAGTTCCTGACCAATTCTTATAATGAAGATGATTTGATGATCTAACATTCTCCTGCCCACTCACTCAGGCTGCACAGTAAACTGTGAGGGATCAAGACATCCTGACAAGGTCTCTCTCTGGACTGCTCTACAGTCACACAGAGATACAGCCAGGCTTAAAAACATAGGCTTTTTCTTCTCCACAACAATGTCACCACCTGTCAACCAGGGCTTCACATAACCTGAATGTTTGAGCGCCTTATCAGACTTTGGTATAAGCTTGTTACTTGTGTTTCTTCTGTAATTTGCACACTTACTTCTTTCTCAAGTCTCCAACAGAGACTTGTTGTTTATTTGCGCGAGAGTAAAAAAGAGCAGATTGTTGGACACATGGACAGATGGTTGATTTGTGGCAGATACTGTTACTATTCTAATTTTTGTGAAAATGTCCTTAAAATATGAGTTTATTAACAGACGGAGAGTGACAGGTCCTTACCCTAACTTCTTCTTCTTTTGAATGACCCTAAGCGCTAATTGACATCTTATCTTGTCCAACAAGCTTATGTTATTGTGAACTGGTCTACCTCCATTCATTCGGAAGCATTGGTAGTCATATAGTAAAATTTTCTGTTGTGTACGTTGCAGTCATGCTTTTTGTCATGTCACGCAATATGATATTGCAATATATGGGATGATGGTAAAAAGCCTATCTTATCATGTCCTGCTTTTATGGTTTATTTGGTTGCATCAAAGGTATACTCATGCAAACATGTGGATGCAGCTTTATGTTTTTCCACTCAAAACTGATGTAGCATATAGGCAACATAAACAAACAGTGAGTAGAATTAAAGTGATACAAAAGAGAAGAAACTCCAACCAGCCAAGACAAAAAGGTGTGTTCCTCACAATGGGGCTACTTCTGCGAAATTAATCAATTTTTAAGACAAAAGGTTTGTAAGTAAAGTGGTGAGTAATCATCTTCATTCAACCTTATCTGGAAATGTAATAACCTCTAACAGGATATGAAATTATTTCCCTCTTTGTGATGTAATGACACATCTGTTTGACAAATGGCATTACTGCTGCTAACCCCTTAAAGTACATGGAACTTACATTTAGTGCAACTCTCTGAACCATGCTGGTATTTAATTTCTGGGAATCTGCTGCTGGAAAAAAACTGAAATCAAAAGTAGAAGCCTCTTTGCATTCAAAAATCAAGTAGCATTTTAAATCACTATCACTTACACCTTCATATTTGGTAAGTGTTTAACATCAAAGTTAGCAGAACGATCTTTAGCTTTTAGCGAGACAGATGTATAAAAGGCCAAAGGGATGCAGTGTTCTTACAACAAGGAAACAAAAGACTTTTATACGAAACAATGAACAGAGACGTCTGCAACAAAGACAGAGCGGGAAGGGTTCCTGGAGAGGGTAGAGCGATTTAGCCGCATACTGAGGAAATGCCTTGAAACTCCCTGCAGAACAATGGCTTTCCTTCCTGCCTGTCTGTAATGGAAATAGTGATGACGACAAAAGCAGAGCTGAAATAGTCCCAGATTACTGCAAACAGTTAACAATTAAGCCAGACCAGTCAAAAGTTCAACACATCAGTATTTGTCGTAATCTTGACAACGGCACATATTTGTATTAACAACTGAATTTTGACAACAAACAGGAGTTATTAAGGTATCTTGGCCAGTGGAGCACACCTCCTTTCAGTTCTGAGTACGATAGCTACACAATTAATTGATTATTGCAATTTGATGTTACCATTTTCCTCCCATTGTATCACACACACCTTCATGTTTCAGATCTGACTGTGCAGCTCTGCTTCTCTGGGGTTGTGCATTTTTTAAAAGATTCTCTATGAAATATTGACTAGTGTAGACATATTCACAGTTTAGCAGCTTCTCCTTTTAAAGAGACAGTTCTGTTTCAGAGAACTTGCAGTAAACTAAAAGGGCATTTCATTCTCACTAATAACTCACTAATAACTCATCAAGACGCTGTCATCTCCATTGGATTAAGATCTGGGCTCTGAATCCAGAAGGCTAATGTTCCTGTTTTAGATAATTCTGTAGAACATTTACTTCTGTAATTTGGGTCAATCTGCTGCTACATCACCCAACTTCAGCCAAGACAGGTTCACTGATATTATCCTTTGATATTCCTTAATTAACCAGAATTCTCCCCAAACATAATGCTCCCTTGCATTTGGGAAGTATTGATTTCATGCTGGTATGTAGCGCCCTTTTCAAACTGTACATTGTGCTTCATGTACTTCACAACAATTCAACCTTGGTTTCATCTGTTCACAAACATATTTTCACCGTAGCATAGGGGAGAATAAAAATGCTTTTCGGCAAACGTGAGGGTTATCTTTTCCCACACATTTTACCAACCTATGACCATCTTTAAAGACACATTTCTGAGCAGATTGTTCAAAAGATTCACATACTTAGTGTTACCACTGTACATAGCTGACATGCCAAAGCACCATATGAAACCAATTACTCTCAACATCATAAACTGTGCAGTTAGTAGTAAGAGAGCGCTCAAAAGATCCAATGGGCTAACGGAGGGAAAGATTACGGCATGATAATTGCAGCGAGAAAAATAATGCGTCACAGTTCAGGCTTCCTAACAATGTTTGTTTTTCAAATGAGCACTGTTTCCTCCCTCTCTCTCTCCCAGCTCCTATCTGTAAAGCCTGTAAGCCCCTCCCCCATCCTGTAACTCCCACTCCTCCACACATACTACCTCCACATGGCTCCTGTCAGAGACATGACACAATGCTGAAAATGGCCTCCTGCTCCCATTTTCTCTGCAATGTTTTTTTAGGGATCAATTTATATATCCTAGGTGTTATCATTTAAATACAATATAAAATGTACACAAATAAGGTAATACAATACAATCATAGCTCTTTAGTTTGCCCTGTGGCTTCATGTGATAAAGAAATAGCAGTTCTACAGACAGACCATCATGAGTACTGTAGTTATAAGTACTGTAAATATAATAATACATTTGAGGAGTTCAATCTTGTAACTACAGCTTTTTTGTATTTTTATTAAACTTCAAGAATCATCATGAAACTGTATTGTATTTGGAACAAAGGAAAATTAAATCCAACATTTAAAATGATAATTGCATAAAGGACCAACTTGTATGCAAGTTGGCTTGTAGTCATTCAAAGTTGACAGTGCTTCATCTCAGACAAAAAAAATTACTGAATCATTTTGTGGTTATAAAATTGATGGGTGTAGTTATTAGAAATAAGTATTACTGCATGCTGCTCCAGTCAGTGCTAAATTTGTAATGCAGCACATGGATACAAGCGTTCTCCCAGTGGCTCTTCTGGAGTTTCTGCAGACTTTATACTGAAGGGGCAGATACTCTGAGATATATGCGTTCACTCATACAGCGGAGGATCTCCGGAGTTCAGTGCATGCCTGAAAGCAGCTAAGGATACTAAAGGATGGTAAACCATGTAATTATTGCTGTTCTTAACTATAAATGAAAAAAAACTATGATAAAGGAATGATAAATTAGTGTTGTAAATCCCAAAAGGACTGTGACCCTTTATTATCATAACGTCTGAAAATGTACTTATTATAGAATGCATATTCTTTAATGACTATCTATCCGTGTGTGGTTTATCTGAACACAGTCAAATCTTTTGGGCTTTTAAGACAATCCAAGCAACACCCGAATGTTTCTCTAACGATTAAAGGACCCTGCATAAAAAGAGAGCAAAGAACTTGATATACTCCACAACATGTGGCCACTAGGACGGAGGATAATCTTCGTTCCAATACTGCAGAGAGTTATCACAACCAGCTGTGTGCATTACAACACAAAATTACCACACCATCACAAATACTATTTAACATGTTTACTTTCCACCGTCACTGTGTTCAAAACAGGCAGCAACCACATGATTCAGAAGGAGACTGCTGTGGTAAGACTGCACCTTTTTTCTTCACTTGTAACTGCACAATATCAGTAGGTACCGCACCGTATAACTGCTTAACTCCCTGTAAAGCTCCCCTTGTTTGTATAAACACTTTTGTCATGAAACAAATAAGTTGAACCTGGCTCCACTTTTGCTGCAACACAACGTGAGGTCATCTGGCAAGGTGAGGTGTTGGCCAATCACATAGGAAAGACCGCTCCTCCAGCTGGACTCCGACAACACACCAACAACCAGGCAGCCCTTTCCTTGGCAAATGTCGAGTCAGTCTGACTGACACTGTTATGTAAATGAGGGACCATTTGTTTTCTTCATTCAACTCATTCAGGCCAGAAGCTTTTAAACGCTTTTAAAAACAAATGAGGCTGATTTGCAGAAGCTTCCAGTAAACCAGATGTTTCCCTCAGATAAACTTTGACATGGAAAAAAAGTGAGAGCCCTTTACACAGGTGGCTCTAATTTACACTATCAACTTCAGAGACAGCCAGTGACGTAAAATCATCACCTTGTGGGCTACTCCCTGCCTGTGTGCTTAAACTACAATATGCACTTTATAATTTTTTGGTTAGCAGTCGGACCAAAATGGAGGGGTTACAAGAATCAGGACATCCTTGTTAAAATCAAACAGTTAGAACAGCGACTAGAAAAATGTAATTCTGGTAAATAAGAAAGGGCCAAATACGAACGAGTGTTGAGGACGTAGTTCAGGATCACGAAAAGAAGTTGGAGAAAACAACCAGCTCCAGAGAAGGAGAAACGGTTGTCTGAGCACAGAGGAAGTTCAAAAGCGATAGTGCTTTGTTACTGACATGGCAATATTACATTATGATAATATACATATTTCTATATTCCCATTCATAACTAGGTTTGCACAGGGACTGCTTGTGATTGTGATGTGTATTTGATACCTGGCGGTGCTATTGAAGTATAGGCTACAGTTATTTGCTCTGACCTGCTCTTTGTTATAGTAGTGGCGTTGAAAGTTAGCCGGGATGGTCCTGTACTCTGGACCACTACATGCTGTATTGTCATGCATCAAGGGAGCATTACAATCAGTTGCTTCACTTATCACTTAGTGCATTTACCCAAGTCACAGACTGTCTGATGGTTCAGCTTGTTTGAATGTCTGGAGAGCTGTCAAGCCATGAGGTTAAGTGTGGAAAAGTTCAAAACTGTTTTACTTCCAACTGCTTCTTCTCTGAACTCATATTATGGACAGCCGCCTCTCCCAGCTAAAGAGTCAGAATTCCCCAAGACAACAAAGGACAATAAATGGTCAATATTGTACCTCAATGTGGAATAAGTATTCAAAACTAGCTGTGTAACACTCCTGAAACTGAGAATGAAAGTACGATACAAATGGCCACAATTTGATTTTGTGATACAGGACGTGTAATGTCTAAATTAGTTTCACTTTGATAATCACAATGTGAGAATCACGGAGACCTTGGGGTTTCGGAATCAGGATATCATTTTTTATGACTTTGAAGTAGTAAAAAAAGTATCAATGAAAACAGAATCCAGGGTTGCACTGTTAAAAGGACATCTCAGACTGTTTACAAGGATATCAAGAATTCTTGACCTTTAAAAAAGGAGAGCGTTTGAGATATCCTGCCACTACATTTACAGCCTACTGTATTTTTTCTTATTTGACACCTTTTAATCCTTTTACTGGACAGTTCCTGTTTGACCTGACAACGAGATACTCAAATCTACAGCTGTTTCTAGTTTTAGCTGTGCTGTATTTGGATGTTTCTATATCTGTGAGATTAAAGCAGCACACTTGATAAAATGCCTGATTGGCCCATAATGACTTCTCAGGTCCAGAATGTCCTTTATTGATCAGGTTAAGAGCTAAGAGGCGTTCTGAATGATGTAATTTGGCTGAATGAACTCCCTGAACTGGCCTGTACTGCAGTCCTGGATAATATAAAAGGAAAATGTATACAAAGTCAATGGACAATCTGGACAGCTGTCTGGGAGGATGATGTTGCAGTTTGACTCTGCAGTGCAGATACAGCAGTGGATAGATGAAGCATGATTCAGCCAAAACTATCTCTATTCACTTCACTCAAGTCATCACAAAATTAGCAAGTACTGTATGTAGGATACATATTGTATGAGATGGTATTTTCTTAGTTTTCAAAAGACAACTGCAGAGGTTGTGAGATAAATCCTGCTTCAATAGCCACAAAGTAAAAGATAATTTCTTTTACAGAGGATTTAGAGGGAAGGATGAAGCGCCTACACACACATGCACACACACCAGTGTTTTTACTGTGTGCACCTAAGGGCAGGACCACTTACTCTACTCTTTTCAGCCCACAGAGACATCATATAGAGTGATTCCAAGCACAGATCTACTCGGCTTTAACCTTTAGGGAGACTCAGTCTGGGGCTACATCCACATGCATCGCTTTTGCTATGTTCACACGTGCCATCCACTCTTCTTAGGAGCCTTTGAGCCATTAACACAGAGAACTTTTAGTTTGAAAATGTTCAGTCTGGATGGACAGAAGCAGAGATGTTTATAGAACACGCAGTTCCCTACATTTGTCTCCTGATTGGATCATGACTCTACTATCATGAACGCATTCAAAGTGATGCGTTCACTCACTGTCAGTAACAGTTCCACCTCGTCGTCCGCCCAAGAAAAGAAATCCCTACTTTTCACAATTGCCGTTCCTCGTTCATAGTATTTTCTGAAACCTAAACAAATAATTACAAAGCAGTCAATCTGCTTCATATCGACAAGCATGAGACCAGTGTATGTGAATGTTAAAGTAATATGCGTTTATAGGTGTGTTAGTATGTAAGAGATCATTTCTGATATGGAGATAAAGTGCTTATCTGCGCTGAGATTGTTCTTATTTTAAAATTAAAACATACTGGGATGGAAGTAGCCACAGTTAAGAAGCATCGAAGTTCACTCATAAATGAATAGTGCAATTTAAAAAGAAACAAGAACTTTTTAAATTGCACTATTTTGCTTATATTTGTATGTTAAGAATCTAAAAACATGGCTGATCTCTATGCATTCTGATATAAATGGACCCAATCAAAGGTCCGAAAGCATGTCCACATGAACAAATCCAAAACAAACGGCAGTTGTCATCCTCAAAAAGCTGCAGTGAAAATGCAAGATAACCATAAATCCAGCAGCTGAGAGTCCAAGTAAATAATATTAGACATGGAGGCAAGTAGCCAGACATGATGTCTTGACTGACAAACAATGTATTCAGTTGAGCTCAGTGTCAGACCCAATAACGTACGACTTTTGGCTGTGAGTGTTGTCATTCATCATGATTGTGCAGCACCCTGCCACAAGTTAATGCAGTTTCATCAGACTGCTGGGGGAGATCTAAGGAGGCGGGTCAGCAGTGATGCTGCATTTGTGCCTTGCAGTAATCACTCTCACTCTTCTCAATCTTGACTGTCTTTTTAAATGCTTTAACAAAGGTATTCCACAAATTACGGTTGGAATAAAGCACTTCATCCACAGATATTTGACTTACAATCAAAAAACTCACTCACTAAGCAAGATGTGGTAGTTATCAGGGTGTCACAAGAAATCTCTGAAGTTAGAAGTTTATCTTTCAACAACACAAGCAACCTGCTCAAGCTTTAAGAGTCTCACCGAGCTTGGTCTTCAGGCCCCATCCCTGCAGGACACCACTGGCCTGCAGTCTCTGTGGTAGTCAGTCAGTTACCTTACATAACACTGGTGTGTTACCAAGCCCCAAGAATGGTTCACCCCAATATCTGAGAACTTCAAATCAACCAAACTACATTTCATTTGTTGCCCAATTAAAAGGAAAGAAGTAGCATGTCCTGCACATTAGTGGAAGCTGCAAAAACATGATTATCAAATATTTTACTTCCTACCTTTAACGAATAACATAAACAAATCTGGCTCAATGTCTCCCTCAGCAGCGAATTATGATGGGAACTCAAGATGGCGAAGCCTAAAAGTTCCAATATGTGTACAGTAAATGCTGCTTTATGTTTTGAGTGAATGCCGAATTGTAGAGTATGGGTGTCTCCAAAGGCTCTTATAAAAAAGATCTGTGTTTCCTGTGTGTTTCTGCTTTGAGACAAACGAGCAATAATGAAATGGGATAAATTCCAGTGGAGTTCGTGTGGCTGTCATCCCAGCACGTCATGTCCCCAAGATAACAGAATGATATCAGGGAGGACATCGAGCGGGCGGTGGTCTCCAGCTAATGGAGACATCTGGAAAGGTCCAGTCAGAGCAGAGCCCGGCGGATGGACACCGTGTTACCGGAGGCACACTGTGTTACCTGAGGCCCTGGGGCTGGTGCGGACTCGGATTTTGCTGCATTGACTCAGAACTCTGGTGGGACGGGGCCGTGTGACCAAACTCTGCGGAGAAACTAGCTGCGCAGGTCCGGGCTGTGTTCTCCTCACACTGCGACCGAATCGAAGCACTCCACCCCGAAGTAACTTTTACAAATCGGGGTGCTCGTACGGGGAGTGCCGCTGTGGGTGTGGGGGGGGCCGCGGCCGGGCGAGGTCCTGTGCACTGCGGCTGCCCTTGGCCAGCCGGGGCAGGGCTCCGCGCTCCTCTCAGCCTCCCCGCACTGCGGTGGAGGACATTGCTCACTGAATCACACCGTCATGAAAAACAACGGAGTCAGCAGCCTCCACTTTGACCGCGTCCCGCACACGACCACGCTAAAGCATGGGCTGCGTGCGCATTCATTACCCCCACACGATCCCCCACCGCTGCAAACCCCCCCAAAAAACCCCGCACGGCCGGGTCATCTTACCTGGTACGATCTCCTCTGTCGCCGCTTGTTTGTCAGTCATCACGTCCCGCAGTGTCTCCTCCTCCAGAGCCTTCTCCCCGATGCAGCTGCACCAAGCAATTTTCCTGCTGTACCGATAAAAGCGAGCGAAGAAGAAGAAACCCCCTCAGCGACAAAAAACCACACGTGAAGCTTCCCGCGCTGCTAAATCCACGGAAACTTCCCTCCGCCTCGCCGCTTCCTGTTTCACGGAGGAGCTTTAACACGCACACGCACACATGGGGGTCCCAAGTGCTGTGGAAGTGGAGGAGGGGGTGGGGGGCGCAGAGTGGATGTTGGACCCCAGTCTACACTGCTGCTGCCTGCTGCTATGTCCGCCCCTCCCACCACACTCCGTCCTGCTGAGGAATCCTGCTGCTGCTGCTGGGACACCAGAGATGCTGAGCTCTGCTCCTCATGAGCACCATCACATGTGAAGGAGGGATAACTTTATCAATGATAGTGCATGGAAACTGGACATGAGGAAGGGGGGGCTTATTTCTTGTTTGTCATCGTTGTCCTCAGTCACATAGTGATGACATAGTAACCATTTGGGCTGAATGTGGTCCCAGGCTCAACACAGGCAGGCCTCATCCATCTGTCAAGCCATTCATCCAATCATCCATCCATCTAACCACCCATCCATCCTTATATCCATCTATCCATCCATCCATCCATCCATCCATTCATCCATTTATCCATTCATCCATTCATCCATACATCCATCCATACATCATTCATCCATTTATCCATTCATCCATCCATCCAGCCATCCATCCATCCATCCATCCATCCATCCATCCATCCATCCATCCATCCATCCATTCATCCATTTATCCATTCATCCATTCATCCATACATCATTCATCCATTTATCCATTCATCCATACATCCATCCATCCATCCATCCATCCATCCATCCATCCATCCATACATCTATCCATACATCCATCCATACATCCATACATACATCAATACATACAAACATACATACATACATTCATCCATTAATTATCTCATTCATTCATTAATCCATCCACCCATCCATGAGGCAGCTGAGTTAGGCAAGAGGCAGGTTACACACAGGGCGGGTCACCAGCATAATGCAGGGCCAACATAAATGGTCTAAATGGTAAATGGTCTGTATTTATATAGAGCATTTCTAGTGTTGATGGCCACTCAAAGTGCTTTACCACTCACACACACATTCATACAGTGCATCTTGGGGCAGCACTTTCTCTATCATACACGGCCGGCACATCCTTCAGGGGCAATCCGGGGTTCAGCGTCTTGCATAGGAATTCTGGATCTCCTCAGTGAATTTGATCAAAAGGTCTGCTTTAAACCCACACAGCTATGGATTCTATAACTTAAATCAAAATGTAAATATAGTTATATGCTGGGCAATCAAAAATCATCTCACATGTTTTGGACAGGACTTAGGTTCCATTTAGGTTTAACAAATCTGACCTCATTTATTTACATTTCATTGAGTGGCTTCTATCAGGGCGGGTCCAAGCCTTCATGGGGCCATAAGCTGAATGTGAATACGGGGCCTACATTGCAAATCTGTTAATTGTCAGTGTTTGATTATTCACCCATATTATTTAGATCATCATCAGTGTTGTATTAGTTGCACTGATAGAGGAAGTGGACTGATGTAGAATTAGCTAGGTATCTTATTTACATAACATTGCATTTTGTATGATTACATTTAAAGCACTTTTTGGGGGCCCACTGATGGCCACAGGGGCCCTGAACACAATATCCCCAGACTGTTAATTACTATTTAGTACGAGATCTTGACTTTAGAAGATCTCCTTTGTCAAAATCCAACGTCTTCTCTTGTGGCTCTTCCTTATTGGAGAATAAAATGAATGAATTCAAAAACTTGCTGAATTATGTAACTACTCTTTAACGAGCATGTGAACACGTTAAAATCTTAAGTGCATGACCGACAGTTTGAGCAATATGTGTTTCCATCAGACACACAGACCGGTCTGCAAACACAGGTGCATACATTCTGCTTGCCTGTTTTAGCAGTGACTCAGCAACAACTCCTGCCTCACTTCAAGCTAATGTGGGGGAAAACAGGAGCAAAGTAAACAATAACAGTCCATTCAGAAATTAGCCTTGAACAAGTTATACTGAACGGATATTGTGATGATAAAAAAAAACTAAAAGAAATAGGCACTGATGATGTTAATTAATATTAAGAAGCTTATAAATAACGTAACTACTGTCTTTCATGGGTCATTAGAGAGAAGGTTGAAAGTCTGGACAAATGGGTCAGATATCTGAATAGTCTAACAACCAACTGTTTCATCTCAAATGAAACTGGACCAAGGGGACAGTTCTTTGGATGCTTTACTAATCTGCTTAACAGACCCAGAATCTGCTGCTCCAGGACTTCTCGCCACCGCTTTTACCTACATCTGGAGATTTAACCGAGGACCCTGTGTGTGATGCTTGCTAACGGGCAAAATTTATAGTCATGGGAAGGGAGGGGGGGATTGTAAAAAAAATCAAGAAAGCTTTATCATTGGACGCAAAACCAATAAACCTGAGTGCATGGTGAGTCATCACGCAGTGGAAACTGTTTTACAGTAAGAGAAAAGACAGATTTAGATGAAAAATGTTGATTTTATAATAAGATATGGATGAACACTTAACAGAGGATTAAAACAGGGGGAATGGACTTTTCATGAAATGAAATGAGCCTGCCTTGTGTCCTGCTGCTGGTTGACTTTACAGTTTCTAGTTAACTTAATTAGTTGTTTTGTGACAGGAGTCAGTCACAGAAAGGTGTTACTTTGCACTTCCTGCTGGGCTGATGTCTCCCTTTGCTGCAGCATCTGTACCGTGTGAATCCTCATGGTAAACACAAGAATGGTTTTGTTGCTGTTACTTTTCTCACACTGAATTCTATATCTAGACTCAAAACACATCATGATTTGTTGTTATCAAAATAATAACTATGAATGGAAATATCTTCGATTTAACGGTATTTCACAAATTTCATCCTGATTTGGGAGCCATGGGACTTTAATGCTTTCTCTCAACAAGCAAATAGATTCTAGATCATTATCTAATGCAATTAATGTTATTGGCAAAAAGTTAAAGTTTAGAGAAAATGAGTTGTATCCTCACACCTGATTGTGAGAATACACATAGACGGGACCTTGTCGCCACCCAGCTGTGAGCGGGTAAGCCTCCCACTGTTCTTCCCTGTGTCAACTATGTGTTGAGAGACTCTTCACACTGTTACTGCTTTTTGTGTATTTACAGTGAAATTAAATAATGACACATTTTAAGAAGGTTCAGGTTGTCTGAATCTCTTCATTTTTTCAACCTGCTGGACAAATGCATGACAAATATTTGTGTGGAATAGGAGTTTGTGCCAAAACCAACCAAACACAGATTATCTATTAGTATCCAATATAAAACGGCTTCTAAACACATTAATGTCATCAGCCCTTCTCGTGTTCAATCCAGAAATATTTTGGAATGACTGGATTTTTTTGCATTAATTGATCATAAATTGTTACTTGCACTTAATCACAATATGCTCAAGGTAACAACACACAAAAAACATAATGCTTCATGTCTTTACCATTCAGGCAGAACTTTGGACGGGTCATCCTACACAGCTGCTTCAGCTACTACATGACAACACACATGCCCTCTATAAGAAGGGCCAGAGCCGCCTCCATCTGCTGAGGAGGCTGAGGTCCTTCGGAGTGTGCAGGGCTCTCCTCAGGACTTTTTATGACTCTGTGGTGGCCTCAGCCATCTTCTACGCTGTGGCCTGCTGGAGGGGGGGTAGCACGGACAGAGACAGGAGCAGGCTCAACAGACTGATAAGAAGAGCGAGCTCTGTCCTGGACTGTCCTCTGGACTCCATTGAGGAAGTGGGGGACAGAAGGATGTTAGCCAAGCTGGCGTCCATCATGGGCAACACCTCTCACCCCCTACACGACAATGTGGGGTCCCTGAGCAGCTCCTTCAGCAGCAGACTGTTACACCCACGGTGTAAGAAGGAGAGGTTCCGCAGGTCCTTCATCCCGGCTGCAGTCAGGCTCTACAACACCAGCACCACCTGATAATGTTGTAGTCCCTGTCTATTATCTCTATCTCCACTCAACCTCTCACCATAGCTGTATTTGTATTTTTATTTTTCTTATTTATTTATTTTGTATTTTTTACTCAGATCACTACCATGCACAATAATATTCAACACTTTACATCTATATTTATATCATGGTCACTTATAATGGTTACATTGCAATATTTATATTTTCCATTATGCTATTTTGTAGTATTATTTATATTATGGTCACTTACCTTTTAATTATTTTCTGTATCATGGTCACTACTGTTGCAATATTACTTATAATATTTTTGTTTTCATTACAATAACACTTACATCATTCCACTTTCTCCCCAGTACCTGCTTTTGCACAGTGTCTGTTTTGCTGGTTGTTTGTTTCGTTTTTCTCTTATTTGCTTTTCTCTTATTTGCTGTAACAAGTGAATTTCCCCATTGTGTGGATAAATAAAGAAATCTAATCTAATCTAATCTAATGTTTTTTTAAGATATCTAGTGTGAACAGCTCTTGGGGGCCACAAACTTTGGGGGCTGCATTTGAAGACCAAACGCATCACAGTGGCTCCTTTAAATGTGACCCAGAAATGTGTCTTTCAACCCTCGAGCAACGGAGACTCCACTCAGTGGATACTTCCCGGACCAACCTGTCCCAGAATTCACTGCGATCCAGGTGACAAACTGTTTTACAAAGAGGTAATGATGGCAGCAAGCAAGCAGAACACAACAAAACGCTTCATTTTAAAATCCACCTCAACTGAACAGCTGAGGTGGACATGTTGACATGTTGTAAAAGTATCTTTTCAGTATTTTTAATCAGCTGAAGAATGTTCTTGTCCGAGCTCTGTTGCTAGACAATGCCTTAAAGGGAGGGACAAGCTGGTAATGCAATAAGAAGATTAGACAATCTCACTTTAGTCTCCGCAGATGACGAAGGATACAGCCAACAAAGGATGCATCTGAACTTGACTAGACTGTGTCCTTCACAAGAAGGACACATTAAGTGTAGATCAGTGTAGAGTGCTGTTGGTCACAAATAAATCTACGAGAAGAGAAAAAATACTGTTAAACTGCAGCGGATAAGAGGACGTCAGCTGAGTAGGCACAGGTCCTTCATATGTGGCCCAGGATGGATTTGGATTCAAACTGCTAAAAGATTGTCTTCTGGCATTATCAGATCTGTATCTGATCTGAATGTGCTCACACCTGTACTCAGTGCTGTCCACTTGAGATCCCATCACAAAAAACACATGTTAATACCAGGTGTGTACTGTTGGGATTTCAAATTTTAGCTTCTCTGTGTGTGTGTTTGTGTGTGTCTGTGAAGATGTTTATGGAACTGTAGGAGCAGTTTGGGCCAGATATGGCCTTCACAATGACTTTTAATAAACGTTGCTGCTTGGTGTTAATCTTTAAGTATGTGTGTGCTTCACATCGCTGGTCAGTCTCACACCTGTCTTGATAAAGAGGTCTGATAAGAGCTGCTGCCTGTTGTGGGATAAATCTGTGGCATACTATACACTGTACTTTAATTTGTTCTCATACTTAACTTTTTATATTGAAGCATATCTCCCTTCGATTTATTTAACTTCACATAGAGTTCAAGCACCTTCCTGAGGTTTTGGAGGGCAGATAGAAAGACATTGTTTTGTTTTGGAGGATGCAGCCAATAAAGCAGAAACAGAATATTCTTTACTCCAATGGACCACAACATCGACCCACAAGGCGTCAGCCGAGTCAAGGCTTTTTCGTAATTTTTTCTAAACTGTCATGAACTGAAGATTTGGCCCAGCAACTATTAGAGGAGGAGAGAGACTGGAAGCAGCTGCTCGTCATATCCTTATTCCAGTACAAAGAGGGGGAACTACGCCTGCACACCATCTAGGAAGAACCAAGTCTCGACTCCCCTTCATTATTGACCAATCAAATTATGCCTACTGTCAAAAATATTACAAATGCCTTCCTTTCGACTTGTGACTGTTCGGTGCTGCTAGAGGGCCGCGACTCGTGCTTTGGGTGCCCATTGATTTGCTGTAACTTTTCATACCTTTTCAGTGCTTCTTAATAAATACTTGATTGAACCAAACCGAGACTGGCTCTTCTCATATTTAGGATAAACGAACACGCAACAACAGAACAGGGCCTTTTACACCACACGCTCTGTGCTCTTCCTAAAAGGAGTAGTAGGGAGAACAGAAACATGAATGAACATTTAGAGGTAATTTGTATAACTGTGTTAGTGTGGATTACTAAGATGTTAGATGTATATGGAGTCACTGGGTCCCTCGCTCTATCAGTGGAAGTTGTGAAGGTTGGAAATAAGACACAGGGACACACATAGAGGCTGGTCCTGGTAATTCACGTTCGAATAAATGATGAAGACCAGCCTTACCAGTGGGAAGTTGGACAAGCAGCCAGACAGGCAGGGAACAGACCTCAGGTGACTAAATACTGATAACAGGGTTTAGGTATATATAGAGATAGCATATATAATCACAAGTGAAATCTGACAAAATAAATGTTCTTTTTAACAGACTACACATCTACTACGCAAATCTGTGAAGGCACTCAGGTCATGGTATGAGGTTCTATAAAAAAGGAACAGGTTCAGGTTCTTAACAACGTTCCACCTCTCATTGTAAAGTTTTCTTCAGATCTGTGCGGAGTACGAGGTGACATGAGAGTCGTTGAGTTCCCATGTGAGTGGTTAGGCCCCTGAGAGTCATGTTGGGAATGGGCATTGAGCTGCTTGGGAGAAACATCAAGACTGCATTATCAGAGGCCGATAAATGGTGTCACAGGCCACCGCCTCTGTTTCGTGGCTGTAGTGGCTGGAAGTATCGCAGGCAGGCAGGACCCAAGTGCAGACAGGTCAGTGCAATAAATTGACATCGATCTACTAATTCCAGAAATCTCTGTCTGTCCGTCTGTGGCTTACCCTTCTCAAGAACCATTCATTTTATTGGCTTCACACATGGCATGTGCTTTGGTAAGAGCCCGATGAAGAGCAGTGTCAAAGTTGGTGTGATGTGAACAAGCAAGACATTTAATATTAATACATATTCACTCAGTAGTTGGGCTGTTGACAGGTTTTGATCTATAAACTTGAATTTAACCTGCTCTTGAGGAGCTAAGATGCTGGTAATTTACCCCGGAATGAGACTGAAAACCTAGAGTTAAACCTGAAGTTATCTCGAGAAGCACAGATCCTGCTTCCTAGTACAGGTGCCTGCTATGAAAACAGCTGCAGAAAATGAAATGTAGGAGGACTGTGATTTGATTACAAGTCTGGCTGTGGTATGGTCTGCCACAGATCATGAGCCAGTCGGGTTGACTCACTGTGACATGGGGGTGTTAAGTGGAGGAGCAGCATATATGTACCAAACAGACACATGAGATGAGATACTCCCACAGCAGGTGATCAGAGAAATTGCGTCATCTCTGTCCCCTCTTTTTAAGTTTTAGAAAGTGCTTGACAAAAGTGCAATGGCAACAATGGAGTAAAAACCAGACCTGTACATATTTATACCAAACCCAGTTTTGTATATACTCAACTCTTCATCATTTCCCACAGAGGGATCTCTCAATCTGCACCTCGGCCAAGGTTAAGTCCTGATTTCTTACTGCTTCCGCACACTCTTCTTTGGAGAATGATGCAAATAAGGCTTGGCAATGCTGCAAAGTTGCCTTGCTTCGCCGACTAGCTGAATTTATCCCTCTTCACTAAACACACTTATCAAACCATCATCCATCATCCAAGTGATCAAGTGGATGGATGCTTAATTGTGGCGAATTGTCCTTGAGTGGCAATTTTCACACTCATACAATAGACTGAGGGTTAATGCGTGGAAGTCATTGTCCCACCACAGGAATCTCAAATAGTCTTGGGCTACATTCATACCACCTCATTTATGTTTGAAAAGGCATCAGCTCTGCCATGGATAGGCGTCCAGACTGGAAATGCTGCTGGCCTTAAGGCCGATATATGCTACTCTGTTTTGACGGAGACGGACACATGGGAACGGCTTCTCCGACGTGGAAGGCCCTCTCCGAGCATCTCGGAGAGCTCTACGTACACCTCTGAGTTTTCTAACTATACGCCGGAATGTCAGAGAGCCTACGAATACCCCTTGGCTGTCCGCTAACGACATCATTTCCGAACGACATCATTTCCAGAATCTCACATTTCCGGACCTCACACTTCCTGTTTCATTCCCTGTATCACAATACAGTACAATACCGCCTATTTAAAACTGTTCACTGTAACCGTTTACTGTGTGTAAGGAAAGCCGGGAGGAGGTAAATAAACAATCAACGACTCCTACATACAAATACGTCGTGAGGTATGCTTCTCTAAGCTTGTCTTCGACAAAAAAAACGTTGCGCCAGCTGCTGTTCTGGCAGTGAATTGTTTTCAGCAGCCACAGTCTTCGTAGAACCATAAATAATATATATGAAGACTTTCAGTCGGGGTTTAGAGCCAATCACAGTACAGAGACAGCCCTGGCAAAAGTCACTAATGACCTTTTAATAGCCTCAGATCAGGGACTTGTGTCTGTCCTCGTTCTGTTAGATCTCAGTGCAGCATTCGACACAATTGACCATCAAATTTTATTACAAAGACTCAAACAGTTAATTAAAATTAATGGAACTGCCCTTAATTGGTTTAAATCTTATTTTTCTGATCGCTCCCAATTCGTGCAAATTAATGATGAGACATCTGTGCGCACCAAAGTTAACCATGGTGTTCCACAGGGCTCTGTGCTCGGCCCAATTTTATTCTCATTATATATGCTTCCACTAGGAAACATTATCAGGACACACTCGGTAAATTTCCACTGCTATGCGGATGACACCCAGTTATACTTGTCAATAAAACCTGAAAAAATTAATCAATTAACTAAACTTCGAGCATGTCTCAAGGACATAAAAACCTGGATGACCCGCAATTTTCTCTTATTAAAACCAAGAAAAAACAGAGGTTATAATACTTGGCCCCAAACACCTTAGAGATCTCATCTCATCTCATCTCATTTTCGTCCGCTTATCCGGGGTCGGGTCGCGGGGGGAGCAGCTCAAGCAGGGGGCCCCAGACTTCCCTTTCCCGGGCCACATTGACCAACTCTGACGGGGGGATCCCGAGGCGTTCCCAGGCCAGTGTTGAGATATAATCTCTCCACCTAGTCCTGGGTCTTCCCCGAGGTCTCCTCCCCACTGGACGTGCCTGAAACACCTCCCAAGGAAGGCGCCCAGTGGGCATCCTTACCAGATGCCCGAACCACCTCAGCTGACTCCTTTCTAAGTAAAGGAGCAGCGGCTCTAATCCGAGTTCCTCACGGATGGCTGAGCTTCTCACCCTATCCCTAAGGGAGACACCAGCCACCCTTCTGAGAAAACTCATCTCGGCCGCTTGTACCCGCGATCTCGTCCTTTCGGTCATCACCCAGCCCTCATGACCATAGGTGAGGATAGGAACGAAGATCGACCAGTAGATCGAGAGCTTTGCCTTGCGGCTCAGCTCTCTTTTCGTTACAACGGTGCGGTAAAGCGAACGCAATACCGCCCCCGCTGCTCCGATTCTCCGGCCAATCTCACGCTCCATAGTACCCTCACTCGCGAACAAGACCCCGAGGTACTTGAACTCCTTCACTTGGGCTAAGGACTCATTTCCTACCCGGAGTAAGCAATCCATCGGTTTCCTGCTAAGAGTCATGGCCTCAGATTTAGCGGTGCTGATCCTCATCCCAGCCGCTTCACACTCGGCCGCCAGCCGATCCAGTGAGCGCTGAAGGTCACAGGCCGATGATCCAATGAGGACCACATCATCTGCAAAAAGCAGTGACGAGATCCTCAGACCACCGAACTGCAACCCCTCCCCACCACGACTACGCCTCGATATCCTGTCCATGTATATCACAAACAGGATTGGTGACAAGGCGCAGCCCTGGCGGAGACCAGCACCCACTGAGAAAGAAACTGACTGGCTGCCGAGGACGCGAACACAGCTCTCGCTTTGGGAGTACAGGGATTGGATGGCCCTGAGGATAGACCCCCTTACCCCATACTCCCGCAGCACCTCCCACAGTTTCTCCCGGGGGACCCGGTCATACGCCTTCTCCAGATCCACAAAACACATGTAGACCGGATGGGCATACTCCCAGGCCCCCTCCAGGATCCTTGCGAGAGTGAAGAGCTGGTCCGTAGTTCCACGTCCGGGGCGAAAACCGCATTGTTCCTCTTCAATCTGAGGTTCGACGATCGGCCGAACCCTCCTTTCCAGCACCTTGGAGTAGACTTTACCAGGGAGGCTGAGAAGTGTGATACCCCGGTAATTGGAACACACTCTCTGGTCCCCCTTTTTGAACAGGGGAACCACCACCCCGGTTTGCCACTCCTTTGGCACTGTACCCGACTCCCACGCGATGTTGAATAGGCGTGTCAACCATGACAGCCCCTCAACACCCAGAGCCTTTAGCATTTCTGGCTGGATCTCATCAATCCCTGGGGCTTTGCCACTGCGGAGATGTTTGACTACCTCAGTGACCTCCACCAGGGAAATTGACGACGAAACACCATCAACCTCGAGCTCTGCCTCCAACATAGAGGGCGTGTTATTCGGATTCAGGAGTTCCTCAAAGTGTTCCTTCCAACGTCCGACGACCTCCTCAGTTGAGGTCAACAGAGTCCCATCCTTACTGTACACAGCTTGGATGGTTCCCCGTTTCCCCCTCCTGAGGTGCCGGATAGTCTTCCAGAAACACTTTGGTGCCGACCGAAAGTCCTTCTCCATGGCCTCTCCGAACTTCTCCCACACTCGCTGCTTAGCCTCCGACACGGCAGCAGCTGCAGCCCTTCGGGCCTGTCGGTACCCTGCAACCGAGTCAGGAGTCCTCCAGGATATCATATCCCGGAAGGCCTCCTTCTTCAATCGGACGGCTTCCCTGACCACCGGTGTCCACCACGGTGTCCGAGGGTTACCGCCCCTTGAGGAGCCTAAGACCCTGAGGCCACAGCTAGCCACCGCAGCTTCAGCAATGGAGGCTTTGAACATCGCCCACTCCGGCTCAATGCCCCCAACCTCCACAGGAATGCCAGAAAAGCTCCGCCGGAGGTGTGAGTTGAAGATACCTAGGACGGGGGCCTCCTCCAGACGTTCCCAGTTCACCCGCACTACTCGTTTGGGCTTACCAGGTCTATCCGGAAATTTCCCCCATTCCCTGATCCAACTCACAACCAGATGGTGGTCGGTTGACAGTTCCGCCCCTCTCTTTACCCGAGTGTCCAAAACATGCGGCCTCAGATCAGATGACACGATCACAAAATCGATCATTGATCTTCGGCGTAGGGTACTCTGGTACCAGGTACACTTATGAGCACCCTTATGTTCGAACATGGTGTTTGTTATGGATAATCCATGACTAGCACAGAAGTCCAATAACAACCGACCGCTCGGGTTTAGATCAGGGAGGCCGTTCCTCCCCACCACGCCTCTCCAGGTGTCTCCATCGTTGCCCACGTGGGCGTTGAAGTCACCCAGCAGAACTACGGAGTCCCCTACTGGAGCCCCATACAGGACTCCATTCAGGGTCTCCAAGAAGGCCGAGTACTCTGAGCTGCCGTTTGGTGCATACGCACAAACAACAGTCAGAGTTTTCCCCCCTACAACCCTTAGGCGCAGGGAGGCGACCCTCTCATCTACCGGGGTAAACTCCAACACCGCGGCGCTCAGCCGGGGATTTATGAGTATCCCCACACCCGCCCGGCGCCTCACGCCCTTGGCAACTCCGGAGAAGAATAGAGTCCAACCCTTATCCAGGAGTACGGTACCAGAGCTGAGACTGTGCGTGGAGGTAAGCCCCACCAGATCTAACTGATAGCGCTCCACCTCCCTCACAAGCTCCGGTTCCTTTCCCCACAGCGAGGTGACGTTCCACGTCCCCAGAGCCAGCTTCTGCCGCCCGGGTCTGGTCCGCCGAGACCCCTGACCTTCGCTGCCACCCATGTGGCTGCGCACCCGACCCCAACGGGTCTTCCCACAGGTGGTGGGCCCATGAGATGAAAAGAGGGGGGGTGCCACGTAGTTTGTTCGGGCTGTGCCCGACCGGGCTCTGTGGCAAACCCGGCCACCAGGCGCTCGCCATCGAGCCCTCCGTCTGGGCTCCAGACGGGGGCCCCGGGCTTCCTCCGGGCCGGGTCACATCTCCTCTTTTTACGATATTCATTGAGGGTTTTTTTGAACCATTCTTAGTCTGGCTCCCTCACCTGAGACCACTCTGCCATGAGAGACCCTACCAGGAGCACAAGGCTCCAGACAACACAGCCCTCAGGTTCACAGGGACACGCAAACCTCTCCACCACGATAAGGTGACGGTTCCAGGAGAGGTTAATTAATCAATTAACTAAACTTCGAGCATGTCTCAAGGACATAAAAACCTGGATGACCCGCAATTTTCTCTTATTAAACTCAGACAAAACAGAGGTTATAATACTTGGCCCCAAACACCTTAGAGATAAATTATCTAATGATATAGCTGCGCTAGACGACATTGCCCTTGCTTCCAACGAAACAGTCAGGAACTTGGGAGTGATCTTCGATCCTGATTTATCTTTTAATAGTCACTTAAAACAAATTTCTCGGACTGCCTTTTTCCACTTGCGTAATATTTCAAAAATCAGGCATGTCCTTTTGCAAAAAGATGCAGAAAAACTAGTCCACGCCTTCGTTACATCGAGACTGGACTATTGTAACTCATTATTATCAGGCTCCAGCAGTAAGTCGTTAAAGACTCTACAGCTTGTCCAAAATGCCGCAGCACGTGTCCTGACAAGAACAAAGAAAAGAGAGCACATTTCTCCAGTATTAGCTTCGCTACACTGGCTTCCAGTTAAATCTAGAATAGAATTTAAAATTCTCCTCCTCACCTTCAAGGCCCTTAATAATATAGCGCCTTTTTACCTTAAAGAGCTGTTAGTACCTTATAAACCCTCTAGAGCACTCCGCTCCCAGAATTCAGGCTTACTTGTCGTCCCTAAAGTCTCTAAAAGTAGAGTAGGAGCCAGAGCTTTTAGCCATCAAGCCCCTCACTTGTGGAATAATCTACCAATTTCAGTTCGGGAGGCAGACACCATCTGTTTGTTTAAGAGTAGGCTCAAAACCTTTCTTTTTGATAAAGCTTATAGTTAGAGTTAATTAGTGAGGCAGACCGTTACTTGCTCTATTTAATGACATATGACACACGGAGCTTCTTTTTCCAGCTTCTCCTTCCTCTTCTCCATCCCTAATCGTTAAAGAACACTCTAAAAACATATCTGTTTACCACTTTTTTAAAAATATGAATGTGTTCCCTTAACTGGCGAGAAATATTAAACCCAACTTGTCTACATGGTGAGTTTCAACTGTGCATTTTTTCAAAGTTAATAACACGCCCAAATTTGCCCGGGCTTGTCCCATTGAAGATGACTCTATCACAAGAAGAGAAAGGAGGAAGAGAAACGGGAGTCCTAATATTTGAACATCATTAGTGTGATAATCAGTTCAGTCTGTTTTCTATTGTGTATGGTGTCTTGTTTTACTTCCTGTAGGTTTCCCCACACACCTGTACCTTGTTTGTAATTAAGCTTGCCCTATTTATACCCTGTGTTTCCACGTGCCCTCTGTCAGATGGTCCTCATCTCCTTCCTGTGTACGTGTGCTCAAGCCTGAATGTCCCTGTGTTTGCTTGCCTGGTTTTTGTCTCTGCCTGGATTACGGATTTGGATCTTGTGCTTTGTCCGTGAATGGACTTGGTTGCTTCTTTGACGGCCTTCCTTTGTATGACCTTTGGATTATTAAAGTAAAGCTTTATTTTGAACTTAATTTTTCCTTTGATTGCTTCCTTTTGCATCTGAGTCACAATTAGGGTCAGTAACCATCTTTGTTTTGTCTTATTAACAACTGCTAACTGCATAAGCAAAGAGTGAAAGATATCATTGTTTTCCGCCGCAATTAAGTTAAATTATGAAGCAAATTTAGGTATTCTTAGCTAGCTAACATTAATGGTGTCTCATTTTGTCACTTCGTTCTGTTTTATGGCGGCAGCTGAATTACATTAAGTAGCACTGAACTTGTGTAAAGTTATTTTTGCTACTGCAAAGTAAAGTTCTTTGTTGTCCCTAGAAGTTCAGATGCACTAGTAGAATTATCTGCATGTTATTTACAGGTCACAGGTGCACAGGGAGACAATTTTGATTTTCCAAGCTCAGTGACAGCTACTGGCATCTGCAACATTATCATCATGTGAGCATGTTTGATAAGGGTCATTGAAAGACTGCAACATAAGGGAGATTTAAAAAAAAGCAGTAAGAGCCTGTAAAATTAAAAACTCAGAGAGAGAGGCCCATGCAACATCAGCCATCAGCTCGCCTGATTGTATTATGATTATCATTTGTAATAAATCTAAGTGCACTGTGATAAACTACATCCATCTCCAGAGACGCAGCTAAATTCTGCTTGTTTAAAATATTACCACATACAAGACCGATGGGAAAGTTCCCTCAGAAAGCATCTACTACAAAGCAGAGAAAAATATGTCAACAGTCCAGTGCACGACCATGTCTTTTCCTTTATGGCCACAGTTTATCATTTTCTAATTGTCCAAGATACAGAATTTATGTGATGCTGTAATGTCAACATGGAGCAGAATCTAAGAAGAAAAATGAACAACAACTTGCGGCCTCAATGATACAATGAACTACAGATCATTAGGGTGTCAGATTGTTTCTGTGTAAGGAAAACTGATTCAGATCATTATCACTGACTGTGTTGTCTTTGGAGCTAAATTAACCAATGAGAAGCTAATGCTTATTACACCTGTTTATCTTATGCATGTTTATGATTGAACTTTTCCATCAACATCAGTTCACTGAGCACTCTGTGGAAACAGTACTGTCCTGTTGTCCGACACTCTGGAGGATCTGGTCATGGACAAAATAACCATGTTGATGTCATCATGCCATCAGGGTTGCTGTTTCGTTTTCTTTGACCATATTTCTTTTAATGAACATTAATATTTTTGTTGGGTGCTGGCGGGTTTATGACGATCACCACCTGGTGTTCACATTCTGCACTATCATTTACAACTACATCAGTGGAGACCAATGCACTGTACTTCTATTATGGTTTGTTTACATGCAACTAGTACGACCGCAAATGTTTGATGATTTTATTTGTAATTTAACATTATAATGAGAGCTCAAATTTAATTTGTCAAAACTACACTCCTGTGTTCAGTGTTCAAGTAGAAAGTAAATTCAGCTGCATTACTTAATATGTACCACTAGAGGGTAGTACAAGTGTACAAGTAGAAAGTGAAGGAGGTCTACAGGCCTCAGGAAAGGAGTGGAAAGGGGTGTCTCATACACAAACACGCACAGACACACTATATGTTCATATATATCATATTTAATATGAATGACAGAGTAATAATACGTGATTTGCAAGTAATGTCTGAAGTTTCTACAAATATAATTGTAATGCATGATCTTATTGTAAGTAGCTTTGGATAATAGCGTCAGCTAAAGGAAATGTAACTGCATTATATTGTTAACTAATCAATCAGCCCATTAAAACCTGTCACCTGTCAGGGACTGATTGGTGTATTTACTGTTTGTAAATAAACAGAAATACTCTGATCAGGCATCATTTAATTGTTGATGACCAGTGTATACACAAGATTCTTCAGCACAATTAATTACAAACTATAATATATAAATATACTCTTTCTCAGCTCCACCTGGAAGCAGTGACATATTTTTCACTTATAAAGGATGTTGCTAGATACATTGGAATTTTTCCATCCAAGTATTTAGTTTCTTAGTTGCTGAAGAAATTTAATTAAAATATGGCACTGAAAGTAAAAATAAGAAAATGGTTAGAAATGATGAACTGTATGATGATTTATTTTATGTGAAGCACACTGGGTTAATATGCTCTGACCATTATGATGAAGTCAACCTCCTAAACCCTCTGTGAAGTGCTTCAGCCACAGGTCGGACATCATTTAGCCCCTAAACAAAGAGCTGTGCGTGGCTCAAAACCCGGCCGAGCAACATGAACATCTGGGCTGACTGTCTGGTCCCTCCGCTCTGCAGCTTCCAGAGAACAACAGCACAGACCTTCCTCTCAGGGAGATGTCAGAGAACAGGACACTGAAGAATTCCTCTCTTTTTAGATCTGACATTTATCTCCTGCAGCTCGCTAAGCACCATCATGCCTTGTGTGTTATAGATTAAGACTGAAAATATTATTGAAAATAATTCAATGTGATCAATCAAATTGATTGTATTACAGCTCAGATATATGAAAAGACAGCTAATTTGTTTTAATCAGCTAACAACATATGTTCATCATTTTACATCAGTGTGTGCAGCCTGCAGGCCTGTTGCTCTGGGAATGTTTCTCCTGAATAATCATTATTCTATATTGTAGAGTTTTAAAGTTCTTTTATGGTATTATTTCAACATTTTCACTGAGATTCTGTTTTAAATACCCTTGTGGAATCTTATTTTAAGTGATTTGATTTGCCATAGATTTTTTATTTTATTTTGATCAGTGCTTTTGAGACAGTAAAATCAAACAATAAATTATTATTCAAGCGTATGGAATAAGACTATACATTTATTTTGTGGATTAGCCTTGTATTATTTTAAAAGAGGGTTTTTAATTTAGTTGGGGGCAATTAATTCTACTTATGCCAAATAACTTTTTAAAAACCCAGTCTTTTATCTGAACAATGTAACGTAAACGGGAATCGTACATGTGTAACTCACAGCACTCCGTGGCATCCGACAAGCAGAACATCTTTAAAGTAAAATCAAGAACAAAAGTTTAGTAAAAATAGAATTGATGGTTTTTTCTTTGATTCTCCTTGTATTCATCAGTCTGCACAGCTCTGTATCTCCACAGCCACGAACCAGGCCACACATACACATGTCAGCAGTAACACTGGGAGGTTCCCAGCAACACCTCAGCTCTCTGTATCACCATCACAGGCCATTCTTCTCTACCAGTCTCCTGCCAGACTTATAAAGCCCACCAATACCCCCATTCAAACCACACCTGGTCAAGTTTGAAAACATGACTAGTGGATTTTAATTAGGTGCAATTAGAGATGGCGACCATGCGGAGAGCTGCATGCACCCCCTGCTTTTTAGACAGGGGGAGAGACAAAAAATAGATGCGCTAATTAGGCCAGAGGCTACTTTTATTCATGTGACCTGTGGAGACCCCGAGCAAGCTGTTTAATGTCACTGCTCTGACAATTAAAGCAGGAATTCATTTGAATGAGCGCTGCGTGTTGACATAAACAGACACCATTACATTCACGGCGATGGGAAGAGTTGCCTGTGAGCATTGAATGGCCTGTGTTAATGGGCCAGCAGTAACAGGTGACAAGCAGAAGAGGAGAATGGTAGAAGCACGTGCAGCCATTTGCACACTTGTCTACATGTTGTGTTTGTGTAGATAAATACGAAGCCGGTGAGCTACTACATTGAGAAATTGTCGGGCAGAATGTTTCAGTCACATATTCCTTTTCAAAAGATGATAAAGGTGAGTATAAAGATTTCCCTTCAACTCATGGGAATTGTATAGACAAAACTTCAGTTCTGCATCTAAATGACAATTTCACACTTTTTGTCAATTATTACCCATTTTTTCCAGGGGGACCTTTGAAGACCCTCTGAGGACCTTGAGAACCTGCTTGAAGACACCAAGTGGAACCCAACAAGGCACATCAGTGTTTTAAAAGGACATTCACAGTTCTTCTTCCTGTTACAAATTAGCTGAAGACACTTTTCATGCAGCCCAATTTCATATGCCATTTGTGTCACTTAGACCAAACTGGTCATTTTCTTGGCTGTTGGCACCCTGCTGTTGCAGTCTACCATCCTCTGGAGGAAAGATATAAAAAAAGAAAGGAGTGATGGCCCTATTATGTCCTCAGATGTGAGACGAGAGTGTCCAGGGGGGGCTGGGGCTCCGCTTCATTGGCTGAAAGCTGCAAATTTTTAGGATTTAGCGTCTTAAAATGTGCCCCCTCGCCTTTCTTTTTTTGGTCAGGCCTAAATGCCCTTTACTTTTTTTATTATTATGTTTCCATAAGGCTTTTGGCTAAACCTTATCCCGCCCCTGGTAGATAAGGCATCAAGGATTCATAGGAATAAAGTTTTAGTTCCTGAGTGTCTGAGGGTGAACACGCAGTGGAGTAAGACAACACACAGGAGATCCAGATAACAAAGACCCAGTTCTTCTGCTCTGCCTCCAGGTTGTGGCGGCAGTAACGGCAGTAAGTGGGACCTGATGGCAATGTGGACGTAAACAGGAGATTACATGTTTAAGCATAATTACTTTAGGATTTAGATAGAATAGTCTTGTTTTCTATTCTGTCATCCTTGATCTCATCTTTGTAGCTCCCCACGCAGATTTGAATATTCATCTATTTTACTGAGTGAGAGGAAACATACTTTTTACAATTTATTGGGGATTATCTCACAGAACACTCTTTAAATATGATTCGTTCCTGGAGTTTGGATCGTAAAGGGCTGTGGACGTTTGGGAGGAACACAGCCATTCAGTTTTATTTTAGTAATAAATATTTGACTTTTGTAGTTTTGTGGATGCAGATCAAGCAGGGTTTTTGTCTCTGTATGATTTGATGTCAGTCCTCAGGTTTGCTGTATTGTCAACAAATATACATGTTTTATTTTTTTGTGCAGGTTTCAGACTGGGTTTCCACAGGAAGTGAGGTCAGAGCAGGTTTTGATGAGTACAAATAGTGTGATGACATTCAACATGCCTGTGAACCCCTGCATGGTGCCAGAGCAATGAGGATAAAGACCTTCTTGTGCCTGGGTGGCACATTTGTGTCACTCCTGAAATGCAGTCTAAATCTGAGCCATGTGGATGCGCTCGGGCGATGGAGTCTGTTCGCCTGCTTGACTTTCTGCCCTGGATGAAGCTGGCCCTCTGTGTGACCCCGCAGTGACCCCTGGAGCTGCTGGAGGGGCCTCCTGAGCCCAGGACTCTAATCCTGCTTGGTCCTGAAATAGGCCACGAGAAGGGAACCAGGAAAAAAACGTTGGATTATTATGAATACTATAATTATTTATTTATTCATACCATTATTTTAAAATCAATGGCACAGCCCCAGCTATTACATTATTTGATTCAATTTGAAAACTGAAATTGCAAAATGACTTTTTTCTCATTTTAATTGAATTGAAATCTAATCATATACTTCGTACTACCTAGATACTCTTTGAATTTATTTTCCAGATTTAAATACTTTCTGAATATAATTAGGAACCGTTTAGACAAAATCACAAGCGCCTAAAATTATTTAAAAAAACAAGAACCAAACTGTGCTTGGTTGAAATATTCGAATATTAGAGTAACAGGAGGGAAATTAATCTTAATTAAAAAAAAACATGTTAAATGTGAAGGATAAAATTAGCCTTTTAATTGAGAAATTGAAAGAATCTTTGAAGCAGCGTCATGTTTTACGGTTTGACAACAAGCTTTCCTCGGGGTTCACGGAGAAGCCTCTGACCCGCTGATCTGTCCAGGTTCCGGGCTCCAAGGGCTCCGGGCTCCGTGCTCCGGGGGTTGCGGGCGCTCCGGGCTCCATAGCCGTGGAGACGGTTCACCTCTGTCCGCCAACCTGCGCACCGGCAACGGCACCACCTTATCCTACATGTGAACTGTGCATGTATTCATTATGACTAGTGAACAGATACAGAATCAGACCAAATGAAATAAATAAAACAACATTAACACAAGTTTAACATCCTCAGGTGCAAACAACATTAGGAATAAGTTGACATTTTCCCTGCGAATAAACAATATGGTAATCACTGGAAACAATAAGAGATCGGAGTGTGACGAGCGTCTCATTCCACACGGGTGTGTGTGACTTAAAGAGGTGTCTGTGAGCGTGTGTGTGTGTGTGTGTGTGTGTGTGATTTGAAAGTCAACAGATCATTATGGGTGTGAGGTGACTCGAGTATTTTCACTGCAAATATTGTCGCAATATAAACCAGACGGAGGAAAGTAGGGCCTTCTGTATTTGTTGGAAATGTCTGACAATTATTTCTTAATTTTAAAATGATTAATTATTATAACATGTATTTGATGATATATCAGCATACATTTTATTTTATTTTTTATTATTATACTTTCCCTTTCAAAATAAAGCATAAGCTCCTGCATCAACAACGCGTTGAGTTACAGAGAGATGGAAACGGGGAGATTTTCTCCATCATCTGGTGTTGATCTGTCTCTTAACAAACAGTAATAAAGTTAGAATTCAACAGGCCCTGTGTGGCCTTGTGTGGATCCGAGTGAATGATGGTCCATCTCACAGCCTGGGGAGAGGTTGACAGACAGATAATGAAGGCCTCCCTGTGATTCTGCAGCCTGAGGCCCACAGCCCAGTGAGAGCCCACAGCCCAGTGAGTGGGAGGCTACTGGGTGACAAGAGGACCCAGTCACTGTGGTGTCTTCTTCAAGCTGCTCACTGGGGTCCCATCTGACTGTGTCCTTTAGAGAAGAAACACCAGAAAGTCTCTATCAAACTGCTGCAATTTAATATGTCATTACAGGGCAATTGACAAGTTGATTGGAATTATTCATAACCAAGGAAAAGTACACACGGGGGGTAAGTATATTAATAATAAATCATCAAAGACAGTTTATTGGTCAAATATATACATTGTTAGCCAACTAGTTCCTGCTGCAGAGAAATAAAACAACATAAAATAAAATTTGGGCTATGGGTTAGCATCGCAATGTCCAACATTTACAAGTGTTAATATTCAGTGTTTAAGTCTTAAATATGAGCTAAATCTGAATTCGTGATAACATTCAATTATTTAAAATGCTAAATGTTCAATTCCATTATTAATGTTTTAAATCTTTATTTTGTATTGAAACAAACACAGAGAACAAAATTAAATCAGGCAAACAAAAAGAGGTCAGGTTCTGAAATTATTTTGCAAAAGAAAGTAAAAGAAAAGAAACAAAACACTTTCCACTCCTCCACATTATGCTATCCTATTGTCGTGGAATGGCTTTTGATAAAGTTACTGTATACTCACCCTAGTAAACTGAACATAGTTAAATTCACAACAGAACAATAATTTGATTAATGTGATTTACTGTAACTAGCTTTCATATATTTGATGTAGATGGATCAGTGGCAGGCATGTATAACCACACATGCCCAGGGAAATGATTATTGCAGAGGTGCTCATGGTGAAATTGGCTAATCAGGTTGATGGTAACTGAACGTGACTTAACAATAAAATACTAAAAAGTATGGTGTGGGTGGTGTGAAATAATAATAATAATAATAATAATAATAATAATAATAATAATAATAATAATAATAATAATAATAATAATAATAATAACATTTTATTTATTGGCCTTTCAAGACACTCAAGGACACCTTACATGTACAAACAATACAAAAAAAAACCAGATACACAAACATAAAAACAGACAAAACATGAATACAAACAATATAACAGCCTAATAAAATAACAAATAAATACTATACAAATTATATTGAGTAAGCTAAACGGAAGAGGTGAGTTTTAAACGGGATGTGAAAGTGGGGAGAGAGTCAGATTCACTGATGGCTTTTGGGAGAGAGTTCTAAATAGAGAAATGTGGCGGTCAGTTTGTTTCCAAATCAAGGTTAGTGCGACACACCAAGCTGTCCTTGGCCTGTAGCTGTACTCACTCTTATCTTGAGAAGATTTAGCTCCGTTAACCAGTTCACCAACAAGCGACCTGCCTTTTGAACCCACTTTCACTTCTAAGCTCTTCACTGCGGTTGAACATGTCCATGTTGTCAGATTGCAGCCTTGACTCTCCCCTGAGAGACATGCAAAGTTTTTATTGTACCTAAAATTCCCACTGACTTTCTGATAACCTTATTTTCAATTTATTTCCAATGTGCTTATAGATAATCGGTTTTAAAATGTTACGTTGTTTTTAAATGTGATCTTGACAAATAAAGCTGAATCCTCATGTAAATGCTGCATGCCATGGCAGAGAAAGAACAATCCATGGCTCCACAGTCATGCTCACAAAACGAACGTAAGCGATAGAAGTAAATTCGAAACATTCAAGTGTTTACCCGTGAGATTAGAAATAGCCCACACGGGGAGAGTTACAGTGATGTCACTCGAATTTCCTGACCTGCCGCCGTCACTTGAACTTCTCGTTCCCATGGCAACACACAACACAAAGCCAGTGTCGAGCCGACGCTCGAGCACGGAGAGACAGAAGCTCAAATCGTGGCAGCGGGCTCTCGAAGAGGCACTTCCGGTGGCAACCAGCCATTCAGGCAGATGTCAGTTGCCACAGCTGTTTGGAGCAACTACTGCTGTTTGTGACTTATTCTGGGAGATTTGGAGAATTTGTGAACGTTTACTTACTTGTTATTGTTCCATACAGTTAAGGTGTCGTCCCTTCACATTTGTTTTATTCTTTTCTACTTTCTGTGCTTGTATGCTCAACTTAATATCCAGATATATTGGTTTTCATCTGAAACAAATGTTGTGGGGAGTTTTAGTTTAACTTTAACGATTTATTAGGAGTTTTCTGGGTCCATGCCATGTTAATTATTTTATTTATGTCTACTGATCATTAACAAGATGCGCCTGTGCCAAACATCAGACTCCTAACAGCGATACAGAACAAATTACATAATGATTTTTTTTCAAAGCCAAAGAAATCCAGTCTCCATGAAAAGTTGACTAGTCAGCACATAATGCGGATGATCACCTGGGCTACAAACACTAGGTTTCCCTACAGATCGAGCAGAACTGCATAAAAAAATGTATTACTTTGCACTGTAACAAGGTGCAACCAGTGTCAAGTGGACACTTCACTGCAGTACCATCTCTACATCCCTGTATTTCCATATATATTTATGTAGCCTATTGTGCATATCCTTATCTGATTCAATATCTGGTCTTTATCCGCAGATATGCATATCAGTTAGTTTTTTGAATGTTTTGTAGGTTTCCATCATCTGCAAAATTAGTAGAAAATGTCCTTCCTGAGGTCTCGCGGTAGAGACAGTTTCATGCTGTGTTAGCCTATAGTGTTTTATATTACATATACTAATTCAGTTGTCCTTTCCGATCCACAGAACAGTCTCTGGGCAAATCAAGTCATGACTGACAAGGTGATGCAACCAGTTTCCGAAGCCAACATGAATGGTGTTACTTTCTGTGTAATGACCTTTATCCAGGCATCGTTTTTAGATGTGGACAGAGAGTTGAGCTGTTGTTAAAAGGATGGAACACAATCTGGTACACACGAATGTGGTAGGACTTAGCAGTGATGTCAATGGAACGTGATGCTCTATGACTGAAGCTGGAACACTGTTTTCTTTCCAATGATTTACATAAAAAGACTCAATTTCCTCGACTTTACTTCTCTGTCTAAAATGATGATGGTGAGAAGCTTTTATTAAAGTGTCATTAGCCAAATATTGTTCGTGCCTTAAGAACTTCAAAGATTTGTTCATATTAAAGTCACTTTAAGCCAGTCCTCTGAAGCCCTTTTTAAGTTTCCACTATTACTAACATTTAACACCACTGACCCAATTTGTCATTACAATAAACAATTCTATAATTGAATGCTTTAATTTAGTTATTTTGTGATCCGCATTTTCACAAATTACTCAAGCATACAAAATTGGAATGTCTATCTGTCATCAAAGCTTTAAAAAAAAATCTTAATTTTTCAAGTTGTACTTGGTAACCTTGGTGAAGATGTAATTGAAATTACTTGTTAGCCAGGAAAGAATAAATAACGGTTGGCTTCAATATCACTACATTTCAATTGACTAAGTTGAAGGACTAACAGTACCTGTCTATTTTAAATGTTCTTATGGATTTTAGTGTTTTTAACCAAGAGTCGTTGGAGATGACTATGAGATCCAGTCATAAGGTAAACATCTGGGCCAGAGTCAACGTATGATAGAAAATAAAAACTGTAAATGGTTTACATGCAATTGGAAAGTAAAATTGTGTGAGTCTCTCTTTGCTGTCTTGTAATGCAAAAACACTGAACACATATATTCAGCCTAAAGAGAATATAAATGGAGAGTGTGCCTGGTCCTACCGTTCCTCTAACGTTGTTGCTATGAGGTATTTCCAGGTTGTGACAACAAACAAACCTTACAGTGTGACATCAAAGCCAGCTGCCTCATAACAGTGTGGTTGCTGTGGACACCGGAAGTGCCTCTTCGAGCTACTGCTGCCACGATTTGAGCTTGTCCTGCGAACACGAGCGATGTCTTACCCGCGCTTCATGAGCCGTCTGTGTAAACAGGAGCAGGATGTGTATGAAACCAAGGTGGCAGCGGCAGAGTTTTACCGGCTCAACAGAGTCCCAGAGCAGATCGAGCGAGCTCTGAACGAGCTGTTCCTCCACAAGCCCGCAGACCTCCACGGTTACCTGGTACGAGCTTCTGATGCTAATGCTACTCACAGAGCTAATCTAACCACTGCGGTTAAAACCCTGCGTGTTTGTTTATACATTTTTTTTCATTAAAGAGAGCTCAAATTAACCGGAAGCAGTTCCAGCCGATCCATAGCAATATTATAACTAGGGTTGCAAAATTCCGGGAATATTCAAAGCTGGAAACTTTCCATGGGAATTAACGGGAATATACGGGAATATACGGGAATTAACGGGAATAAACTGGAAATTGTGTGGTTAATTTATACTAACTGTATTTACCTTGTCATATACAGACATAAATATAAACATTTTGTTTTGTCATAGGCCGATTTGAGCCCTGAGGAAACTTTGGGCACTTGACTATATGCTTCTGGATCTTTGTGTCATTCTTAACATAGGTCTTTGCACAGTATTTGCAAATGTACAAAGCCTTTCCTTCTACATTGGCTGGCGTGAAATGTCTCCACACATGAGATAGTGCACGTAGCATTGCTCTGTAGAATAAGATGAGAAAAATCTTGTAAAAAAACACTAAAGCAATGCCAGAGATATAAATAGTTGGCCAATTGGAATCATCCTTAAAAATATTTTACAATTGATGGATAAATGAATAGAAATAGGCTAGATGGACAGATGAACAATCCTCAATCAGCATGCTAACATATTTTCCCCAGTAATATCATCGAAACTTACCTGACTAGTCCTGCACGCTACAGCAGGCCTCAATAGCCCTGCTGTAATGTGCAGGATGCTGGCAATTATCTGTGCATGTGATGGAGAAATGCACAGTGCAGGGTTGAAATTCAACGTGCAGCTTGTGCTGCATTCCATACATCTTTAAAAGAGAGTTTGGAATGATTTTTTTAGTGCTCAGCGTTTAATTTGTGTATATTTTTTTTTCAAAATTCCCCAAAATTCCCGAGCTGCATATTTCCATGGAAATTTTCCAGAAATTTTCCGGAAATTTACCGGAAATTTCCCCCCCCTTTGCAACCCTAATTATAACAGTATCAGACAATTACTGATACAGGATTTACTTTTACTTCAGCTACTTTCAGGTTTCACAGGGGGCGCTGGAGAGAAACATCTTCCTGAGAGCCCCTTTCCCCGCCCATGTCCCCGCCCCTTTAGACATACACACATGCGCAAGTTCCAGACCCACTAGGAAAAGGAAAGTAAATAAAATAGATTATTCGGAAGTATTCGTATTAACGTCATCTGGGCTGAAAACTTATTTCAGTCCTCAAACAAATACAACAATACGGCAGCACTCTTGCCCATATTAAGGTCAAACAAAAGCTTTTAAGAGACAGTTAACCGAAAAATGTAATTGATCCATTATCTTGATTGTCTTCAAATGTAAAAAAAAAGAACACAAAATGCCAAAATGCTCCTGACGTTCATATTCAACAAGAAAAAGTGTGCTACAGGAAGTAGCGATGCTACCGCATGCCCTTGGGCGAGAGCTTGTGTGCGGTGTATGCGTGGGAATGTATACACAGCACTAGAGGACATTTAGGTGGAAGATTGGTTTCTATTTCGTGAACTTTGGAAGCAAAGTCTAGAAAGAAGTCAAAGTTTATCAGTGAAACAACAAGATCAAAAGATGACATTGTTTTGTTTAATCAATAAAGTCAAAATGCCAAGAATAGTCGGGAGTAAAGTTAAAACGTGGAACAACTGACAGCTATGTGAGCTGACACTCTCCATCTTTCTAAGCTAGTGTGGTTTTTCCTTCTGAATTTTTTTTTGCACTGGTTACCTCACTGATTAGGGTACCACACCGTGTTTATGTGCCCAAAGAGAAAGAACTTCCATGTTACTAAAACAGATTCTGATTACGAAAATACCTCTCTGTGAGTTGTGACATGGCCATTTTGGTTTCACCAGAGACATACAGCCTGACATCTGGCTGGGTTAACCACTTGGATATCAGCTCAATCATTTGTAACTGATTTTCATAGATTCTCCTTGTCAAACCTTGTTTCAGTTAGTCGTTAAACATATGATACAGATCACATTTTTTGAATATTGTAGATGTAGAAACCTCAATACTTGTTAATGATGAAAAACTATTTTGTTTTTGGGATACATTTAAATATTCAAAGTCATCTCTGACAAAACCCAATTAAACTCTTTAACTCCCCTAACATTGTATTTGTTGAAAAAATCTTGAATTTTATCAAAACAAAAAAAATCATCTACCATTGTTGCAGATTTAATCACAACCACCATGACAATGATGCCACACGGTCCACTTTGTGTGCAAAGCTTTTCTTATCAACTGATTACAGGAGCTAAAGTAATTGAAGGCAGAATGTGGGTTGTTCCCCCAATGTGGAAGTAAAAATGTATTTTTCATCACTTTAGGCAAATTACTTCACAAACCTTTCTACACCACCAAGGATAAACAGGCTGAAGGGGCGGGAAGTTTATGATACAAGAGGACAGCTGTCTATTGAGGTGGAGGTCTTCTGCATCGTCCGCAACATGGAGAAGGTAAAACTCAGCCCACTTTGCCTTTTGGCAACAGATTAGTCAACTTCTAGTTTAATGTAAGATCAGCAGATGAACTGTTGAAACGATATTAGTTTATACATCCCTGACTGACGATGTAATGCTCATATGCCAGATTCTGGATATTCAGTTCAGTGTACTCCTTCAGCACGAGGAGTGAACCAATTCAGATTAAACAAAGGAAATGAGATTCATTAGTGATGTGCTGATGGTTTGAAGCGACACTCAGAGGCCTCATCAAACATGCAGGAGATGCTGATGTGAACAGGCAGCTGGAAGCAAGAAGTGAGAGAAGAAGGTAGCAATCAAAAACAGGGCATGACCCTTGACCCCTGTCTTTTCAGTTTTTTACAGTATCACAGGAGGCAGAAAGATGAGATGTGACACTGACATCACAGTCAGGTCACAGAGGGCACAGACGGGGGGCTTAGCCAATGTGCCCAGCGGCATATTTTCCAGACAGTGTTGCTTAAAGCTATATTGTCATTGTCAGGAGCCAAAGATGAATAATAATGATAATGAGGTGTAAAATATTAAAATGTACGATTAACAATCATTAATAATAAACAATTGCCAATGTTAGGTCTTATTTAGTTTCTAGTAATTCGAAAATACCAGAGTCACGATAGATAAAACGTAATGTTTTGAAATGTCATAATAAAAAGGAACCAAGATTGGACAACAGAAATAAGATGGCAATCAAAAGACAGCTTGTTATCGCAGATGACCTGTGAGTTTATCTGAAAGACGTTTTTAAGCTCAGAGGGAAACCAGTAATTGATATTGATCCATTGTAAACCATTAAAGACTACAATATGTTATTTTAGAGAAAATACTAAGACGTGCCAGATCCCAATAGATTTAGAGCCTTTTGAACAATTAACATTTTTAAGTTTGTGTTGCATTTCATTTTGCGTGACCAAATTATTTGTGTTGTTAACAGAAATTATGAGCAGAATACATCAAGAGTAAATAACTACAAAACTACAACCTAATCACACAAGAGGTGCTGTTTTAATAATGTTTTCTTCAACAAGGTTTAAGCTTTTTGTTATGAAGTAAACAGAACAGACATTAGCTTCTCTCTGGCATCATGGAGAGGTCCACTGTCAGTCGTCAGCATGAACAGTTGGGCCGTAAGAAGAGGCTGTGGAGACTGGGGGGGGTGGGGGGGCAACCAAGCTGCTGGATCCATGTCAGGTGGAAGTGTCAGTGTCAATACAAGTCATGTTAAACTTTATTTATAAAGCCTAATATCACCAATCACAAATTCGGCCTCAAGGGGCTTTGAGTATCTGTAGAGCATATGGCTGACAGGAAAACAACTCCCCTTACAAACCTTTAATTAATGATGGAAAGACATGCAATAGATGCGTGTAAGGACCTAAAGGATATATCAAATTGTCAACATGAATGAAGAATAGGAGGATGAGACAGTTCCAGGTTCTGCCAACAGAAGAGCCACATTACCTCCCTGTCCACTATGAAGACCTGGACCGAGGACAGAATACACAAACACACAAGAGGCATTCATTGCTGGATCACAAGTGAGTGTAGTGTTGCTGTGTGGAGGTTGAGAGGATGTAATTCATAAGGCTCTTTCTTCTGTTCTTGTTCAGAGCATGTGCTCAGCTGCTGTCTCCAGCCACTTTGGACATAAAGAGGCATCACAGGACTTGAAGCAGATGGCTGACCATGTGATGACTGCTGTCCAGTGGGTCAATGAACCTCTCAACAATATGCTGCAGGGCCAGAACCCCTGTGACCAATCAGAGGTTGATCAGGCACTCAGGTACTGTTCAACTGAGTGACCCTGCTTTTCTGGAGGTTCAGATATCAAAAATGGAACTTGGTTTTCATCCATCTCTAGATAGTCCACAGCGGGAATTTAGCATTTTTAACAAAGATTTATACTGTTCATGTCAAAAAATATCATCATTGACGTACAGAAAAAAAAGCATAATGGGAAAATACTTCCATGATGAAGATTTGAGCTTCCATTGTTGCGTCACAAAAACTAGAAACTTAAACATTAGTTTTCTTCAACATAGATTGTCCAACTAATAGTCCTTCCGTGTGTAATTCACTCATTTAGATCATAAACTACAAGGAAGACAAATACACATTAATAAAAAAGTTTTGCTTTTTTAATGCATTAAGATCCAAAGGGGTCACATGAGCCCTGTGTTGACATCCTGGAATGGGGTCACGCAGAAGTTAATGCTTTGCACTTGCAGCCACATCAAATCATCATTATGAATTGAGCTCCCCTTGTGTCTCAAGACCCAACAGAAATATTGATGAGATACCTTGGGGGTTGGGGTGAACAATGCCATATTGACATGGTACCGTCTGTCTCATAGATTCAAATTTTGAATCACAAAGGGTGGAGTCATTTCAAGTATATCACATCTTCCATTTGTTGTATGCTCGAATACTTTTAGATAGAAAGAGTTGTTCTTTATTATCTTAGATAAAGTTCTTTATTAATCCTTGTCGGGATACATATCCCATCTGGCCTGGGAACACCATGACATCTGCTAGGAAGAGCAGGTATGGCTGGTAGTAGGTGCACCTGAAAAACCTGGCCAGTTACCTTTACGGCATATAAATGGGATGTGTAATGTAGACATGGCTTCAGCTGAAGAACCATGCACATGCATGACTGTGTCAGCTGCATAAAAATGGATATTATGATTCTGAGCTGGATTAATTCAGCTCGGAATCATAACCTTGTGTGATCTCCTTAGTTTTTGTGAGTGAGTGATGTTGACCTGAGAACGTCAGATGAGGTCACCTGTGTTCCGTACATGAGACCCAATGTAGGTGCCACAAGTAAGATAAGATACATTTATTAATCCAACACACATGCACAGACACACAACATGCAAATGGGGGGAAATTTGTTCTCTGCTTTTGACCTATCTGGTGAACACAGCAGGACTAACATAGCAGTGGACTTTTGAACATATCGTGATGTCCATCCAGGTATGTTTATGTTGTCACTCCGTGGAGTCGAACCAGAGACGATCCAGTTGGATATTCTGCCAATAGTCCAATTTTTCTGCCACTAGTCCACCACCTCTCCGCAGGTATTCTGTTTTGTTGTTCTTCATGAACAGATCGCCCATCGTTTAAAGCTTGTTCATGTGGCCCAAAATATAACTTTATGTTCTGTAATTTGGCACAGCAATTTCTTCATGGCGCGCTACCAGGAGGAGAAAGAGATCCGTGACAGGGAAAAGGAGGAGAGTCCTTGTGAGCCTGAGGAGGTGCCTCCTCCTGAAACGCCTACAAAGAATAAAGGCAAGAAGAGTGTTGATAAAGATAGGGAGCTTATTAGTGGGACAAAAGTAAAGCTTCAGTACAGTGTGAGACCCTGATGTTTCATTGCATGAGAAATCAGTTACAGCATGTGTTTAGTTATTTAAAAATATAGTTTCACATTTCCAAAGTAATTTTCTGCATTGAGGCCATCACCGTGATGGTGATGGTTTATGCCTTAATTATGAATATACTGTCATAGAGAACAATCTATCCATTTTTATCTCTGTGGTGAACCTTTTTCCTTTCTACCCTGCCCCTCACTGATCTTATTTCATGTAAATATCATCATATGAATAGACTGGACAGGCATGCAAACTAATTGTTGCAACACTATTCTACTGAAGCCGATTAAGATAGTAAAAGCCCTCCCTAATTTGCATTTTCAAAAGATCTAAAAGGATTGTTCTGTATCTGCAGTAAATAATGGACACAATTCAGCGACTTCAGTTACTTTGACTAAGTATTCCTGACACTTCTGATTATTTCATAGTCAACCGTCTCTAAAGTTTTTACTCAGAATGAGTAGTGAGCAGCAGTTGAGGGCTGATGAGACATGTCAGAGGACAATGGTCAGACTGACAGAAAGACTACAGTAACTCAGATAGTCACTCCTTACAACTGTGGGGAGCAGAGAAGCATCCGAATGAACAACAACCTTGAGGTGGATGATCTACAACATCAGAGACCACGTCAAGTTACACTCCTGTCAGCCAAGAACAGAAATGTGAGGCTGCAGTGACACAGACTCACCAACACTGGAGAGTCCGAAAAATGTAGCCTGGTCTGATGACTGTGGATTTCTGCTGAGGCTGCAGATCTAGAGTCACAATCTGGAGTCAACATCATGATTCCATGGAGTCCACCTGCCTTGTGTCAACAGTCCAGACTGCTGCTGATGGTTTGATGATGTGGAGAATTGTTTCTTGTAAAACCTTTGGAAAACGTAGTCACCGTGGTTTGTGGTTTGCTCTGGTTTTTGAATGTGCCTGAGTTTCTGTGTTTCAGTTAAGCCCCCTGCATATAACTTTCAGGTAAAAAGAACAGCACTCCAGAGAAGCCGCTTCCTCCAGCTGAGCCACCAGAACCAGTTCTGCCTGGAAGCATGGCCATAGGGTCTGTGTCTCTGGCTGTTGCCAGAACTGGGGCTCAGTTACAGGGCATCCCTCTCTACAAATACATAGCCACTCTAAAGGCCCAAGAGGTTAGATCACTAGCAGCACAAACATGCGTATTTATGCAAACAATAAACAAACATATTGTCTGGTCTAACATATTTTATTCAGACTCCTGCACAGTTTCATATCCCCATCGCTCTGGTCACCTTGCTGAGCTGTGGGAAGGCTTCTCCTGGAAAACTGAGTTTACTGGAGGAAGTCATCCTGATCCCCAAAGCAGGACGACGGGTCAAACAGGTGCTCACCACTCGACACTCAGTGAAGCTCTGCCATGTTCTGTCTTTGGCCCACTGCCTCGAAGTGATGGCTGTTGGTATAGACTCAGCTGTATAAAGTTGTCTCTTTCTTTGTTTATACTATGACATGGTATATATTTAGTGAGGCTACATTCAGTTTTCTCTCAAACATGAATGAATTGCACTGAACGGTAAACTTGCTCCACAGATCATCACAATGACCCTCGAGTTACAGAAGGAGATGATGAGAATAATGAGCACTTCAACAAAAGCCGGGGTGAGGGACATTGCTATTGATTCACTGTGAGAATTGCAAATGAGTTCACGTGGGCTTTATGATGGCAGAGAATGAAGAAAGATGGAGGCAGGACTCAAAACTTTCTGTGATGGAGCTTTCTTAAAAGATATACACAAAGAAGGTTATTTCTAAGGGATTTCCATGGCTAATGTCCAAATTAACTCCGGTATGCAGGCCTGGAAATGTTTATTAAAACATTAAATACTTCATTCTGCCTTTTCTTTCACGCAGCATTTGTACTATATACACAGATTTATCTCCGCCATTGTTCAGCAACCTCTGGCACTGATATTCACAACACAGTGCAGAGGATTTCACCCCACTTTTCATAACCTTGAGATGACAACCTTTTCTTTCAAGACTATGAATAAATAGTATATTGTCGTACACATGCAGCTTCAGCCAAGCCATTTTCTAACAGATGATGTCAAGAGCCTTCTAGGTTAATTTATTTATTACAGATGTGTAAAAGTACAATGCATAGATGTTGTTGACTTTGTGTATCTTCTCCAAGGTTGTTCAGTCTATTCTGCATGACAGTGGAGCGCCGGCTGTGAGCTTCGAGAGACCTGAGCAGCCTCTGGACCTCATCACTGAAGCCTGCGCTAACCTCGGACTGAAACTGGGAACAGAGCTCCATTTAGCAGTGAACTGTGCCGCCTGCGAGCTGATGGACTATGTAAGTTGAATGTCACTGGCTTCATGCGAATCATCATGTCTATGTGCATACAGCCAAAGATCTCAGGTCACATATAAATCCAGGATAGTATCATTACTGCAGATACAAAGAGAACCAGCAATGGATGAAATGACATTTTCTTTTCTCCCTCTTTGTGTCAGTCTAAAGGAAAGTATGAAATTTCCACCGGAGTTTTGAAGTCTCCAGATGAATTAGTGGATGTGTACCAGTCCCTCAACAAGAAATATCCAGCTGTGGTAGCCTTCATCAATCCATTTAGGACAGAGGTAAGTTTTTTATCTCATCATTGTTTCATCCATTGTATTATTTGATTTCAATGAAATGAATGTGAAGTTTCTTCTTGCATTGTTTTAGTACCAGCTGAAACATGAAAACTAGTTTGCAACCAGGAGGTAACATCACAGAGAGCTGTTGTAATGTGACAGGTTTGTTTTAGGGCATCTGCTGCTTTATTTACTTGCAGTTCCTCCTTTGTAAAGTACTCCCCGGTTTACTGTAAAAAGGACATTTAACACCACATTGGATCTTATCAGTTACATCATCACACATTTTTATGAATTACCATTATCATTACAAAGGCTCTATTCAGAACCAATGGACCTCTCAGTATTTAGGTTTGTTTTCTTGACTGGTGTTAATGTTGTCTCTGTGTGTATGTGCATGATGATTTGTACACTCACTTCATTCAAATGTCGGTCCTTGCTCTTGTGCTCTGTAAGGACAAAGAGCAGTGGGAGAAGCTGAACAGCCAGATCGGAGACACATGTTCGCTGCTCTTGGACATCACTAATGAGTCAAAGGCCCCGCCCCCTCCGGGAGTCAGCGGCCGCATCTTAAAACACGTTCACGAGACGACAGTCAGTGATTTGATCTGCATCGCATCAGAGCGCCAAGGTAACACATCCACTCAGGTGTGGCAGAGAAAATCTGCAGAACCACTGCTCAAGGGGAAGATAGTACTCAGCTGTAAATGAGTCAAATACTATTGAACTCAACAACCACAATGGAATAATACAAGAAAGAGATTTCTTTGAATTTCAAACTCTGCTCTTATAACATATAAGAGTCATGGTAGTGGAACAAAGACAGGCACATCTGCTGGTTCAAGCTTTCCCTTACCATCACCAGAGCAGGAACATGTGCTCTAAAGCATCAGCTAATACATATACAACACAGCGTTATTCAAAAGTGTATATATATATTTCCTCTCTGTTTGGCTCAGAACAAGCAGGTGGTCTATATAAAGAGATTTAGTTTATTTGGTATTGTTCTGCATTAAGCACTGCTCAGCACAGATCCCCTCAGCTTCCCGGTGTTTAGCTTCCTTCACATCCCCAACACTGTCCTGCCTTCACTTATTATAAACATAACTTAATTCAGTGCATGTTTGAGCGCTGTGTGGATCGATGATCATTTTGTTGTGTATCCTCGCAGGCCTCCAGCTCAGAGATCCACTGTCAATCTGGGTTACGCTTTATACTGTATGTTATTACTGCAATAGTTTTAATTACTTAATGAGAATTGCTGTTGAAGCCATACCTGAGCTGCTTAGGTATAATCCTCTAAAGGAAAAGTCACTTATATATTATATAGGCACATATAAATACTGGATACTTAACGTAATCTAACCCAGTGGAGGTTTGGTCTGATTGGCAATTTTAAAACTGCAATTTTAAAACTGCCATGAATGTAATATATTACTTAATGTACCATCTTCTTGGACCTTGAATTTCCTCACGTGTAGTGTTTTCCATGAGAAAATGGAGACATCATCAGAATCAGGTTTTGTTGCCAAGCAGGTTTATACATACAAGGAATTTGCTGTGGTATGTTGGTGCAAGTATAAATATAGAAAATGTTAAAAATGGAAACAAACAAAAAAAGTACTATAAGATCCAGGGGAGGAATGTGCAATATGTACAGTCATACAGTCTGTTATTGGCCACGGGAAGTCAAAGTGTCCCAGTCACAGGCAGTGACCTCAGTGCAGGTCAGGGTCACAGGCCTTGTTGGTGAGGCCAGCAGCAGTCCACCTGCTTATTCCACACACTCATGTTTCCTATAGAATATTGTGCAGTGTTTTGATACTGCCCTAGTTCTCACTCACCACACAGGCAAACTCTAGATCGGGGACATGGGTTGTTTTGATTGAGGGAGCTCTCACGGAATCAGAACAGCAACGTTGATTGTGTTTGGGGAAGCAAATCAAAAAAACATATCAAGGGAGGATTTATCAAAAATACCATTAATGCAGCAGCGAGCAGTAACGGCTTGAAGCCATCAGCAGAGTAACAGTGTCCTGTCAGAATGACTAAATATGATTGGACATTTCTTGTTAACTGGAAGCTGTGTTGTTGATTGCGACACATGAATGAAGCAGATAAAGACTTCAGTGGCTGAATCTCCACAGGTTCTTCATTTAAAAATCTTTCATCTTTTCCACATGTGAAACATTGCTTCTCTGGTGGATTGTTATCAATTACATTTGTGTGTTTGTGTGTGTGTGTGTCCTCACTTGTTGCCCTGCAGGTTCAGTGTTGATGGGAACAACGTGTAATGAGCCCTGCACCAACGACTCCTTATCAGATATAGTGAGTTTATTCTTTTATTTTGTGTCACACACACACACACACACGCACACACACACACACACAATCACACACGCACACACACGCACAACACTCATAATGATAATTTATTTACTTAAAATATGAGAACAATGTCGACAGTGTGAGAACCATAGAAACACCTGAATGTGCAGCTCCTGTCAGCATTGTAAAGGTTTATATTATATTAATATGATACAGTAATATATTAATATTCATATTTTATTAATAATAACTGTCCAGTTTTCACTCTCACTGCTCTCATAATGCCACACCAGACATTTTCAGAAAATGTTTAAAAACACACTTTCCATGACACCTGCTCAGCAGTAAACAGACCAGTTGCTTCCATTTAACAGGTAATGTCTAAGTGGAGCATTGAGCAAAACCAGGATCAACCATAATCCAGCAATTGCATTTGCATGCATATGTATATGTATACCTGTGCACAGTCCTCTGTGAGCACCACTCTGAGATTCTGCTCCATGTTGAGCTGCACATTCACACTGTCCATCTTTTCGACCACATCCCAACGCTTCTGGATTCACACCTGGTGACTGGACTCACTGGCATGTTCATGAAAAAAACACAATGACAATGACAACTTTTGTTTTGTCCTTTATTGTGTCTTCATCAAGTAAAAAACTAGATTTGTGTCACAGTTGTAATCAGCTTTTATTGTGAGCATCTATTCAGTGTGCGTCACAGCGGTTCCCGTCTCACAGTGGGCTGCTCTTCTCCTCCCTCAGGCTGTGGGTCTGGGGCTGGACTATGTCAAACTGGGAGGTCTGAGCGGTGCTGAGAGGATGACTAAATACAACCGGCTGGTTTGTATAGAGGAAGAACTGGACCAACAAGGAATCCTGGGTGGGTTTTCTATGCTCCTCCCTCATCTTTCTTTTTTTTAGCTGGACAGAGAAAAAGGAGACCAGACAAAGAGAGAGAGAGAGAGAGAGAGCACATCTCTCTCTCTCTCTCTCTCTCTCTGTGTGTGTGTGTAAAAGGAAATGTGTGAGGAATCATAGAAACGTCTATTTGTGTGTCTGTCTGCGTGGTTGTGTGTGGGAGAATGAAAAGCCCTACCTTGGATCTGTTAATTGGCTGCCTAATTACACACTGGGACAAATACTTTCCCAGTCATCATTTCCAAATGATAGATGCAGGCAGGAGCAGCGGAGAGTTAACGAGAGACGACTACATGTGTGTATCCAGTTCCGATCAAAAAAAAACTTTATTTATCATGTTTGCAGTTGATTGTGTTGAAATGACGTGCTGCAGCCCGGAGTGGACCGAGGTGCAGCGAGAGACTCAGTGTGCTTCAGCTGCAGCAGCAGGGCCGTGAAGCGTCTGTGTTCCTCCTTTTGTCCTCTCACTTCATTTCATTATTTTGTCTTGTCAGTCTCCAAGGAGAAGCACTCCCCTCCCCTGTTTGCTGGAAAACGACAGAAGGAGTCCACTGCTGCGGGCAGAGCTCTGTCAGAGGAGGCCTGAGGCAACACAGCTCGCAAGAGAACACCACTGATAAACCCACCAAATTATATTTAACTTTCAACACCCGATTCTGCTGTGATCACTGAGTCACAGGTCAGGATTTCACTTATAATCCACATGATTAAGTGCATCCGTTATAGTGTTACTATTCTCTTTAAATCCAAACGAAGCTATTCAGAGACAGACTGAGAGGGCTAACACGACCTTCAGCAAAGCGGCTTTTAAAACCCCTAAACATCTCGTCACCACTTCAGGTATGAGCCGTGTTACCAGGCACTGTAGACTGCAGCTCCTTCCACAAACAGGTCTGCTTTCAGGTCACAATCAACCATCTCCATAAAAACATCCAAATATAGCAGCACTCAGCAGCCACAACACACAAGCCCTCACTATTCACTACAATGGAGACAGGAGAGAGCCACTGATAGAGCTCATTATTTCATTTCACCACTTTAATTTTAAGCATGTTTTCTTAATGAATGTTTGAATCTTTTCATTAAACTCTTTTTCGAAAAATGTTTAGTTTGTATTACTGTCAGGAAAAAAAACTGTTCCTGAATATTACTATTACTAAATATTTTTGTATATTTTGAACATTTAATTTGAGTACATCTGCCGTTGTCCTCTGAATCAGACCCCCGAGCAAAGTGAATCTTAACGTTTGAATTGGTCAATTCCAAGAGCAAGTAAAATTGCCAAAATCCCGAGAAAAAATATAGTTTGAGATGTTTAGGTCTTTTTCTTATTTCCTCTTCTGTTAATGGTGTCCCTATCCTTCTGAGGGGAGGGTCCCGGGTCCTGACCCTCTGTTGGGACCTACGATCTAGATTAAATGTGAAATTGAAAAGACTCCAATGATTCAGATAAATTTGATCATTTTAAACATCGTGCTCATTCATAATTGACTTAAGAGAGTGACAGTCACACACAGAAAGACCCCTTCGCTGCTCATTGGCTTGTGGAGGAAACGGTTCTGTCAGTGTGTACAAACAGCAGAGGACCTACGTGTCTGCACAGACCAAAAGGCGCTTGTATGTAGGAGCTTCTTCTGTGCTCTGCTTACAGGCCACACTAAGTCTGCATCAACTTGTCGGCCAACTGAGTTATCCTCCACGTTCATATTAAACAGACAAAAGTCCTGCTGAACTTGTTTCTGCTGAAAGTGAAAATATAGATTGAGGATGTAGAGAACGGTTTTGTTTGGTAACAAACATGTTCTTTAAAAGACGTGCTTCATTTTAGTCATCACATCTTATATTTTGATTATGTCTGTGTAATTCAATCGCCTTGTCTTCTATAATTTTCATGAAAAATAAATGACACATCAAATTGTATTTTATTGAATTGGTTTCTAGATTTGCCGGCAGCTTACACTCCGCACTGCTGTAAAAGTGTGTGAGTGAAGACAACCTCTAATCAATGAAACGTGCAGACACAGACTGAGGCCGGGCGCACAGCGGCGTCTCAACGGAGGCTCCCTGGCAAGGCAATTACTGTGTTTGGGAAAATAAATGAAATGACTAACAAAATAGGTCAAATTAAGTGTTTCCCAGACACACTAAAAGGACCTCCCTAATTGCTGGTCCCCAAAGGGACCAAAATACAAAAACAACAAAACATCATATTGTATCGGCCTGACGATGACAGAAAAGACGCTGACAATAGGTTGCGGTGGCGAAGACGCCGCTGGGGAAGAAAAGGACACAGCATGGTTTGTGTAATTACATGTTTTGCCTCGATCGGCAGCGAGCGCATCTTCTGTCAATCACCGTCAACAAGTCCGGTAGCTGGAGCAGATGGTGGAGGAAGGAATTGAGCCGGTCACCAACTTTGTTTCTTGCCGAGGGAAGACGCAAACTCACATCCCCCCCTTTAGGATTCAAACAGACATTGTATGTTGCCATTCTATTGAATTATGCCACAATGGCCTCGACAAGAGGAACCTCATTGGATATGGAGGATATGAGCAGAGACAAATCAATAGGAAGGCCTTCTCTTCTTTCTTCATTCTACTCCTACTGAAGCACTGACACTTAATCCTCCAACATGTCATCGAAGAACATTCACACATCCTCGTGCTACTTCTCTCACGACCAGACATATGCTCTGTGCACAGGGGATTAGTTTAATCCCCTCACACGCCATTTCCTGTACCTACTGTTGTGACTAAATCTGTGTTTAAATAAAGTTAGCGTCTTTGAACAACGCTGCTGATGAATCCTGTTAGAGCCACAATGGCGTTTCCTCCATGCTCTGTTAAAGGGGAACCGGGAGCTGGAAATTGCACCTCAGTGCTAAATGAAGCCTAAAGCTTTAATTAAGAGCAGCACACAAAGAGGGACGGATGCTGGCCGCCGTTCACAGCTCTCATGTTTCAGCCCCTCACTCGAGGAGGTGTCTGGGAAACGTCGACAGGTGCTGAGGTGAAACAAAACAAGATGAGAGCTGCCCAGCATTGTGGGTAAATCGCCAGCATTCACTGTGACTTTGAAAGGGCAAAGGCGGATCCTCGGCTCCATACCTGACTCACAGCCTCTAATCACTGGGGCTTAGAGGTGAAATCCACTGGGAAGTCACTCGAACACTGTTGCTAAACCCACAGTGGTGACGCCTTCTCCTCTTCTGCTGCAATGCTGAGGAGACTTTATTAATCGTGTGCAACAGAATCTAGAGAAATGAAAATAGTAAAAAATCAAGATCAATTTTATTCACTCGGAATCAAACTCAAGTTTCTTACATTGCCATCACAGATAGCCTCAGTGGGACATCATGCACTGCAGCTAAATCTGATACAGACACGACTGTTATCAAAGTCAGAGAGAATAGAGAAGGTTTGACTTCAGGGAGAGATTATAGATTATAAAAGAAGTAGAAAATGATACTAAACAAGTGTAGGAGACAGAGAGTGTCACAGAGAAATGACAGGAAATCCCCATAAATCACTTAAACCACAGCAGGAAAGGACAACATTCAAATTGTAATATTCATCTCTCCAGTGACTTGATTGAAATGAAGCTGTGGAATCAATTCAAAGACAGAAAAAATCCCCAGCCAATAAAGTTGAGTTGAAAAAGCAAATTTTTTAACCAATATATTGAAACAACTTAATAATGCAAACTTGCTGGGGCTCCTTGGACGTGGGTGACGTCTCTATTCTGCTGAATCAAATAAACAAAAGAACAAATACCTCATGAATGACTTGTGATAACTTTGCATAGGTGTTCATCTTCTAACCCACTAAACCTACATTCCTGCTGAATCACCTGCTTCTCACTGGTAACTGTACCAACATATGGGTTTGAGCAGGTTTGGTTAAAGATCAACATCTAAGTGAGATGTGCGAGGGCTGGCGTGTCCTCTCTCCTCCAGAGCAGGTCCAGTGCTGCAGCGACGAGGCACTGCCCTACAGAAAATGGTGGCCAAAGAAGGCTGAGGGGTGTAAGTGTGAGTGAGGGGAGCAGAGGAAACCAAATCTCCCACTGTGGCCTGTAATTGCTCACGAGGTGGCTACAAGGTTAACACTTATCTAGACAGAGCCATTCACGCACAAATTCTGCTTTGGCAAAAACTCAAGGCTGTAAAAGCTGCTTCACTGTTCCTCGCACTGCAAACAATAAGCTGGGCTTTCCCTTCAGTGTGAGAAAAAGAGCTGAACCGACCCGGAGAAGGTGGTTTGTTACACACGCCCTTCATTTCAATGAAATCTAGCGGCCTCAGTGAAAATCAATGAACGTCTATGCCCTCAGTCCACATGCTACCTGACTTCTGTCTCCATCCTGCACGTCTGCCCCCCCCATTGTCTCCTCCTGATGGGTTCACTTAGAACCCATCTGACTGTATCACTGATTCCTGATACAGTCACATGATTTCAAATGTGAAACTGACTGTATAGGGCAGCGCTATACGATCAAAATCTTGATAGACAGTAAAGCATAATCTGAAGCAATCTGTCATTTCTGTATATGTTGTAACATCGCTCAGCCCAAACAGACGTCAAAATAAAATGCTTGACATTGATTCTGCATCGTGTCCATCACCCACATCCAGTCTTTATTTCTGTGATCCTCTTGTCCGGGCCAGCCTCAGCCTGGTGGCACTGTCACACTGCAGGGGGGGGGATAGAAGTGAGACCTGAACAAAGAGACAAACACACTGACACAATCAGTGTCCTCTCTTTTAAAACAGAAGAGATGGAATCCAAAAATAATCAGATAAACTGTGTGCACATGAATCACTGCCAGCTTCACTTTATAGATAACCATCAACCTGACAATGTGCACAGAGTTTTGAACTTGACTCAGTATTTCACATTTTACTTGTTGCGTCTGTATGTCCTGAAACCCGGAGGCGTCCCTGCAACAATTTGTGTTTTCCATACCACCAAAACATAGCTGTTCATCTTTGTTTTCCTAATTCAGGATCTAAATATTTGGCTCTAAACCAAAAGGTCAGTTTGACTTCAGATCAGAAACTACTCATGGACTAACCAGTCAGTGATTGAGGAGCAGTAATGGACCTGGTGGATGCACCTCAGAGAGTTTCATGTGAACGAGATGGAACTTACTGGTGTGGGGGGGAGACGGTGGCGACTCCACTGCGTCCCTCCGTCGCAGCAGGATCCTCCGCAGCTCCTCGTCGGGGTTTGTTGACGGAGGGGCTACCTTCGGTTGAGGGGAGGCTCTATTGAAAGTCCCCTGGAGGGTTTGAACAAAGCATACACACAGAGGCCTGCTTAGCGAACAGAGCGTATAGATGGAAGTAGATCTTATTAAACCAGACTTTAACTGGGGTGGATGCATCACTCATAGTCTGACACTTCATCCTGTGTGTCTGTTGTGTTGCACTAAAACTTTCCCTTCAGTAAAATACCGACTACTGGATTTTATTTCATATAAACATCACATGCTGGTGTGAGCAGCGCCTCTCTACTCCTGAGTAAATACAGTTGAAGTTCAACAAGTAAAATAAGGTCTGTGAGGATATTTGATTGTTGATCATTACCATGATTCCTTTAAGTTCCTGAATGGCGGAATTAGAAGGCAGCCTCTGCATCTGACAAAAGGGAAATGGAGAGAGAGAGACGGGTTTGGTAAATAAGCAGCAGACTGACCCATTATACTTATTTTTCCACAATCAGCAGAGACGAGACACTGTAAGTGAGCACGGGCCGTTTGCTTTCTACCAGAAGCAAATGTGTCAACACACTCACTCATTCTGAGTCACGTCAATTTTCCCATCCTCATTATTTCTAATTACCAGGCAGAGCAGGTCCTAATGCCATCTAATTTGGCAGAGTTGTTGTTGTGGAGGAACACGCACCCTGAGATGTCTTGGCCGTATGTTGTGTTTTTTATCGAAACAAGCAGCTCTTAGATATTCCTGCACATTGATGGATTGAGGAGCACTGAACAAAATCGGTGCTGTACAGTGTATTTACTTTGTACAGGAAACTCATTCAGGCCCAAGACGGCTGCTGGACGTCAAGAAAAAAACGTATTTACATTTATCGGAATTAATGGAATAGTTTTATGTTTCACTGTCTCTTTGTCTGCAGGATGTGTTCTACTTCATTTAGGAGGGTTGTGATCTTTTCTTTGCCTGCATGACGTCTTCGGTTCCATTCAAACAAACAGGAAACTCCACTTGTTGTGTTGAAGGAGTTTCTTTTCCCAGATCAGACACAGGTCTCACAGCAGCAGAATGTACGGATGCTCCACCCCATCTCTGCTGATGTCAAATCCCTCACCAGGTTCAGATCCATCAGCCTCCTGAGAATCGAGTATACACCTCTAGCTACATGCAGAGCTCTCACTTCACCAATGTCTCAGTGTCACATTTCATTTATTTCACCTCACTTAACTTATTTAAGAGGCTTATTTATTCCAATTCTGTTTGCACAAACATAACAAGCCAGCGTGTATTAATTGATCTTGATTATGTAAAGTATATTTCATGAATGGAGCAGGTAATATGATGCTTTGTTGGAAGTAACAAACAACAAAACTACCAGCAGAAATTTCCTACATTAGTGTTCCAGCCCTGCGATTGGGGTAGACCCTGCAGAGGAACTCCAGAGAATTGGGTCGGGACTTTCTCCAGAGGTTTTCTTCTCATGATTGAGGAGAGCCCACTGTCATGTGTGCCAGGTTTAATAGCCAGAAACACAGCAGGTCAAAGGTCACAGGTCATGTTGGTGAGGTCACCTGTCTCCTGGCTCTGTTAGCTGACTGGCCGACCGGTCGGAGCTGAACGCCTTTCTTGATCCTCTGCATCATCTCGTCCACCGCCTGCTGCCTGACGTCCCCGTCTGAGCACACGCACACGCAGACACACACACACACACACACACGCACAAAGACTTCATCACCTTTTCAATGGACACGCTGTATTCAGTGGCTTCTGTGACACTAAATGAGGGTCTGCCTCAGTGTGATACTGTGCCAAGAACCAAAATGATTTTAAATGATATTGAGAGGTGCAAGGCAACGTGTAATTAATTAGCAGTGCAATTGAAATTAAACTCATTTGGATGTGAAAGCGTAAAAATGACACCAGCCTGTGGGACCAATCAATTAAGTCTTTTTTTTGGAGAAACTCCAGGGTTTCCTCTTAATTATGCCATAAATACTGACTGAACTGTATTATCCTCACTACTGTTTTTGGCTGTAGTCATGCAACAATAGTTATTGCTGTCCCTCATTTTCGAGTTCATGGTGTGTGAGGTTACTGAAACTCAGAAGGAATGAATTTGGACTAGTTTGTAAAAACACAAACACTATTCATCAGATTTCCATCCGAGAGAAAGAGAGTTCAAAAAAGAGGCTAAGAAAATAAAACTCTCCAATAATGCGGCTTTTGGCTAAGAAATGCAAATATTTAATTTCCTATCACGGCGCATTCAGCGACACACACAATGAAATTATTGTCAGTAAAATGTCTTTAAAATGTCACATAAAAAGTACTTTGTGTTGAAGTAATAGTGAAATAATTCGTTCCAAAGTGCTCAGAAAGAGACTATTATCCCGGTGTCAGAGAAGAAGAACCTCTGTGTGTAGAGCACGATTCAGGCCTCACATATTCACAAACATTGAGGATTTAGAAAAGCCTGTTCAGTCGACACCCAGGTCCTACCTGCTCCCACGAGTCAAGGCTCCCCTTTTGTTTGTACTAATTGAAAAATTTAACACCTTGACCTAATAAGCCAGTGATGGAGATTTGACTGAAGGGACATTGATTTGCTAAGGGAAAGGTGAAAGGAATATTTTCTAAAATGAAAATTATAAAAAAGAAAATGGATGAAATGCAGGAGCCACAGCAGACTTTAGGAGAATGAAAAACAAAATGAACATATTTAGGAGGAGAAGGGAAAGATACACTGAACATTTGAATGTTCAGAGAGTGGACATTACTACAGCATTTCCCTCAGTGTCTTCACTCAGAATACAAATAACACAACAAGACACCAGAACCAAACAAGAGGGAATATTAGCAAACAGTTTGTAATTTCCAACGGTATTATCTAGCAAAATCCTCTTTTCAAAATATATACTTAAAAAAAATGGAATCTTGTTCCATCCACTGTGACCTGTGTCTTTACTTTTAAAGGACACACCTTCTTTTGTCATTTAGAGGTTTTGGTGTCTGGATAATGTGATCCTGTGTGACCTTAGTGTGACCCCATATTTTAGAGCCCTTTTTACTTTTGCCTCTCTCAGAAAGAAAATGCGAAAGCTGAGAATCAAACCAGACTTTCAGCTTTGTGCACTCTTTTCTTGCTTAAAATCCCCATCATGTTCAAAATGGTGCTGACAGCTAAGCAGGTTGACTGACACTGACAAAAATCTTTGGCTGTGTGGTTGTAGCCAACAACACAAATATGATTTGTTATTTTTTTTCCAGAGGGAAGAATCATTTGTTGATTAATTATCCTGAACGTGGCAGCATATCATTTTGTAACTGAACAACACATGGAGGGTTTTTCACAAAACTTGATGTGAATATTACTTGGGAATGTGTCTCAGGTTATTCACTTTTGGAGCTGATCAGTTGGACTTGCTGCATCAACGCGCACAGTGAAAGCAGTATTTCATCCAGGATACAGTCAAATCTTAACAGATGTTTTAACAGCCACTGATGGGGGTAGGATTTCTCTTGGTGACGCTGATGGGGAATCTGACTGTTCTTCTTGTTGATGCCATTCAGTTTCAACTTTTACAGATTAAATGCCGAACTCATGACTAGGTTAGTAATATTTTAAGTAAGATTGTATCTCATCCCCTTGTAAACCACTTACTGGTTGTAGCCAACTACAATAAATCTCCTATACTACTGCTGCCTAGGCCTTGTCTTAGTGTTTTAATACTGCAGTCCTTTAGAACAAAGACCTGCATTAGATCACACTGTAAGTTACAAACCATGATAGACACCTGACAATCTACACAAATTCTTTATCGTACTACATTTTGAATGGTGCAGCAGCACCTTATATATAACTGTGGATGTTTGCTGTGTACCTGATGTCTTGGCGGAGTCGTGGACCTCTAGTTGGATGTCAGTGCTGATGTCCTTTCTCTTTCGGATCATTGACAACAGGGAGCTAAAGAAGGAGGCACAGACAGAGCACTTGGTTATGAGCTAGGGTTCTACTCTCAAAGGAACATACTGGTGATCCACCAACCTTCTCGTAAGGCCTTCAGAAACACGTCAAAGATTAAATCAAACTAGTGCATTTGATTTTGGGTGAATGTCACCACCTCACATCATAATCAGAAAAAAACAGATTATGATGGGAAACACCTTTAGTGACACGTCATCACAAAGACAGGAACAGACTAGAGGCCGACAATAACAGAAAGAAAGTCACCAGGCTGTGAGATCACAAAGTATTTTCTTTGAAAGATAAATTCAACTAAACAGATTCTGATCAAGCCTTTACGCTCTATACATTTATATACAACACTAAATGGTGTGCGACTGTAGTTCAGGGAGTAGCGCTGGCCGTCCTCTAACGGTTGGTGGTTCAATCCCAGTCTTCCCCATGCCGAAGTGTCCTTGGGCAAGATACTGAACATCAAATTGCCCTTCTAATAGAAAAATGTGTGCTGCCATAGATGCACTGTATACAATTAATGAAGAACTGTAAAGAGTGTCGAGTCCTCATCAAGACAGGAAAGGTGACATATAAAAACAGACCATCAGTTGTTTGCATTCCATTGCAACAAAGGAACGTTAAAGATGCATCCAAGTAAAACAGACTGATGATGTACAGAGCAGACTGTTTGGGATCAAACCTGAGTGGGTTGGAGGAGAGGGTCGGTGGAGGTGGTGGTGGTGGTGGTGGTGGTGGAGGAGGTGGAGGTGCTGGGGTGGGGATTGGGTTGGTAGCTGCCTGAAGCTTCTTCTGGAGCTCCTCAACTGGCCAGTCGATCCAATCCAGTTACAGGAAACACGCGGCGACAGCACAGAGAGCAGAACACACATTTTGTCACGACTCTGGAGAACAGCTAATAGTCTTCCGTGCTGACAAAAGACATGAGGAGAATTTCATGGTCACACTTTAAATCAAATGGGGCTGGTTGGCTTTGTTGTAGCCTACACAAACAGTGTTCCCTCTGTAGGGCCAATAATGTGCTGGCCTCTATAGTGCACAGTGAAATGCCCCGCAGCTCATCCTGTCCTTACACTTCCAAATATATCCTCACCTGTAAACCGCAGATCCTTGACCTCCACTTCAGTCTTGGAGCATTTGTCACTGCACTCCCTCTTCTCCTCCTCCACAAGCTCCAGTTTGCGCCTCAATGCCGTCAGCTCCCTCTGAGCCTCACAGATTTTCAGCCTGTCCTCCATCTGCTTTATCTGAGGATGGACCCACAACACTAAAATCTTTCACTGATTAAATACAAATATGAACCACAACAACAACTAACAACAAACATTTTCTTTTCTACTCTGCTGCCAGCAATGCAGCTTATGATTTCTGATTAGTAGCTGCCAGTGAACATTCAGTCACGGTCTCTCAGACCCTGTTCCTTAACCAGTGTTTTAATTGTTCCTCAAATGAAGGGCATGACAACCTCTATCCAGCACCAGGAGAGATCAGTGATCCCACTCAGCTCTAATTGTTTTCCATCAGTGCCACAGGGAGGTGGGGGAGGTTGGGGTCGGGCTGGAGGCGACACTGCTTCCTTTAATTATTGATGTGGCAAGTCATGGCCCGAGGTGTTTCTGTCATGGCCCGAGGTGTGATCAGTCACCAGACAGCCCTCCTATGTAATTAAACAGCTAAATAATTATGTTTCTTTGATTGATGCAATTTTGATGCATAAGAAATAAAGGGATTACAGGAGTAAGCACAGGGATGGGTTTCACATGTAATACTTTTCTTCTACTTACTCTACTAATTTTGTGTTTCTAACGAGTTATGTAAGAATAAACAAAAGATGCTTAAGCTTGACTGTCATAACCTGATATTTACGTCTGTCATGTTCCATATAGCATCCTGCATCTTCTCAGATATCTTCAGGCAATCCCACTAAAGCCTTACCCCCTACAAAGGGTCTGTGAAAGCAGGAGGCACCACAATGAGAGCTCCTTTGTTTGTTGGATTTACTATTTACAACATGTAGATAGGGAGGTCTACAGTGCACAAGTGAGCATCCACTTTACTTTTCTTTTGCCAGATTGTTTTCATCAACACCAATGAATTATTCAGAGAATCAATGAGAACGTTGAAAAGCGCCCTGTCTCGCAACATTTGAGAAAGTGAAAAAGAAAAACGGATCCTCCTCCTGATCTGGATCTACACCAAAATCTGATATATTCCTCCTTGACCCAAATCCCTCCACCGAGTTTTACAGAAATCCATGGAGTGGTGTTTGTGTTTACAAACAGACAAATGGACAGGGGTGAGAACATTACCTCTGTTTAAAATGTCGAATAAATCTGGCCAAGGATTAGGAAAACAAATTCCTGCATATTAAAGTCTATAAAATGAGCCATTTTGTTTTCTAGTTGGTGGGCCTTGTGCGAGCAGTCCACATTGTCTCAAAGTTCCTGTCCATGGCCCTTCGCGAACTTGGGGAAATGACAATTTATGTCAAACAAACTCAAGAGGTCCCTTAACAAAAATACAATGAATTTGAAATGATCAAACTGACCTAACTGACTATTATAAAATATCTTTTCAAACCAGTCTCTGGTTCTAATTCAGCAGCACCTGCTGCCTGAGTATTTGGCCTAATGTGCTACAAGCAGACAATTAAACACAACAACAATTTCTCTGAAATTGCCACCAAATTAGTTTTTGTCCATTAAAAAGAACTGAGTATGTTATTCAAACCAGCAAGAATAAATGTCCCTGAATCATAAAAGCTTTGTTCTTTACAAGGAGACAAAATTATCATGAAGTTTGCTTCCTTGTGATTGAGGAGCATGTATTTTGAACAGATGTATGTTCTCACTATTTCCTCATCTGATCGTCCATATTTCTTAATCAAGAATCAAAGACGCCCAGCTCTATTTGGGATGTTACATTCATAAGGTATCAGAGGAACCTGGTTGTGGTGCTCCAGCCTCTGTGTCTCCAGATCCTGGGTCAGTCCGGTGACCTGGCTGAGGGCTTCCTGTAGAGCATGGCTGGGCGAGGTGCTCTGCATCAGGATCTGACTCTGTCTCTGCAGCTTCTTTTGCTCGACCACCATCTGAAGAAGACAAGGAGGACAGTGGGTAATCCACCTGAAGAAGCACAGTCAGTCGGACACAGCCTCATGTCATTGCCCAGAGAATAAGGAAGGAGCATGGAGGGCTGCAGTGAAAAACACTCACTGCTCTTCCAAAGTTCTCTGCCTCTGTCCTCAGACTCTGCTCCAGGCTCAACGTGTCCTGCAGGGTCTTGTATTCCTCCACAGCAAACTGAGACACTGGATAAACATTTCCAAACTGGGTCATCGACTAGCAGAGATGCATTGACTTTGATACAGTGGTATCTGTGTAATTACTATAGAACAATAAGGCCATGCTCTGTTTTCCATACATAATTATAAGTTGATGTAGAAATGAAGACCATATTAATTTACCTCTGTTATATTTCCCCAGGAGCTTCTTTTGCTGCACTGTCTCAGCAATTAAAACAGTGTTATCATGTTTCTCCTTCAGCAGCTGCAAATGGAAGTAGGGTCAGAGCAGAGAAACAATACAGATGCTGCCGGGGACAAAGTGTGGATGGAAACAAACACTGGTGTAGTTTGTTTCTTCCATCCATGCATATTCATGTTCATTTGATTTCAGTCTGCTTCCTCCTTTCCTTTCCCTGCATGCATGGAAACATGGGAACATTCTGACAACCTGTTGAAAAGTGGTCAGACTGTGTACGTCACCCATGTGCTTCAATGCATGCATGTTCAACCTTGTGCATGTGAACAAATACTCCTTACAGCTCCAAGGGAACTTTAGGACATACCCTTCATACGTTTAGGGAATAGTTTTTAATTGATCAGTCTACAATGTTATTAATATGGTTCGTTAAAAATCTAACTATTCATTAAACTGCATTTTACTTGAATCGTAATTGACATGGAGGTTTGGTGACTCTTCAAGCCAGAACATCCACAAACACCTTTGCCCGTATAAAGATGCTGTAGAGTCCATTCGGTCATCCATGCTAATATTATGTAATCTATCGTTTTGTCAAGTCTATTCAATTCAACTTTATTTATGCAGCACCAAATGACAAATTAAATTATTACAATGCACTTTATATAGTTAAGGATTTAACCTACCACCACCGGTTGGGTTGAGAGGAGAGAAATGAGAGAGAGAGAAAGGAGAGATTTCAAGAACTAGAACAGTAGAACTGTTTGCTAGTCTCACTAAGAACATAGATTTATAATGAAAAATAATATATTGTATTGTATAATGTAAATGACAGGTCAAAACAAACAGAAGAAGGTTTGAACTTACTTCTTCTCTGGTCTCCCTCAGTTGGTCTCTCACTGCCTCAAGATCAGTGACTGCTTGAGTTTTCTCCTTTAACGTTAACTCCAACTTACTTTGCAGCTCTGAAACAAAGACAGCTTTAAACAGAACTCTTAAACTCTTCCCTGTCAGACACTGTGAATGTGAAGTGATTGTCTGAGCCTGAGGGACGGCGGGCTCTCTGAGGTTATTTATTGAGTTGCTCCTTTGGTAGAGACCTGTGATCTCAGTTGTCTGCTGAATGAGGAAGACATTGATCCTACCCAAATCCTTCAAACTGGAGGGTACACAAATATGAAAACGTCATTTCTGTTCAGAAAGAGAAAATGGGAGGAGCAGAGCCTGAGTTGAACATGGGCCTGATGCTGTGCAGATGGAATCAGTGCCGTGGAAACAGATACAATACCCAACTGGGCATGTGAGCTGTTGAAGTAGGCTACAGGGAATTTCACCCTGCTCAGTGTTCTTTTAACAAGGCTTTCTTAGAAAACCTGTATTTGGTTTGTGCTGACAATGAGACTGGCTGCTGTAATGAGGTTATGATAATGTAACGAATGTGTTTCCAGCAGAACAGCGATGAAAAGCTGAGAATGGGCTACACTTGCTTACATTTATGCATAAGTTAAATGTAATTTGTATAAATATACAGATGAATTAAAGGACATCGCAGCATCAACACTTTGTATTTGTCTAGATGGATGTGCTATCCCCTGCTTCATGGGTTAAATTCATAAAAATGGAAGAAGTGGTGTACCCAGGTAAAGCAGCTCACAGCAGGAGCAGGCAGAAACATTTAGGAGAGTACTTAAGCAGAAAAGGTTGTTGACACCTCAAATTGTTTTTGCGAGGGATGATATGACCTTTGTTGAATAGGACGAATAGTCTCATGAATAAAATTAAATGAAAAGGCAGTTTCACAGTGGCAGGACCTTCCCTTGGTCTCAACGCGATGTGCTCAGCTCCGGATCTACAGCTGATGTTTCATCATATTTAGTTAAATATATATGTTAAAAGTAAAAAAACACACTGACCACTAGATCTCCTTTAACATGTTATTATGGATTTTGACCATAATAAGGTTACAATCTTGGAGCAACGTATTTCTGTATTAATAAGTATCTGCATCAGAGTTTATAATTTGAAAATAACACTATTATTTCAACAGAAGTTAAACAACATGATGGGAAAAGCATCATGGACTGTGAATCCATTATCACCAAAGATATAATTACTGCTTAACAAAAGGAATTGACCATTACATGTTTCCACTGACAGCTGGATGAGAAGAATACATACGTCGTTATTAATTACATATCCCATGCATACGCAATGCATCCCTTAGCAGATTATAAATGAGAATTTATTTTTAAAAATCTTGGTTTGTATATTTCATATATACATATTTATATAATCAACAGAGGCCGATACTGTTGTGTTACACATATTCCTGAACAGCGACATGTCGTCTAACGTCAGACACCAAATTCACTTTGACATTAATGACAATATGAGATAAAAATGTACCATTAAGGTTGATACTAGAACATTTCTACATGGCTGAAACTGTGAGTACAATGCATGGTAAGTGTGTGGTAAATATGTGACACACGTAACACCTGCAGACATCCATTTCGTTGTATAAGTACTTGTACTGTGCAATGACAATAAAGTTGAATCTAATCTAATCTACCTGAGATGGTTCTCTGGCACTGAGGGGAGAGGCAGACCTCGCTGGCTGCATTTAAGTCTTCGCCAACTTCCTCCTCCTCCTCTTCATCCTCAAGGCTGATCTGTGCGATGGTGCTTGGGCTGAGGTGGGACAGCAGCATCATGCTCTTCCTCTTCAGAGAGCGGTTCTGACGGTTCAGCTGCAGCGAGGACGCACAGCGAGAATCATGGAAAGACACACAGCGAGGCGTTAGTGAATAAAAGAGATTGATGGCACTGTAAAATTACTTAAAGGTGCTGCAGGGGATTTTTTATATTTTTATATTTATATAAAAGCTGCACTGTCTGTGATCCTCAGTTGCTGGAGAAGATGCTGTATTTGTGTTTGCAGCATCAAATTCCTCTGACCCCCAAAGCCCAAAGTTTAGAATCATCCATTTAGACCCTGTCAGTTTTCACTAGAAAAGCGCCACATATATACAGACAAGACCATTTTATATTAACTGCACTTAAAGCCGCGACTTAAACCCAAAATATATAACACACATACAATTGTATGTAAATTCACATAGAAGTCAACAATTTTTTAATTATAGTATATGATGATGATCATATAGATAATATTGACTGCATATTATCAACGATAGAATGTTTCCTTCAGTGTATTGTGACCTGAAATAATATGGTTGAAAATGTACACACAAAAAAGTTAACTCATTTAAAAGTTTGGTAATAACAATGTACTCTGTAAAATCAGTTGGACATGATTAAGTTGCAGTAACACTAAACTTTTCAAAGAAGTGGGATTTTTCTATCTTTGACTGGAGAATAATTTAACGGATAAGTTCTGACAACACGGCCCTCACAACAACACTTGAGACAACTGTAAAGAGGGAGATTACAAGGTGCGGCCACAGACACAACCTCTGAACGCACAACTTACGGACCATTCAGCACATGTTGCTTAAAAGATGACATGAACCCAACAAAAACTGACAGAGGCGGCCTCGTTCACGCCTTCATTTCTCAAATCTGCATCGCCGCTGGAAAACAGTGATGAGGGAGCAGACAGACAGACGGGGCAGATGAGATGTTTGTTCAGATTTCCTCATTTCTCTTGGCCCTGCAATCAGTCATAATGGCAGGACGCATGCAAAAGCAATGATAAGGTGTGGGAAAAAAACGACATCATTAGAGGAGCACAAGCAGATGAAGGAGGCAGAAAAAAGCAGTTGATATCTCTCCTTTTAGATGTAATCACAGTTTTTTGATGTGGCCTGTGTTTGCCTCTTGCATCTCTGTGCAACGTGTTTTTCTGTGTGATTATAACTTCTAACACATATTCTTATTTGGCCTTTTTCCTTGAACTTATTTGCAAATTGATGAGTTTCTACTCTGAGCGCAATGCATTCTAAACTGCCACAATGTCATCAGGACAGCCATATGTTTCAATTAAGGAGACCGTCACTAACGCAAAAGATGAACGATGCCTATGTGAAGGAGATTGATGCCAATTATGCATGTTTCTAGGTGTCGTCTGATGGAAGAAAATTGCCTGGATGGTAGAAAAAAAGAGGAGGAATAGAAAAGGCGAGTCATAAAAGAAACATTTATTAATGGCATCCTGGTGGGAGCGGATTGCAGCAATTCCATCTTTTGATGATGCCCTTCAGGCTGCATCTTTTCTTTTCTGAAACGCAATCAACAATACATAACATGGAATCACATTATTTTGATAATAATCTACAATTGGTGGCAAGAAAAGTACATATAAAATGATATACTCAGATAAATCAAGGCTGGCATAGCATCGGGTGAGCACTCTCAGGAGTCACAGTCACGATCACACATCAAAAATACGAAATATTAAGCATCAGAAACACATTCTGATGTGACTGGTTGTAAATTGCTAACGCCCTTTGCTCGCTTTTTAATTCAAAATATTGAAGACTTAAGGAATTGCTCTGATCTTCAGCCTCATTCAGACAGGGAATACTGCGGAGGCCAAATGATCATCATCTACAAGGAAATGCATAGTTAAGTTTGTATGTTCTTCGGCAACATCTCCTAGTGTGTTTTGACTTTAATTTAAATGTAAATAAGTGATAAACTGATGTATAAGAAATGTGACTTTGTATATAATATTGCTGAAATGCTAGTAGAAAGATCAACACTGTTTAAAAGGGTTATATGTATGAGACCTATTCGACTCACGATCCTTACTGGTTAATGAATGCATTCTCAGTCGGGGCCTGGCCATGGTCGAGGTTTTATATGAAGGAGGGGGAAGAAAGACGCAGAGAGTAAAAGGCCAAAGGAATAGAGAGCTTGATAGAGAGACCTTCTGTCACACAGCGAGAATTTGAGTCTGTATTTTGTCTCTTAAATGCTGTATTCAGTGGACGTACATCCTGATGCATAATGTCTTTTCTGAAGACAATGTTTATTCACCATATTTGAATCTGTCATCCTCTGCTTAGTATCTACCTTTGTTCAAACCAGCAGATCTGATGACAGAGTAGATACTATGACAAAAACCAAGAGCACATTTGGTCTCCAGAGAATCTGTATTTGACAGACATCTTCAACATGAGTCAGTAAAAATATATATTTTTTAAATTTGGTTCAATGTGGTTAAAAGCTTCACAGTTACACTTTCATGAAAAAAACCTAAAACATGTCACAACAACATCATGACGTTATACCTGCAAAACACAGAGACAGGGTAAAAACAGAAAGAGTAATAAATCAAGATTAATGCGATAGTTTGAAAGCTGGACTGGAAAAGCATTTTGTCTGCAACACAACAGATCAATAGACGTATAAACAAACATGCCACTAAACTGAAAACCACCTGCCTTACTCACTGTTACAGTGGATGGCAGGGACCAGTCCACTGGGTGTAATGCTGCAGTTAAATATTAGTAATAAATCACAAAAGAATAAGGAGGTGCGGTTGGAACAGCAGCCTAACTATCCCAACCTGGCCACTTCCTGTAGAGGTCAACAAACTTCCCTCCTACACATGTTGCAATGGACATGGTTATTATTATTATCATTACCTCCATGATGAAGGTTATGTATTCACGCCTTTCCATTTTTTTTTACTGTAAGATTAGATGAAAAATCCTAGACGAATTACAATGAAACTTGGTGGAAGTAAGGGCCTCAAATGGATCAAATACTTATTTGGTTACATATATTTCTTTTGTATAAATACTTTAAACATTGATACATCTCTCCACTTATGTTAAACACTGTCCTTTCTCTTAAATGTTTTAAATATTGTTATTTTGCTGATGTGCTTTGTTACACGTGGCATAAAAATAATTTTTTTGGGGTAGTTTTACCTCACAGTAGACGATGGTTTGGGGCAGAGGATGTCACACTCTGTGAAATTTGTTTAACTGTGATTTGTGAATATGGGCTACACAAATGCAAATTAGAGTGATTGATGATACGGTGGATTTATATCTGCTCTATCTCTATAACTCCTCGCTCTCTGTTTCCTACCTGTGTTTGTAATTGCAGGTCTGGGAGTGAGGCAGACAGGAGGATGCTAACACCCTCTGAAGAACCAGAAGACTGAGGCACAAACACTGTCCAGGTTTCTGTAATTTGATTTGGAGATCGTTGATAAACTGCCATACCCATAATGCCCTGTATAGAAGGTGTTTAAAGAGCTTTACATTTTGAGATTGTTCTAAGGTAAGTTTAGGTTATTACTTGTAATTATAACAATCACAGTGATATCTTACCAGCATCTCTCTGCTCATCGATGCTCATAAGAATATTTATTATATTTAGGAAAGAGAGACCTACTGTCAGTTTCGGCTCAATCTTTCTCTCCTGTCACACCTTCATCTTGGTATTTGGGCTTTTTCACATTATGTCATCAGTAATAGAAAGGGGATGCAACAATGCCAGTATGTAAGTTGTAAATCTGCTGTCCCATCAAGGTATTGCAGGTCTTCCCAACTTTCTCAAAATAAGGTGGTCGTTACATTTCCTTTCCTAGACTTTTACAGCCATGTAGGGGCAAGTGTTGACATTTCAGACCGTCAAATTCTGTAGAGAAATATAATGCATTCATTTTTAAAAGGCTGAGAGAATTAATATTGTATTTTAAAGTGTTTGAATCTCAACCCCTTTCTCAGAAATCATTTTGTTTTTGTGTTTATTTGTCGTGGTTTTGAAAACAAATCTGGAACAGCTTTGAATCAAATAAATGTTGGGGTAAGAAAAAATATTTTTTTATTTATTAAAACATTGATGCTGTGTATTTCTAAAATCCTGACACTGCACCGGACATAGAAGCAAACTAGATAAACAATAATAACAAAGGATGACTTGTAAATCCCCAAATCCTCAACAGCCACTGAAATCATCTTGAGCCAAAAGTATTTCTCAACAACCCAGTCCAGTCCCAAGACTCCGGATGGTATTTTGACCAGTACACATCTTACTTGTCACTCCTGTAAGTATGAGGATGAAAAACAATCCAAAAGGAAAGAGGACCACTGGAGACTCAAGGACGCCCAAAAAACAAAAAGTGCATAAAAGTCAACCTTCACCATAATTCTCCCTCAGCCACCCACTGCCCAAAATCCACTCCTGCCCACCTGGCTGAGTGAGGGGGCTTTTGTCCAGGAATTGAATGAGAAATGATTACAATGATAAGCTCAACACCAGTGGGCTGCAAAATCACTACGTGCCAAGCTTCCCTGCTCTCAATCACAACTCGCATCTAAGCCAGGACCCCAAAAAAGTGTGCTCTGAATCAAAAGAGTCCAATACAATTCTACACCCTAAGATATGGGGGCAGCACTGGAGGACAACAGAGTGCTATGATTGCAACACACAAATTGAATGTGTCAGTGTGTGATGGTTTGTGGAATACAGACCAGAGAGACAACTCCAGGGACTGATTTGATGCTGCAGAATGGATTTAGCCAAACTTATTCTAAATCAGCAAATATAGATTACAGTAGTCCTAGCTTGCTTTATCTTCCTGACGTGATTTCCTTGATTGTGAACATGGTATTGAACTTATGATCCATGTTAGTCATGTCAGTAACATGGAAACAGCAGATGATAAGAGAGACCGCTAGTTGATTGTCTCATCACAAAAAATTGTTGAATTTCTCTATAATTTTTTAAGATCTAGAGATAATGTATGTCATCATTTGTAATTATAAAAATACAATTGAATTGAATTGAGGAAAGAATGGAACTGCACCTTAGAGGCAAGGGCTTCAGCACTTTCTCGACACGTCCTCTCGATCTCCAGGTTCTCCTGAATCACACTGACCTCTTCGATGACCATCTGGGACACTAGGAAAAAACACAGAAAGTGAAGAGACAGAAAATATAAACACTCTGACTTTATTGTCAAACTTGAGGCTGGTGTACATCGTGTAATTTTGGGCTGCTCCAGATTATTGACCTCGCTGTTGACAAATTATTTGATAATAACCAAGGTCTTTACCAAAACCTCACAAAGGGCTTTGTGTTGCCTAAATATAACCATATAAGTACAAAAGTTTATTTGGCTTTAGGTTAGATTAGATTAGATTCAACTTTATCGTCGTTACACAGTACAAGTACATATACGACGAAATGCGGTTTAGCATCTAACCAGAAGTGCAAAAAAAGGCAATAAAAGTGCAGAGTATTGTGCATAGTGGAATATGTAAATAAATAGGAATTACAGTTAGAAATTTAAATGGAATATGAACAGTATTAAGAGGTAAGGTATGATATAAGAATGATGAATACACTATGAGCAAGATAAATATATAAAAATATGAATACACTATAGGTGGGATAATACAGTAGTAGAAAAAATGGACATGAGTGGATATTCTTTAGAATGTACAAATTAAAAGAAATGCCTCAGTATGTTCATTTCCTATGTGTGTATGACCTGATGGTATGTTAAACAAAGACAGGATCTAAGTAGCATTACACTGTAACACACGAGTGTAGTGGTTTGTTGTCCTTGCTAAAGATCTTTTTGACCCATGTTACAACGTGTGACGTGAACTGGAGCTCCATGGAACCAGTAAGAGAGGAAGTGGTCTGATCTGATATAAAAGTAGCACCTCACTGCAAAAATAGGTATTTGAGAGAAGACAGGCTGCAGTTAGCAAACACTCATTTGATTTACAATCTACACAGAACATGACAGCAGCCATCCAGAGGAAACAGAATTCTACATTTAGGTAAAATAATACCAAAACTATTATCAGCAAAATATGTAACATTGTTAGTATGTGGTACACAATATGTGTTATTAATAGATTATGTTATTATAATATTCAGTTTTTTTATGATAGATTTTTTATTTATTATCCTTAAGAGATGCATTACTACATTGATTATCTAATAAGAACTGTTTGAATTATAGTGACAAAAAAAATATGAAATGGACATCAATGAAAATACTCAAGTGATGTACTAAACTTGTTAAAGAGGGGTCTATACAGTGCCTCACAGAGGGGGCAAATAAGTGCCCAGAATGTCACAATATTATAAAGAAAATAAGGCAACAGTAATTTGTCCAAATTGCATGGAATAGCCTCTCTGGTTCAACTGGTAACAAAGATCATCTAGGATCTGTTATGACATCTGGTCGTGTTCGGTCAGTTAAAGCCAGGGTTGGTGATACTGGAAAATTTGCGAGAGCAGCCACGCCCCAAAGCACATGAACGCACACTGAAAGACAACTCCTAGAAACAAACTTTTGTGTGACTCACTTGCTAACTATGCATTATCGTCTCTGTGGTGTGGGTCTCTCTGGCTAAAGACTTGACATGCACAGTATGAGAGCACAGCAGGGTGCCCAGAGGTAGAAAAATATATGAGAAAAATGCTGAATTTGTATCCAATAAAACATTGAAGGGAGTTAGATGAAGAAAATAAATAGAGATTATATATATATATCTTCTACTTGATGTTTTTCTTATAAAAATATTCAATGTTTGTTGAATATACCGTAATGTAACATAATCTGATATCCTGATCTTCTCTGAAGATCAGGATATAAGATTCAGGATAGGAAGAAAGTCCATGCAGCTTATTTCAACGTCCCTGATACATATCTATATGTTAAAGGTGCATTACTGCATTTTTGGACAGCAGAAGAACAATCTGAGTACACAACATCTCAGCTGTTTTGGAGAAAACAAACACATTAGGTCAGACAGCCACCGTCTGAATAATGTCATAGCTCACAATAATGGGACATTTGACAGTTCCAAGACAAGTGGGAAAACTCCAGATGTTTTATGGTCCAAATATGCTCAACAAGTGAGTATAGGTGAACTTTAAATTCAAAGTACACTGTTCTGCTGTTCCAAGCCAAGCTAAGATACAACTCAGTTATCCACTTAAGATTAAGAGAACTGTTGCATGGCCACGAAATGTGAGAGGATATATTCATCCTGTGTACACATCTTTCATAGCAGCTCAAAATGTATGATCTGGATCTATGCAGATAAACAAAATCATATGGTTTGACCACTTTCATGGTTGCTGACCATGGACTAGGATATATAATGTTTCTCCTCAGATACCCGTAGTAGTTTTTCCTGACTCTTGTTGAGGGTTAAGAACAGAGGAAGTCGCACCTTGTTAAAGCCCAATGGGACAATTGTGATTTGTGAATATGGGCTATACAAATAAAAAAATTGATTTCAGCTTCCATGAGTATTTGTAAGGGTTTTAGCAAATATTTCAGAATCTCACACACACACACGCACGCACACACGCACGCTGCTGGTGCTGCTTATGCTTACAAAGCCTAGAGACGTTAAGTTGATTTACAAGTAACAGACTATTGATTGGTGCAGGTAAAGCTAGGAAGCTGATTAGAATTCCACATCACAAACTGTGATGTTGCTTAAGATGCAATCACACCTCAATAGAAAAAGGACGCCCATAAACAATGTCCTGCCACTTAACTAATGAAGCATTGTGGTTGAGCGAGGGAGATATTCAGCATTAGTGCCATTGCTTTGGGCCATTCGGTGACACCTAATTAAGAAGTTGATGAACGCCGGTGTTGGGCAATATCCACGTTCCTCCAGCGCCTTGCACATCAGTCACTGAATAGCACTTAGCTGCCAGTTTTCATCCTCAGCCCTGTCTCCCCTTCCTCTCTGCCTGTCTCCATAATGCTGTGGCCACACTCAACCTATGAAAGGACGCCTTGAACTAAATGACATGTTAATTATAATTACTGGTAGCCATGGTAAATAAACAGCGGTGGAAGTGTTGAAAGTGTATGAGCACGAGTCGACGGCGCCCTCTGACTCGTCAGAACTGGCAGTCTTAATTGTAAGTTTCGGCCTCCCCATCATCATCACTACATTTTTTTCTCCCCTCTTTTTTGTGCCTGTCTTTTTCATCCTCCTCTCAGGAAAGACAGTGATTACCCCTGTGCCGACGTGCTGCATAATGGTATCAGCGCCGCCAACGGAGCAGTGAATTAAATTGTATCTGCAGCCGCTGTGAAGCCTTGATGAGGGGGGCAGATGCCTTTGTGGTGTTATCATTATAACACAATGGTCATGTTGTCATCAACCTTGCCATCGGCAATTGAAAAGGCATGATTGTGTGTGGGGAGCTTTTTCTCCTGTCCTCCCGCTTGTACCCCCCCGCAACCAACCATGTCGCCCCACCCCCAGCTGTTTCGTTGTGAATAGGAGCAATTTTCTAAGAGCTATGAAATCACGTAATAGGTCCTAATATGCAGCTGCTTGGCACAGTGAGGCAGCTTCTATTAACATGGAAGTCAAACACAATATGTGTTTTGGCTGGAGAATCACATGAATACATGAGTACGGGCCAGATTTATTCAGATGAAAATCCACACAACTGTCACCATTACAAAGACAAACTATTTGCTCCGTCTTTTGACATGTGGTGCCCTATGTCAAATTTCTGTCTCAACTAAAGTGGTCAAAGCAAAGCATTCAAGTTGTAAAGAAAATCATTTTGGGGAATTGAATGGAGGCTAAAACATCAGAGACATATCTGCAGTGTTAGGAAACAGATTTATGATAAAAGCTGGAGCTGTGACGGTGCCGTTCCAAAGCCTTTATCTGTGTCCTGGATCCTCCGGCTGTGATCACATTCAAAATCGAACCATATTCGAACATGAGCATTTTTAAAGTACTGCTCAAGTTCCTTCATAAAATGTATTTATATCAGGTTTTTATGTCTTCTCTTCACATTTGATCATAAACATTTGTTTACATAAAAATGCTTCAAGTGTCAAATTAAATGAAATTAGCAGAATAGCCGACTTTGTGTGTGTTTGTGGATATCCTTTATGCTTTACTTTACAAGAACCTTCCTGAAAACATTGCTTTATAGAACAGTAGAACTCCCTGTAAACTAACTTTGAAATACAAAGTCTAATCAATAACATGTGGGAAAACAATGACTTCTTCAAATAATCTGCTAGACTTACTTATCAGTTGGGTTACTAATGAAACCCCTTAAAGCTGTGATTGTAAGCCGGGGGCCACTGGGCCACATCTGACCCCCAGAAGCTTCTCATGCAGCCCGCATCCGATTTTGAATCATTAAATGTGAGGGCAATAAAGACTTGTGTGTTTATCTGAGACGTCAGACAAACACGGATGAGGCAGAGGGAGATGACTTGGAGAATTATTCATCATGCACCGATATCTAGAGGTAGATGGATAGATTATTGAATGGCAAGATAATTTAGGTTGGGAATCAGTCATGTGGGAACTGGAAACCATGGCCCAGACTGGTGACCAATGAGAAATGCCCTCCCAGAAAAAAAAGTAGTTTTCTATCATGGTTTGCATCTACATTTACACTTTCTTACAAATGATTTACTTTCACACTATACATGAGTGTCTCTTTCCCTGGCCTCACCAAGGTTCGTCCCAGAGACTTTATCCCTGAGGCCACTGGGCCAAAGAGCTGACTCCTTATCTTCTTCTTGTCACTTTGTGGACATGCTTTGGGCCACGACAGGTCAACTTACCTTGCTGGATCTCATTGAGCTCCTTGATGGCCGTGTCTCTCTCCTCCTCCAGCCTCTTGCACTTTAGAAAGACAGACAGAGCAGCTTTAATACAGGATCCCTGCTGTTTTCATCATCCTTCAATCTGTCTGCCTCTGCAACAGCAATATCGTACAATGCATTGAAAATCACAATTCTTTAGAGCACTGAAGGGACGATGAGGCAACTTAATGCTGGCATGAAATAATTGTCATTAATCTGAGTTTGAAATAATCGTGATATTGATTTGATGTCATATCGCCCAGGCTAAGATAATACCTGCCAAAAATGACGTCATAATTTAAGATGGCCGACTTTCTTTTGGGTTTAAGCTATAGCTGTGTCTGAATCTAGGGCCAACATTCTTCAGACGCTGCATTTGAAGATCAATTGCGTCACAGCGGCGTGACTTGACTGTCTCATTTCCATGAAACCTTCAAAGGCAGCAGCCAAATGCGTCAGTCCATCTCTGAGAAACAGAGGCTCCAACAGGTGGATCCTTCCATCCAGTGAGTTGAAGAGGATGTGGTAACGGTACACAAACCAAGGGGCAATACATCTCATCTGTTGTGTCCTACTTCAGCTCAGTTGCTGGACAACAGGAATAAGGGTGGGAGTTGCATGGTCAAGCCATTTAGCCACGTCCATGACTGACACATGTGACAAGATTCCTGTCTTCCAGAACGAAAAATAAAAAATCCCTAACAATAAACCAGGATCCTGGGACCAGTCAGTGCTTAGGCCCTAAGACCCAGAAGCCTATAGCCCTCTTTACAATTTAAAATCTATTTTTTAAAAGTCAAATTTTTCACATTTAAATGATAGTGGATAGGGGAGAACATCCAACCCGCGTTTGGTGCTGTGCAGCCTTAGTTGGAGAGACATGTCTCTCATTACTTGTTTGTGCCATCAGCACAGCTTTAAATAAAGCCCTTCAACAGCCACCTCTCCATGTCATCTCTCTCTATTCACACATACAGTGCTATTGTTTATCTGCTCTTATCATTAATCACCATTTGGTAAAAGCTTCATCCAGCTTTAACGTCACATATAGTCATAATAAATGTTTCTTGTGCAGACTCTATCAGTATAAAGGCCCTGCTCACCCTCTTGTTGCTGCGGTTGTATTTACAGTAAGTGATTGTGCCGCTGCTACTGTAACTCACCTACATGACGTTCATGGTGCGGGAGACCAACTCTACATAGTGCACTGTCAAACATACAATGATATATGGGTGTAAACCTGAGCGATATTGACACTCACCTCCGTGGCTGCTGTCTCATGCTTCCTCTGCAGGCTTTCATACTCGTGTAGGGCTATGGGGAGCAAAGGATGCCAGTGAGCCATCTTCGTCAGTAAAGCAAATGTCAGTGAAGAGCACAGTACTCGTAGGTTCCTGTTTAAAACACAGTCAACGTGTGGAAACTTGTCCAGCACGTGAGAACGTCTCATCCAGTGACTACTGCCACTCGTGCCCAGTGACTGACATGGGGCTTTGAATATAGCAACAATTCTGATGGAACCGAATATCTGCCCTGTGGTGTTATTACAATGGTAGGAGGAAGTAAGAGGAGCTACTCTCCAATTAAAATTTGTCACTCCCAAGATAAGACATGTTAAGTACAGATAGCAGCCACAAATGTTAATACTACTTTGTAATACTGTTTCACATTGTATGTTATGTATGTATTATGAAAAAGTATATAAAAATGTATTTACAGTCTAGGACTGTACCTTATAGACATAAGCAAAAAACCTCAAACACATGCTGCTATGTTTTCCACATGGAACAACATGTTCATCAGTGACCACATTTAGCCTCTGTTTGCTGCTTGTGCTGTCATGAATTAAGGAAGTGACTAAAGATACTCTTCTTCTGCAGTTAAGACTGACTTTTTTTTGGTAGTTTTTCCTGACTCTTGTTGAGGGTTAAGGGCAGATGATGTCACACCTTGTTAAAGCCCTATGAGACAAATTGTGATTTGTGAACAAGGGCTATACAAATACAATTTGATTGATTGATTGATTGAGTTATGGCTCACCCTCTCTTCACTAACAGATCAATGTCTGAATGATTTGCATAATAACTATTTCATGCAGTTTATTTCTATTATTCACAGACAATGACATATACCAGGCAGTGGAGCAGAAGGTGTTGATATCCAGGGGGTTCATCTCATACTCTCTTTAAGCTGTAGTAATGATCATAGGTCATAAATATAATGTGGAATGAAGTGCAATTACTTCAATACTGTAAATTCTACTTTTCTACACTTCACTGTCACGTTTAAATTATTCTAACTCCAGAACATTCAAGGGGAAATATGTTATTATTGATACTGATATAACTAGTTGTTTTTTTTTAATTGAGAACTATTGCCTCTATAAAATAAAATGGATTTATTTAAAATGGATTAGTATTGTTGTTGTTGTTAATGTTCTGTTCCCACAGCAGTGAAACACTGACCCCAACATCAGGGGAGCTTTGATTTTCTTCTTGCACTTTAATCCTTGGGGCCACTCGAAAGTAGAACTCAGGCCTGAATAAGAAGAAAGAGCTAATTCCTTCCCGTGGGGAGGAAGTGCCGTAAAGGAACAAACTTGAGTTAATCATTTACGGACATAGTCATGACCTGGTCTGAGATCTCCTGAAGGGTTTGTTTGCGAGTACGCGTGATTTGTGTATCGTCAAAGGTTCGTGTGTGTACCGACATGTGTGCGACATGTGTCCACCCGCCGCCCGGTCCCAGGAGCACGTCACTCACCTTGGTTTGACAGCTGGGTGATCACGCGGATCTTCTGGAGCTCCTCAGCAGCCATGATGACAAACTGGGCGCGCACAGCTGAACAGGAAGTGACAGGTGAGACACACCTGTCGCGTTCAGCACAGTAACACGTCCCGCCAGCTGTGGAGCACCGGCGCCATTTTAGTAGTCCCAACCCGCGCTTCATTTATTAATTGAACTTTTCATGTATAACATTATTAATAACATATACAGTAACATGTATATATTAATAGGTAATACATGACACATGATTACCTGTATTGGTAGCTGTTATTGATGGTAACATGTTAAACCACAAACTGGACATCAATCAATCAATTTTTATTTGTAAAGCACATGTTCACAAATCACAGTTTGTCTCATAGGTTTTAAATGGTAAATGGTGAATTGTTTGAATTTATATAGCGCTTTTATAGTCTTGACAACCACTCTTTACAGTAGTTTAACATTCACCCAACACATTGTTGTTCTCTAAGGGGCAATTCGGGGTTCAGCATCTTGCCCTAGGACACTTCGGGAGGCAGATGGGGAAGACTGGGGATCGAACCGCTGAACTGACGACCGCTCTACCCTCAGCCACAGTCACCCCGCATAACAAGGTGAGACGTCCTCTATCCTTAATCCTCAACAAGAGTCAGGAAAAAACTAATAAAACCCTTTGAACAGGGTAAAAAGAACATAAAACCTCACAGAGAGCCACATGTGAGGGATCCCTCTCCCAGGACGCACAGAAGTGCAATAGTTGCTAGTAATGGTAGAATATGTGAGAAGGCATATTGTATATCAAGCAGTCTTCTTTTAATCATAGTCAATGATCACGATCACAATCCACCATCACCATCACCGATTCGCATCCACCGTCATGATGTGGCCGCAGCAGCCATCCTGGATCTACTAACATTAAAGCACAAGGACTCCATGGAAGACGTCAAGTCAGTACCATGTATTGATTAGATATTAATGTGATAAGGACGGAGAAGAGGAAAGAGAAGCTCCATGTGTCATGTGTCCTTCCGAAATTCTAGGACTATAGCAGTAGAACTAAGATCAGGTCCAAGACTTGACCATCATTATATTAAAAAAAAGAAGTTTTGTCTGTCTCTTAAACAGAAACTTGGAGAAGGTTCCACGGAAGAGGAGCTTGGTGGCTAAAAGCTCTGGCTCTTACTTCCCTTATAAGTAAGCCTGAAGTCTTGGGGCTCAGTGCTCTAGTAGATTCTCCACGGACTCTCATAGAGATGTCTTAAGAGCTAGTAGTGTTTCAGAACAGAAAAGGGAAACAAACACCTTTCAGTTACAAAGCTCATCTGCATTTTTGAAACACTTTATATAAATGAGCAAAGCAAACTGCCACCGTCATGTGAGAGGAGTTTGACACTGAGCCCATGAAGTGTGTCAGAGCTGCCCATTTAAAACCAGACAAGATTTCTCATATAATTTAATTTATTCATGGACAAACACAACTCACAAAACCATTTTGCACAACAAGATTTAGTTTCTGTAAACGCATGGGAATGTTTAGCACACTTCTTTTAACTTTCACGACAAGAATCAAAACAATATAACACAAATAATGTTATCATCCACTGCATCCTCTCAAGAGGAGATACAGGAAAAGCAAGAGCACGTTTGTACGTTTACTCAGGATGTGGTGGATGGTAACATAAGAAGATTTAAGTCATGGTGAACTTGAAGTAACCGACATGAAAAAATACAGCATTTGTCTTCATTAAACAATATACAGGAGGGTGGACAAAATAAGAGAAAGACCAGATTGTAAAGTCGCCCTCGGGTTAATACCAATATGGTGACATTAATGAAGCTGCATTTTGTGTTGTTCAGAAAATAATCATTCAAAGTGTGTGGCTTTGTCAAGAAAAGGACAATTAAGTGGAATTATCACCTCTGACATTCTCAA